>OX243910.1:16455000-17705000 GCA_945859665.1 Anorthoa munda
TGGTTGCGAGAGGAAAGATGCAGTTAAGACCGTATACCGGTCCCCAATAATAGAAGCAAAAGTGGTTTGTGTGAACACAGCCTTAGTAGAAAACAATGTTACGTTAATTACTGCACTGAATTACTGCAGAATTACAGTTCCTTGACACGAATTGTTTCATCAAGCGACATTCGTAACAAACAAATTGCAACACATGCTTTTCTGGAGTCATCCGAAACAAACAACGATTAGAATTTAATAATTAAAGAGTGCAATCACAGGCATTTCAGCAATAATTACAACATATTAAGTGTAAACAACACTTGAGCTTGAAAAGCAAGATTTGCAGTTTAAGCCCTTGGCCAGATGAAAATGGTTTACGGCACGTACAGAAAATGACAACATAGAACGTTACACAAATTACCACAAACCAAGGACTTTACTTCGACAAGATGTCCTACCTCCAAGTTATTAAGGATAATTGGAAACTCATCGTATTTTATAACATGTCCACGTTCTATCACGGAGTATCGAACATCAGAAACTATGTCAAGCACTTGAAACAAACCGCCGATTGCATGGGTTCGCAATACGACAGCGTCATCCTACAATTAGAGCAAGAAGTAAAGGAACTTGAACATTATCAAAAACTCCTTGAAAACGCAAGAAGGCAAAAACGGGGTTTAATCAACGGAGTAGGGTACCTAGTAAACACATTGTTCGGAGTAGTAGATGAAAACTTCAATCAACAGTATAGTTAAGCAGGACATAGGAAGAATAATCAATAATGAAAATCATCTTCAAAGATTACTGAAGAATCAAACCTTGGTCTTGGAATCGGAATATAACATTCTGCGACGCAGTGAGAAGACTATGAACAAACATTTTCAAAACGTCACTGACGAAATCAATAAGGTGCGTCTGGACAACAGAAACTGTATTTATGTAACATCATCCGGCCTAGCTGCGAGTATCATATTGTCATACGTAATGCGAATCCAACACACACTTATCGACACCTTGACAGGCATCAGCCACGGTCGCATCGACCCGTACCTTTTGACCCCCGAACAGCTGGCTCGGCAGATCATTATTATTTCTGGACAATTGCAAGGAATCTAATGACCCCAATCGAGTCATCAAACCTATCTGAGCTGTACAATATTATGAAGGCGTCTGCAACGCTGTATGAAGGCTATCTTATTATAGAGATAAAGATTCCGCTTGTGAGCAACGATATCTTCGAGTAAGACAGAATAATACCTATTCCCCAGAAAAGGGAGTCGAATCACGTTCGCACTGTTCCAAGCTCACCATATATTGCCTGCAACATACAAAAGGACCTTAGTCTTCTCCTGTCAGATAACGACCTACAAGCATGCTTCCATATAATATGTAACAATCGCCTACTGTGCTTCATTGATAAACCTGTTTATAATAAAACAGTATTTAAGCAATATCCAGACTGTAAGTAATTAGAGCGCTGGAAAACAAGAAGTGTTCACGTGCCACAATTATTGGGTCAAGTTGCGCAACATGAATTCCTGGTTTTACACTTGTTGTGAGTCATGCGAACTCCGTATTTCTTGTATTGCTGATACAACAACGACAGTTATACGGGACAGTGGTATCATTGACCTAGGTTAAGGATGCACACTTAAAGCCGATTCGTACAGTATTCACAAACACTACTTACTTTATTTGAACATGCGATCAGTGATCAAAAATCGAAGTCCCAGAGTTTTCCATACTGAAATCTCTAATAAACACGACCTTGCCCAACGATTTCGACGTACCGGAAAACCATACCAATATGTGGTTAGATTTTCCGGCTGATCTATATGTGGAATCAGCTGAGAAACTAAATAACCAATATAAAGGAACAATCTTCTACTTAACGTTCACGACATCCACCTTGGCCTTGTTTCTCATCTTAAGCGGCATTTGTTTATATTTAAGACGACGACAGTCGCCAACAACCTTGAGGGAACAAAACACGCGTTCACTTCACACCCGCGCGACCCAAAATTCAGTAGTTTTTTGTAGTTTCCTTACTATTCTATGACTTAAAAAAAAACATTAGATAAAAATTTTGGATTATTAAATTGTCTTTGACATGGTGAATTTTCATAAAAATACGCCCGGCGGTTTTGGCGCGATTATATAGCTTAGATTTAATATTTATATATTAAAATCAGCTACTGAGGGGTATCTGCGCCTTAATTATAAGAAGTAAGTGCCGCACCGCACCTGCGCCGCAACAGCGTGAGTTGTTGGAGCATTTGGGGGCACGATTGACACAGTGGTTGAGTGATTGACTGCGTGTCGCGGGTTCGACTCCCGCACGGAACAAATATTTGTATGACCTACAGATAAATATTCCGGCTCTGGGTGTCTTGTGTATATGAGTTTATATGTTTGTAAAAGAACCCACAATACAGGAGAAATTCCTATTGAGGGGCTTGGTTACAAAAAAAAAAAAAAAAATTGGAAAATATGTAAAAGGCAGGATCATCGTTCAAATGCTGTTGAAGGCAATCCTACTCATCTGGAGGAAAATAGAGTCGTTCAGAGGCCTGGTTATTAGTGTCTTAACTGTATTATTCTCATTCTATGATTAATCCTCTTATATTAAGTAAAAGTTTTAACATCTTTGTTGTTAATTTTAAATATCGAAGTTCTCAAAAAAACCTAGTGTTTTCGATAACTTTGGTCCAAAGGGAAAGGAGTTATATTCTCGGAACGGTAGAGCAATAATCTCAGACGCAGCACTTTTGCCCTTATCACACAGACATGGCGGATGTGCTGTCACCAGTGACCACCAGCTTAGTTGTAAAACTTAAGCATATAATTAGAATAAGTACTACTTACATTGAACTCTGTTACCGCGGGTCGTTTATTCTAATAAATCTTAGTTAAACAAGTCACAAAATTATATTTTTATAAAAAAATAGGACTAGCTGGCTCCGGTACTATTCAATGTTTACACAAACGACCAGCCTAGCTCTCCACTAACGCAACGCTTTCTATGAGCAGACGGCCTTGCTCTAGCCGCCCAGACACATAGTTTCGAAGAAGCCCAAGAATGTCTGACGGAAGCTCTGGAAACACTTGGACAGCTTTATGATGAAAATGCCTTAAGGTCAAACCCATCCAAAACCCATTCCTGTGCTTTCCATTTATGCAACCGTCAGTCCAACAGGTCTCTCAAAATCTCGTGGCAAGGCGTTGCCATAGAGCACTGCCCTCAACCCCGCTACCTGGGCATCACCTTGGGTAGGTCCTTGACATATAAATGCCACTGCTTAAAAATTAAGCTAAAAGTCGGTACTAGAAATAACGTCTTATTTCGCCTAACATCCACGGGCTGGGGAGCATCTCCTCAGGTTCTCCGTACTTCTGGCCTATGTCTGTCTTTTTCTGCCGGGAAGTCCGCATTTCCAGTGTGGTATCGATCCGCCCACGCTAGAAAAGTCGACATGGCGCTAAATGATACCTGCCGCATCATAACTGGCTGCTTGAAACCTACCCCGCTCATGATGTTGTATCCACTGGCGGGTATAGCTCAACCAGATGTTAGCCGCGAAGTGGCCAGCCGCATTGAGAAGGAGAAACACACCGCTTATATGAACATCAATTCCAACCTGCATGCCTAAAAAGCCGCAAAATCTCTTTGAGACATACGACCTCCTTGGAAGCCAGCGCAACTGACGAGAGGTGTAAACTGTGGAAAAACGCACATCCTGCCCCTCCATACTCCATCACTCCGGCAGAGCATCTGCCCCCTGGACACGAACTGCAGTGGCCGACCTGGAAATCCCTAACCCTATTGTTGGTACAGGTTGGTCGCTGCAGATTTTTAAATGGAGTCTCATAGAACTGATGAGTCGGGCCCCGTCGCAGGATATGCCCCACCTCCTTATCTGCCCTTCGTGCCCAGCCACCTGTACCTTTCAGGACCTAAGCGTGGCAAATGACAGAGCGGTCCTGGTGTAAATACCGGTCAGACAAAATTTGAGAATAGTTGACACAAAATTTGAGTTTATCGACACGAAAAGAAGAAGAAGAATAAGGTATAAGTAATTACACTAATTTTCTTTCTTCTAAATTTCTCCTGTATAGTAAATGCATTTACAAGTATTTAAACTCGCAAACACATCCAGCCAGACCCTGAAGAATTATTTGTAGGTCATACAAATATTTGTTTCATATGGGAATTGAACCCGCAACACTTTTATTGTAAACACCCGGCTTGAGGCAAACGTGCATCATGTCCCAAAAAAACACATATTATAGAGGAAAATTGGCCAAGATACCTAGGAATTACCAAAATGTTGGCCTTGTTAATAAAGGAATTCAATTCAAAAAGATTAAGGAGGTGAAAGAAAGTTATTAGGGTTTACGTCTACTGAAAAAATTGAACACGTTTTTTGTAATAATTAGGTTTTATAATTGTTAAAACATTTTCGTAACACCGTTAGGTTATTTGGTAACATTTTCATTTACAGCTGACTGGTGATCCAGGCAAAGTATGTGGTGACCCTGGCAAAGGCAGCAGGCGATCCAACCTGGCAACCGCGACCAGATCCGAAGGAAGTGATACCGATCTGTAGGAAAAGTTGCAATTATTACCAGAAAATCCTGTCAGATTAAGTTTACAAATGTAGACTATCGAAATAGCAAGCATCATTAGATTTTTCTATTGATATATCGATATTAAATATACCCAGAATAGATATTCTTAATGTACGTACCAAGAGAGGGTTGGTTGGTTGTGTTACCAATTTATAAAGAGTTTCCCATCGACTCGAAAAGAAGAAGAAGAAGAGAGGGTTGTTGTTCCTAGTGACAACAAGGGGAGCACCGGAGTCACCCTGGCATGTACTCCTGCCATTAGCCCCGCTTGTGCAAATGTTGGAGTCTTGGATGATGAGGAGGAAGGAAGCTCTGCATACAGCGTTCGTGATCACAGGCAGGGTAACGTGGTTCAGGTTGCCGGAGACGCTGCCACCTGTAGAAACATTTTACAAATTGGTTCCATAAACAAGATAAAATATTCAGATACGGTACGCGTTCTAACGAATTCCATACCATCATTGGTGAGACCAAAACCAGATGCGACGGCGTTTTCACCGGCGTAGTTCTTTTTTCCACTGGCCATGGCGATCAGTGCGATGTTGTCTGTTGGTACACAGTTTATTAATTATTTTTCCAGAGAATGTACGACTATCAATGCAAAACGACTGTCTGTTTGTAAATGAATCCACTAGAAAGTAAGTGTATGAAGCGGGAACACCCAAATACTCCGAAATATTTTATTCCGAATTTCGATGTTCCGATTTTCAAAAGTCCGAAATTCATAATGTCTATTATTAAAAATCACGAAATTTATTTTACCGAAAGTCGTAAATGCGATTTGTTAGTTTTCCGATTTTCATTCGTTCGAAGAATCAAATGCTCGAAGGGTTCTCGGTCCGAAAAACGACATTCTGATTTTCAATACTTCGAATAAACTAAAAGTCAATATGTTGTGCTACAAAATTTAGTGACAGAAACGAATCGCTGCAAAACCTTATACCCTATAACATAAACCTACCTATAACCTTAACATAATATTATACTTCTCTCTGACGAGTAATTATGTGTTTATTTGTCTTGCTATTCAGTTTTATTTTGGAATTGTATTAATCGGTATTTTAATAATCAGAATACGTATTTTTCGAATTATCATTAAGTCGGACTTTTTGTTATTCGATCTATTGAAACTCGGTATTTTGATAATAGTTATTATAAACGTTAGGAATATTGATATTTAGGAATTATAAAATTGGAGTAAGGATAAGTTGGAGTTGTTATATTCGGAATTTTGAACCATTCGGAATTAGGAAAATCGGTATTTTGAAATTCGTATTTGACTAACGGAGTAAAGTTCTTCGTATTTATGTAGTGTACCCCTATGAAGCATTGTCCTGAATTAGGGCCGGCGAAATCAATATGTAATCTTTTCCATTGATCTGTTGGTTCTTCCCAATAATTTAAGGGTGCCTTTGTTAGTTCGTTCTGTAGTAAACGGCATTCTACATGATTTTACCTTATCGTCAATATCATTGACAATTTTTTTCCAAAAAACATAACTTCGGGCGAAAAATTTCATTTTAAGAATGCACTTCAATTCATCTAGCATGCGCGCGCGTAAGCTCAGCGGAATCATAATTCATGTTCCTTTAATATACATTCCTCTTGAAAAGTTATTTCATTGTCCTTAAAACCAAGTTCGCGAAATGATCTACCAGTTTGCAAGTATTGTAACAATTGGGTTGTTGAATTTAAAAAAAAATACGATTTTTAAAATTTATTTTGAAACTTTACATATCATAAATTATATTGTCGTTGCAAAAATCTCTTAAATATTTTTTTTCAATTTATTATAAGCAATTGAAAATCGATAAAATTTTAAAAAGAACCACCTGTCTACGAACGGGCCATGATTGGTCGCCATGTTGGTGACGTCATAACGTTCAAGGAATTTCACCATAGTACAGTGTCACGTAAATTGACTAAAAATATCCGAAAATTAGTGCAAAAATATTATATAAAACAGCAAATTTTATTTAGACATGTGTGATAAAGGATTCATAAAGGCAAATTTAGAAAAGATATCCATCTGATGGACGGTTTGGAAAAATTGAGCATAAGTAAAGTAGTCGTAATGAATATTACGTGATGGTTTACCGCGACCGGTGTTTGTCATTGTTGTCCATTGTACACATATATTACATTTAGAAACATAATTGTCATAATGTAATTATTGTTACATATGGGTAGGTGATATTCGTGTAAAATAAAAAGCTAACAAACACGATTGGCGCGCAACTTCGACTTTAGATATCAAAAAACTTCATAGGTACCACTAAATATTATACAACCCGAAATCTGTGGAGCCTTTATTTTTATTTATTTTTTGCATAACATCCTTAAAATTTTCGGTATTTTTAATTATTTGCATATCCCTTTATAATATTAAACACAAATATCTATATAATATAATTACAAACACTAAAAAACTTTGTAGAACAAAAACGTGAAAATATTAATTCGGTACATTTTCAAATATCTCATAAATGCGTCGACCGATTTTCACAATTCAAACAGAAATATTAGTTTTACGCCTATATCCGTCATTTAAAATTAAAATAATGAATATATCTCCATAAACAAAAAATCATGTTTTCAAGTTACGTAATTATACAAAAATGTCAACTTTGCTCGAAAGTTCCCTTAAAAATTTACTTTTCTCAATCTTTAATGATCAAATTAAGAAATTAATCAGAATCTAATACTAAATTAGAACAAGATAACAACATAATTAACATATTCTAATTGGAATCTAGTTAGACATAGAACATTTCTCAAAACTTTAGTACAGTTTGCTAGGTTGGGTATTGCGCGAATCACATAATAATGGGGAGTTATTTGTAATATTCGTACATAATGATGCGAAGCAAGCACGATAACTTTTAAGGTTCGATATTTATGATCAATGTATTCGATATTCATCAATATATTGACAATAATAACAAGATGTAATTGGTTATAAGTCAAAACACTGTATAAGCTATGTGCCACAATGAGTAGAAATGAACGTTGTGACGTCACACGGGCTCGGCTTTGTTCGGAAAACTTTCGGGGTGTTTTCGGTACTGGATTCAAAAATATATTTTCGATTGGATTTTACTTTGTAATTACAATGAAAAAAAAAAAACTAAAAATAGTTTTGTATGAAAACTTATATACGATCTTTCCATTTATTACAAAAAAAAAGTTGGTTCAACAAACCAATTGCTTTCATGATCCTTTTTGTTCCTGATCCTCTGCAAAAATATCTTCGATGATAGGAATTGATATTGATTCATCTTTTATAACTTTATTCAGTGTAACTTTATAATCTGCACATAGCCGTATATTCCCATTTGGTTTCACAATTGGTACAATAGGAGTTCCCCAATCTGAATGATCTATCTTGGTGATTACATCTTGTTTGCATAAAAGTTCAATTTCTTCATCTACTTTTGATTTCAGGGCGTATGGAATGCGTCTCGGTTTAATGAAGATTTGGTTGTGAATTCTCTTTCAGGTATAGGTGTGCTTTCATATTAGGTATTACTTCCAAGTCATCTATACTAATATTATAAAGAGGAAAGATTTTTTTGATTGTTTGTTTGTACCGAATAGGCTCCGAAACTACTGGACCGATTTAAAAAAAAATTTTCACCAATAAAAGCTACATTATTCCTGAGTGACATAGGCTATTTTTTAATCCCGAAAAAGGGTCCTGTGGTGTGGCCCACGGGAGCGAAGCCGCGGGGAACAGCTAGTTTTAAATAAGCTGTCCGTATATTGCGCAATAGTCCGTATAGTCGTCCAATCTTGTAGTTTCCGTGGATTGTAAAATGTTTATGTAAGCCAGTTCAATTTTTACCTCTTTTATCCAGCTTCAGGTAAATATTGGGTTTCCTTGTTGGTTTATGAAATACAATTTTCCATAAAAAAATGTTTTTTGTAGTTACAATTTACGAATGCTAGTCCTGTGGTATGATGTTTTTATCAGTGTAGGTTACCTAAACAATTTAAGTTAAGTTGAGCGTACTTACAGGACAACAAAAGTAACATAGCAGATGTTTACAGTTACATTTATATAATAGGTAATCTTTACATATTTTCAAAATAAGGTATCCAAAATGTCAATTACTAAATTTGACCCAAACAAAAAACAGGGCATGCTAAACAAATCGTTTAAAAAACAAAACACTTGCAAAACAATTCATGTCATTCTCAATAATGTCAGTTTTGAACATTTTCTTTTTCTAGTATTGGTATTTCTTTTTTGTACTGATTTAGTGACATAGAAGACAATGCAGCACCAGTGTCGATTTCCATTAATATATTTTTTATTTTCTATAGATAATTAAACTAGATATCGCTCTTGAATTTCACTTTTAATCATGTTGATGTAACCAATGCTTTCTACCAAGATTTTACTAGAGTGTCATCGACTTGGTTCATGTTAATGTTGCGTTGTAAGCAAAATCGAGCTATGTGTCCATCTCTCTGACATTTTCGGCATATTGATTTAATGGCACCGAATTCATTAGCTCGGTAATCGGTTTTACCACAGCGGAAATATTTACCTTTTAAATCCTGGATTGTATGTGGTGGCCTTTCCTTAGAGTTGATAGGTGAGGGTTGGAAATTAATTTGTCTATTCGTAGGAGGTGTAGTTTTATTAATTCCGTGAGTATTTGTTTTCGTTTTCGTAAAGTTCTCAACTTTTCCCATTTATATTTATTAATTATTTATTTATTTAATTAAGGTTCACCAACAGTTGTTACAGATAATATACAGATAGGAACATATAAGTAATTGTGTCTTGAATCTAACTGCACAACCAATTACAGGCAAACACCACATGCATATTGCTCTTTGTAATTATAAAAACTTAATGCACTTAAATTCTAGATAGTTATATAATATTAAATACTAATAATAATACTAATTACGTCTAACAAACTTCGAAATTGAGTCTACGTGGACGTCAACCAGGTCGCTGCGTTCGTTTATGAGTTTGCACATGCGGGGTATAGGCGAATTAGCACCAAACACTGTATGGCGAAGAGGTGGAGCTAAGGGAGTTATGGGTTTTGGTTTTGCATTTGAGGGAAGTGGGGTAGTGGTTGACGATGTGATCGGTACCTACTAATCTAGATAACGGTGGGGTATTTCTCTCTTGAAGGATTCGTGCTCGTATATCACCATCCAGTACTCCTCTTATGAGTTGCAGTGTTAAGAAGCTATCTGAGGTAGACTTCTTGCAATGTTGATATTTTAAATTACAGTTTGAGCAGTCTCTTATGTTCAGCAGCGTATGTTGCGACTGGTTCCGTCGGTTGTTGCATCCTTGAAATTAATTTGTGCTGTAGATGCATGACGCTAGGTCTTGGGCCAATATATTCACCAATAATATTCGATAATTTGTCGAATTCTTGCTCCAATGTTGGTCTTCGGGTGAGCATAAATCGTAAATCTTTTGTATTAACTCTGGGGTTAAAGTTGCCAGTAGCGTGTGAACCTTTGCCTTTAGATTCTTTACTCTGTTCTTTATAAAGGACAATGTCAATTTCTTAATGAAGTTTTCAAAGGATTCTGTTTCTTGTAAGGGTTGAATATTCAGTTTCGAGTAATATTCTTGTTGTACCAAGTTGACGTAGCTTGCGTAATCTATTGTTGTTGTGGGTTGCGTACTTATTATATTATAATTAATAATTTTAAGTACTGGCTTGTAATAATTTATGTAATTTGTTGTATTACTTTTGGTGAAATAAATTATTATTATTATTATTTTATTATTATTCTTTCGAATCGTTAGTAATTTGCATTTGAGGGGCGTGTATATTCTTCAAGTTTGTACTTGTATTGAGTTTCCTCCTCTAATTCACGCTGGTCCGTTTCGAGCTCAATTTCAATTGTAATTTCTTTTTTTTTTTCTTTCTTTTTTCTTTTTAAAAAAACGTTGCCCCACACTAGGAATTTCTTCCTGTATCGTGGGTGCGTTCACAAACATACAAACTCACATACACAAACACCCAGAGCCGGAACAACCATCTGCAGGTCATACAAATTTTTGTTCCGTGCGGGAATCGAACCCGCGACACGCAGCGCAGCAGTCAATCGCCCAACCACTGCGCCAACCGTGCGCCCCTTTGAAAATATTGCATGTTTTCTTGTAGTTTGTAATGCAAGTTTCTATTTCTTCGGTTGAAAGCTCAGTTTTCGTAAGAAATGTATTTTTTATTCGTTTAACCACCCCCCCTAATGACCTTTTTTTGTCTTTTTATATCATTGTTCGGCATCCTCGTCACCAAATTGTTAAGTAATTATATTTGCTTGTTTCTCTCCCTACCTGAAATAAATGTTATTTACCGGTATGTGGCAGACACACGGACAAAGTCACAGACGTGTTTCATGAAATTACAGAAGTTTATTCTATTGTCTCGATGTTACACACATCGTTGTACAGGGACAAATCGAATGTAATTTTGTATGAATATAGTAATTCTCTTTTTAAAAATCACAGATAAGGGACAGATATCTAGTAAGGAACCGCTCAATTTGTAACTAAAACCAATTTTTTTATTTTAAAATATATATTTGTTTCTTTTTTCTTTTTGGTAACACGAATGTTCTGCAGAATTGTTTACAGCTGACCGTTGATCCAGGCGACGAATGAGGTAACCCTGGCGAAGGCAGCAGGAGAGCCGACCTGGCAACCGCGGGCAGATCCGAAGGAAGTGATACCGATCTGTTGGAAAATTTAAATTAGTACCAGATTAACGCTAACAAACAGATCAAAGGTTACGTTGTATGTTATTAAAGTATGTTGCAGCAAGCGTCAGCCAAGATATAAGTACGAGAATTCATTATTTTCAAGATACGTACCAAAATAGGCCTGCCGTTCCTGTTGACAGTGAGGGGACCGCCGGAATCACCATTGCATGTGCTCCTGCCACCAGCCCCGCTTACGCAAATGTTGGAGTCTTGGACAATGAGAGGGAAGGAAGCTCTGCATACAGCGTTGGTGATCACGGGCAGGGTTACGTGGCTCAGACCCTGGGCTGTGGTGATGGCTCCTGCGTTACCTTTAGAAATAAAAATGTTGATAAGCCAATTCAGTAAATGAACACAAACTTAAAAACAAGAACGGTGTATCAAAATCTTCTTACTGTCAGCGGTGCGACCGAAGCCAGATGCGATGGCGTTTTCACCGGCGAAGTTCTCGTTAAGCTGGGCACCACTGGGCAGGGCGATCGTTGCGATGTTGTCTGTTGGTATACAGATAATTATTATTTTTACCATGGAATGCTTCAATGCACAAGGACAATCTTTAGAAACTATTTAACTTGGTAAACGTAGACGAATATATAATGGTTTACTTACTAGAGAGGGCCACTTGAGAGGCCAATCTGATAATGGCTACGTCGTTACGGGTAAGGCTAGGGTTCCAGCTTCCGTGCATAACAACATTGGAGGTTGTCACCCTGGTACCACCAGAGAACAAACGGATTGAACCAAGGACAACAGTAAAGCTAGTAGCCTGGTTTTGCCCGTCCCACCAGCAGTGAGCAGCGGTAACGACGCGGTTACGGGTGAGTAGGGAGCCCCCACAGACACCCTGACCACCACCGAACTGGGCGAGAAGACCGGCCTGCAAAAAATTACCGAAATAAATATGGATACGACTTGTTCTTGACATCACTGTGCAATTGTACATAATGAAACTCATGAAATACCTGGTAAGGGAACTGTCCGAGACTTGAAGTGGAACCACCGACGATTCTGGTCTGGATCTCTTCCTGTTCTTCAGCTAGGCGGATTCTTTCAGCAGACGGGAGACCAATCTTAGACAAGTATCCATAAGCGGTGATGTCTTCTAGATCGATAACATCGTTGAGGTCGATGTATTTAGCGGAGGCCACCGCCGTCAGAGCCAATAGTCCCAATGCCAAGAAGTTCATGTTGCCGTTATTGATATATCGAACTGACATAAAATTTGTTGTGATGCGTTTTTATAGTCATTGATAATTTGAAGGGAAAACCTAATTAGTTGATAATCATTTTATCATTAGAAGTTGCTTACTGTTATCTCTGTAAAAGAACTTTTTGTTTAGTATGTTAACTGATTGCAATAAGAAGCCTTTCAAGGAGACAAAGGTAATTTTATTTAAATATGGACATACTTATACAATAAATAAAAGTAAACTGTACAAAATTATACCTAAACTAACTTGTGCTGTATACAAAAGAAAGGTACACTTAGGCGTCGAAGTACTCCTCCACCTCGCTGTCATCCGGGAACATGCCCAGAAGACTGGCAGCATTGCCACGTTGAATGGCAATGCTGATTCTCTGCGCAAAGAAAGATCCAGCCCTCTGGTTACGCACAGTGTCGATCAGTCGGCGAGAGATCTCCTTAAAAAGGAGACGTGCACTCGGGCCCCATGACACAAGCGTTTCGACCCCAAACGGCTCAAAACTGTAATTACCAGTTAGGTTACAGTATTTGCGCCGCTTGAGGGCCTCAGTAGCCGCAGCAGCAGCGCCAGCACAGCCCGCCGAACAAGGAACATGAGATGGCGCAAGGGTGTCGACACAGGTTGCGTCCCACACCAGAGGCCTACCCACCTTCCACGGCACCAACGTCATGCCATCTGGAGCAAGGAGCGTTTCACATCACATAATCAGCCTATTAATTTCCCCACTGTTGGGACACAGGCCTCCTCTCTGTGAAAGGGGATGGGCCGTATTCACCACGCGGGCCCAGTGCGGGTTGGTGGGCGTCACATGTCTTCGAATTTTTGGTTCTAGGACATGTCGGTTTCCTCACGATGTTTTCCTTTACCATATTTGGGAGCAGTGGTGATGGAATAAATTACACAAAGTAAAGTGAACCCACGACCTACAACTTGTAAGTCGCGGCCGATACCACAGGGCCAGTGGATACTACTACTTTTAATTTTCTTGTTAATAATTAACAACTGCTGGATATACAAGTAGTAAAAAGAAGTAAGAAAATTAAAATCGAAAAGAAAAAATACTAGAATATATGCTATTCTATCCTACTGCTATATAAACGCGAAAATTTTGAGGGTGTATGGACTTTTGTTACTCTTTTACCAAAATAATACTAAATGAATTTATTGTGATAAAACTTTAAAGTAATATAGCCTAAACATCAGAACAATATGCAAGCAATCATTTATTAAGATACCGGGGCAAGTACTATTACCATGCGGGTGGAGCTGCGGGCGGCAGCTAGTCATAATAATTATTTTCGAAATAAGTGTAGAAAGATAGGCCTGCCATTCCTGTTAACGGTGAGGGGACCGCCGGAGACTCCGTTGCATATACTCCTGCCATTAGCGCCGCTTGTGCAAATGTTGTAGTCTTGAACTATGAGGGGGAATGAACCACTGCACACAATGTTCTTAATCACAGGCAGGGTAACATGGCTCAGAACCTGGGCGGTCGTGATAGCACCTGCAGCACCTATACAAATAAACATGATGATTAGACAAATGATTAACTCAGGAATAGAACGGCATATGAAAATCTTACTGTCAGCGGTGCGACCAAAGCCAGATGCGTTGGCGTTTTCTCCGATGAACAGTTCATTGAGCTGGCTACCACTGGGCAGTGATCAGTGCGATGGTGTCTGTTAATAGGTATACGAACAGTGTCATTTATCAAAATATTAAATTACGAATGACGGAAGACTTTAATCTTTTTAGGGTTCCGTAGCCAAATGGCAAAAAACGGAACCCTTATGGATTCATCATGTCTGTCTGTCTGTCCGTCAGTATGTCAGCCACTTTTTTCCGAAACTATAGGAACTATGCTGTTGAAACTTGGTAAGTAGATGTATTCTGTGAACCGCATAAAGATTTTCACACAAAAAAAGAAAAAAACTTACAAACCCCCAAAGGGTTCCCCATACTTAGAACTGAAGCTCAATTTTTTTTTTCCATTAAAGCAATCCGTGTGGGGTATCTATGGATAGGTCTTCAAAAATAATATTGAGGTTTCTTATATAATTTTTTTCAAAACTTAATAGTTTGCGCGAGAGACACTTCCAAAGTGGTAAAATGTGCCCCCCCCCCCCCTGTAACTTCTAAATAAGAGATTGATAAAGCTAAAAAAAATATATGATATACATTACCATGTAAACTTCCACCAAAAATTGGTTTGAACGAGATCTAGTAAGTAATTTTATTTTTAATACGTCATAAATCGTAAACCGCAATTTACCAAGTACGGAAACCTTCGTGCGCGAGTCCGACTCGCACTTGGCCAGTTTTTAAAATTGTGGCTGCCCTTTAATATTAGCAACGTACTTGACAGGCCATCGGTTGAGTCTAATCCGATCACGGCAACTCGTCCCGGATCAGGTAGGGGTTCCAGCTTCCGTGCATTACAACGTTGGAGGTAGTCTCCCTGGTACCACCAGAGAACAAACGGATTGAACCAAGCACAAAAAGTAACGCTACAGACTTGCAAGGTTTTCTCCGTCGAACCAGTAGTGAGCAGTGGTAAGTACGCGGTTAGCTCTGATCAGAAAGCCTCCGCAAACACCCAGACCACCACGGAGGTTCACGAGCTGACCAACCTACGAAGAAATAGCGAAATGAATATTCAAAGATTGAGTTCTTTGGGACATCACTGGGAAAGTATAGAATATAATTTATTGCTATAGCTGAGGAGCAGGAAGAAATTAATCTACAGCCGCGACACCGAACTTAGAAAGGTATCCGTAAGCGGTGAGGTCTTCTAGATCGATGGCGTCCTCGAGGTTGATGTATTTAGCGGAGGCCAACGCCGTCAGAGCCAACAGTACTAGTGCCAAGAACTTAATTTTGTCAATATTGAAGAAACTTTTTAACTCTCAGCCTGGCAAGGTTTTAAGTATTTATACTAGGTTTACTAGATCATTTAAAAATAAGCCCTAGTTAGGTAATGGTTTGTATTATCAAAATATGAAACCATTAATTTAACCTTTTGATTAAACTGATTAATTTTAACAGCTGTCAAGGGAGCATGCTCTGCCGGCAAGTTAGCTTGGTAAGCAGTTTATGTTTCTTTATACAAGCTTCTTTAGTTTTACCTATCCCGGTGTCAGCGTGTATGTAATTTAAGCTTGCAGTTTTTATTTGACCCAATTTCCAGTGTTCGATTGAGTTGAAATTTTGCAAACACTTTTCTTTTTCGTCACAATGCATTTTTTTATTCAAAATCCTGTATTTTTTTTGTAAACATTATATACCTGGTTTCTCCCACAAATGTACTAATTCCTGATATGATACTGATCACTTGTCAAGTCATTCTCAAAAGACAATGCAGAATGGGTTTTTTATATTATACCATCACAATCATAATCCATTGAATGACAGTCATCAATAGTAATTAAGGAAAATTGATTACAACAGATACACATAGATAGGACAGGTAATGGTTTGTAATTTGCCGGCTTTTAATTGGATTATTAGCAACCAAGCAGAGCATTTTCACTGCCAGGTCTCTGTTTAATCCGATGGAGATGCATACTATGAAGCATACTCCTACTGAGTTGATTACATCATAGTAATTAACATCACTATCAATTAGGTTTAGCACCCTCTTGGACTAATTGGACTTGGACCTTGGCACTCTGGGCAAGATTTTTCATCCGGGACTAGGGTATGCAAATCCTTACCTACTTTAATTGGAATCCAACTTCCCAAAAAGGATTTCGTTACAAATCCTAAATTTTGTATTTTTTTCGGAAAGTTATATTTTTTCAATAGATCCGTTTTAGCTCAAATAAAATGCATGTTTTCAAAAAATCCGTATTCGGGTAAGGTTTCGAAATCCGGATTTTGAAACCTTATTAAAATTCGCATATAGCCGGCTTTTTGAATTATGGATTATCTGAATTGCACTCACTACTCAGGACCTCATGCTAAGCAGATAGTAAGGTTGGCAACCACAACACCGACAAAGTAGCCAAATTATAATATTTATTTGGATATGAAATGAAACAAAAAATAAAATTGTATGCAACTGTTATTATAACTCAAAGTCATTCTTCAGTTATAGTACCTAAGCTGGTACTAAAAAATCGCAATTTTTGGAAATCGTTTCATGGCGGCTACATTTGGAAAGTATAGGAAGAGAAGAAGAAATATTATAGTTCTAACAGATAAGAAAGGTTAGGTGATTCAAATGATTTGTTGCACAGGTTTGGAAATGTTGACAGACAAGCTGAATGAGTTCACGTGGTTTCAGGGATATGGATTATAGAATCTTTTATTCATTATATTGATTTAATTGGCGCACGGTTGGCGTAGTGGTTGAGCAATTGACTGCTGCGCTGCGTGTCGCGGGTTCGATTCCCGCACGGAACAAAAAATTGTATGACCTACAGATAATTGTTCCGGCACTGGGTGTTTGTGTATGTGAGTTTATATGTTTGTAAACACACCCACGATACAGGAAGAAATTCCTAGTGTGAGGCAACGTTTTTAAAAAAAGAAAAAAATGAAAAATTACATTTTCAGAAACACACTTTACGTTATCTTATCTTTGGTTTTCCGTAGTCAAACAAAGATGCCTTTTAGTTGCTTACTGTAGTTCATTACAATTTATTTTAGTTAAGTGGCACAGGAGGACACCATGGAGTTTTAGTGGGTTAGAGTCCCACATAACTGCGCTATCTCCCCGTGGTAGCGCAGTATGCATGAGCATTACTCCAGGCTAAAAAAAAAAAAAAAAAAGGTATAAATTATTTAATTAGTTAACTGTTCGTGTGACCGTCATTAGCGAAACAATAGCAAAGTCAATGTGTCTCGCGTGGAGTCACGTCTTAAACAAACGAATGGTCAATAGGAATCTTGAAGGCATACATGAGTAGAAACAATGGGAGGAGACGCCCTAAAAAGACATATAAGTCCGACCGAATGTCTCCGGCCTATTTTGGATGAAACCAAAGGTTTCGCAGATGGGTGGCCAAAACCGAAGCTTCGGTCGGACACTGTCTGTAGGTCAGCACCCTATTTGCGTATCTGTTTTGACAGCACGAAGCACACTCCTTCCCTTTCATTTTGGTAACAGTATTAACTGAATGTTTTACGCTGTCGTGTAAACGGATTTTTCAACTTATGAAACAATTAATGCAAGGTAAGCATACCGTGCGCTATAGAGAGCGAATTTAGCTCCCGTAATCTCCTTCGTGTTAGGTTACTTCAGAACCTGCAGACAGGAAAAAGAGCCCCGTATAACGGGGCTCCGTAAAAAACTTTTTATTTTCAAGTCGCTGTTTTAAACATTTGTATTCGCCTACTGTTTGTCGCCCACTTAGTATTACAGTAAGCAATATTCAGTATTTTTACACATTTTATTTGAATATATTTTCGCTCGTTTAAATACTAACCTTATTGTATTGTACCTACTGCTGAAGGGAGAGAAAATGTAGACCTCCAAATTTTTTTTTTATTTATTATTATTACCGACTGGTAAATGATAAAATACAGTTTTTCCATGTCAAGTTGTTCCAAAAATTCTGCGAATCAAAATTTATTGAATGATTATCTAATACCTTAAAAGAGTAATTTTTGTATATATATATAATCTGCATCTCGGAAACGGCTCCAATGATTTTTATGAAATTTAGTATGCAGGGTCTTTCGGGGGCGATAAATCGATCTAGCTGGTAACAAAAGCAAAGCAATTTGGAAAATTATAAATAATAGTAAGACAGTGACACCTAAAGAAGAAATAAATCAAATAAAAGTTAAAGACAAATTAGTGACCAAACGGGCAGATATAGCTCAAGCTTTTATCAACTACCTTATTGACGATATAAAACCAACACCCAATGACGACGGTAGGGCTCTTAAAACACTGACATATAATAAGCCAAATTCTAGTTTCATGACACCAACTAATCCCCAAGATGTTGCCCAAATTATAAAATGTTTAAAAATACGTTCAGCAAAGGTTATGATGACATAAACGTAATAATAATCACACATGGTTTTAACTTTATTTGTTGATTTATTCATTTTATTTATGTAGTATAATTTTTTTGCCGTTGTTATAGTATTTTTTAGGATCTTTTCATATTTTTTTATAGTATCTCGTAAGAACTGGATTATTTATTTTTAGGGATAGTATTTTTAATAGTATTTTATTTTTACAAGATTGTTTTATACCAACGGTTAGCCAATAATTATTATGTTTTGTTTTCAGTTTAAGTCTACGTGTAGGGATACATTCATCTAAGATATTTGTCAGTGTGTTATGAAAAGATTGATAGTACTCATCTATATTTTTATTTGGCAGTATGATATTGTTCCAGTTTTGGTTGTTTAGTTTGGATTTATATTTTTGTATATTACTTGTGTTAAAAATTCTTTTATTGGCAAACCAAACAGACTGTTTAGGTTGTAGTTTTTGTATCATATGTATGATTGTTCCGCTGTGGTCTGAAAAACCTAGTTCTTCTACGGTTGTATACATATTGTTATCGTTAAAATTAGTGAATATCAAATCCAAACATGTTGATGTGGTTTGTGAGATACGCGTAGGTTCTTTTATAAGTTGTACGAATTTGTACTCTAAGAAAAGATTGATCAGTAGGCTAGTTTTTAAGCTATTTTCTAAAATATTTATATTAAAATTCTAATGAATTGCATGCCTAGTTTCTAGTAAAATATCTATTAAGTTCGATTAATTCTTCATATTATTTCCGAGACGGGTGAGCACGACTGTATTTTGTTATGTTTTGAACTCTAAAATAAAATTCGGGCGAATCGCCTACTAAATAATTTTGGAGTGGTCGATTCGCCCACCGATAAATTAACTTCGGGTGAATCGACACAGAAAAAGGAATATTTTTAATACTGGTCGATTCGGCCGATGCGGGCGATTTAAATTCGAGCGAATCGTCCAATAACCCACAAAATCAGGTTAGGTATACATGGTATGTACTTTGTTGAAATCACCTTGTATCTTTGTAGCTTTCAACGAAAAATCGTATCATTTTACCACACTCACACGGGTGGTTTAATTAATTATGCCCGGGTTTCCATCATCGCAAGTGGACTGAACAATCATCATGCACTTAAACAAAGTGTATAGACCATCGTCACATTATTCTTTTGAAACATTATTGGACCTATTATAGACTGTATGAATATATTTGTATTGTATAAACTACATTTTTTGTATAATATTACTGCACAGCAAGTGTGTGAGTATTATATACCAAATGTAAATCTACCATTTATCAACAACACTAGTCAACAAACGACATATAGGTAAATTATATGTCGTTCGTTGCCTTGTTCGTGCCCTGGCAGTCGAGAGTATGTCATGCTCTCTATAATATCTCTCTGATGGAGGCACATGTGTTGGATCATTCGGTTCCCTTCATGATGGTTCAGCTGAGTGGTGCCAATCCATGCGTCATGTTCGTGAACAGGTGCCATCAGTTAGGATTGGTCATAACTTAGCTGCCTCGTTCTACTTTTTAATTACGAACTTATTGTATTTTTGAATGTTTGTTTTGCTCTAGACGCTTTTACGTGCGCGTCTTTTTACATCCTTCTCACATATGTATTTTTACAAAAAGAATTATGTTACCAAATAATTGTAATTAACTGATGGAAAAGAGTGTCCGTGGAGTTCTTGCACATTCTTCAAATCAAATCAAATCAAATGTATTTATTTCAAGTAGGCCATTATGCGGCACTTTTGAACGTTAAAAAAAAAAATTACATTTTATAAAAAAATTATTCTACCGTGCATTCGGAAATGTAGGTTGATATGGAGAAGAATGCACAAGAAACTCCATACTTACTCTTTTAAAAAAATAAAGGCTTTTTACAATATTAACATAAATAGTACATAAATTAATAAATTCTTATACGTGAGAACGATGCACCCAGCACTACTATACTAAATATAGGTATAAAGTATTACAAGCACTGACAGGTAAATCCCTTCACTTGATAAATAGTGACATGGTTCTCACATACTTACAAATATTGCAAACATAGGTAAATTACCTAATTCAACAACAACGGAACAGTGTGCGAGTCAATTTTTTAAACAGATAGAGAAGAAAATAAATAAAAATAAAGCGTTACTATAATAATTATGAATATTATTATACCGTACACAAATTAACCATTTTGATAATTTTTTACACTAAAGATTGCCCTACGGAGCAGGACCAGCATGTTTCCAAGCATTCTTATCTTGAATATAATCATCTAATTTGTAATATGCTTGTTTACAAAGTGTGCTTTTAATTATTGTTTTAAATTTTCTTTCATTAAGTTTTAATATCTCAGAAGGAATTTTGTTATAGAATTTAACACAGTACCCCATGAAAGATGTGTGTACTTTCGCTAATCTATAAGATGGCTGATCTAACTTATCTTTATTTCTAGTATTACAATTGTGTCTATCACTAATTTTACTAAAGAGATTTAAATTTTTCCTTACATACATAATATTTTCATAAATGAATTGGCAAGAAACTGTCATAATATTAATCTTTTTAAATAGCTCCCTAAGAGATTCTCGATGACTTAACTTATAAATGGCTCTCACAGCTCTCTTTTGCAATATAAATATTGATTCAATGTCAGCCGCCCGACCCCACAGTAAAATACCGTATGACATAATGCTGTGAAAGTAACTAAAAAAGACCAAACGCGACTAAAATAGACCAAACGCGCTTCTCCATAGAGACCTACTGACGCTAGCGAATGTGCAACTAGATTCATATTCAAAAATATACGAAGTTTAGTCGAAATAAAACTATTCTCCTGTATGTAGTGCGTTCACAAACATTTAAACTCGCATACACAACCAGCCAGACCCTGAACAACTATTTGTAGGTCATACAAATATTTGTTTTGTATGGGAATGGAACTCACAACACTTTTATTGTAAACACCCGGCTTGAGGCAAACGTACATCATTCAAGGCTAGAAACAGCAACAATGTCCCAATAAAACACACAACTGAGGAAAATTGGCCGAGATAACAAGGAATTACCAAAATGTTGGATTTTTTTATAAAGGAATTCAATTCTATAAGGTACCTGGAGGTAAAAGAAAGTTATTAGGGTTGCGTAGGTAGCGTCTAGTGAAAAAAGTAAACACGTGTTTTGTAATAATTAGATTGTTTAATTTTTTAAACATTTTTTTTAACATCATTAGGTTATTTGGTAACATTTTCGTTTACTACTGACTGTTGATCCAGGAGACGAATGTGCTGACCCTGGCAAAGGCAGCAGGCGATCCAACCTGGCAACCGCGAGCAGATCCGAAGGAAGTGATACCGATCTGTAGGAAAAGTTGCAATTATTACCAAATAATCCTACCAAAAGTTTACAAAAGGTAGACTATCGAAATAACAAGCATCATTATATATTTCTATGGATGTAACGAAATTAAATAAAGAAAAGATATTCTTAATGTACGTACCAAAAGAGGCCTGCTGTTCCTGGTGACAACAAGAGGACCACCGGAGTCACCCTGGCATGTGCTCCTGCCATTAGCTCCGCTTGTGCAAATGTTGGAGTCTTGGATGATAAGGGGGAAGGAACCTCTGCATACAGCGTTTGTGATCACAGGCAGGGTAACGTGGTTCAGGTTGCCGGAGACGCTGCCACCTGTAGAAACATTTTATAAATTGCTTCCGTAAACAAGATAAAATATTCAGATACGATACGCGTTCTAACGACTTCCATACCATCATTGGTGAGACCGAAACCAGATGCAACGGCGTTTTCACCGGCGTAGTTCTCGTTTCCACTGGCCAAGGCGATCAGTGCGATGTTGTCTGTTGGTACACAATTTATAATTATTTTTCCAGAGAACATACGAGTATTAATGCACAACGACCGTCTTTATAAAATATATTTCGAATGGTAATCGTAGACGTAAATATTAATTTACATCTACGATTGACTAAATCATTATAATATTTATGTCTGTCCTATTCGTAACTTACTTGATAGGCCAACGTTTGAATTTAATCTGATCATGGCAACATCGTTACGAATCAGGCTAGGGTTCCAGCTTCCGTGCATAACAACATTGTTGGTTGTCACCCTGGTACCACCAGAGAACAAACGGTTTGATCCAAGGACAACAGTAAACCTAGAGGCCTGGTTTTGACCGTCCCACCAGCAGTGAGCAGCAGTAACAACGCGGTTAGCGCGGACTAGGGAACCTCCGCAGACACCCTGACCAGCACCGAACTGGGCGAGAAGACCAGCCTGTAAAGAATTACCGAAATAAATATATATAGGACTTGTTTACGACATCACTGGGCAATGTGCTAAATGAAACTGATGAATGAATACCTGGTAAGGGAACTGTCCGGTATTTGAGGCGGAACCACCGACGATTCTGGAATGGGCCTCTTCCTGCTCCTCAGCTAGGCGGATTCGTTCGGCAGACGGGAGACCGATCTTCGACAAGTATCCGTAAGCGGTGATGTCTTCTAGATCGATGACATCGTCGAGGTCGATGTATTTAGCGGAGGCCACCGCCGTCAGAGCCAATAGTGCCAGTGCCACGAACTTCATGTTACCGATACTGATGTATTTAACTGACATAAAATTTGCAGTGATCCGTATTTATAGTAATTTTTTTGATAATTCTAATTAAGGTAAAACCTGATTACTTGATAATCATTTATTTTATCATTCTAAACTGTTGCTCTATACTTATATAATAAAGTAGAAGAGTTTGATTGTTTGTTTGTTTTTTTGTTTGTTTGAACGCGTTAATCTCTGGAACTACCAGTTGTATGTATTTGTTTTTTTTTGTATTATATGATGCTATATAGCATTACGGTTAAAGTTCTTGGTTAGTCTCAAATATTGGTATTTGTAAAGTAAGTCGAACAAAAAGTGCTATCGCGTGCTTCATCCGCGTGCGCTGGGGTAGTGACTAATTATACATATTAGTTAAAATTTTAATTTCATTTTTTTAGTAGAAGTAGTAATTTTTTTTATTTTTTTTTAATTTTAATTTATACTGTATATTGTAAATACCATGTACTACAAACATATTGGTTTTTAGAAGATCTAAATTTAAGTATATATTTATATATCTTATAAATAAGCCACATTAAGGCATTTTAAGTCAAATAATTTATTGAAAATAAAGGTGATTTTTGAGCACGAAGCAACGAGCAAAAGTTAATTTTTCATCAAGATAATTTTATAAAGATAAACTTTTGCTTTTATAGCATGTTATTTGGACACACAGTTTAAGGGAAATTATAAAATTTAAATAATTCAAAATTTAAATAATAACATGAAGCGAGCGAACTCAGCTCTCGTCATATCGGTGAGAGCAGAGTTCGCTCGCTTTGCTCGCTCACTTCAGCTCCCGTCATCTCCTTCGACCCTAACCTATCCGTGTCGGGGTCCCCTAAACTCCCGAGCTCTCTTCGCTCGCTCTTGGACTAATTCTATTTTTTTTACCTCACGAAAAACATACAAAAATACATAAAATTTCCGAGTCTTGAAAATTTGTAAAAAGCTTTCTATTTATGAGTACTACCTACAAAAAATAATTGGCACATCACTCTCTTTATTAAACATTTTCATTCAAGTTTCTTGGGAAGATATTGCAGTGGTTTCCCATTTCCTTCTGCATCAGTCGTTTTTTGGGGCTATTTGGGCCCAAAGGCTGCTGAGATCTCTTCTGCCTGGTTACCCAAGCAGGTGAGTGGTTATACCTCCACAGCTCGGTCGCCATTGCATCGTTTGTTATCTAGCAGGGAGCACCACGACAGCTGGAAGGCTGTCGTCCCTGGTTGCTTGTATGTACAAACTTCCAGAGCGTGCAGGTGAGGTTGACTGGGGCTGACTAGATGTAATTGTCATTCTCCCGTATCTCCCCTTGTGTGCGACAAAATGGCATGCGACCCGGCTACCACCCGGTGCCATGTCGATTCCAGGTCGCATGGTCTGAAGTATGCTACTTTTTCCACTGTAGCGACTCATCAGGTTCAGTGCATATAGGATGCTACTGGTGACAACTGGTGATTCCGTCAAAGGTTTTCAAGACAGAGACGACCTTCAGAAATGAAGACAACGAATAAGAAGAAGACCTACAAAAAAAAATTAACTTCCAAATCAACGGCCCATAATGGAAATTTTAGCCAGAATTAGGGTTAGTCAAGAGGAAATATACTGTTAACGTAGATACAATACAATACAAAATACAAATACAAAATACTTTATTATTTCAATTAGAAATTACATTACATGTTAATGTGACTGGAGTCCCCATTTAGGCAAACAATGCCTGTATTAGAAGGCTCCGCTCTTTCAACATCATTGTCTTACACTTATTCTAAACGAGCTGATACAATTATTATAGTGAACTGTGTGTGTGTAAGGGCAAAATATGCAATGTAAGTACACTTATTTATAACATAGCAATACTAATAAAATAAAAATATATAAGTAAAGTTGCAATTTAAATTATAAACAGTAAAATAAAACTTGTAAAACTTATTCCCAGTTTATGCAGGTGATGTAAAGTGTGGTTTGGTAAATAGTATGGTATTATGTGTGGTATGTGGTGAGGCGTGCGATGTGGTGTGAAAGTGTGATGTGTGGCGTGGTGTGTGTTGTGTTGTGCGGTGTGTGATGTGTGGTATGGTTTGTGGTGTGGTGTGGTGTGACTGGTGTGTATGATGAGGTGTGTGGTATAGTATATTTCGGCTACTCAACGATAACAAGATAGGTATAATGATTTATTTTATATTATTGGCAAATTACCAGGGAAATACCAAATTATATTAGAAAACAATGCAAGTCCTACAATATGCCCTGATAGAAAAATACCTTTAGGAATTCGTGACAAATTAAAGGTGGAACTTGATAGTATGGATCACATGGGTATAATTCGGAAGGTATCACATCCGACAGAGTGGGTAAACGCGATCGTGTTGCCGGAAAAAAAAGATGGCAGCCTGCACGTGTGCCTAGACCCGCGGCCGCTGAACCGAGCGGTGTGCCGCGCACTACCCACTACCGACGCTCACTGAGATTTCCGCTAAATTTCATTAATAACGCAAAGTATTTTAGTAAACTTGAAGCGCGATCAGGGTTTTGGATGATTAAGTTAGATGATGACAGTGCGGATCTCTGTAAATTTGGAACTCCATTCGGAAGGTACCAATTTCTACGATTACCATACGGGGTTAACTGTGCGAGTGAGGTATTCCACGGAAAGATACGACAGCTATTAGAAGATCTCGATGGGGTAGATTCTTTTATAGATGACATAATTATTTGGGGCAAGACTAAGGAAGAACACGATGATAGACTAATGAAACTGCTAAAGAGGGCTCGGGCGGTAGGAATAGTTTAATAGGGACAAGTGTGAGTTTTGTGTAGAACAGGTAACGTATCTGGGGCATATCTTTAGTAGGAAAGGAATGCAGATTGACAAAAATAAAATAAAGGCAATAATTATAAGCAATGTACTAACACCTTTTGACAGTATTTTAATAATTTTAATTTTAATGTAATTTAATTTAATATTTTTTAATAATCTAATTTGTAATTCTATGTTTTAATTTGTGTTTTTATTATTCAATGTTTTAATTTGTGTGTTTGGTATTCAATGTTTTATTTTGTTGTATATGGATTTGACATCTGAAATAAATGTATTAATAAATAATGGATATGCCAGAACCAAAGGACAGATCATCTTTGGAACGCTTTCTTGGTATGATCAATTATTTAGCCAAGTTTATTGCAAATAATTCACTAATAGCAGGCCCACTTAGAAACTTGCTCAAAAAAGGCAATGAATGGGTGTGGGACAGTGTACACGTTATTGCGGTTTGCAAGTTGAAGCAAGCAGTGAGCAGCGCGCCGGTGCTGGCGCTGTATTCAAGCGACCGCCCGGACGTGGTCACGGTGGATGCGAGCACCACGGCGTTGGGTGCTGCACTGTTGCAGAACTGTCGCCCGGTCGAGTTTTCCTCACTGACAATGACTGACACACAAAATCGTTACGCGCAAATTGAAAAAGAAATGCTCGCGATTGTATTTGCTATGGAAAAGTACCATCAATATGTGTATGGGAAGAAGGATGTGGTTGTGGAAACTGATCACAAGCCTCTGGAGGCTTTATTTAAAAAAAGGTTTAGATTCAGTGCCGGTTCGCTTGCAAAGAATGATGCTGCGCGTGCAACGCTATGAGTTCACTGTGGTATACAAACCTGGCAAATATATGTATGTAGCAGATACATTATCTAGAGCAGCCTTACCGGAACTCATGAGTGACAATGTGACGTCTGAGGTGGAGGATCAGGCTTCTTTCCTTATAGAAAACATACCATTCAGCGACAGCAAACTCGGTTTGGTCAGAGAGGCAACGCAAAGGGATCAAGAATGTAAATCGCTAGAATTTTACATTCTAAATGGATGACCGAAGTACAAAAATGAATTGCATGAAATGATAAAAACACATTGGGCATATAAAGAAGAATTACAAGTAGTGGACGGTGTGATCTTAAAAAGCAACTTGTCTTCATACCGCGTGGTCTGAGAGGTGAAATGATATCCCGCGTCTACGAGGGGCATCTAGGAATCGACCGAGGTAAGCCTCGAGCGCGCGATGTCATGTTCTGGAGCGGGATGACACGTGATGTGGATCAGGCCGTGCGCACCTGCACCGGCTGCGCCGAGCACGCCGCGCGCTATCTGAAGGAGCCTATGATATCGCATTCAATACCGGATTTACCATGGAGGAAGGTTTGGGCTGATATATTCTTTTGCGACTGAAAGAAATTCCTAATTTGTAAACGCACCCACGATACAGGAAGAAATTCTTAGTGTGCGGCAACGTTTTTTTAAAACAAATAAATAAAATAAATAAATTATGGTAGATTATTTTTCAAATTACATCGAAATTAATGCTTTAACAAATATTGGATCTGGAGTAGTCATAGCGGCGATGAAAGATCAGTTTGCAAGATATGGTATTCCAACGGAGCTTATAACAGACAATGGTCAAGCATTCAGTTCCAGGGAATTTTGTAAATTTACTGAAGAATGGTGCTTCAAACATACAACATCATTGGCCAATTACGCCCAGTCAAACGGTTTGAGCGAGAGAGCAGCGAGGACAATAAAAAGCATAATAAAAAAGTCACTCAGTACAGGTACAGATTATTATCTGGGATTACTAAATTTCAGAACAACTCCAAGGGATAGAGTAAGGGCGCCGTCGCAATTATTGATGGGTTGACGTCTGAACACTCGCTTATCAGTATATAAATATAACGATAACCAGAACGTAACAACAATGACGACTATAAAAATATACAGTCAAAACGAGAACTGTCTAAAAAAGTATTATGATATGCATTCCCGAGAATTGCCTGTGTTAATATCAGGTGAAAATGTAATTGTAGCGGATAGCGACATGCGTCGGCGACACATGCGAGTGCAGGCACCGGCACCGCAGCCGCGATCGTACTTCCTCACTGATAGCAGCGGGCGGAGATACCGCCACAACAGACGGCACAAGATACGAGGCCAGGAGATACCACGGCACATTCTGCTTAAGGAAGCAGAATGTGATAGTGATGAAAATGAGTGCGCCAGCACGTACAGTGACGCGGATGAAAATGTAGATGAAGGGTTGAGCAACAATGAACTAGCTGTGACTAGGTCTACCAGTTCTTCTCCAGAATTAGTTGTAGGACAGCAAATCCAAGCTGCGTACCGACGGGCACGTGAAAAACTTGCACTATTTTTAACAAAAAGTAAAATAAAATAATGTGTATTACTTTAGCTGTGTTTATTTTAGTTAAATAAAAGAGAGAGAAAAGGATATCAGTGCACTTAGTTTAGTAATGGGTTGTTATTGAGATTGTATAGATAACACATCTTTATTCTTTAAAAAAAGGAACATGTAGTATTATGTTGGTAGTTACCCACATTACATAATAATGTTAAATATACTATATATATGTTATATACGCAGTTGCGTATTTTATGTTTTGTTGAATAACCTTACATGAAAAATAAAGTAGTCATTATCTAGCAAGATCGTGTTTTACTTCACAGACCACCACGGAAATTCACGAGCAGACCAGCCTGAGAACAAATACTTGACTTAAGATCCTATGGCCCCTAGCTGGGGCAGAGGGCTTCCACAGTAGTCCTCCATCGAGACCGGTCTTGAGCTTCGCGCTTCATCCCGCTCCACGTCATTCCGATAATCGTCGCTTCAGCCAATACGGTGCGTCGCCATGTTTGACGGGGACGCCTCGCTTCCTTTTTCCTTGAGGGTTCCAATCCAAGGCCTGTTTAGGAATGTGATCGGAATCCCTCCGGAGCGTGTGACCAATCCAACACCACTTACGCCGCTTGATCTAGCGGTCGATCGGGGTCTCGTGGCATCTCTCTAACAGCTCTACATTAGAGATGATCTCGGGCCAGTAAATTCCGAGGATGCGACGAAGACATCGGTTGACGAACACCTGGATTTCGCGTGAGATGTCCTTTGTTACCTTCCACGTTTCGCACCCGCAGAGCAGCACGGATTTGACATTGGACCCGAAGATTTTTAGTTAAACCCTTCGGGTCAGTTTCCGTGATTGCCACACAGGTCTCAGCTGTAAGTAAGTAAGTAAGTAATTCTTTATTTTGCAAATATGGGTAGATTACATGGTGATAAACAGATAAAAAGTAGGTTCGGCCATATTTTACCAAGAGGCATGCAAAAGTTATAATATGACGCTAAAAATATAAATAAAAGCAATAAACAGACACACCGAATAGTTCTAAATCACAACTTATTATATCTTGGTCACTGGAACACAATTTACATAATTTAAAAATATACCACAATAAATAAATAGTAAATAGAATGTCAAATTAATAAATTTTGACAAAAAAAAAAAAAAAAAAACAATTAACCAGAATATCGATTCATTCCAATATATCTCACAAGCAATTAAAATATCAATAAATAATTATGTCACGAGCAATTAGAATGTCAATGTCAAAATAATCAAATAGTATGTCAAATTAATCAATAAGTCACAAACATTATTAGAATGTCAAATAAATCCAGTTTATGTCCCAAGAACTATAATGTCAAATAAATCCAAAAATATTTCATAAGCTGTGCGAAGGTAGCTCGCGCTTTGGCGATCCGTGAAGTGATATCCTCTTCAGTTCCTTCAGTCTCTGACACGACGCTCCCGAGGTACGTGAATTTGTGGACGCGTTCCACAACCTCTGTGCCGATTAATATCGGAGAAGAATTCCTCACACCTGTACGCATCTCCTGGGTCTTCCGGATGTTAATGTTGAGTCCAGTTTTTGCCGCCTCCTGGCGCAGTTCGTTCAGTTTCGACTGCATGTCGGCATGTGTATGACTCAGCAGGCAAAGATCATCAGCATAGTCCAGCAGCCTTTAAAAGAAGTTGAACTCTATCCAACCGACCAAATCGGCCAATCACACAAAACGGACGCGCCATTCATCTCGCATGTGATTGGTCGATTTGGTCGGTTGGATAGAGTTTAACTTCTTTGCGCACTTACGCAATACGGCTGCAGGTATTCCAAGACGTTGGTCAATCGTCACTCAATCCCACGACGACTGCTATCGTAAATGCGCAACATAGTTCCGTCGAGGACGATTATAAAAAGGAGGGGCGAAAGAAGACAGCCCTGGCGGACTCCAGCGTGCACTGCGATGTCCTCCGAAATTAGGTCTTCATGAGTCACCTTGCAGAAATATTTCCTATAAATGCTCTCCAATAGGCGGACTATTTTTGGCGGCACTCCAATGTCCAACAGGCGGGACCAGATGCTGGACCACTTCAACGTATCAAAGGCCTTTTCGAAGTCGACAAAAGTAAGATATATTTCCCTTTGCCATTCTGTTGCCTGCTCGAGAATGATACGCAGAGTGTTGATCTGGTCTGTGCATGAGCGGCTGGAACGGAAACCCGCCTGCTCCCCGCGCAGAAGAGGTTCAACGGCCTTCGACAGCCTATCAAGTAATATCTTACAGAAGACCTTAGAGGGAGTCGACAACAACGTGATGCCTCTCCAGTTGTCGCAACTACTGAGATCACCTTTCTTGGGCACGGTAATTAAAAGTCCCTTGTTCCAGTCGTCCGGGAGTTCTTCAGCGGTCCATATACTTTCAATTGAAGGCGTAAGCACATCGACGGCGGAGGCTAAGTGTGTGCTAAGCGTGTTTTACTTCACAGACCACCACGGAAATTCACGAGCAGACCAGCCTGAGAAGAAATAGCGAAATGAATATTCAAAGATTGAGTTCTTTGGGACATCACTGGGACAGAATAGAATATACTTTTCATCACACCTATTCGAAAAACGACAATTGTCTATAGAAGACAGCGGGAGCCAAATCAAATTTCGCGCCCGTAGGAGTTTGAGCTTTCTCTTTTCTGATTGGTCCGCTTCGTGCTTCTGATAGATTTGCGTAGTTGGGTTGGAGGCGCTCGGGTGAAGGTCTAATGTAAAAAAAACTTTGGTGATAAATATAAATGTTAATTTTTTTTATAATAATTTGTATTTTATTTACACTTTCAGTCCAATGTGTAGGTATATAATATATACCTACACATTGGATAATTGGAAAAATAAAAAGCTACGAGTACCTACCTACTGGAAACTAGTATATACTAGTTTCGAGTAGGTAGGTACTCGTAGCTTTTTATTTTTCACTTAGGTAGTGATGAAAAATAGTGTGTATCACTCGGGGACAAAATATTTTGTTCTCGGGCGGCGTATATTGAATTCCTCGCTATGCTCAGGATTCAAAATAACGCCCTGGAAGAACAAAATATTACTTTGTCCCCTTGTAACACAAATAACCATTATTCAGTTTCATGATTAAACATGAAACTGAATAAAGTATATTCTATTCTGACGAATTACCTGGTGAGGAAACTGTCCGAGACTTGAAGCGGAACCACCGATGATTCTGGAATTAATTTCTTCCTGCTCCTCAGCTAGGCGGATTCATTCGACAGCCGCGACACCGAACTTAGAAAGGTATCCGTAAGCGGTGAGGTCTTCTAGATCGATGGCGTCCTTGAGGTTGATGTATTTAGCGGAGGCCACCGCCGTCAGAGCCAATAGTACTAGTGCCAAGAACTTAATTTTGCCAATATTGAAGAAACTTTTTAACTCTCAGCCTGGCAAGGTTTTGAGTTTTTATACTAGATTTACTAGATCATTTTAAGATAAGCCTTAGTTAGGTAATGGTTTGTATTATCAAAATATGAAACACTATTCTTTTTCGTGACATTGCAATTTTGAATACAAAACCTTCTATTTATTTTTTTGTAAACATTTAGCTGGTTTCTCCCGCAAATGTACTAATTCCTGATATAATACTGATCACTTGTCAAGTCATTCTCAAAAGACACATCAGAATGGGTTTTTTATATTATACAATCACAATCATAATCCATTGAATGACAGTTATCAATGGTAATTAAGGAAATCGTTTCATGGCGGCTACATTTGGAAAGTATAGGAAGAGAAGAAGAAATATTATAGTTCTAACAGATAAGAAAGGTTAGGTGATTCAAATGATTTGTTGCACAGGTTTGGAAATGTTGACAGACAAGCTGAATGAGTTCACGTGGTTTCAGGGATATGGATTATAGAATCTTTTATTCATTATATTGATTTAATTGGCGCACGGTTGGCGTAGTGGTTGAGCAATTGACTGCTGCGCTGCGTGTCGCGGGTTCGATTCCCGCACGGAACAAAAAATTGTATGACCTACAGATAATTGTTCCGGCACTGGGTGTTTGTGTATGTGAGTTTATATGTTTGTAAACACACCCACGATACAGGAAGAAATTCCTAGTGTGAGGCAACGTTTTTAAAAAAAGAAAAAAATGAAAAATTACATTTTCAGAAACACACTTTACGTTATCTTATCTTTGGTTTTCCGTAGTCAAACAAAGATGCCTTTTAGTTGCTTACTGTAGTTCATTACAATTTATTTTAGTTAAGTGGCACAGGAGGACACCATGGAGTTTTAGTGGGTTAGAGTCCCACATAACTGCGCTATCTCCCCGTGGTAGCGCAGTATGCATGAGCATTACTCCAGGCTAAAAAAAAAAAAAAAAAAGGTATAAATTATTTAATTAGTTAACTGTTCGTGTGACCGTCATTAGCGAAACAATAGCAAAGTCAATGTGTCTCGCGTGGAGTCACGTCTTAAACAAACGAATGGTCAATAGGAATCTTGAAGGCATACATGAGTAGAAACAATGGGAGGAGACGCCCTAAAAAGACATATAAGTCCGACCGAATGTCTCCGGCCTATTTTGGATGAAACCAAAGGTTTCGCAGATGGGTGGCCAAAACCGAAGCTTCGGTCGGACACTGTCTGTAGGTCAGCACCCTATTTGCGTATCTGTTTTGACAGCACGAAGCACACTCCTTCCCTTTCATTTTGGTAACAGTATTAACTGAATGTTTTACGCTGTCGTGTAAACGGATTTTTCAACTTATGAAACAATTAATGCAAGGTAAGCATACCGTGCGCTATAGAGAGCGAATTTAGCTCCCGTAATCTCCTTCGTGTTAGGTTACTTCAGAACCTGCAGACAGGAAAAAGAGCCCCGTATAACGGGGCTCCGTAAAAAACTTTTTATTTTCAAGTCGCTGTTTTAAACATTTGTATTCGCCTACTGTTTGTCGCCCACTTAGTATTACAGTAAGCAATATTCAGTATTTTTACACATTTTATTTGAATATATTTTCGCTCGTTTAAATACTAACCTTATTTTATTGTACCTACTGCTGAAGGGAGAGAAAATGTAGACCTCCAAATTTTTTTTTTATTTATTATTATTACCGACTGGTAAATGATAAAATACAGTTTTTCCATGTCAAGTTGTCCCAAAAAGGTAATAAATTCTGCGAATCAAAATTTATTGAATGATTATCTAATACCTTAAAAGAGTAATTTTTGTATATATATATAATCTGCATCTCGGAAACGGCTCCAATGATTTTTATGAAATTTAGTATGCAGGGTCTTTCGGGGGCGATAAATCGATCTAGCTGGTAACAAAAGCAAAGCAATTTGGAAAATTATAAATAATAGTAAGACAGTGACACCTAAAGAAGAAATAAATCAAATAAAAGTTAAAGACAAATTAGTGACCAAACGGGCAGATATAGCTCAAGCTTTTATCAACTACCTTATTGACGATATAAAACCAACACCCAATGACGACGGTAGGGCTCTTAAAACACTGACATATAATAAGCCAAATTCTAGTTTCATGACACCAACTAATCCCCAAGATGTTGCCCAAATTATAAAATGTTTAAAAATACGTTCAGCAAAGGTTATGATGACATAAACGTAATAATAATCACACATGGTTTTAACTTTATTTGTTGATTTATTCATTTTATTTATGTAGTATAATTTTTTTGCCGTTGTTATAGTATTTTTTAGGATCTTTTCATATTTTTTTATAGTATCTCGTAAGAACTGGATTATTTATTTTTAGGGATAGTATTTTTAATAGTATTTTATTTTTACAAGATTGTTTTATACCAACGGTTAGCCAATAATTATTATGTTTTGTTTTCAGTTTAAGTCTACGTGTAGGGATACATTCATCTAAGATATTTGTCAGTGTGTTATGAAAAGATTGATAGTACTTATCTATATTTTTATTTGGCAGTATGATATTGTTCCAGTTTTGGTTGTTTAGTTTGGATTTATATTTTTGTATATTACTTGTGTTAAAAATTCTTTTATTGGCAAACCAAACAGACTGTTTAGGTTGTAGTTTTTGTATCATATGTATGATTGTTCCGCTGTGGTCTGAAAAACCTAGTTCTTCTACGGTTGTATACATATTGTTATCGTTAAAATTAGTGAATATCAAATCCAAACATGTTGATGTGGTTTGTGAGATACGCGTAGGTTCTTTTATAAGTTGTACGAATTTGTACTCTAAGAAAAGATTGATCAGTAGGCTAGTTTTTAAGCTATTTTCTAAAATATTTATATTAAAATTCTAATGAATTGCATGCCTAGTTTCTAGTAAAATATCTATTAAGTTCGATTAATTCTTCATATTATTTCCGAGACGGGTGAGCACGACTGTATTTTGTTATGTTTTGAACTCTAAGAAGAAACAAAAATAAAATAAAGATATATTTCCCTTTGCCATTCTGTTGCCTGCTCGAGAATGATACGCAGAGTGTTGATCTGGTCTGTGCATGAGCGGCTGGAACGGAAACCCGCCTGCTCCCCGCGCAGAAGAGGTTCAACGGCCTTCGACAGCCTATCAAGTAATATCTTACAGAAGACCTTAGAGGGAGTCGACAACAACGTGATGCCTCTCCAGTTGTCGCAACTACTGAGATCACCTTTCTTGGGCACGGTAATTAAAAGTCCCTTGTTCCAGTCGTCCGGGAGTTCTTCAGCGGTCCATATACTTTCAATTGAAGGCGTAAGCACATCGACGGCGGAGGCTAAGTGTGTGCTAAGCGTGTTTTACTTCACAGACCACCACGGAAATTCACGAGCAGACCAGCCTGAGAAGAAATAGCGAAATGAATATTCAAAGATTGAGTTCTTTGGGACATCACTGGGACAGAATAGAATATACTTTTCATCACACCTATTCGAAAAACGACAATTGTCTATAGAAGACAGCGGGAGCCAAATCAAATTTCGCGCCCGTAGGAGTTTGAGCTTTCTCTTTTCTGATTGGTCCGCTTCGTGCTTCTGATAGATTTGCGTAGTTGGGTTGGAGGCGCTCGGGTGAAGGTCTAATGTAAAAAAAACTTTGGTGATAAATATAAATGTTAATTTTTTTTATAATAATTTGTATTTTATTTACACTTTCAGTCCAATGTGTAGGTATATAATATATACCTACACATTGGATAATTGGAAAAATAAAAAGCTACGAGTACCTACCTACTGGAAACTAGTATATACTAGTTTCGAGTAGGTAGGTACTCGTAGCTTTTTATTTTTCTCTTAGGTAGTGATGAAAAATAGTGTGTATCACTCGGGGACAAAATATTTTGTTCTCGGGCGGCGTATATTGAATTCCTCGCTATGCTCAGGATTCAAAATAACGCCCTGGAAGAACAAAATATTACTTTGTCCCCTTGTAACACAAATAACCATTATTCAGTTTCATGATTAAACATGAAACTGAATAAAGTATATTCTATTCTGACGAATTACCTGGTGAGGAAACTGTCCGAGACTTGAAGCGGAACCACCGATGATTCTGGAATTAATTTCTTCCTGCTCCTCAGCTAGGCGGATTCTTTCGACAGCCGCGACACCGAACTTAGAAAGGTATCCGTAAGCGGTGAGGTCTTCTAGATCGATGGCGTCTTTGAGGTTGATGTATTTAGCGGAGGCCACCGCCGTCAGAGCCAATAGTACTAGTGCCAAGAACTTAATTTTGCCAATATTGAAGAAACTTTTTAACTCTCAGCCTGGCAAGGTTTTGAGTTTTTATACTAGATTTACTAGATCATTTTAAGATAAGCCTTAGTTAGGTAATGGTTTGTATTATCAAAATATGAAACACTATTCTTTTTCGTGACATTGCAATTTTGAATACAAAACCTTCTATTTATTTTTTTGTAAACATTTAGCTGGTTTCTCCCGCAAATGTACTAATTCCTGATATAATACTGATCACTTGTCAAGTCATTCTCAAAAGACACATCAGAATGGGTTTTTTATATTATACAATCACAATCATAATCCATTGAATGACAGTTATCAATGGTAATTAAGGAAAATTGATTACAAATAGATACATATAGATAGGACAGGTAAGGGTTTGTAATTAGCCGGCTTTTAATTGGTTTATTAGCAACCAAGCAGAGCATTTTCGCTGCCAGGTTACTGTTTAATCCGATGGAGATGCATACTATGATGCATACTCCTACTGAGTTGATTACATCATAGTAATTAACATCACTATCAATTAGGTTTAGCACCCTCTTGGACTAATTGGACTTGGACCTTGGCACTCTGGGCAAGATTTTTCATCCGGGACTAGGGAATGCAAATCCTTACCTACTTTAATTGGAATCCAACTTCCCAAAAAGGATTTCGTTACCAATCCTAAATTTCGTATTTTTTTCGGAAAGTTATATTTTTTCAATAGATCCGTTTTAGCTCAAATAAAATGCATGTTTTCAAAAAATCCGTATTCGGGTAAGGTTTCGAAATCCGGATTTTGAAACCTTATTAAAATTCGCATATAGCCGGCTTTTTGAATTATGGATTATCTGAATTGCACTCACTACTCAGGACCTCATGCTAAGCAGATAGTAAGGTTGGCAACCACAACACCGACAAAGTAGCCAAATTATAATATTTATTTGGATTTGAAATGAAACAAAAAATAAAATTGTATGCAACTGTTATTATAACTCAAAGTCATTCTTCAGTTATAGTACCTAAGCTGGTTCTAAAAAATCGCAATTTTTGGAAATCGTTTCATGGCGGCTACATTTGGAAAGTATAGGAAAAGAAGAAGAAATATTATAGTTCTAACAGATAAGGAAGGTTAGGTGATTCAAATGATTCGTTGCACAGGTTTGGAAATGTTGACAGACAAGCTGAATGAGTTCACGTGGTTTCAGGGATATGGATTATAGAATCTTTTATTCATTATATTGATTTAATTACATTTCAGAAACACACTTTACGTTATCTTATCTTTGGTTTTCCGTAGTCAAACAAAGATGCCTTTTAGTTGCTTACTGTAGTTCATTACAATTTAATTTAGTAGGTATAAATTATTTAATTAGTTAACTGTTCGTGTGACCGTAATTAGCGAAACAATAGCAAAGTCAATGTGTCTCGCGTGGAGTCACGTCTTAAACACACGAATGGTCAATAGGAATCTTGAAGGCATACATGAGTAGAAACAACGGGAGGAGACGCCCTAAAAAGACATATAAGTCCGACCGAATGTCTCCGGCCTATTTTGGCTGAAACCAAAGGTTTCGCAGATGGGTGGCCAAAACCGAAGCTTCGGTCGGACACTGTCTGTAGGTCAGCACCCTATTTGCGTATCTGTTTTGACAGCACGAAGCACACTCCTTCCCTTTCATTTTGGTAACAGTATTAACTGAATGTTTTACGCTGTCGTGTAAACGGATTTTTCAACTTATGAAACAATTAATGCAAGGAAAGCATACCGTGCGCTATAGAGAGCGAACTTAGCTCCCGTAATCTCCTTCGTGTTAGGTTACTTCAGAACCTGCAGACAGGAAAAGGAGCCCCGTATAACGGGGCTCCGTAAAAAACTTTTTATTTTCAAGTCGCTGTTTTAAACATTTGTATTCGCCTACTCAGTATTTTTACACATTTTATTTGAATTTTTTTTTTTTTTTTTTTTTTTAAGTGACGTCTCGCAGTTTACAATCCAAATGATTGGTTACTGCTTAACCGGGCTATCCTGTGGAGACTAAACTAAGCCTCCAGCCAGGCACATTTTATTTGAATATATTTTCGCTCGTTTAAATACTAACCTTATTGTATTGTACCTACAGCTGAAGGGAGAGAAAATGTAGACCTCCAATTTTTTTTTTTTTATTTATTATTATTACCGACTGGTAAATGATAAAATACAGTTTTTCCATGTCAAGCTGTCCCAAAAAGGTAATAAATTCTGCGAATCAAAATTTATCGAATGTTTATCTAATACCTTAAAAGAGTAATTTTTGTATATATATATAATCTGCATCTCGGAAACGGCTCCAATGATTTTTATGAAATTTAGTATGCAGGGTCTTTCGGGGGCGATAAATCGATCTAGCTAGGTTTCATTTTTTTCGATAGGTCTCAAAACAACTATTTAATCAATTCAGCTGGTAACAAAAGCAAAGCAATTTGGAAAATTATAAATAATAGTAAGACAGTGACACCTAAAGAAGAAATAAATCAAATAAAAGTTAAAGACAAATTAGTGACCAAACGGGCAGATATAGCTCAAGCTTTTATCAACTACCTTATTGACGATATAAAACCAACACCCAATGACGACGGTAGGGCTCTTAAAACACTGACATATAATAAGCCAAATTCTAGTTTCATGACACCAACTAATCCCCAAGATGTTGCCCAAATTATAAAATGTTTAAAAATACGTTCAGCAAAGGTTATGATGACATAAACGTAATAATAATCACACATGGTTTTAACTTTATTTGTTGATTTATTCATTTTATTTATGTAGTATAATTTTTTTGCCGTTGTTATAGTATTTTTTAGGATCTTTTCATATTTTTTTATAGTATCTCGTAAGAACTGGATTATTTATTTTTAGGGATAGTATTTTTAATAGTATTTTATTTTTACAAGATTGTTTTATACCAACGGTTAGCCAATAATTATTATGTTTTGTTTTCAGTTTAAGTCTACGTGTAGGGATACATTCATCTAAGATATTTGTCAGTGTGTTATGAAAAGATTGATAGTACTCATCTATATTTTTATTTGGCAGTATGATATTGTTCCAGTTTTGGTTGTTTAGTTTGGATTTATATTTTTGTATATTACTTGTGTTAAAAATTCTTTTATTGGCAAACCAAACAGACTGTTTAGGTTGTAGTTTTTGTATCATATGTATGATTGTTCCGCTGTGGTCTGAAAAACCTAGTTCTTCTACGGTTGTATACATATTGTTATCGTTAAAATTAGTGAATATCAAATCCAAACATGTTGATGTGGTTTGTGAGATACGCGTAGGTTCTTTTATAAGTTGTACGAATTTGTACTCTAAGAAAAGATTGATCAGTAGGCTAGTTTTTAAGCTATTTTCTAAAATATTTATATTAAAATTCTAATGAATTGCATGCCTAGTTTCTAGTAAAATATCTATTAAGTTCGATTAATTCTTCATATTATTTCCGAGACGGGTGAGCACGACTGTATTTTGTTATGTTTTGAACTCTAAAATAAAATTCGGGCGAATCGCCTACTAAATAATTTTGGAGTGGTCGATTCGCCCACCGATAAATTAACTTCGGGTGAATCGACACAGAAAAAGGAATATTTTTAATACTGGTCGATTCGGCCGATGCGGGCGATTTAAATTCGAGCGAATCGTCCAATAACCCACAAAATCAGGTTAGGTATACATGGTATGTACTTTGTTGAAATCACCTTGTATCTTTGTAGCTTTCAACGAAAAATCGTATCATTTTACCACACTCACACGGGTGGTTTAATTAATTATGCCCGGGTTTCCATCATCGCAAGTGGACTGAACAATCATCATGCACTTAAACAAAGTGTATAGACCATCGTCACATTATTCTTTTGAAACATTATTGGACCTATTATAGACTGTATGAATATATTTGTATTGTATAAACTACATTTTTTGTATAATATTACTGCACAGCAAGTGTGTGAGTATTATATACCAAATGTAAATCTACCATTTATCAACAACACTAGTCAACAAACGACATATAGGTAAATTATATGTCGTTCGTTGCCTTGTTCGTGCCCTGGCAGTCGAGAGTATGTCATGCTCTCTATAATATCTCTCTGATGGAGGCACATGTGTTGGATCATTCGGTTCCCTTCATGATGGTTCAGCTGAGTGGTGCCAATCCATGCGTCATGTTCGTGAACAGGTGCCATCAGTTAGGATTGGTCATAACTTAGCTGCCTCGTTCTACTTTTTAATTACGAACTTATTGTATTTTTGAATGTTTGTTTTGCTCTAGACGCTTTTACGTGCGCGTCTTTTTACATCCTTCTCACATATGTATTTTTACAAAAAGAATTATGTTACCAAATAATTGTAATTAACTGATGGAAAAGAGTGTCCGTGGAGTTCTTGCACATTCTTCAAATCAAATCAAATCAAATGTATTTATTTCAAGTAGGCCATTATGCGGCACTTTTGAACGTTAAAAAAAAAAATTACATTTTATAAAAAAATTATTCTACCGTGCATTCGGAAATGTAGGTTGATATGGAGAAGAATGCACAAGAAACTCCATACTTACTCTTTTAAAAAAATAAAGGCTTTTTACAATATTAACATAAATAGTACATAAATTAATAAATTCTTATACGTGAGAACGATGCACCCAGCACTACTATACTAAATATAGGTATAAAGTATTACAAGCACTGACAGGTAAATCCCTTCACTTGATAAATAGTGACATGGTTCTCACATACTTACAAATATTGCAAACATAGGTAAATTACCTAATTCAACAACAACGGAACAGTGTGCGAGTCAATTTTTTAAACAGATAGAGAAGAAAATAAATAAAAATAAAGCGTTACTATAATAATTATGAATATTATTATACCGTACACAAATTAACCATTTTGATAATTTTTTACACTAAAGATTGCCCTACGGAGCAGGACCAGCATGTTTCCAAGCATTCTTATCTTGAATATAATCATCTAATTTGTAATATGCTTGTTTACAAAGTGTGCTTTTAATTATTGTTTTAAATTTTCTTTCATTAAGTTTTAATATCTCAGAAGGAATTTTGTTATAGAATTTAACACAGTACCCCATGAAAGATGTGTGTACTTTCGCTAATCTATAAGATGGCTGATCTAACTTATCTTTATTTCTAGTATTACAATTGTGTCTATCACTAATTTTACTAAAGAGATTTAAATTTTTCCTTACATACATAATATTTTCATAAATGAATTGGCAAGAAACTGTCATAATATTAATCTTTTTAAATAGCTCCCTAAGAGATTCTCGATGACTTAACTTATAAATGGCTCTCACAGCTCTCTTTTGCAATATAAATATTGATTCAATGTCAGCCGCCCGACCCCACAGTAAAATACCGTATGACATAATGCTGTGAAAGTAACTAAAAAAGACCAAACGCGACTAAAATAGACCAAACGCGCTTCTCCATAGAGACCTACTGACGCTAGCGAATGTGCAACTAGATTCATATTCAAAAATATACGAAGTTTAGTCGAAATAAAACTATTCTCCTGTATGTAGTGCGTTCACAAACATTTAAACTCGCATACACAACCAGCCAGACCCTGAACAACTATTTGTAGGTCATACAAATATTTGTTTTGTATGGGAATGGAACTCACAACACTTTTATTGTAAACACCCGGCTTGAGGCAAACGTACATCATTCAAGGCTAGAAACAGCAACAATGTCCCAATAAAACACACAACTGAGGAAAATTGGCCGAGATAACAAGGAATTACCAAAATGTTGGATTTTTTTATAAAGGAATTCAATTCTATAAGGTACCTGGAGGTAAAAGAAAGTTATTAGGGTTGCGTAGGTAGCGTCTAGTGAAAAAAGTAAACACGTGTTTTGTAATAATTAGATTGTTTAATTTTTTAAACATTTTTTTTAACATCATTAGGTTATTTGGTAACATTTTCGTTTACTACTGACTGTTGATCCAGGAGACGAATGTGCTGACCCTGGCAAAGGCAGCAGGCGATCCAACCTGGCAACCGCGAGCAGATCCGAAGGAAGTGATACCGATCTGTAGGAAAAGTTGCAATTATTACCAAATAATCCTACCAAAAGTTTACAAAAGGTAGACTATCGAAATAACAAGCATCATTATATATTTCTATGGATGTAACGAAATTAAATAAAGAAAAGATATTCTTAATGTACGTACCAAAAGAGGCCTGCTGTTCCTGGTGACAACAAGAGGACCACCGGAGTCACCCTGGCATGTGCTCCTGCCATTAGCTCCGCTTGTGCAAATGTTGGAGTCTTGGATGATAAGGGGGAAGGAACCTCTGCATACAGCGTTTGTGATCACAGGCAGGGTAACGTGGTTCAGGTTGCCGGAGACGCTGCCACCTGTAGAAACATTTTATAAATTGCTTCCGTAAACAAGATAAAATATTCAGATACGATACGCGTTCTAACGACTTCCATACCATCATTGGTGAGACCGAAACCAGATGCAACGGCGTTTTCACCGGCGTAGTTCTCGTTTCCACTGGCCAAGGCGATCAGTGCGATGTTGTCTGTTGGTACACAATTTATAATTATTTTTCCAGAGAACATACGAGTATTAATGCACAACGACCGTCTTTATAAAATATATTTCGAATGGTAATCGTAGACGTAAATATTAATTTACATCTACGATTGACTAAATCATTATAATATTTATGTCTGTCCTATTCGTAACTTACTTGATAGGCCAACGTTTGAATTTAATCTGATCATGGCAACATCGTTACGAATCAGGCTAGGGTTCCAGCTTCCGTGCATAACAACATTGTTGGTTGTCACCCTGGTACCACCAGAGAACAAACGGTTTGATCCAAGGACAACAGTAAACCTAGAGGCCTGGTTTTGACCGTCCCACCAGCAGTGAGCAGCAGTAACAACGCGGTTAGCGCGGACTAGGGAACCTCCGCAGACACCCTGACCAGCACCGAACTGGGCGAGAAGACCAGCCTGTAAAGAATTACCGAAATAAATATATATAGGACTTGTTTACGACATCACTGGGCAATGTGCTAAATGAAACTGATGAATGAATACCTGGTAAGGGAACTGTCCGGTATTTGAGGCGGAACCACCGACGATTCTGGAATGGGCCTCTTCCTGCTCCTCAGCTAGGCGGATTCGTTCGGCAGACGGGAGACCGATCTTCGACAAGTATCCGTAAGCGGTGATGTCTTCTAGATCGATGACATCGTCGAGGTCGATGTATTTAGCGGAGGCCACCGCCGTCAGAGCCAATAGTGCCAGTGCCACGAACTTCATGTTACCGATACTGATGTATTTAACTGACATAAAATTTGCAGTGATCCGTATTTATAGTAATTTTTTTGATAATTCTAATTAAGGTAAAACCTGATTACTTGATAATCATTTATTTTATCATTCTAAACTGTTGCTCTATACTTATATAATAAAGTAGAAGAGTTTGATTGTTTGTTTGTTTTTTTGTTTGTTTGAACGCGTTAATCTCTGGAACTACCAGTTGTATGTATTTGTTTTTTTTTGTATTATATGATGCTATATAGCATTACGGTTAAAGTTCTTGGTTAGTCTCAAATATTGGTATTTGTAAAGTAAGTCGAACAAAAAGTGCTATCGCGTGCTTCATCCGCGTGCGCTGGGGTAGTGACTAATTATACATATTAGTTAAAATTTTAATTTCATTTTTTTAGTAGAAGTAGTAATTTTTTTTATTTTTTTTTAATTTTAATTTATACTGTATATTGTAAATACCATGTACTACAAACATATTGGTTTTTAGAAGATCTAAATTTAAGTATATATTTATATATCTTATAAATAAGCCACATTAAGGCATTTTAAGTCAAATAATTTATTGAAAATAAAGGTGATTTTTGAGCACGAAGCAACGAGCAAAAGTTAATTTTTCATCAAGATAATTTTATAAAGATAAACTTTTGCTTTTATAGCATGTTATTTGGACACACAGTTTAAGGGAAATTATAAAATTTAAATAATTCAAAATTTAAATAATAACATGAAGCGAGCGAACTCAGCTCTCGTCATATCGGTGAGAGCAGAGTTCGCTCGCTTTGCTCGCTCACTTCAGCTCCCGTCATCTCCTTCGACCCTAACCTATCCGTGTCGGGGTCCCCTAAACTCCCGAGCTCTCTTCGCTCGCTCTTGGACTAATTCTATTTTTTTTACCTCACGAAAAACATACAAAAATACATAAAATTTCCGAGTCTTGAAAATTTGTAAAAAGCTTTCTATTTATGAGTACTACCTACAAAAAATAATTGGCACATCACTCTCTTTATTAAACATTTTCATTCAAGTTTCTTGGGAAGATATTGCAGTGGTTTCCCATTTCCTTCTGCATCAGTCGTTTTTTGGGGCTATTTGGGCCCAAAGGCTGCTGAGATCTCTTCTGCCTGGTTACCCAAGCAGGTGAGTGGTTATACCTCCACAGCTCGGTCGCCATTGCATCGTTTGTTATCTAGCAGGGAGCACCACGACAGCTGGAAGGCTGTCGTCCCTGGTTGCTTGTATGTACAAACTTCCAGAGCGTGCAGGTGAGGTTGACTGGGGCTGACTAGATGTAATTGTCATTCTCCCGTATCTCCCCTTGTGTGCGACAAAATGGCATGCGACCCGGCTACCACCCGGTGCCATGTCGATTCCAGGTCGCATGGTCTGAAGTATGCTACTTTTTCCACTGTAGCGACTCATCAGGTTCAGTGCATATAGGATGCTACTGGTGACAACTGGTGATTCCGTCAAAGGTTTTCAAGACAGAGACGACCTTCAGAAATGAAGACAACGAATAAGAAGAAGACCTACAAAAAAAAATTAACTTCCAAATCAACGGCCCATAATGGAAATTTTAGCCAGAATTAGGGTTAGTCAAGAGGAAATATACTGTTAACGTAGATACAATACAATACAAAATACAAATACAAAATACTTTATTATTTCAATTAGAAATTACATTACATGTTAATGTGACTGGAGTCCCCATTTAGGCAAACAATGCCTGTATTAGAAGGCTCCGCTCTTTCAACATCATTGTCTTACACTTATTCTAAACGAGCTGATACAATTATTATAGTGAACTGTGTGTGTGTAAGGGCAAAATATGCAATGTAAGTACACTTATTTATAACATAGCAATACTAATAAAATAAAAATATATAAGTAAAGTTGCAATTTAAATTATAAACAGTAAAATAAAACTTGTAAAACTTATTCCCAGTTTATGCAGGTGATGTAAAGTGTGGTTTGGTAAATAGTATGGTATTATGTGTGGTATGTGGTGAGGCGTGCGATGTGGTGTGAAAGTGTGATGTGTGGCGTGGTGTGTGTTGTGTTGTGCGGTGTGTGATGTGTGGTATGGTTTGTGGTGTGGTGTGGTGTGACTGGTGTGTATGATGAGGTGTGTGGTATAGTATATTTCGGCTACTCAACGATAACAAGATAGGTATAATGATTTATTTTATATTATTGGCAAATTACCAGGGAAATACCAAATTATATTAGAAAACAATGCAAGTCCTACAATATGCCCTGATAGAAAAATACCTTTAGGAATTCGTGACAAATTAAAGGTGGAACTTGATAGTATGGATCACATGGGTATAATTCGGAAGGTATCACATCCGACAGAGTGGGTAAACGCGATCGTGTTGCCGGAAAAAAAAGATGGCAGCCTGCACGTGTGCCTAGACCCGCGGCCGCTGAACCGAGCGGTGTGCCGCGCACTACCCACTACCGACGCTCACTGAGATTTCCGCTAAATTTCATTAATAACGCAAAGTATTTTAGTAAACTTGAAGCGCGATCAGGGTTTTGGATGATTAAGTTAGATGATGACAGTGCGGATCTCTGTAAATTTGGAACTCCATTCGGAAGGTACCAATTTCTACGATTACCATACGGGGTTAACTGTGCGAGTGAGGTATTCCACGGAAAGATACGACAGCTATTAGAAGATCTCGATGGGGTAGATTCTTTTATAGATGACATAATTATTTGGGGCAAGACTAAGGAAGAACACGATGATAGACTAATGAAACTGCTAAAGAGGGCTCGGGCGGTAGGAATAGTTTAATAGGGACAAGTGTGAGTTTTGTGTAGAACAGGTAACGTATCTGGGGCATATCTTTAGTAGGAAAGGAATGCAGATTGACAAAAATAAAATAAAGATATATTTCCCTTTGCCATTCTGTTGCCTGCTCGAGAATCATACGCAGAGTGTTGATCTGGTCTGTGCATGAGCGGCTGGAACGGAAACCCGCCTGCTCCCCGCGCAGAAGAGGTTCAACGGCCTTCGACAGCCTATCAAGTAATATCTTACAGAAGACCTTAGAGGGAGTCGACAACAACGTGATGCCTCTCCAGTTGTCGCAACTACTGAGATCACCTTTCTTGGGCACGGTAATTAAAAGTCCCTTGTTCCAGTCGTCCGGGAGTTCTTCAGCGGTCCATATACTTTCAATTGAAGGCGTAAGCACATCGACGGCGGAGGCTAAGTGTGTGCTAAGCGTGTTTTACTTCACAGACCACCACGGAAATTCACGAGCAGACCAGCCTGAGAAGAAATAGCGAAATGAATATTCAAAGATTGAGTTCTTTGGGACATCACTGGGACAGAATAGAATATACTTTTCATCACACCTATTCGAAAAACGACAATTGTCTATAGAAGACAGCGGGAGCCAAATCAAATTTCGCGCCCGTAGGAGTTTGAGCTTTCTCTTTTCTGATTGGTCCACTTCGTGCTTCTGATAGATTTGCGTAGTTGGGTTGGAGGCGCTCGGGTGAAGGTCTAATGTAAAAAAAACTTTGGTGATAAATATAAATGTTAATTTTTTTTATAATAATTTGTATTTTATTTACACTTTCAGTCAGTCAGTAAAAATAAAAAGCTACGAGTACCTACCTACTGGAAACTAGTATATACTAGTTTCGAGTAGGTAGGTACTCGTAGCTTTTTATTTTTCACTTAGGTAGTGATGAAAAATAGTGTGTATCACTCGGGGACAAAATATTTTGTTCTCGGGCGGCGTATATTGAATTCCTCGCTATGCTCAGGATTCAAAATAACGCCCTGGAAGAACAAAATATTACTTTGTCCCCTTGTAACACAAATAACCATTATTCAGTTTCATGATTAAACATGAAACTGAATAAAGTATATTCTATTCTGACGAATTACCTGGTGAGGAAACTGTCCGAGACTTGAAGCGGAACCACCGATGATTCTGGAATTAATTTCTTCCTGCTCCTCAGCTAGGCGGATTCTTTCGACAGTCGCGACACCGAACTTAGAAAGGTATCCGTAAGCGGTGAGGTCTTCTAGATCGATGGCGTCCTTGAGGTTGATGTATTTAGCGGAGGCCACCGCCGTCAGAGCCAATAGTACTAGTGCCAAGAACTTAATTTTGCCAATATTGAAGAAACTTTTTAACTCTCAGCCTGGCAAGGTTTTGAGTTTTTATACTAGATTTACTAGATCATTTTAAGATAAGCCTTAGTTAGGTAATGGTTTGTATTATCAAAATATGAAACACTATTCTTTTTCGTGACATTGCAATTTTGAATACAAAACCTTCTATTTATTTTTTTGTAAACATTTAGCTGGTTTCTCCCGCAAATGTACTAATTCCTGATATAATACTGATCACTTGTCAAGTCATTCTCAAAAGACACATCAGAATGGGTTTTTTATATTATACAATCACAATCATAATCCATTGAATGACAGTTATCAATGGTAATTAAGGAAAATTGATTACAAATAGATACATATAGATAGGACAGGTAAGGGTTTGTAATTAGCCGGCTTTTAATTGGTTTATTAGCAACCAAGCAGAGCATTTTCGCTGCCAGGTTACTGTTTAATCCGATGGAGATGCATACTATGATGCATACTCCTACTGAGTTGATTACATCATAGTAATTAACATCACTATCAATTAGGTTTAGCACCCTCTTGGACTAATTGGACTTGGACCTTGGCACTCTGGGCAAGATTTTTCATCCGGGACTAGGGAATGCAAATCCTTACCTACTTTAATTGGAATCCAACTTCCCAAAAAGGATTTCGTTACCAATCCTAAATTTCGTATTTTTTTCGGAAAGTTATATTTTTTCAATAGATCCGTTTTAGCTCAAATAAAATGCATGTTTTCAAAAAATCCGTATTCGGGTAAGGTTTCGAAATCCGGATTTTGAAACCTTATTAAAATTCGCATATAGCCGGCTTTTTGAATTATGGATTATCTGAATTGCACTCACTACTCAGGACCTCATGCTAAGCAGATAGTAAGGTTGGCAACCACAACACCGACAAAGTAGCCAAATTATAATATTTATTTGGATTTGAAATGAAACAAAAAATAAAATTGTATGCAACTGTTATTATAACTCAAAGTCATTCTTCAGTTATAGTACCTAAGCTGGTTCTAAAAAATCGCAATTTTTGGAAATCGTTTCATGGCGGCTACATTTGGAAAGTATAGGAAAAGAAGAAGAAATATTATAGTTCTAACAGATAAGGAAGGTTAGGTGATTCAAATGATTCGTTGCACAGGTTTGGAAATGTTGACAGACAAGCTGAATGAGTTCACGTGGTTTCAGGGATATGGATTATAGAATCTTTTATTCATTATATTGATTTAATTACATTTCAGAAACACACTTTACGTTATCTTATCTTTGGTTTTCCGTAGTCAAACAAAGATGCCTTTTAGTTGCTTACTGTAGTTCATTACAATTTAATTTAGTAGGTATAAATTATTTAATTAGTTAACTGTTCGTGTGACCGTAATTAGCGAAACAATAGCAAAGTCAATGTGTCTCGCGTGGAGTCACGTCTTAAACACACGAATGGTCAATAGGAATCTTGAAGGCATACATGAGTAGAAACAACGGGAGGAGACGCCCTAAAAAGACATATAAGTCCGACCGAATGTCTCCGGCCTATTTTGGCTGAAACCAAAGGTTTCGCAGATGGGTGGCCAAAACCGAAGCTTCGGTCGGACACTGTCTGTAGGTCAGCACCCTATTTGCGTATCTGTTTTGACAGCACGAAGCACACTCCTTCCCTTTCATTTTGGTAACAGTATTAACTGAATGTTTTACGCTGTCGTGTAAACGGATTTTTCAACTTATGAAACAATTAATGCAAGGAAAGCATACCGTGCGCTATAGAGAGCGAACTTAGCTCCCGTAATCTCCTTCGTGTTAGGTTACTTCAGAACCTGCAGACAGGAAAAGGAGCCCCGTATAACGGGGCTCCGTAAAAAACTTTTTATTTTCAAGTCGCTGTTTTAAACATTTGTATTCGCCTACTCAGTATTTTTACACATTTTATTTGAATATATTTTCGCTCGTTTAAATACTAACCTTATTGTATTGTACCTACAGCTGAAGGGAGAGAAAATGTAGACCTCCAATTTTTTTTTTTTTATTTATTATTATTACCGACTGGTAAATGATAAAATACAGTTTTTCCATGTCAAGCTGTCCCAAAAAGGTAATAAATTCTGCGAATCAAAATTTATCGAATGTTTATCTAATACCTTAAAAGAGTAATTTTTGTATATATATATAATCTGCATCTCGGAAACGGCTCCAATGATTTTTATGAAATTTAGTATGCAGGGTCTTTCGGGGGCGATAAATCGATCTAGCTAGGTTTCATTTTTTTCGATAGGTCTCAAAACAACTATTTAATCAATTCAGCTGGTAACAAAAGCAAAGCAATTTGGAAAATTATAAATAATAGTAAGACAGTGACACCTAAAGAAGAAATAAATCAAATAAAAGTTAAAGACAAATTAGTGACCAAACGGGCAGATATAGCTCAAGCTTTTATCAACTACCTTATTGACGATATAAAACCAACACCCAATGACGACGGTAGGGCTCTTAAAACACTGACATATAATAAGCCAAATTCTAGTTTCATGACACCAACTAATCCCCAAGATGTTGCCCAAATTATAAAATGTTTAAAAATACGTTCAGCAAAGGTTATGATGACATAAACGTAATAATAATCACACATGGTTTTAACTTTATTTGTTGATTTATTCATTTTATTTATGTAGTATAATTTTTTTGCCGTTGTTATAGTATTTTTTAGGATCTTTTCATATTTTTTTATAGTATCTCGTAAGAACTGGATTATTTATTTTTAGGGATAGTATTTTTAATAGTATTTTATTTTTACAAGATTGTTTTATACCAACGGTTAGCCAATAATTATTATGTTTTGTTTTCAGTTTAAGTCTACGTGTAGGGATACATTCATCTAAGATATTTGTCAGTGTGTTATGAAAAGATTGATAGTACTCATCTATATTTTTATTTGGCAGTATGATATTGTTCCAGTTTTGGTTGTTTAGTTTGGATTTATATTTTTGTATATTACTTGTGTTAAAAATTCTTTTATTGGCAAACCAAACAGACTGTTTAGGTTGTAGTTTTTGTATCATATGTATGATTGTTCCGCTGTGGTCTGAAAAACCTAGTTCTTCTACGGTTGTATACATATTGTTATCGTTAAAATTAGTGAATATCAAATCCAAACATGTTGATGTGGTTTGTGAGATACGCGTAGGTTCTTTTATAAGTTGTACGAATTTGTACTCTAAGAAAAGATTGATCAGTAGGCTAGTTTTTAAGCTATTTTCTAAAATATTTATATTAAAATTCTAATGAATTGCATGCCTAGTTTCTAGTAAAATATCTATTAAGTTCGATTAATTCTTCATATTATTTCCGAGACGGGTGAGCACGACTGTATTTTGTTATGTTTTGTACTCTAAAATAAAATTCGGGCGAATCGCCTACTAAATAATTTTGGAGTGGTCGATTCGCCCACCGATAAATTAACTTCGGGTGAATCGACACAGAAAAAGGAATATTTTTAATACTGGTCGATTCGGCCGATGCGGGCGATTTAAATTTCGTGCGAATCGTCCAATAACCCACAAAATCAGGTTAGGTATACATGGTATGTACTTTGTTGAAATCACCTTGTATCTTTGTAGCTTTCAACGAAAAATCGTATCATTTTACCACACTCACACGGGTGGTTTAATTAATTATGCCCGGGTTTCCATCATCGCAAGTGGACTGAACAATCATCATGCACTTAAACAAAGTGTATAGACCATCGTCACATTATTCTTTTGAAACATTATTGGACCTATTATAGACTGTATGAATATATTTGTATTGTATAAACTACATTTTTTTGTATAATATTACTGCACAGCAAGTGTGTAAGTATTATATACCAAATGTAAATCTACCATTTATCAACAACACTAGTCAACAAACGACATATAGGTAAATTATATGTCGTTCGTTGACTTGTTCGTGCCCTGGCAGTCGAGAGTATGTCATGCTCTCTATAATATCTCTCTGATGGAGGCACATGTGTTGGATCATTCGGTTCCCTTCATGATGGTTCAGCTGAGTGGTGCCAATCCATGCGTCATGTTCGTGAACAGGTGCCATCAGTTAGGATTGGTCATAACTTAGCTGCCTCGTTCTACTTTTTAATTACGAACTTATTGTATTTTTGAATGTTTGTTTTGCTCTAGACGCTTTTACGTGCGCGTCTTTTTACATCCTTCTCACATATGTATTTTTACAAAAAGAATTATGGTCAAGCATTCAGTTCCAGGGAATTTTGTAAATTTACTGAAGAATGGTGCTTCAAACATACAACATCATTGGCCAATTACGCCCAGTCAAACGGTTTGAGCGAGAGAGCAGCGAGGACAATAAAAAGCATAATAAAAAAGTCACTCAGTACAGGTACAGATTATTATCTGGGATTACTAAATTTCAGAACAACTCCAAGGGATAGAGTAAGGGCGCCGTCGCAATTATTGATGGGTTGACGTCTGAACACTCGCTTATCAGTATATAAATATAACGATAACCAGAACGTAACAACAATGACGACTATAAAAATATACAATCAAAACGAGAACTGTCTAAAAAAGTATTATGATATGCATTCCCGAGAATTGCCTGTGTTAATATCAGGTGAAAATGTAATTGTAGCGGATAGCGACATGCGTCGGCGACACATGCGAGTGCAGGCACCGGCACCGCAGCCGCGATCGTACTTCCTCACTGATAGCAGCGGGCGGAGATACCGCCACAACAGACGGCACAAGATACGAGGCCAGGAGATACCACGGCACATTCTGCTTAAGGAAGCAGAATGTGATAGTGATGAAAATGAGTGCGCCAGCACGTACAGTGACGCGGATGAAAATGTAGATGAAGGGTTGAGCAACAATGAACTAGCTGTGACTAGGTCTACCAGTTCTTCTCCAGAATTAGTTGTAGGACAGCAAATCCAAGCTGCGTACCGACGGGCACGTGAAAAACTTGCACTATTTTTAACAAAAAGTAAAATAAAATAATGTGTATTACTTTAGCTGTGTTTATTTTAGTTAAATAAAAGAGAGAGAAAAGGATATCAGTGCACTTAGTTTAGTAATGGGTTGTTATTGAGATTGTATAGATAACACATCTTTATTCTTTAAAAAAAGGAACATGTAGTATTATGTTGGTAGTTACCCACATTACATAATAATGTTAAATATACTATATATATGTTATATACGCAGTTGCGTATTTTATGTTTTGTTGAATAACCTTACATGAAAAATAAAGTAGTCATTATCTAGCAAGATCGTGTTTTACTTCACAGACCACCACGGAAATTCACGAGCAGACCAGCCTGAGAACAAATACTTGACTTAAGATCCTATGGCCCCTAGCTGGGGCAGAGGGCTTCCACAGTAGTCCTCCATCGAGACCGGTCTTGAGCTTCGCGCTTCATCCCGCTCCACGTCATTCCGATAATCGTCGCTTCAGCCAATACGGTGCGTCGCCATGTTTGACGGGGACGCCTCGCTTCCTTTTTCCTTGAGGATTCCAATCCAAGGCCTGTTTAGGAATGTGATCGGAATCCCTCCGGAGCGTGTGACCAATCCAACACCACTTACGCCGCTTGATCTCGCGGTCGATCGGGGTCTCGTGGCATCTCTCTAACAGCTCTACATTAGAGATGATCTCGGGCCAGTAAATTCCGAGGATGCGACGAAGACATCGGTTGACGAAGACCTGGACTTCGCGTGAGATGTCCTTTGTTACCTTCCACGTTTCGCACCCGTAGAGCAGCACGGATTTGACATTGGACCCGACGATTTTTAGTTTAACCCTTCGGGTCAGTTTCCGTGATTGCCACACAGGTCTCAGCTGTGCGAAGGTAGCTCGCGCTTTGGCGATCCGTGAAGAGATATCCTCTTCAGTTCCTCCAGTCTCTGACACGACGCTCCCGAGGTACGTGAATTTGTGGACGCGTTCCACAACCTCTGTGCCGATTAATATCGGAGAAGAATTCCTCACACCTGTACGCATCTCCTGGGTCTATGTTCTATTTTAGGGGGGTTTGGTTTCCGCACTTAGTCCCCAAATGGACTTTTGTACGTGGGCCATGGTGGCCGTTGGGTGGTCATTCCAACCAGCCCACCTCCCTCCAGAAGTCAATTAGAGCTCCTGGTTTTCTCAAAACATCTGTGTAAGATCTGGGTGACCCGAGGGTTCGTGTTCTTATCTGGGTGACACCTGTGCTTTCAAAGAGAACATGCGTAACGGTTTCCTCGGCCTCCATGCATGCCCTGCACAGAGAACTGTCCGTTATGCCTATTGTGTGGAAGTGTTTGTTGAGTGAGCAGTGCCCCGTGATGGTCCCCGTCAACAGGCGGAGGCCATTCCTGTCCAGGCGTAAAAGACGCCTGGTAAGCCTACTGTCCAAGGATGGCAGAGCTTCTTTGGATTGCCTTCAGCCCGGTGCCGAGGCCCACCAGTTCTCCTTCTGTGTAGAGTGGATTCCTGTAGCCACCTGCATATTTGGTTGAAGGGGATGGGTACAACAGGTTCGGGTCCATAGACCGTCGAGCTGCCCTCCTAGCGGTCTGGATATATTTATATTGAAATCGTATGAGAAGACTCCGACTCCGGAACCTGAATCAGTTTTCGATCCGTCGGTGTATATTCTCATCTCTTTCGGGCCAGAGTAGTCACATCTTTCCTCTGTGAGTATTATGTTGTAGTGCCTATGAAAGTGGTGTGATTTTGGGGCTTTGTCACATGGTGATGCTAACATCGGTTTACGCTTGATCGCATCTTCCTTTATGCGTGTGTGCTTAATTCTGGAGTCTTTATTTAGGGAACCTGATAGATGGAGTCTAAAGGTGGCTAGGGCTGCCTCCTCCCTCACAATTAGGTGGATCTCCTGGGTCTTCCGGATGTTAATGTTGAGTCCAGTTTTTTCGCCTCCTGGTGCAGGTCGTTCAGTTTCGACTGCATGTCGGCGTGTGTATGACTCAGCAGGCAAAGATCATCAGCATAGTCCAGGTCTTCCAAGACGTTGGTCAATCCCCACTCAATCCCACGACGACTGCTATCGTAAATGCGCAACATAATTCCGTCGAGGATGATTATAAAAAGGAGGGGCGAAAGAAGACAGCCCTGGCGGACTCCAGCGTGCACTGCGATGTCCTCCGAAATTAGGCCTTCATGAGTCACCTTGCAGGAATATTTCCTATAAATGCTCTCCAATACGCGGACTATTTTTGGCGGCACTCCAATGTCCAACAGGCGGGACCAGATGCTGGACCACTTCAACGTATCAAAGGCCTTTTCGAAGTCGACAAAAGTAAGATATATTTCCCTTTGCCATTCTGATGCCTGCTCGAGAACGATACGAAGAGTGTTAATCTGGTCTGTGCATGAGCGGCTCGAACGGAAACCCACCTGCTCCCCGCGCAGAAGACGTTCAACGGCCTTCGACAGCCTATTAAGTAATATCTTACAGAAGACCTTAGAGGGAGTCGACAACAACGTGATGCCTCTCCAGTTGTCGCAACTACTGAGATCACCTTTCTTGGGCACGGTAATTAAAAGTCCCTTGTTCCAGTCGTCCGGGAGTTCTTCAGCGGTCCATATCCTTTCAATTGAAGGCGTCAGCACATCGACGGCGGAGGCTAAGTGTGTGCTAAGCGTGTTTTACTTCACAGACCACCACGGAAATTCACGAGCAGACCAGCCTGAGAAGAAATAGCGAAATTAATATTCAAAGATTGAGTTCTTTGGGACATCACTGGGACAGAGTAGAATATACTTTTCATCACACCTATTCGAAAAACGACAATTGTCTATAGAAGACAGCGGGAGCCAAATCAAATTTCGCGCCCGTAGGAGTTTGAGCTTTCTCTTTTCTGATTGGTCCGCTTCGTGCTTCTGATAGATTTGCGTAGTTGGGTTGGAGGCGCTCGGGTGAAGGTCTAATGTAAAAAAAAATATCACTAACTAACATTCAATTCTCTTTGGTGATAAATATAAATGTTAATTTTTTTTATAATAATTTGTATTTTATTTACACTTTCAGTCCAATGTGTAGGTATATAATATATACCTACACATTGGATAATTGGAAAAATAAAAAGCTACGAGTACCTACCTACTGGAAACTAGTATATACTAGTTTCGAGTAGGTAGGTACTCGTAGCTTTTTATTTTTCTCTTAGGTAGTGATGAAAAATAGTGTGTATCACTCGGGGACAAAATATTTTGTTCTCGGGCGGCGTATATTGAATTCCTCGCTATGCTCAGGATTCAAAATAACGCCCTGGAAGAACAAAATATTACTTTGTCCCCTTGTAACACAAATAACCATTATTCAGTTTCATGATTAAACATGAAACTGAATAAAGTATATTCTATTCTGACGAATTACCTGGTGAGGAAACTGTCCGAGACTTGAAGCGGAACCACCGATGATTCTGGAATTAATTTCTTCCTGCTCCTCAGCTAGGCGGATTCTTTCGACAGCCGCGACACCGAACTTAGAAAGGTATCCGTAAACGGTGAGGTCTTCTAGATCGATGGCGTCCTTGAGGTTGATGTATTTAGCGGAGGCCACCGCCGTCAGAGCCAATAGTACTAGTGCCAAGAACTTAATTTTGCCAATATTGAAGAAACTTTTTAACTCTCAGCCTGGCAAGGTTTTGAGTTTTTATACTAGATTTACTAGATCATTTTAAGATAAGCCTTAGTTAGGTAATGGTTTGTATTATCAAAATATGAAACACTATTCTTTTTCGTGACATTGCAATTTTGAATACAAAACCTTCTATTTATTTTTTTGTAAAAATTTAGCTGGTTTCTCCCGCAAATGTACTAATTCCTGATATAATACTGATCACTTGTCAAGTCATTCTCAAAAGACACATCAGAATGGGTTTTTTATATTATACAATCACAATCATAATCCATTGAATGACAGTTATCAATGGTAATTAAGGAAAATTGATTACAAATAGATACATATAGATAGGACAGGTAAGGGTTTGTAATTAGCCGGCTTTTAATTGGTTTATTAGCAACCAAGCAGAGCATTTTCGCTGCCAGGTTACTGTTTAATCCGGTGGATATGCATACTATGATGCATACTCCTACTGAGTTGATTACATCATAGTAATTAACATCACTATCAATTAGGTTTAGCACCCTCTTGGACTAATTGGACTTGGACCTTGGCACCCTGGGCAAGATTTTTCATCCGGGACTAGGGAATGCAAATCCTTACCTACTTTAATTGGAATCAAACTTCCCAAAACGGATTTCGTTACCAATCCTAAATTTCGTTTTTTTTTCGGAAAGTTATATTTTTTCAATAGATCCGTTTTAGCTCAAATAAAATGCATGTTCTGGTACGATATTTTTTTTTCAAAAATCCGTATTCGGGTAAAGTTTCGAAATCCGGATTTTGAAACCTTATTAAAAATTCGCATATAGCCGGCATTTTGAATTATGGATTATCTGAATTGCACTCACTACTAAGGACCTCATGCTAATCAGATAGAAAGGTTGGCAACCACAACACCGACAAAGTAGCCAAATAATAATATTTATTTGGATATGAAATAAAACAAAAAATATAATTGTATGCAACTGTTATTATAACTCAGTCTTTCTTCAGTTATAGCACCTAAGCTGGTACTCGAAAATCGCAATTTTTGGAAATCGTTTCATGGCGGCTACATTTGGAAAGTATAGGAAGTATAGTTCTAACAGATAAGATTAGGTGATTCAAATGATTTGTTGCACAGGTTTGGAAATGTTGACAGACAAGCTGAATGAGTTCACGTGGTTTCAGGGATATCGAAATCTTTTATTCATTATATTGATTTAATTACATTTTCAGAAACACACTTTACGTTATCTTATCTTTGGTGTTCCGTAGTCAAACAAAGATGCCTTTTAGTTGCTTATTGTAGTTCATTACAATTTAATTTAGTAGGTATAAATTATTTAATTAGTTAACAGTTCGTGTGACCGTAATTAGCGAAAGACTAGCAAAGTCAGTGTGTCTCGCGTGGAGTCACGTCTTAAACACACGAAAGGTCAATAGGAATCTTGAAAGCATACATGAGTACCGGGAGAAGACGCCCCAAAAAGACAGATATGTCCGACCGAATGTCGATTTCTGATAAACTACAATACTATTTCTTTTAATTTGGTGCTTGTTAGAAAACTTCGGCTCCGGCCCATTTTGGCCGAAACCAAAGGTTTCGCAGATGGGTGGCCAAAACCAAAGCTTCGGTCGGACACTGTCTGTAGGTCAGCACCCTATTTGCGTATCTGTTTTGACAGCACGAAGCACACTCCTTTCCTTTCATTTTGGTAACAGTATTAACTCCGTCGGGGCGGAGCTCCGTCGACAAACTTTTTATTTTCAAGTCGCTGTTTTTAACATTTGTATTCGCCTACTGTTTGTCGCCCACTTAGTATTTCAGTAAGCAATATTCAGTATTTTTATACATTTTATTTAAATATATTTTCGCTCGTTTAAATACTAACTGTAGCGTGAACTACAATAAATTGATAACGATATATGATAATGTCGTGTTATTGTCGAAATATTGTCGTGATATAGGGGAAAGGGCAGTATTTAATGAAAGGACCGTTTCCGCCGAGTAGTTTGTCAGTACTAATTTTATTATAAGGTTTTGCATGAAAGTAATTTGTCGAAATATGATACGATGACTCGTACATCTTGCCTATCTTAAAACAACAAGAAAAAAGTATAATAAAATTAAACAATATTAATTAAAGATTAACAGTAGACGTTTTGAAGCGTTGCGTCGGCATGGGCGATGGTGATGTCCCTCGGTCGATGCTGACTGCACGCGGCATGGTCTCGATCACATCTTCAGTAGTTGGCGCCGGAGGCTTTTGTCGATTACGTCGCCAATAGTAAGCAGCGCAACATGTCATCAGTAATAGGCCCACCAGTAAGATATATGACATAGTGTAATGGTGGACGTCGTGTACATTGATCTCTTTAGACGCCTCTACTTTTAGACGTTCAATGTCCGATTTCAGTTGATTGAATATCATCTGGTGATCTTCAGTCGGGATGGAGATTTCGGAGTAGCTGCTATTTATAATAGTGTTCAATATAGATGTCTTTGGAACCTCCATTGTTTCTATTTGATGATACGTTTCACTCAAGAATTGATTGTGTGAACGTATTGTAAAGGTGTCGCCCTTGATCGTACAACCTTGTCTTAGTGTAATGATGCCTGTCCCAGTGATAGTACGAACATCTGTTCCAGTAGTGCAAAACAAGCGAATAGTACATTCCTTGCAAGATTAGTACAGCCAGCTGTTTTGCCGATGTAACTTGATCCACTTGTCGGAAGTGCACGGCGCGATGAGTGACGAGCACGGTGACTCATTTGATGTGACGTCGATGTTTGTTAACTTGATGTCGCAAATCGAATGTTTTATTTTTAGGTCATAGATAGGTTCATCAATTGAGCAGAGGATGGTATCCTTTTGATCATGAACACATGCTTGCAGGTTTCCTTCCGACAACAGAAAAGCTGCATCTTTCTTCAAGTCGAATGCAATGTATTGATAAGAAGAGACCACGTAACGTATTTGCTCTCCTATTCTTCGAGGTACTGTGATGATCTTATCTAACTCGTATTCGTTACTCGCGAGTGGTATTCTGACCTCCATGATAAGGTAGTTGTCAATTACTCTCGCGAACACCTTAGTAGTTTATATAACTATCTGATGTTGTTTATGTCGGTAGGTAACGTGAGATCGCCGTGTAATTGACCTGATATAATGTTGATTTGCTGTTCTAGTTGTTCAGGCAAAAACAGGTGAATGTCAATTTGTCCGTGAGTGATATCGGTGATAGTATTGATCAAAGCTTCTTGAATGCGTCGCAAGTTTGATAAGAGGATGTTAGCGGCTAGTGATGAAGCGATGATATAGTTGCTATTTTGATTGTCTAGGCGCACCTGATTAGCTTCCAAAGTGAAGTTTTGGAGGACGTGCTTGATGAATGAGACCTGCTTTGTCATGAGTTCCTCGTTGCGTTTGATGATGTTGTATTCAGATTCAATGACAATTGTTTGATTTTTGATAAAATTTTGCAGATGATTCTCGTTCTGAGCGATCTTGATTATGTCATGCTTGTACTGAACTGCAAATCTTTCGTCAAGAACTCCAAATAACGAATTTGCCAGATAGCCGACTCCGTCCACAAGTCCTCTCTTCATTCGGTGGTTGTGATAGTGTAGTAAGCCGTTGTAATGCTCTATTTCATCGATCTCATGTTGAAGTTGCATCACAGAGCTGTCGTATGGTCGTGTCGTTCACGTGACACAATGATTTTATATGTGTGACGTACTGTTGAATATTTGTCAGTCCGTGCCAGTAGGAAGTCAAGTTGTAATAAATTATTAACTTCCATTCGTCTTTGATATGTCTAATGTGTCTGATAGTAGGTCTGATATTTTGTCAAAATATAAGTTTTGACCTTCTTCAATCGCTGTGAGGTTGTAAGGTGTCGTATTCTGTTGCATACTTGGTGATAAAATAGTCATGAAGGCGAGGAGTGCCAGAGAGACGAATGTTGAGTGTTTCTTGTTTCCTCCACGTCGAGGTTGTCTTTGAGGTTGTTGTGACGGCTTTGGAGCGTCTTCTTCAATACGCTTAGCCTGATCTAGTTGGTTGATGTCGTGAACCGGTAGTTTGATAAGTTTGTTGACAGGGCGCTTGATGATATTATTTTCAGTTTTCAAGGAAACAACTCTTACGTAGCCGTCCTTCCCGGGGTGGACCTCGAGGACACGTGCCATGGCCCACTTTCCAGGCGGCATATTGTCTTCCTTGATGATAACAATGTCGTCGACCTTTAAGTTTTCATTAGGGTTTGTCCATTTTGATCTCTTTTGCAGGTGTTGGAGGTACTCTTGTGACCAGTTTCACCAGAAATGTTTGTTCATCGTCTGCACGAGATGCCATCTAGCAGGTAAGTTCAAAACATCTGAGTCAGTCTGTGGTCTTGCTATGAGTGAATCCCCCACCAGGAAGTGACCAGGAGTGAGAACTTCGTCGTCAGGGTCTTCAGACAACGGGCATAAAGGTCTGGAGTTCATGCACGCTTCAATTTGTTGCAGCAACGTGATAAACTCTTCATATGTCAGCTTTTGATCTCCCAGGACTCTCTTGAGGTGGAATTTCATGCTTTTGCTCGCCTTGTACTCGCGTTTTAGTATATTGTCAGCTCCAACGAAGTTAGTGCCATTGTCAGAGTATATATGGCGAGGCGTCCCTCGACGGGCACACATACGTCGAAAGGCCGCGAGAAATGATTGTGTACTCAAGTCTGTCACTAGCTCCAGGTGTACTGCCTTTGTCGCGAGACACACGAATACGCAGATGTATCCCTTCGTGGTCTTGATGTCCCTCCCTTTATTAACCTTGATGTCGACGTGTCCAGTAAAGTCTACGCCAGTGTTGGTGAAGGGTCGTGAAGGATTGACCCTCGGCCGGGGAAGGTCAGCCATCATCTGGTTGTTTGTCTCTTGAGCGAAGCGTTTACACTTGATACACTGTCGGATGATCTTCTTTACGACGCGAATGCCACCAACAATCCAATAATTTTGTCTGATGAAAGATAGTGTCAATCAGGGACCGCCGTGTAATGTACTGATGTGTGCTTGATTAATAATAAGTTCAGTTAGTCGATTTTTTGCAGAGAGAAGTACAGGATGTTGTGCAGAATGACTAATTGTCGCATTTTCTAATAGACCGCCAATTCTCAAAATGTCATGTTTGTCGATTAAGGGGTTGAAACTTGCAATCTTACTTGTTATTCGTACATGTCCTTTTTTCTTCAAATGATTTATGTCGTCTTTAAATTCCAGTGATTGTGTGGTTTTGATAATCAAATTGTGCGCAGCCTGTAGTTCATTTGTCGTCAATATTTTTGTATTTTGTTGCGATGTGCAGTTGCAGTGTCGTAATCGCGTGATGAAACGCGAATCCCAGCCTACAATGCGAATAACTCGTGTCAATGAACTATTGTCTTGTAGTAAATGAATTATAATATTATTTTCGCGTTGTTGTAGGGCCGTGTTCACGATGGATGATTTCTTGACCTCAAGTGGGAACCTCAATCTTGATAACTGTTTTGTCTTGAAGAGGTGTCATTTGATTAAGCCATTGAGGTCCTTCCCACCATAACTTCTGACTTTGTAGTGATGTAGTAGATAGACCTCGGGTGGCACAGTCTGCTGCGTTGTCTTCCGAGCTCACATGATGCCACTGGGTTGCCCGTACGACGTCAACGATTTGTCGCACCCGATTGGCTACGAACGGTTTCCATCTGGTTATTTCTCCATTCAGCTAACCCAATACCACCATTCAGTCTGTCCATGCATTGATTGAGGTAACTGATATCAACTCTGCAACTTTTTTAAGCAACTGTGATAAAAGGAACTGTTGGGTGCCAACAGTTCCAATCTAGGAAGTGATATCTGTTTGTTGTGTGGGGCCAACTTTGTCTTGGCGATAAGTAAACGTGATGTGTACACGCCCTTATCGTCCCTTGTCGTTATGTACACAGCGCATGCATAAGCCTTTTCTGAGGCATCGCAAAACCCATGTAATTGATAATTTTGTTTATCTCTCAAGTATCTGTCAATATGAAAATTGTCTATATTTTTCAGATCTTCTCTTATCTGTTGCCATTCAGTTTGTATGTTGGCGGGCAGTTCATCATCCCATTGTAAGTCTGATAACCAGGTTTGTTGGAAGACAATTTTTGCTCTTATTGTGACAGGAGATAACCATCTCAATGGATCGTATATTTTAGATACATCTGATAGAAGTTGTCTCTTGGTGTGCTTCTTGATAGTGTCTTGATAATCAATTTTGTTTTGGAATGTAAATGTGTCTGAAGATGGATTCCATCTTAGTCCCAGTGTCTTACGGGATTCAGTGTATCTGAACTCTAAGGGGGCTCCTTTTTGATGCACTGATAAGTCGTTGATAACGTCAAGTTCATTACTCGACCACTTGCGTAAGTTCATCCCGGCTCCTTTCAGGACGTCAATTAATTGTCTTTGTAACTCCTTAAGTTGCTTTTTACTGTCATGTCCACTCTTAAGGTCGTCCATGTAAAATGATGTCTCAAGTGCAGTTGCTGCGAGTGGATACTCCGTTGCATTGTCCTGTGCTATTTGTCGTAAAGTTCTTATCGCCAAGAATGGAGCGGCCTTCGTTCCGTACGTAACAGTCGTTAAACGATATTCACGTAGTAAGTCTTCGGGTGATGATCTCCAGACGATAGTTTGTAGATGACTGTCTCGTTCTCTGATGAGAATCTGTCTAAACATCTTCTCAATGTCTGCCGTGATAACATATTTATGCGTCCTCCATTGCAGTATGAGTCCTTGAAGGTCCTGCTGCAGATTGGGACCGCATTCCATTAAGTCATTGAGACTATGTCCTGATGTCGTTTTGCTCGAGGCATTAAAAACTGTCCTAATTTTAGTGCTTGTCGAGTCTAAATTTAGTACCCCATGGTGAGGTAAATAACAAGTAGGTATTGACGTCATGCAATCGGCCGCCTGAACCGGACGCATGTGACCTAGTTGTAGATATTCATGCATAAAGTTGCAATACGAAGTCGATAATACTTCATTTTTGGCCATTCTTTTTTCCAGCTGTTTAAACTACATGACAGCCTTTGGTTTCGATGTCCCGAGGAGTTCTTCGAAGTCTTGCTTCATCGGTAGGGCTACTTGATATCTGCCATTGTCCAGCCGTCGTATTGTCGCTTGATAAAGGTCTTCACAATATAGTTCTTGTTCAGACATGCTTGATGATGTGTCATTGGTGGCTTCCACTTCCCAGAATCTTGATAGGTTGTCTACGTCATTGATGACTACGTAACAGTTAAACCGTTGAACGTTTCCACCCAAGTTTTGTCTGTTGGGCAATAGGTGCTTGATGTGGACCCTTGATCAGTCCGTTCATGATGATGTCGGAGTAGATACTCGCATCCAGGAGAAGATCAATAGGTTTTGATGTGTTGTAGTCAGGATCGGCGAGATTTATGTGTTGGAGATGTGGCTATGATTGTTTACTGAATGACTTATTTGGTAAACAATTAATCACTTTTGATATGATTAGGGCTTGGGTCGTGAAGCTGTAGTCCTCGTAAAGTGATTGGCAGTCCATAGTGACGATTCATTTTCCACTTTTGGAGCTGGTACCAATGCCCGAGACTGAAGCATTGACATGTCGACGTTGCAGTCCTAATAGTTGAGCTGCATTTTCTGATAGTAATGATATTTGAGAGCCTTGATCTAAAAGTGCTCTTAACGTGATAAAGGTGCCGTCGGCAGCCTTAACTTTCAACATCACGGTTGTCAATAATATTTCTTCGTCATCAGCAGCCACGTGATTGACATTGTGCTGTTTATTGTTTTGTGGCTTTGCAGGGCGGTTGTCGTTGGATGCAAGGGATGATTTTTGGTTCACCGACCTCGATTGTGCAATGTCGTCGTGAATGATCGAGTTATGATATTCATTGCAATATTTGCATCGTTTTGTCGAATATTTCCTTTTTCGCAATTGTCGTCAGGCGGGTGTCCGGTGTCATGTTTAGGAACTTTTCACATTGATACAAATCGTGTTTGTCTTCACAAAGCGGGCATTTTGGTGTATATGTGACCACAGATTGATAAGGTTCACTCGTAATTCGCTTAGGATAAAGAGATTTGAATGTCGGCTTCGATTGATATGAGTGTTTTTTATCCGTTGCGTCCTTTTCTCTCTTCGATAGGGGCTCTAGGGCAGTAAACTTGCTTTCGATAAAATTCATGAGTTCTTCAAATGATGGTAGTTCCCGTGGTGTCTTGCGGGATTCCTTGTAGTCGGTATAAGTTTCAGTATCCAGCTTCTTGCATATTAGATGTACCAAGAGCGGATCCCAAGATGTCGTATCGACCCCAAGATTGTGAATCGCATGTACCTATACTCTCCATAGTAGTGTCATACAAGCGTTTCAGTTCAAATGCAGATTGTCGGTGCACAGAAGGTTGTGACAAAAATGTTTCTATTTGGTTGGTAAATAGAACTTGAGTGTTGTTGTATCGATGCATAAATAGGTCACGGGCGGTCTCGTAGTTGTCAGCTGATATTTTAAGATGTTGGATGAGACGTTCCGCTTCACCTCTTAGTTTTCCCTTTAGGTATTGCATTTTCTGTGCGTTACTCAGACTGCTGTTGTTATATATAGTCTCATTGTAGAGGTCCAAAAAGGTAGGCCCCTGACTATACTTTCCAGTAAACACAGGAATGTCTATCTTCGGGGTTGATTGCTGCAGATGTGTTATAGAACTCAACTTTCTGTTTAATTGTCGTTTTGTCTTATTGTACAAAGATTCGTAGAACATGACCTCGTCTTCATAGTCCTGGTTGCTGCCTTCTAGTATGTTGTCAATTTGCATGTGTAGCTCGTCGAAGGTTCGGCAACGGTGTTGTAGGTCTTTGAGAAGGTCTTAAATTTCCCACTTTTCCTCGATGTCAACAATGTCAGGACGCTTTATCACTCGTGACAAAGCTCTAAAGTATGCCTTTTGCTGTGATATAAGTTCATCTACTTCAATTCCCGGGTTCGTTCCTCGCTCTTCATGTGTTGATAGCTTGAATGTCGGTTTCGAAGAACTGGGAGCGGGCTCGAGAGTTGGTGGAACAAACGGAGGATATTCGGCGATGATCCTACGCTGCTTGTCGTAATAATCTTTAGTCTGCTGATAAATGTTCTTGTCGAAGTAGTCAGATTTGCCTTCGCATGATAATAGGAGTGTGTTGTTGTGATCAAACTCACCCCAATATTTGTCTAGTGCAGTAAGACGCGTGTCAATGTACTCCTTAGTCTTCCTGCTAGCGCTGTCCTTTCCAAAGTTAACGCCAATCCTTTGGATCTCTTGAATCAATTCGTTTTGACGTTGAAGACGAGCTTCCATGTCGAATGTCGATGATAATGTCGAATGTCGATGAATGTCGAGTGTCGATGATGATAGAAGATGCTATTTATGATCGATAGCTCTGCTGGAGTTGCTGTGTGGCGCTTCTGCAATCCTTATGCAGTATGTGCTTCCTTGTCTCAATTTGACCGGGGAGACCCTCTTCCGGGAGGCCAGTCAAACCGATTCGCTACTACAGTCCGGAAAAACAGAGCACTACACAGTTAAAATGTCACTGTCGATGTCCGATGATAGTTCCAGGCGCCGCGACGTGAAGCACTTTGAGGTTCCCAGAGGAAGATAACAGGTTCAGTTGTTGTCTCGAAGGACCAGTAATGTAGCGTGAACTACAATAAATTGATAATGATAGGTGATAATGTCGTGTTATTGTCGAAATATTGTCGTGATATAGGGGAAAGGGCAGTATTTAATTAAACGACCGTATCCGCCGAGTAGCTTGTCAGTACTAATTTTATTATAAGGTTTTGCATGAAAGTAATTTGTCGAAATAGGATACGATGACTCGTACACTAACCTTATTGTATTGTACCTACTTCTAGTAGGTAAAGAGAGAGAAAATATAGACCTCCAAATTGTTTTTTATTTATTATTATTACCGACCGGTAAATGATAAAATACAGTTTTTCCATGTCAAGTTGTCCCAAAAAAGTAATCAAAATTTATCGAATGATTATCTAATACCTTTAAATGAGTTATTTTTGTATATATATATAATCTGCATCTCGGAAACGGCTCCAACGATTTTTATGAAATTTAGTATGCAGGGTCTTTCGGGGGCGATAAATCGATCTAGCTAGGTTTCATTTTTTTCGATAGGTCTCAAAACAACTATTTAATCAATTCAGCTGGTAACAAAAGCAAAGCAATTTGGAAAATTATAAATAATAGTAAGACAGTGACACGTAAACAAGAAATAAATCAAATAAAAGTTAAAGACTAATTAGTGACCAAACGGGCAGATATAGCTCAAGCTTTTAACAACTACCTTATACGGCTCTTAAAACGCTGACATATAATAAGCCAAATTCTATTTTCATGACACCAACTAATCCCCAAGATGTTGCCCAAATTATAAAATGTTTAAAAATACGGTCAGCAAAGGTTATGATGACATAAACCTAAAAATAATCAAAAGTGTATCGCATCGCGTTGCTCCAGTTCTCAGCCATACAATTAATCTGTCCGTTGAATATGGGATGTTGCCTTCAAAATTGAAATTAACACTCATAACGCCCATATTCAAAAAAGAAGACAGAAAAGAGAGCCAAACGAGCAATTCGGGTTCCGTAACGGTAGATCTACAAGTAGCGCGCTCTTTAATTTTTTTAAACAAGTAATGACAGGACTAGATAAAAAACATCAAGTAGCTGCTAATTGACTTCTTAATAAATTGCAAAAATATGGGGTAAGAGGAATTTAATTAAATCTTTTAAAATCATATTTAGCAAGTGACACAAATAACTAGAATAACCAAAGGCTCAAAGTATGAACAAACATATTAATCAAATCCCAGAATTATTCAATATGGATTGCCCCAGGGAAGCATACTAGTGCCACTTTTGTTCATAATTTACTTAAACGATTTATCCAAATCCATATAACAGGAACTAATACTGTTTGCAAATGAGTGCTATCATTTGCAAACAGTATTAGTAGCTATTTTTACGAAGGACCAACAAGATGATTATGAAACAAACGTTAACAAATCTCTTAGAGATATCATGAACTGGTTAAATGTTAACAAAGTAAAAATCAATATTGCAAAGACAAGCTATATGACTTTCAAAAATATAAACTAAAAAGCAAAAATAAATCATATTAAACTATAAAAACGAATCATTAAAAGAAATTAATAACACAACATTTTGAGGCTTTCACATTGACTCTGGGCACAACTGGAAAATGCAAATCGATCATATCTACAAAAAATTAAATCAATCTTCCTATGCTCTTTACATGCTAAGAAAAGTTCGAAAATGCATTACTAAGCGCTTATCATGCATATGTGGGTTCTACACTCAAATATGGTTTTCTTTTTTGGGGTAATTCTCCCAACAGAGAATATGCGTTTAAAGCCCAAAAAAATGCATTAGGAGTATATGTGGACGTAACTTAAACAAACTGATACATGTAGAACACTGTTTACTATATTAAAAATTTTAACTCTAGGTACCTTCAATGTATATTTATGAGGCTGTAGTGATGATAAAACTCGATATTAGTAATTATGAAACATTAAGAAGTGCACTTCTTAAAATATGTTGAGTGTTATTGGATGTAGAACAGATAAATCCAAGACGAGTATATTCGGAATAGGGATAAAAATTTATAACAGTTTACCAAATTGTATAAAAAACATCGAAAGACTGAATATTTAAAAAAAAAATATACTCAAAATATTCTTAATAAGTAAAACATATTACTTGATCAATTAATTTTTAAATGATGTATTTTTGACAAGAGTTTAACAAGAATGAATTATAATGTAATTTTGACATGAGTTTAATTATGTTATGAATTTGTTTTTGTGATTAATGGCGCAATATGCACCTATATGTTATTGAATGTGTGTAAAATTAACATTTTCTGGAATTTAATATAAAAATTGTATGTTCTTGTTTAATCAACTTTCCTAAGTACAAAGTTATGGAATATTGGGCTTTTAATTCACATTTCAAAGATTATTTGAACGGATCATTTAAAATTGATGCCAATAGATGCCGCATTTTTAAATTTCTGAAGCATTCCACTCGATTGTTAAAATTTGCATTGTATATTATTTTGGTGCAAAAAAACTGTAAAAACGCGAACCACAAACGCGGTTCTATTAGAAGACGCGTAACGAAATTTAAGATAAGTCTCGATAGTTTAGCTTCATTAGAATCCATTTCTTCATTAGAATTGTTCATTGATTTTGATGATGTGCAGAATCTGATATAAATTAATAACACAGTTATTTAAAGTAGCGAGTTAGTTACTAGAAAGCGATTTCTACCATTGTATTGCGTTGGCTCAAGATTAAGCAAAATTCAACAGGTCAGGCAGATGAGAATAATTCTCAAATTAAATCTTCTATGACTACGTGTCATCTTAACAATCACAGTTGTAACGCGTTAGGTTTTAAGTTACTAGTGATTAAAATTCCAAACTTCGACGGTACGTATAATATTTTAAGTGGTTGGAATTTTGTTTCGCTAGTTCACAACAATGATAAGATCGAAAGTATTCATACATATCACTATTTACAATCATATCTCGATGGAGAAGCCGCTCGGGTGATCGCCAATTTGGAACTTTCTCATAGTAATTGTTCCGAAACATGGAAACTTTTATGCGAACGTTACGACAATAAGAGTCAATTGATAAATATCCATCATCACCAAATCTTTTTTCAACATTAATTCCGTTCAAGGCAATGACAAGTCTTTAAGATAATCTACCCAAGTAACACATAAGCAAGATAACAGAACACATTTAGCATATTTTACAGTTCAAAGATGAATATAGTTTGTATAAGAGCTTTGGGAATAGCCAAATGCTGAATTAGTTTGAGTTCGGACCCATAAAATTCTTAACGCTTAATAAATTCTGTATGTCTGTCCTTACCTTCTTAACGCTTAATAACCAATCACCGTAGGATTATTATACAGACTTTATTTAGCATTACGCGTTTTAGGTTGCTTAAAGTACTTGTACTATTATATATTCTGTGCTTAAAGCTGAAAAACAGCCCCGTCGGTAGCATTTGTCTGAATATCCATAATCAGTATTGCTATTATTAAAGCATTACTAAGCTATTAGCGCTTGAAACAGCTAATTGCTGAATAAAGTATCACCTTCTGAATAATATTGTTACATTATTCTATTAAACAGCTTGATACTGAATAATTGCTTTTATTTTATCTTCAAACTGGATAAGATTCTATGTTTTACTAATTATTCAGCTGCTGAATAAACAATATTGTTTATGTTTTTATTAAGCTTTTTCCTGTTTAATAGAGAGTTTGAAACTAACTTATTCAAATTAAAGACCATATGTATGTTGTTATAGCGCCCATAGCTTAATACCAGCTTAATTAAAATGTTATTGACCGTATTAATTTTTTGCGTTATTTAATATGAATCGAAAATCGTGGAAAAAACGTAAGAGAACTGGTTACATCAAAATAAAATTGTTAAAAGAATATTTAAATATCAGCAATAGTAATTGTCCAAGTGTTTCTGGTCATCAAAAGATTTATGAAAATAGTTTGAACAAAACTGGACCCGGTCCCAGCCAGCATGCGTGGTTGCCGTGCAATGAAGAGGGTTCCGTCCCCCAAAAATTCAAACAGCATTGCGATTCACACAAGATGAGAGTGCATCTGATGGCAGTGTACAGATATCGAAGAAGAACAATGTAGATACATGAAAAATATGATATTTCAAGAAAAAAATTGAAAATGGGCTTTCGAAAAAAGATCACACAAGTAGCACTAAAGGATTTGGCAGAAATATTAAATCAAAGATTCCCAGACATTTTACCTAATGATCCAAGGACAATTATAACCGAGACAAGTCCACATAAAGTCTATTGAGCAAGGTGAATACTGGCACAATGGCGTCATTGAGACACTTAAAAAATATTGATTAACACAAACATTTTGCCAGAAAACATATCACTGAATATAAACATGGAAGGTCATCTAATTTTAAATAGTCCCTTAGAAAGAATTTCGGCCAATTTTAATAGAAAAAGAAATGATTATTTTATTAGCAGAAGGTATTACAGTACAAGAAAATAAAATTTACGTTGTGATAAGATATTTTATTTGCGACTCTTAATTCTCCGACATGCACATAAATTTCTTCAAGTTTTTTCATGATTTTGTCTTGACTCTCCATAATATGTTGTGGTTTCGCTTATATATTCTTGATTCCTTCTAGAGTCTGTACGTCTGGTGTCCCTCAGTGCCAAGTGACAGCTGCACGGCTACGTTTTCAATTTGCCTAGAGGTTCAGTTCAGTTTTCAATTTGACATTTTCGGGTGGCTTGATGTACTGGCGTTTGTACATAAAACAAATAACAAAACACGGATTAAGCAAGGGCCCAGTCCACACCACACACACGAAATCTATAGCAGATTTCGTGTGTGTGGTGTGTGGTGTGCACTACATTTTTAATCATAAATGTGATTTTCTCGAAAAAAAAATGCAAGCAAAGACGCTATAATTTTAAATGTAATGAATTCAGTGAAAGCCGGGCGTGAAATTCCACAATAGAAAAGGTTTTTGTTAGATCGATTAGAGAACCCTAAAAATCTGAATAATTTAGAAATGTGATCAACTATATAATTGATATTCAGAAGTTAGCGTACTGAGGCTACTTTTTTCAAGTTATAGCTTAGTAACAAGGCATGTGTGCACTTTTATTCAGCATTATACACCAAAACAATCGATCGCCATTAAAAATCTTTGTAATTTATACTTACACGGAATTTACGAGATACCAAAATGCTTAATCTTACAACTACAACATTTTCAACTCGATTCAAGTTATTTTGTTGTATTAAAATTGCTAGTATTAGCTATTTCGTCACAAGTACTTTTGTCAGACCTATTATGTATGTATGAAAATACTATTTACTATCTATTATCTTGATTATTCACGCGGCGCGTAATAAATAATGAAAAAAAAACATACTATTCACGACAAAATTACTTGCGCACTAACAATTAACATATAGCAGACCTCTAACTTGTAAATTAAAATTTACTTACCGATTTTATAAGTTCACCATGTCAAATCACATTTAAATTCGACGTCGACATTAAAATATTTAATCCAATTGAATTATTTCCACAATTTGTATGAATATTGTTTATAAAAGTGTGAACAATAATTTAAATGCTTAATAAATTCTGAATACAGTAATCAATTCTATTAAGCTGAGTAACTCAGTTGTAAGAGCTTAATAAAAGCAATGTGAGCTGTTATTCAAAGGTTATTAAGCTAATTGAAACGTTATTAAGCTTTTACTCAGATCTTGCTCAGATGTTATTCAGCGTTAAGCATTCAAAATTGGGGCCCTTTTTGCTTGAATAACAGCTGAATAGACGGGTACTCAGACGTTATTCAGCTTACTATTCAGTTTATGCTCTTGATGATTGCTCTTACTCAATCTTTATTCAGCACGTTTGTGTTACTTGGGTATGTTCTATGTTCTATGTTAGGGGGGTTTGGTTTCCGCACTTAGTCCTTCAAATGGACCTTTGTACGTGGGCCATGGCGGCCGTTGGGTGGTCATTCCAACCAGCCCACCTCCCTCCAGAAGTCAATTAAAGCTCCTGGTTTCCTCAGAACATCCGTGTAAGATCTGGGTGACCCGAGGGTTTGTGCTCTTATCTGTGTGACACCTGTGCATTCAAAGAGAACGTGCGCAACGGTTTCCTCAGCCTCCATGCATGCCCTGCACAGAGGACTGTCCGTTATGCCTATTGTGTGGAAGTGTTTATTGAGTGAGCAGTGTCCCGTGATGGTCCCCGTCACCAGGCGGAGGCCATTCCTGTCCAGGCGTAAAAGACGCCTGGTAAGCCTACTGTCCAAGAATGGCAGAGCTTCTTTGGATTGCCTACAGCCCGGTGCCGAGGCCCACCAGTTCTCCGCCTGTGTCTGGGTGAATTCCTGTAGCCACCTGCGTATTTGGTTGAAGGGGATGGGTACAACAGGTTCGGGTCCATAGACCGTCGAGCTGGATCCGCGCCTCGTAAGCTCGTCAGCCGCGTCGTTGCCCAGCGATCCACTGTGTCCCTTTATCCATTGTAGTGTCACCGTGTTACGGCTAGATACAGTTATCTGTTCCAGTGCGTTGTGACATTCTAGTATTAGTTTAGATGTAATGTAATTTTTTCGTAAGGATTGGAGGACTGATGCGCTGTCGGAGAGTATCCATATGTGGGTGTCCGTGACCCTCCTGGCTTCTAGGGCATGGACCGCTTGTATGATGCCCACACACTCCGCCTGATAGACGGTGTTGAACCCTCCTAGCGGTCTGTATATGTTTATGTTGAAATCGTATGAGAAGACTCCGACTCCGGTACCTAAGTCAGTTTTCGATCCGTCGGTGTATATTCTCATCTCTTTCGGGCCAGAGTAGTCACATCTTTCCTCTGTGAGTGTTATGTTGTAGTGCCTGTGAAAGTGGTGTGATTTTGGGGCTTTGTCACATGGGGATGCTAGCATCGGTTTACGCTTAATCGCATCCTCCTTTATGCGTGTGTGCTTAATTCTGGAGTCTTTATTTAGGGAACCTGATAGGTAGAGTCTAAAGGTGGCTAGGGCTGCCTCCTCCCTCACAATTAAGTGCAGAGGTGGGAGTCCCAGCATTGCCTGTAGGGCGGCAGTGGGTGTGGTTCTCATACTACTGGTGATTGCAACACAGGCAAACCTCTGTAGTTTTTCGAGATCTCTTTGGGCTGTGCTGAGGTCTGTCCTGGGCCACCAGACCAGCGAGCCATATGTGATGATTGGTCGGATGACTGTAGTGTATAGCCAGTAGGTGACCATGGGGCTAATACCCCAATTCCTGCCTAGCAGGCGTTTGCACTGCCACAGGGATATGCTGGCTTTTGTGATGATATGGTTCATGTGATTTGCCCAATTCAACTGTTTGTCCAAATAAATGCCCAGGTACTTGGTTCCAGTTGAAAGGCTTAGTGTTGTTCCGAAGAAACGCGGTAATTGCAGTGTCATCGGTTTTCTCTTTTTAGTGAAGAGAATAAGTTCAGTTTTTGCGGGGTTCACTGAGAGTTGGTGCTCGCTACACCATTCCTCTACTATTTTCAGGGCTTGACGCATGAGATTGCATAGAGTGTTTTCGTGGGATCCGTTTATTATTATTGTTATGTCATCCGCGTAGCCATCGGTGAAATAACCTTTATCGTTGAGTGTTTTGATGAGGCTGTCAGCTACCAGGTTCCACAGAAGTGGCGAAAGAATGCCCCCCTGTGGACAGCCCTTCGCGACGATAGCCCTTTTAGTGTCGTTAACCGTGACTTGGACCGCTCTCAGTTTGAGCATATTGGTGATCCAGCCCCCTAGGGTCGGGTCTATGCCATGTCTGTCGAGGGCCGTGTTTATGCTGTTGAACATGGTCTTATCGAAAGCGCCCTCAATGTCAATGAAGACAGCCAATGAAGAGCATTTGTGGTCCACTGCGCATTCAATTTTTGAAACCACGTTGTGTAACGCGGATTCGGTTGATTTGCCTGTGGAGTACGCATGCTGCTGTTTGTGCAATGGTTTTTCTCGCAGAGGCCCATCACGGATGTGCTTATCGCAGAGTCTTTCGAGGGTTTTCAGCAAAAAGGATGTGAGGCTTATAGGTCTATATGCCTTGGGTTGTGTGTAATCAGTTTTTCCAGGTTTGGGTATGAAGATGACTTTCACCTCGCGCCATCTGAGAGGTATGTATCTTAGTGCTATGCAGGCCCGATAGATCTCCAACAGCCATGGCGTTAGATAATCTACCCCCCACTGTAGTAGGGCTGGGAAGATGCCGTCCAGCCCCGCTGACTTGTATGGCTGAAAGGTGTTGATAGCCCATTTTATCCGGTCTACTGTTACTATATTGTGGGCTCTTGACCAGTCTTGTTCCGTCGGGGTCCATTCGGGTTCAGCCTCCCACATCCTGTCCTCCAGGACTTGACAGTCTGGGAAGTGAGTTTCCAGGAGGATCTTGCTGGTTTCATAGTCGATTTGTGTGTATGAGTTGTCGGGTTTTTTCAGCGCGCCGAGGGATCGGTCCTGATCAGTTGATAGGATCTTCCGTACCCTTGCGGCCTCATTATTTGTTTCAATGGATTCACAGAATTTCCGCCACGCCATCCTCCTGGCGGTTCTAGTCTGTTTTTTGTATGCATATTGGGTCTCTTTGTATATCTCCCAGTCTTCCGGGAGTCTCGTGTTTTTTGCTCTGTTAAATTGCTTACGCAGCGTATCTCTGAGTTTACCAAGTTCAACGTTCCACCAGGGGTTCCTCTCGTTCCTGCTTTGTGGCGCTCTTGATTTACAGCATGCGTGGTAAGCTTCTGTTATGTGTTTGGATAATTCCGTTACAGTGTGTTCTAATTGTGCTTGGTCCCTTACGGTTGCCAGTGCTAGATGCTCAGCTAAAAGTGAGGCCAGAAGACTTTTGAACCTTGGAACGTTGGTACGCCTCGGGTTTCGCCTTGGTGCGGGTTTTTTGGTGTTTGTGGTAAGTGTAAAGCGTATCCTTCCATGGTCTGAGCAAGAAGGCTCGTCCGATACGTGCCAGTTTGTGATAAGGTTTGTCGCGTTTTCTGTGGCGAGTGTTAAATCTATGATTGTTTGTCCCCGGGCCGTGACCCAAGTGGGTTCTGTGCCGCGGTTAACAATGTTAAGATTAGTAGAAAATAAAAAGGTGGATAGTACCTCCCCTCTGGAGTTCGGTGTGACACTGCCCCAGAGCGGGTGGTGTGCGTTCGAATCAGTACAGATGATCAGGTCCAAACCGGCGCGCTCACAGTGCTGCACCAGGTCAGCCAGCTCCTTTGGTGGGCAATCTGTGTCCTCACCTGGCATGTATGCCGAGGCCAGTACAACATCCGGAGCGCTAACTTCGGTATGGAGCCTGACAGTTGTCAGGTCTCTGGAACAGAATTGAGTTAGTGTCGTAAAGGGAATTTCTTTGGGTATATAGATGCAGGTTCTTGGCTTTCCTGAGCCATGTGTGTCGAGAATTATCTTACCTCCGATGTTACCGAGGCCACATATTCTATTGTTCCTGATCCACGGCTCTTGGATCAGTGCGATGGTTCGGTGTTTAACCTCCAGTGCCCTGCGTAAGCTAGCCGTGGCAGTCTGGCTATGCTGGAGGTTAGTTTGGATGATGTTGAGGGGGGCTGGTGGAGGGGGAGCGGGGTTAATCGGAGACAGATCCATCGGATAGTCCCTCCGTCTCCACCTCCCGGTAAAGCTCGTCGTCGTGCGTGTCCCCCGGTGAGGAGGCAAGAAGTTGCGCATTCCAGCCGGGTGATGCGGGCAGTATGGGTTCGGCGACCTCGGCCATTGTCGTTTGGGCCATGTACTCCTCGAGTTGGACAATGTCCGTGTCGCCCGTCTGTGTCGTCGTCGGTTCTGTCGCGTTAGTGTCTGTGCCGTCGGTCTGGATGTCAGAGGGGCGGGTCTTGGGCCAGAAGCGCACGTATATCGACCCTAGCAGGTACGATATACGTCGCTCCCGCCCCAGGACCTTTTCGGCTTCCTCCGGTGGCAGCCCCAGGGTCAGATACGTCCCGTAGCGGTCGCCACCGACGGCAGTCGCCCTGTATAGTGACCACCGGGCAATGTTGTACCAGGTATTCTGACGAATCAGAATACCGTGGAGCCTGCCCACATCACCTCTATAGCGAGGGACGAAGAGCGAGGCTCGGACCCGGGTGGGCACGTCAGTCTGTCGCAGTACCGTCAGCGTCTAGTCGTTGTCGGGGAGTTTTATAAGTGGGACGTTTTGGGTCAGCCAGGTCAGGGCGTTTTCGTCCTCACACCATATCTGCACCGTGCCTTCCGCTACCCGTGGGTATCCGCGGAAGGCCGGGAGTGGTGTGGACGGATCCGAGTCCATGAGTCTGTCTTCAAGGGCAGTCTTAATGAGTTCGGCCTCATCCCCAGTTAGCTCTCTACTGGGGTGGGGAAGGCAGATTGCTACCGCCAGCCGCGCAGGAATGTCCTTTGTGGCCCGCGCGTAGGTTCTCTGCCCTCCCTGCGCGGAGTGAATTCTCACGCGCTTGGCGTCCCCCTGGAGCATACTGGGTGAGGCCGTGTCGTCAGGGCGCGTCCTCTTCCCCGGCCCCGTCCCACCTGGTACAGGCTTCGGGTTTGAGGTGCCTGGCAGGGCGTCGGATGTCAGCAACGCCCGGCATGAGGCATGAGAGCGCTTTCCCCTAGTGCGTTTCGGTCGTGTCTGGTTGTGGGTTTTGTCGGTGTCTTGGGGTCGGGCGGCGGCCCCGGCAGATGCTCTCGCTTGCGGAGGCTCTTCGCGCTGGGTTGCCCCTTCGCGTACCTTCCCCCGCTCGCTTAGGTCCGCGTCCGGCCGCTTTTCGCACTGGGTTTCCCCCGCACGTACTTGCGTCTGGTCGCGTGGCCCCGCGTCCGGTCGCTCGTCGCGCTGGGTTTCCCCTTCGCGTGCAAGCGGCCGATCGCGTGGCCCCGCGTCCGGCCCCTTTCCGCGCTGGGTTGCCCCTGCGCGTACTCGTGGCTGGTCGCGTACCCTCCCTTCAGCGTCCGATCGCGCTTCGCGCTGGCTATTGCCTTCGCGCGTGCTGCGCTTTCGGTCGCCTACTTCCTTCTCCCCGGCTGGGATTTTGCCGCGCTTTTCCAGGCGTACTTCATCGACATCAGCCGGGCGAGTGATAGAGCTGCCAGGCCTGTCGACCTTCCCCGTGTCTGTGTTGTCGTGTCGGTCTGAGTAGTTGGAGCTGTTCCGCACGATGCTCTGTTGCCAGAGGTTCGCGGGGGGCATGCCCCGTGTAGTGGGTGTTGGCGCGTGGGTCGCAGCCGGAGTCGGGTCTAAAGGCGCGTTAGTCGCAGCCAGGGTCGGGTTTGTGGGCGCGTTTATCGCAGCCAGTGGTTTGGGCGCTAGATCAGCAGCCAGCCGCGCAGAAAAGCGCGGCATCAGTACATCATTACTGCAGTTAGATGCTCCCCCCATATTACGATGGGAGCTGACCGCCGAAGCGGTGTGGGATTCCCCGGCTTGGCCGGGACCCACCTGGGTAACTGTCTTGTCTTCCTGCATTGTTCATGATGTAGGGGGTGGGCTTTTTTGGAATCGAGGTTACCCTTCCTCTAGGATCGACGGGATTTAAGGAGAAGGAAGGAAGGAATTTGATGGATAGGGGAGTGGTCTTGGGGGGTCACCCTAGGCTTGGGAGTTAACCTCGGGATTTAGGGATCGACGGGATGTGTGCGGATAGGGAAAGGATGGAATATTTGGGTGATAGGCTCATGGGAGAGTGGTGTCTGGGTTACCCTAGGCCTGGGGTTTGGCTTTCGGGAACTTCTCTTGTCCGGGATCTTTATCAGATGCCCCGACCGCCGGAAAACCAACAGCGAGCGAAGCCGCCATCGGCTAGTACCGCAGCCGGGGTTGGGCTATCCGCAACCTGCCCACCCGCTCGGTTGCATGAGAAGAAGTGCCTGGCAGTCCGGGTCGCCCCACCACGGATGTACGTATACATTCGCGTTGGGTCGACCCAGCCTCCCCCGAGTAATAAGATTTAAGATAATAATATGTAATTGACCACGTCACTAAGATCTTACGTGCACTTAATTCACTTGGACCGCCTACTGACAAATGGGATGTCTTAGTTATATATATTATTGCAGGTAAATTAAATAGTAGTACTTATTTCAAGTGGGAAGAACATAGGTGGCGCTGATGTATTGGATACCGTTTACCGCCATAAACATGATAATCAAGACAATAAACCAAAACAATTCTCAAGTAATCAAAACAAACATAATAGGTCCAAGTCTTTACCAAACGAAGGCAACACTTCTACTCCTAAACCACCGGAAATTTTGATCTGTAAGAATAATCATCGCATGTATGAGTGCCCGTCTTTTAAGTCGAGCTCAATAGAGGATAGGTTAGCCTTTGTTTCTTCTAACAAATTATGTGAGAACTGTTTGAGATCAGGTCACGTTGTCGTCTTTCAGCTTCATGTTGTCGAATTGCAAATCACGACATAATTCTCGTCTTCACAAATCAGAGGAAACTGAAAACTCCAATTCAGTTAATTTCATCACTATGTCTTCAATATGCTCTTCTGAATTACTTTTTTGTACTGCTCGAGTAATCCAGCCACCAACGAAACTATGATAGTGCGAGCTTTGCTCGCCAGCGGGAGTCAGTCAACAATTATTAAACAGGCCGTAAAGCGCCACCTTAACCTGATTCATCAGCCATCAGACACTACTATAGTAGGCATTGGTAACACTATGTTAAATATTAACACAGAACGATGTATTCTACGCATTCATTCTGAAACGAGTTCTTTTAATGTGACGGTTTCATGTTTAGTTTTGCCGCAAATTACCGGCAACTTACCTAAATCATATTTTGATTTAAAACAATTAAATATTCATGGCTTTCAGTTAGCAGATCCCACTTTAAATGAACCCTACCCTATTTTGATCGGTGCTGACTTGTTCTGGGATATCATTAGTGCCCAGCAGCATTCGTTAGGACATGGTTATCCTAAGCTTCAGGCGTTACGGGATCATTGCCTTGTTTCAATGGAAATAAAATGAATTCAGTCATGTGCAATTTTGTGTCAAATGATGACACTTCTAGTAACATACATGACGAGTTGTCCAGATTCTGGGAACTTGAGATTGTGTGATCAACATTATCTCGCCAACACTGGTCAATTTTCGAAGGAGTTCCACTTCTTGTTAGTATAGGTTGGTTAAGCAATTCCTATAATCTAGTCAAAAAGAGGATTTTTAATTTAGAGGCTCGTTTCCGTAAACAACCACAATTAAAACAACAATACTGACAATTCATAAACGAATACGAAGCATTAGGTCACTTATCTGAATCGCCGGAGTTTAGACCGTTAAATGCCTATTTTTGCCCCACCACCCAGTAACGTGATACGGGAACAAAGCGAGTCGACTAAGTTACGCGCTGTTTTTGATGCCTCGGCTCGTACTTCTTCTGGTGTTTCTGTTAACGACTTACAAATGGTGGGACCAGTAGTGCAAGAACCATTGTTTAATATTAGTTCGTTTTAGACAACATAATTATGTTTTAACAGGAGACATAGAGAAAATGTTTCGCTGCGTGCTCCTCAAAGAATCTGATCGCAATCTTCAACTGATACTATGGCGTTATAGTGAGGATAAGCCTTTAAGGACACTTCGTTTAAATACGTTTACTTATGGGTTCGATAGTGCCTTTTTTCTTACTTGACAATGACTATGACTTAAAAAATGTTAAATTTATAACGAAATTACATATTTAGCACAAGTAGCGACATCTACCAGTAATTATGTCAAACTTTGTTTAAGCTGTCATTTTCAATGTCTTTGAAGTTAAAATAAAGTTTCATAAGTCTGTGACAACTCCTCATGTGTTTTAATAGATTATGGGCCCAGTCCCAAATTATTTCGAATAAGTAATTAGTTCCTCAGTTTTTTGTACAGTGAAATGGCTGATAGTTACATCGTAAATGTTCCCAAACTCAAGGGATGTGAAAACTACGATGAGTGGGCGTTCGCGGTTGAGATTTTTATAATTTTGGAAGGCGTTGATATTAACAAAAACGATGGCAAGGATGCAGCAACTAGCGTCGAAGATCAAAAGGCAAAAGCGAAATTAGTGATGACCATCGATTCATCCTTGTATGTGCATATAAAGGGTGAAAAACAGTGCATGGTGTTTGGGCAAAGCTAAAATCATTATTTGATGATTCGGGTTTCACACGCAGAATCAGTCTGTTGCGGAGTCTAATCTCAATACGGTTAGAGAATTGTGAAACGGTGACCGTATATATAACACAAATGGTTGATACGGCGCATAAATTGAGAGGGACCGGCTTCAACATCAGCGAAGAATGGGTAGGATCATTATTGTTGGCGGGACTACCCGACAAATTTTCGCCAATGATAATGGCGATCGAGCACAGTCATTTCAACAGACGTCATTAAATCTAAACTTATGGATATGAGTGATAATGTTGGCAGCACTGAAACAGACAGCGCTTTTTTATCGGCGAAAGATTGGCAACGGAAAAGTATGGCAAGGTTGGCAAAACTGCAGATATGTCAAATCGATCTGTCAAAAGTGTCAAAGTGATAAAATGTTACAAGTGTAAACAAACCGGCCACTACAAAAATCAATGTCCACAAATGAAAGAAAAGTCTGAAAATGCATTTAGTGCAGTCTTCCTTAACGATTGTTTCAGTGAAGATGAGTGGTATATTGACTCGGGAGCTAGCAGTCATATGATGATAAGTCAGGAAAACATGAAAAATACGTCACATAACCTAACAACAAAGGAGATTATAGTTGTGAACAAAACAACTGTGTGTTGTGCTCGGGAGACACACGAATTACGACTGTTGTTCAGGATACAAAACACGATATTGTGGTCAAAGATGTGTTATGTATACCAAATCTGACTACCAACCTGTTGTCCGTCAGCCAGCTTATAAAGAATGGTAACAAAGTGTGTTTCCTAAAAGAACATTGTTACATCAGAAATAGGCAGAATGAGTTGATTGGCATTGCACAGGTGGTAAATGGAGTATACAGGCTTAACACCGGGTCAGTATGTGTGTTAGCAGCTTCAGCTACAACAACCTCAGATATTTGGCACAGAAGACTAGGCCATATTAACAGCACAGACATGAATGCAATGAGAAATGGAGCCGTAGAAGGTTTAGTGTATGATAAGAAAGCTGTTATCAGTAAATACAATCGTGCGGTGTGCTGTGAGGGTAAACAGAGTCGACTACCATTTCCACCAAGCAATCACAGAAGTGAGAGGATACTTGAGATTGTGCATGCAGATGTGTGTGGCCCAATGGAGACTAGGTCAATCGGCTCATCCAGATATTTCTTGCTATTCGTAGACGAATATAGCAGGATGTCGTTTGTCCATTTTGTGAAAATTAAAGTGAAGTTTTTACTTGCTTCAAAGAGTTTAAAAATATGGTTGAAAAGCAGACGAGTTCCAGCATTGAGACTTTAAGGACTGATAATGGCACAGAATTTTGTTCAAATGAATTGAAGGATTTTTTGAAACAAAGTGGCTTAATTCATCAGAGAACTACCCCTTATAGTCCGGAACAGAATGGGATGTGCGAACGATTTAACCGAACCATAGTTGAAAGAGCAAGATGTCTATTATATGATGCTAAGTTAGAGAAAAAGTTTTGGGCAGAAGCAGTTCACACTGCTGTATATTTAAAAAATAGGTCTCTAGCATCAGGATTAAATCAGAAGACTCCCTATGAACTTTGGACTGGTCGAAAGCCGAATGTCAGTCATATACGAGTATTCGGTAGAACAGTATTAGCACATGTTCCTAAGGAAAAACGCCAGAAGTGGGACAAAAAGGCTGTGAAACATTATCTAGTTAGATATGCCGATAATGTGAAGGGCTATAGACTGTACAACCCTGCGACCAACAAAGTTATAACAAGTCGAGATGTTACCATCATGGAGTCAAGCTCAGAAATGATGCAAGCAGTAGTAGCTGATAACCCAAAAACTCCAGCTAGTCTTGAGCAGCATGGAGACTTAAATAGCTCCGACTCAGATGAATCTACTTGTACAGTGATATCAAAGAATGATAGTACCTATGTAGAAGAGGAAACAGATACCAGCAGTTCCTCAGAAGGGTTTCTTGATACTATACCATCTAAGGAGTTAAAGAATATTACTCAGACGAAAGAACTACAGCCAGAAGTACGAAAAAGAAAGAAGGCAGACAGATTTGGTTATAGCAATATATGTGTTAATGCAGATTTCAATCTGTATGGAGACCAAATAACTTACAAAGAGGCTGTAACTGGTCCTGAATCGCAAGAATGGAGTAAAGCTATGGAAGGATAGCTGAAATCTTTTGAAGTAAATAAAGCTTGGGAAGTGGTGGATAAGCCAGATCAAGCTACTGTGGTTAAGTGCAAGTGGGTGTTTAAAAAAAAGTTAGACCAGAGTGAAAAAGTGAGATATCGTGCGCGTTTGGTAGCTAAAGGCTACACCCAGAAAGCTGGTATATATATATATATATATATATATCGGAGATAGGAGGGCTATCTTCAATAATACCCTCGGTCTGTGGGCATATCGTGGGTATGCAATGCACAAAGCAGGTAACTTATGCCGTTTTAGAGATAGTTCTTGTTCCAATTTTATCAAAGCAGCGGATTCGGCCACCAATCGTTTCGCTTTTTCCCAACTAAAACACACTTGTTCAAGTTCACACACGCCACTTTAGGCTACTTCTAACCTCTTTTTCTCTCAACTCCTTTTTAACACCCAAAACGCGCGTCCGCGCGTATCTTTTCTAACTTCACGACCCAATATGGCGGGAGAACCCACTCAGAGTGCCTCTATGACACTCCTGCTTTTTATTGGCTAAGAGAATCTCTTCCGGCAAATTACTGCTTGTATTATCCAATCCAAATCGAGTATTTTGACATAAGAAAAATAAAGTGTTGTCAATCGAATAAAATCGAACTGAGAACTGATCAGAAGCTAAATGTTGCCAATTAAACAAACCTGAAGTAATAAGTTTACAAGGGATATTTATTACTAATCATTTACCTTCCTCCGATACGGCCATCTTGACATTCAAACGGTCCCACGTTTGATGTAAAGCGACGAGCAACATCGTTACTCAACCAAAAAACAAAAACCAAGAGGAGATAAAAAAATAAGTAATAGGTTAAGTTCGGCCGCTCCTGACCAAATAAAAAAAAATAACGTGGTCGTGACATCTTCCACGTGAAACCTTCAATCAACACCTTATATTACCAGCCTACAACAAAACTCAAGTACATCTTTACTCATGAAAACTGAATTCTCTTAGCTTTCACACTGTTCATTTGTTTTCTCCATGTAAATCTAGGTCTCCACACCATACACCGTACACAACCATCATCGTACTATCGAACCAGCCACCTCACCATTTAGACAACCATATTAACACATTCTAAATGGTTACCGAAGCACCAGAGGTACCAGGTTCCCAACAAACGTCAAGTCGGTCTCGAAGCACTAAGTGTGCCAGAAACCACCCAAACGCTCAACACAACATACCATGCCACATACACCAAACAAGAGGTCACCGAGGCCCCAGAGGGACCAGGCTCCCCCAGACATACAACAGGTCACCGAAGCCCCAGAGGGACTAGGCTCCCCCCAGACAACCGGTCCTCTCGAAGCAACAAGACTGCCAGATACCCATGCCACATACACTAAACAACAGGTCACCGAAGCCCCAGAGGGACCAGGCTTCCCCAGACAGATAACAGGACTCCAAAGCCCCAGAGGGACCAGGTTCCCCCCTGACAAATCCAGCAATGTTTCTTGGTCCCACAGCAATCGCTGTAGCTCCTGATGGTCAACCCAGTGACCACCCTGCAACCATAGTCATCCTGACCAGGCCTCGTAACCCACCACGGTTACAGCAGTCATCTTACTGACCACTCACCTCGTAACCCACCTCGGTTACAGCAGTCATCTTTGACCACTCACCTCGTAACCCACCTCGGTTACAGCAGTCATCTTACTGACCACTCACCTCGTAACCCACCTCGGTTACAGCAGTCATCTTACTGACCACTCACCTCGTAACCCACCTCGGTTACAGCAGTCATCTCTGACCACTCACCTCGTACGTAACCCACCTCGGTTACAGCAGTCACCGCAGCGACTACTCATCACCGTACAGTCAGTCCTTTGACCATACACACGACCTCACCATTGCTAGATAGATTTGAATCAGTCTTCAACACAGTACATTCAGTTACTTCAATGGGTACTTGATCTTTCAGCTTTCCTCTAACTCATCATGAACCAAAGCCTTTAATGCAACACATAGCTGCCACCATTCAGAACTCCAATAAACATAAACTCCAAACCAAAATCAAATTTGTTATTTCAATCTTCATTCTCAGTACTGAATACAACGGCAATCTCAAATTCAGGATTTCTTACCCAGCCAAAAGCATATTCAAGAACTCCATTTTATGTTCATGATTTCATACCAAACCCTCAGTGCGATAGGTATAATAACTACCAACATCAAACACTACCAATTTTGCAAACTAAAATTGAAAATGAAATCATGCACCGCATGTCACCGAGTTTACATCTGCGTTAACATTATCTTATCCAACTTGCTCAGATAGCAAATAAAACAAAATTACGTTAGGTATGTTCACAATGACCAGCACAGAACATTCAACAAGTTAGAACACCACAACCATTACTGACAGTATACTTTAAATTCCACATTTATTATTCAAGGTAGGTACTAGCCTACATGACACCACACAATCACACAATTCAAATTCCACATTTATTATTCAAGGTAGGTACTAGCCTACATGACACCACACAATCACACAATTCACAAATTCACACCTTTCGTTAAAGAGATGTTACAATTATTAAAACTTTTGAACAATGTTCAAGATTACCGAGGACAAGCATCGTTGAACAACACAGAACAAGGAAACCATTCCTAGTTTCCTCCAAAAAACAAAAGCTCCTGTACCAAGTAAATCAAATAGAACCTAAGTGTCCCATTCATGGTCCACAATCAACAATAACTTAGCAAATACATTTACCTGCACAGAATGCACTTTCAACTTAAATGCCGAATTAACTCTTGACTCTGTCATCTCTCTGACCCACGAAACTGAGAAACTGTTCAATGTAAATTAAAATGTTGCCAATTGAACATCTATCTCATCTTCAGCCACAACTTCAGCAGTTATTGGCCCTCGGGCATCTCATAATACCTGAATACGTCTTCTAGACACCATCTACATGTCTAGTTGCACTTTTCATTTGCCATAGTCCACTTAAATAATTTTTATTTGTAGGTAGGTATCGTTAGAATGACATGTAATCAGTTGGTTCATTCTCTATAATGCGATATATAACAACTACAGACATTAACTTTACCTTTATTCAACCGTTGGTAGCAACAAAACTAAACACCAACTGTATTGGCTATACTAACGTTAATCCTCGTGATGTCTGCAGGTTGTAAGATTGCAAATCGAGTCGACCAACAAACTATTTAACTAAACTTTAACACCGGTTTGAAAATAATCTTGATCATATAACTCTTAACTGAAAGTTATTGCATGTTTTTGCAACAAAGCAAAAGTTAAAAGTCTAATCCTCACAGTGACTCACACTTTGTAACGACTTATTAATAGTCTAGTCTTTATCCAGTAATTTATAAGTTAAAAATCATATCACAGTTAAAAGTTATTTGTTTATGTTTTGTCTTGTCCGACTTTTTTCGAACTTTTTCGAATGTTGACACTTACATGTCACTGTCTAATAGAGATGAGTAAGGGATGGCGATCTGCTATCAATTAATCGACGAATCGATTTAAAGGCAAAAAATAAACAAACAATTTTTCAATCGATATCCAGTACTGAATCGATCCAGCGTATCGATATTTCGCCCTAGAATATCGAGATTCGATTTTTCTGTTTTGATATGAACCAAAATATTATTTAAAAATAGTCGAATGTATTACACAAAGATATTTGAATTCAACGTTAACAAAATAAATTTCTTTCCCTTTTACCTGATACTTTAATTTAGTTGTAAAAACAATCCCAATCAGCCAAAGATGTGAAAAGATGTGTATCTTTTACGATACACATCTATACGATACGATTTTATTATTACGATTTTTCTTTTTACTTTCCATAACTGGATTTACACTTGCATTAAAAATACCAACGCGAATAGTTAGAATGTACATTATTTTCAAGGAAAAGCATATTCACAAATTTCCTTGAAGATCAAATCAACAACAAACTCAGTGGTAATAATATTTACGGGCAATCTGAAGTGACACCTATTAATAAAGAATGCATGGCTAAAATGCCTAGTATCTTTACTTCTCGATTATCAGTAGTGAGTAAACTAACAACCTATTCATAAATGTGTGTACTCTTGTGACAGCACTAGTGGTCACAAAACCATATATTGTTCTAACATCATGCAACATAAAATAATGTAATGAAATCTAATTTCTTTCCGTTTTGTTCTCACATTCCAATGCTCCAAGTACATTAGAAAGATGAAATTGCGAAAATCGTTTCATTGTTTATTTTGTTGGTAAATAAAAACGATTAAATACTTGAAACAAAATATTTCAAAGCTTGAGCCCGTCAAAGATTTAAAAGATGGCGTGACATGCACGGACTTCTCATTCTGTCTATGCAAAAATTATTTGTTTGTTTTTAAATTGATCACGAAAAAACAACTTGCTCGTATTCAATAAGCTCCCCCAAGCAGTAAATCACGGCATAATGGGGTCCCGAATCTAATTTCGATGATTATTGAAAGAAACATACAGTATCAATACCATTACATAGACGGCGCTGTTTGATTTTTCTACTCTTTTCATGTAACTTACATTAAACATTTCCATTAAACAACATAATGCAATAGTTATAAATTGCAATTAATGCAACAATTAATTATAAAAATTCGTGACTTCCAAATCCAATACGTACTTTGGCTGCCACAAATGTATGCCAATGCACAGATAGTTGAATGCAGATCAAAGTAACATACCTTTAAGCCTGTACTCCCGGAAAGGTCAGGCAGCAGTGCCAACCATGCACATGTCCAGACTCCTAGGTGCTATCAGAAAATATTAAATTGATTGATCACCGCAGCGGCATGTATAAAACCACTAAATTTCCTCATTCATAGCCCTGTAGACTGCAGGTTGTATGTTGCCTCTTGAAATGGAACCTGAGCTCCACACTTATCTTGTAGCACTACACGCAGCCGGTCACAACAGGTCTTGTGGTATCCACAGCCATGTTGAAGGGCTCAGACGTCTGTGCTATTTGTTGCATATTGTGTGAATGGCTGAAAAATTCATGTCTATGAGCAAGATTTCCACAAGCTTATAGTTTTATTGAATCAAGTTGTAGCTTAGGATGTTTGCTCTCTTGCACTGTATTTGCACAAGTGGTCTTAATCTCTTGCGAATTCCGCTGACAGTATGAATCTGGCTGAGTTTCATTTAGCATCATAACGAAAATAACAATTTATTTTAAATTTTAGCCACTATAAACCAAGAAAAACAATATTGTGGCTAAACTTCATAAGGCATTAGATTGGTACTTATTATTGTCGGAATACTTAAGTTTATACTTCCCTGAACATCACCACCACAGTTGCGTTTCCCAAGTATCTAGTCAGGATTGGGCGTCGATGTCATCATTAACTTCAGCAACTCGACTTCGCATATTGTCTAGGATAGGCCACACTATACAGTTGAACTCGGGCAACATGATATTCCTGTCTCTAGTAGCCGGCAAGTTGCAAAACATCTCCATTAGGTAGGTAGGTAGGTACTTCCATGCTAAATTTCGCGCACCAAACAGAGCGCGCCAGCCATTACTCGTCTCATTTGGTCCATTATCGCTTTGTGCGTGCATTGTTTTCACTTCCGATATCGGAGATAGGAGGGCTATCTTCAATAATACCCTCGGTCTGTGGGCATATCGTGGGTATGCAATGCACAAAGCAGGTAACTTATGCCGTTTTAGAGATAGTTCTTGTTCCAATTTTATCAAAGCAGCGGATTCGGCCACCAATCGTTTCGCTTTTTCCCAACTAAAACACACTTGTTCAAGTTCACACACGCCACTTTAGGCTACTTCTCAACTCTTTTTCTCTCAACTCCTTTTTAACTCCCAAAACGCGCGTCCGCGCGTATCTTTCCTAACTTCACGACCCAATATGGCGGGAGAACCCACTCAGAGTGCCTCTATGACACTCCTGCTTTTTATTGGCTAAGAGAATCTCTTCCGGCAAATTACTCCCCTTCCCCCTTGGATCGCGAAAGCGTTTAGACGTGTCTTCCGTATTAAATTTTATTTTATTTTAATTCATTTAACAAATAATTAAAAATAAACATCGTAATATTCAGTCGAAGTACCAGGAGTTCATAAAGTACAAAGAGGCCATCAGTTCGAGTCAAGCGACGGCAACACCAGCGCGGCGGACTGAATGAAGCACACCTACATCAAGGACTACGCAGTTCTACGCACACACCCGCTGTTGAGATCTACAACTTGACAGATCCCATTCACTCCGACGCTTACGCATGTCGAAGTACCAGGAGTTCATAAAGTACAAAGAGGCCATCAGTTCGAGTCAAGCGACGGCAACACCAGCGCGGCGGACTGAATGAAGCACACCTACATCAAGGACTACGCAGTTCTACGCACACACCCGCTGTTGAGATCTACAACTTGGACAGATCCCATTCACTCCGACGCTTACGCATGTCGAAGTACCAGGAGTTCATAAAGTACAAAGAGGCCATCAGTTCGAGTCAAGCGACGGCAACACCAGCGCGGCGGACTGAATGAAGCACACCTACATCAAGGACTACGCAGTTCTACGCACACACCCGCTGTAGAGATCTACAACTTGGACAGATCCCATTCACTCCGACGCTTACGCATGGTTAGTAGTTATACACATAAACAACGCAACCATTGTTTACGCGCTTGGGATCACCTTACACTGGACGGAACGACAGTTTGTTGAGATTCATCGATAACCGACCAGCTAAGTTGACCTGTCAATTTGTCAGCGTTTGCCCATACCATCTAATCTATTCTGCTGCCCTGGTATCTTGCCTTACACTACAAACTTTTGAATAATGTCAGAGCGACGTACGCCTCCTCCCCGCTCCCCCGCCCCGCCGTTGAAAGCGGTTACGCCGGCAGTGGAGTTAGCGGGTGTTAAGTCAGTTGAAGTCATCGCAGGCAAAATGAAGTCACCATTACAGCATTACGAATCTGAGCCTGATCTGCACACTCTAGCTAACATTACTGAGAGGAAAAAAAGAAAATACAATGACGAAGGTACGGACTTTCTAATAACCATAAAAGAAATGTTTTTCTCCTTCTCCGCAGAGCAGGATAAGAGATTTAATGAGTTAAAGGCGAGTATTGACTTCATGTCTGATAAATATGATGAGTTTATATTAAAAATATCGTCTTTAGAAAAAGAAAGCAAGGCCGACAAGTCAAAAATAAAAGAGTTGGAAGAAAAGCTGGAAAACTTGGAGAGAAAAACGCGTGGTGTAGGTATAGAAATTCGAAATCTACCCAAACATTCCGGCGAGACGAAAGAATCCCTCCAAACCGAAGTTATAAAATTAGGTAAAACTCTTAACGTGGTAATGGATGCTAACTCAATTAAAGACATCTATAGAACCAAGTCTCAGGACCCCTCAAACCCTGTAGTGGTAGACTTTACCACCGTATTAATGAAGGAGAAGGTTCTTAAGGCGGTTAAAAACTTTAATAAAACTAAGCAAAAGGGAAACAAACTGAATACTACCCATCTTAACCAGGAATATCAACTAAAACCGCTATATGTGTCCGAGACATTAACCACCAAAACCCGGAAGCTATTTTATATGGCGAGGCAATTCCAAACTAGTCATGGCTTTAATTTCTGCTGGACATCAAATGGAATTGTGTACCTTAAGCAGCATGAAGGAGCTTCCTATTCTCGAATAAACGACCTCAATGACCTAGAGAACCTAAAGAAAACCATAACAGTATGACTATATTATGTTGTCTCTATTGGAAAATGTAAACAGCTCACTTTAAGTACGTCTCAACTAACGCTTTGTTTAAATTTAAGTATTTATGACTATAATTCTAAAAATGAACATTATGTAAACATTTATCCCACACTTTATCACTTTATAATTAAAAGACATTTACCTACATACCTACCTATACCTTCAGATAACAACTTCGCATTATATTATTACCATACAAATCACATACTACAGTACATTACACATTCACTCTCTACAAATATACACTCTGGGTCCTTTTTTGAATTAACAACTGACTCAAATATACATCTTCTTACTATACACAATTCCTACATAGATATATTTACAAACCATACATATAACATGCACACAATTTATATTATTATTTGCACTGATAAATTAATATTAATCGTGGTAAGTCTTCTACATCCACTTTATTTAAATATTTCATGGTTATTACACTTTACATCAACCTTAAATTGGCAGTTAAATAAGCTCAGGCCCGATGCTTATAATTTTTTAGATAATCCTTGTCACATATCACTTGTATTACATATACCTAAACGTATACCAATTCTAAATGGACATATAAATACCGGACCAACTCGTTTGAAAACTTTTTACTTTCTAATTAAACGTGGTGAAATACTTTTCTTAAATTTTAAAATTCGATAACTTAAATCATATAACAAATGATATAGACGAAGTCTCTGTATCTAAATCCCTCACATGTGACTTAGAAGAATGTCAGCAACACATAACTCAGGTACCATCCAGTGGTCTTATAATATTAACACAAAACATACGCAGTATCAATTGCAATATAGCTGGCTTTGAAACTTTGTTAAGGAGATTGAACATAGAATGTGATGTTCTGGTACTTACCGAGTGTTGGCTTTTGGGTGCTTCTGTCATTCCACAGCTTGACGGCTATCGCTCTTATGCCACTAAAACCCACCTCAGACAAAATGATGGCGTGGTAATATATATAAGTAACTCGCTGAATGTAAATGTTGAGGAACCAGAATTCACAGACGGCAACTGCTTAGTTACAACACTCGACAAACATACCGCAATCATATCTATATACCGGTCTCCTTCTATAAGAAACATTGACAACTTTCTATACTCCTTAGACAATATAATATCCAAACTAAATTCCTTCAAAAACATAGTGTTAATTGGAGATATTAATATTCCCATTAACTCCTCCAGGCTGGATCTATCGGGTGAAAGATATTTAACCATCGCCGCTTCTCATGGTCTCTTACCTGCGCACACTGAAATTACCCGTGCAACCAGCTCCTCATGCCTGGACCACGTGTTCCTTAAGACCCAGTTTACTGCTATGACTATTGTGCCCCAATCAACCTTAACAGATCATTTCCCTGTCTTGACCCAATTATGTCCACAGCGCATCTATAAACACCCTAGGCAAACGACTAAATCAACTATAACTAGAATAGACACAGAAAACTTGAACAAAGACATTAACAATATAGACATGACCCCCATATACGAATCAAATGACCCCAATTTTTCCACAAATTACCTTATCACTAATATCCAATCAGCCATAAATAACAACTCAAAAACTTTCACTGTGTCTAAGCGCAAAAAAATACTCAAACCATGGATTACGCCTGGCCTTCTCAGATGTATGAAAAACAGGGACTTTCTTCACAAAAAGCATAGGACGGCTCCGGATAATATCATTTTAAAAACATCATATATTAGATACCGCAATTTCTGTACCAAAATTTTAAAGAAAGTAAAAAGAGCATATGAGAAAACTCAATTAGATACTGCAAAGAATAATCCCAAGAAACTCTGGAAGACTATAAAATCAATTACGAGTTGTGTCAAAAACATTGACTATCCGGAGGAATTGTTAAAACTGAGTGACTCCAATAACACCGCACTTGATATTATTAATGAGCACTTTGTAAAAGTAGGTCAATCGTTGGCAGAAAAGTATCCTCTTAACCCTTCTCCGTCAACATCGAATAATTGGTCCTCTATGTTTTCTTGCGACTCCCATTCGCGATCATTTGTATGTGAAGAAACGACGGAAGAAGAAGTGACCCGTACAATCCTTACATTAAAATCAAACTGCGCCACAGGTTGTGACAATATCTCATCGAACCTAATAAAAAGTAATATCGAGCTTTTAGTTCCTCCTCTCACGTTTATTTTCAACAGGTGCTTAGAATATGGTGTATTCCCGAAAAATCTCAAACTGTCTGAGGTTCACCCTATTCATAAGGGAGGTGACCGTGATCGTGTTAATAACTACAGGCCGATATCGATCCTACCCTCCTTGTCAAAGGTTTTTGAAAAACTACTAAACAAGAGACTTGTTAGTTACTTGGAGGGTGAGGGCCTACTCTCTTGTACACAGTTTGGCTTTCGGAGGCATAGAAGCACAGATGATGCCATCTTTAAATTAAACAATTGTATAGCTACAAATTTAGATTCTGGAAAGAAATGCCTTGCCATCTTTTTGGATCTGGCCAAAGCATTTGACACGATCTCGGTCCCCATCCTCTTGCGGAAACTCGAGAATTTCGGTATAAGAGGCAATCAACTTAAACTTTTTGAGAGCTATCTGTCGGAAAGATACCAATGTGTAAGAATAGGAAATTGCACTAGCTCTTATCTTCCTATTACATACGGAGTTCCCCAGGGCAGCATTTTGGGACCTACCCTCTTTCTCGTTTATATAAACGACCTCACGAACCTATCTATACCCCAAGGCGAAATAATCTCTTACGCAGATGACACTGCTCTTATATTCAACGCCGACAATTGGGATGAGGTATTTAACGTTGCACAATGTGGACTTGATCTCGTAAAGGAATGGCTACAAAGTAATTTACTTACTCTGAACAGTGATAAAACTAAATACTTGACTTTCAGCATACGAAATCCACCTAAACTTCTTACTACAAGACATTGCCTTATTCCCCACAATTGTCCTGGAATAGATAACTGTAATTGTGTACCTCTAGAACGTGTTAACAATGTGAAATATTTAGGATTAACTATAGACCATAATTTATCCTATAAGGCCCATATTAAAGCTTTGTCGGGACGAGTAAGAAAATTGATTTATATCTTTAAAACTTTGCGACATGTTGCTGATCTCAAATTATTAAAACAAGTTTATTTCTCTCTATGTCAATCCATTATTAATTACGGCATAATTGTATGGGGAGGAGCTACCAAAACTACCCTAAAAGGCCTTGAGATAGCTCAGCGTGCAATTCTAAAAGTTTACACTTTTCGTCCAATTCGCTTTCCCACAAACATTTTGTACAACTCATGCGAAGTCCTTACGGTGAGACAATTGTTTTTACTCAACATTGTACTAAAACAACATGGTGAACTCATATATGATGCTGATCTCACAAAGAAACGCAGAAAACATGACGTTGTGGTCCGCATACATAAACCTAAAACCTCTTTCATAAAGAGATTCTTCGTCTTTCTAGCACCACATGTGTATAATAAAATTAATAATTCCATAAATATTTTTTCTCTTAACAAATTCCATTGTAAAAAGAAGGCATATGAATTTTTAATGAAACTATCATACGAAGACACTGAAAAATTTATACAAATAATCAGTTAATATTTTTGTTTGTATATCTATATTTATGTATATTCACTCTACTCATGTGTATTTATCATGTAGACATATGTATACACTTACACTTACACACACAGACACCCCCACACACACACTTACACTCTCATCCTCACACACAAATCCTCACACACACACAAAAAATTGTTAGTAATTTAAGTTTAGTTTACCTTAATTTCTTATTTCTCTTTGATTTGTAATGGTCCTAACTCCTACATCTTGCTAATTCAGGTTACCTAGTGTATTGTTTCTGAGGGGAAACGGCGCTGTTAGCTGAGATACAGGCTCACGCCTAGTTCAGCTGCAGATGCTCATTCTCTTATCTATATTTAAACTGTAAGCCTAATATTTGTAAGAATGTACTGTACCTACCTACTGTTTTTGAGTAAATAAATATTATTTATTATTATTATTTATTACTGCTTGTATTATCCAATCCAAATCGAGTATTTTGACATAAGAAAAATAAAGTGTTGTCAATCGAATAAAATCGAACTGAGAACTGATCAGAAGCTAAATGTTGCCAATTAAACAAACCTGAAGTAATAAGTTTACAAGGGATATTTATTACTAATCATTTACCTTCCTCCGATATATATATATATATACATTATAAAGAGACTATTTCCCCAGTTCTTCATTACTCAACACTAAGACTTTTGTTTGCATTAAGTGTCAAATACAACCTAGACATAACTCACCTTGATGTTACTACACAGCATTCTTAAACGGTTATTTAAATGAAAAAGTATATATGAACTTACCAGAAAATTTTGTGTGTAATGATAGAGAAAATAAAGTTCTAAAGTTGAATTGGGCTATTTATGGCTTAAAGCAATCTGCTCAGGCTTGGTATCAGCGAGTAGATGATTGTTTACAAAGCTTAGGTTATAAAAAGTCTTTGTATGAGCCTTGTTTGTTTGTCAAACAGAATGAGAAAGTTAAAACATTTGTAGCTCTATTTGTCGATGACTTTTTTTTTCTGACTTTAAACATGAAACTGAATGTCTCAAGACTGAGTTAGGCTCAAAATTTAGGTTAAAAGATTTAGAAGTCAGGCAATGTCTAGGTATGAGAATTAGAAAAGAGAATAATGCTTTAATTGTGGATCAAGAACAATTTATGGAACATTTATTAGAAAAAATTTATATGAAGACTTGTAATCCAGTAAATACACCAATGGAGGTAAATTTAAAACTTGAATAGGAAAATATTTGCTCTAATCAGTATCCTTATCAGCAATTGATTAGAAGTTTGCTTTATTTGTCTATACTTACACGTCCAGACATATCTTATGCAGTTTGTTACCTCAGCAAATTTAATAACTGTTTCAGTGAAACCCACTGGAAACATGTAAAACGAATATTAAAGTATTTAAAGAAAACAAAACACTTTGCTCTGAAATATGTTAAAGATGATTTAGATTTAATAGGGTATGTAGATGCTGATTGGGCATCAGATTGCTTAGATAGAAAATCTTATACTGGATTTATGTTTAAAATGTCTGGCAGTGTAATCTCGTTTGAAAGTAAGAAACAGACAACAATAGCTTTGTCCAGCACAGAGGCAGAATACATGGCCATTTGTGAGGCAACTAAAGAAGCTGCTTATTTAAAAAATTTGTTGTTAGAATTAAAATGTAGAAATGAGTTACCTGTATGTCTTTACAATGATAATCAAAGTGCTCAAAAATTAACAAAAAATTGTGTATTCCATAGAAGAAGTAAGCATATCGATGTGAGATTTCATTTGTAAGAACAGCTGTTGAGAATAATATTGTAAAAACAGATTATTTGAATACAAATGATATGCCTGCTGACATACTGACAAAGAGTCTAAGTTCTCAGAAATACTATAAATTTATTGAACAGTTTCGTATCACAGATTTGTAATTAATTTGCTTATTGTAATGTAATATCATTTTTAATTTTATTCAATATGGTGTTATTTCGTTAAGGGAGTGTATTAAATTTATAACGAAATTACATATTTAGCACAAGTAGCGACATTTATTATGAAAATGGTCATAAGTAACAAATATTTTTTTTTAAATTACGTCTAGCCGGTTTGACGTGATTCTCATTTTTAAATCAGCTACTACAGTTCAGGGTATCTGCGCCTTTATTATAAGAAGTACCGCGCCGCACCTGCGCTGCGGCAGCGAGAGATGTTGGCGGTACGTGTACCAGAGGGCGAGCGAGACCCGGGGTGTAGGCGCAAGCTGACCCCACAGGACCGGGGTCTACTGAGTGCGTGCTTGAAACGGTGTCAGTGCCAGTGAGTTCACTGATATAAGTAAGACAACCGAAAGTAAATAAAGGGACCTCTCCTATGGTGAAATATTAACTAGATAAAATCAGGTTAGGTATACATGGTATGTACTTTGTTGAAATCACCTTGTATCAGCTTTCAACGAAAAATTTTATCATTTTACCACACTCACACGGGTGGTTTAATTAATTATGCCCGGGTTTCCATCATCGCAAGTGGACTGAACAATCATCGTGCACTTAAACAAAGTGTATAGACCATCGTTACATAATTTTTTTGAAATATTATTGGACCTGTTATAGACTGTATGAATATATTTGAATTGTATAAACTATATTTTTTATTGTATTATATAACTGCACAGCAAGTGTGTGAGTATTATATACCAAATGTAAATCTACCATTTATCAACAACACAAGTCAACAAACGACATATAGGTAAACTATATGTAACTATGTGTATGTATGTGTCTATGTGTATGTATATGAGCTGAGTGGTGCCAATCCATGCGTCATGTTCGTGAAAGGGCGGGCGGGCGGGCGGTGTTCGTGCGCCATCAGTTGGGATTGGTCATAACTTAGCTGCCCGTTCTACTTTTTAATTACGTACTTATTGTATTTTTTATTGTTTGTTTTGCCCTAGACGCTTTTACGTGCGCGTCTTTTTACATCCTTCTCACATATGTATTTTTTCAACAAGAATTATGTTACCAAATAATTGTAATTAACTGATGGAAAAGAGTGTCCGTGGAGTTCTTGCACATTCTTCTCCATAGAGACCTACTGACGCTAGCGAATGTGCAACTAGATTCATATTCAAAAATATATGAAGTTTAGTCGAAATATAACTATTCTCCTGTATGTAGTGCGTTCACAAACATTTAAACTCGCATACACAACCAGCCAGACCCTGAACAACTGTTTGTACGTCATACAAATATTTGTTTCGTATGGGAATGGAACTTACAACACTTTAATTGTAAACGCCCGGCTTGAGGCAAACGTGCATCATTTCAAGGCAAGAAACAGCAACAATGCCCCAAAAAAAGACATAACTGAGAAAAATTGGCCGAGATAACAAGGAATTACCAAAATGTTGGCTTTGTTTATAAAGGAATTCAATTCAAAAAGGTACCTGGAGGTGAAAGAAAGTTATTAGGGTTTACGTCTAGTGAAAAAAGTAAAGACGTGTTTTGTAATAATTAGATTTTATAATTGTTTAAACATTTTTTTAACATCATTAGGTTATTTGGTAACATTTTCGTTTACTACTGACTGTTGATCCAGGAGGCGTATGTGGTGACCCTGGCAAAGGCAGCAGGCGATCCAACCTGGCAACCGCGAGCAGATCCGAAGGAAGTGATACCGATCTGTAGGAAAAGTTGCAATTATTACCAAATAATCCTACCAGAAGTTTACAAAAGGTAGACTATCGAAATAGCAAGCATCATTATATATTTCTATGGATGTAACGAAATTAAATAAAGAAAAGATATTCTTAATGTACGTACCAAGAGAGGGCTGTTGTTCCTGGTGACAACAAGGGGACCACCGGAGTCACCCTGGCATGTACTCCTGCCATTAGCTCCGCTTGTGCAAATGTTGGAGTCTTGGATGATGAGGGGGAAGGAAGCTCTGCATACAGCGTTCGTGATCACAGGCAGGGTAACGTGGTTCAGGTTGCCGGAGACGCTGCCACCTGTAGAAACATTTTATAAATTGGTTCCGTAAACAAGATAAAATATTCAGATACGATACGCGTTCTAACGACTTCCATACCATCATTGGTGAGACCGAAGCCAGATGCGACGGCGTTTTCACCGGCGTAGTTCTCGTTTCCAAAGGCCAAGGCGATAATTGCGATGATGTCTGTTGGTACACAATTTATAATTATTTTTCCAGAGAACATACAAGTATCAATGCACAACGACCGTCTTTATAAAATATATATCGAATGGTAATCGTAGACGTAAATATTAATTTACATCTACGATTGACTAAATCATTATAATATTTATGTCTGTCCTATTCGTAACTTACTTGATAGGCCAACGTTTGAATTTAATCTGATAACGGCAACATCGTTACGAATCAGGCTAGGGTTCCAGCTTCCGTGCATAACAACATTGTTGGTTGTCACCCTGGTACCACCAGAGAACAAACGGTTTGATCCAAGGACAACAGTAAAGCTGGAGGCCTGGTTTTGACCGTCCCACCAGCAGTGAGCAGCGGTAACGACGCGGTTAGCGCGGAATAGGGAACCTCCGCAGACACCCTGACCACCACCGAACTGGGCGAGGAGACCAGCCTGTAAAGAATTACCGAAATAAATATATATAGGACTTGTTTAAGACATCACTCGGCAATGTGCTAAATGAAACTGATGAATGAATACCTGGTAAGGGAACTGTCCGGTATTTGAGGCGGAACCACCGACGATTCTGGAATGGGCCTCTTCCTGCTCCTCAGCTAGGCGGATTCGTTCGGCAGACGGGAGACCGATCTTCGACAAGTATCCGTAAGCGGTGATGTCTTCTAGATCGATGACATCGTCGAGGTTGATGTATTTAGCGGAGGCCACCGCCGTCAGAGCCAATAGTGCCAGTGCCACGTACTTCATGTTACCGATACTGATGTATTTAACTGACATAAAATTTGCAGTGATCCGTATTTATAGTATTTTTTTTGATAATTCTAATTAAGGTAAAACCTGATTAGGCTGATAATCATTTATTTTATCATTCAAAACTGTTTATCTATACTAATATAATAAAGTAGGAGAGTTTGATTGTTTGTTTGTTTGAACGCGCTAATCTCTGGAACTACCAGTTGGATTTGAAAAATATTTTTGTATAATATGATGCTATATAGCATTACGGTTAAAGTTATTGGTTAACCTTAAATATTGATATTTGTAAAGTAAGTCGAACAAAAAGTGCTATCGCGTGCTTTATCAGCGTGCGCTGGGGTAGTGACTAATTATACATATTAATTAAAATTTGAATTTAATTTTTTTAGTAGTAGTAGTAGTTAGATAGTTATAATTTTAATTTTAATTTATACGTAAATACCATGTACTAACATATTGTTTTTTAGAAGATCTAAATTTAAGTATATATTTCTATCTCTTATAAATAAGCCACATTAAGGCATTTCAAGTAAAATAATTTATAGAAAATAAAGGTAATTTTTGAGCATTATTATTAGGCAAGCATATTAATCCTTACGAGCATAAGTTACTTAATCATCAAGTAATTTTATGAAAATAAACTTTGGCTTTTATAGCATGTTATTTGGACACAAAGTTTACGGAAAAATGTAAAATTTAAATAATTCAACATTACTATTTATCGAAAGGGTGAACGTGGGGACGGCGACGGGTCGTGTTTTCAAAATCAAAATCAAATAGTTTATTTCAAATAAATCTTTAACCTATACTGGCTGACTTTTGAACTGTCATACAAAATATGAATGAGTTGCACATTCGTAAGCGTCGGTAGGTCTCCATGGAGAAGAATATGCAAGAAACTCCACGGACACTCTTTTCGATCAGTTTTAATTACAATGATTTGGTTACATCATTCTTTATATATACATGTGTGAGAACGATGTAAAAAGATGTGCTTTTAAAAGAGTCTAGAGTAAAACAAACAATTCAAAAATAAAATAAGTACGTAATTAAAAGCAGGCCGAAGCAGATAAGTTATGACCAATCCAAACTGATGGCGCCCGTCCACAAACATGACGCATGGATTGGCACCACTCAGCTCAACCATCATGAAGGGAACCGAATGATCCAATACATGAGCCACCATCAGAGAGACATTTGAGAGAGAATGACACACTCAACTGCCAGGGCACACACAAGTCAACGAACGACACATAGGTACAGTGAATGGTAGATTTACAGGCGACACAGTACTCACACATGTGCTGTGCAGTTATATAATACTAAAAGAAATTGAGTACATACAATACTAATATATTCATACAGTCATCATCAGTTCTAATACATACTTCAAATCTTTTCTACCCATCACTTGTTTTTGCGGCTGCGGAGTAGGACCAGCATTGAGCCAAGCATTTTTATCAGCGATGTAATCCCCCAACTTATAATATGCTTGCCTTCATAATGTGCGTTTTATACAAGTTTTAAATTTCGTCTCATTCAGTTCTAGAATGTGGGGTGGTATTTTGTTGTAACATTTTATACAGTACCCTATGCAAGATAATAATAATAAAAACGTTTATTTATCACCACAAATTACATCCTTATCTTAACTGTTTACGTTGACAGATATTATTACAAAAATTGTAATTTGTGGGTGATCTGGAGTCTAAACTAAGCCTAGGCCTGTATTTCAGAACTCCACGCACCCCATTACATCGATTTAAATAGAGATTGTCAACACAAAACTTACTAATACGAATGAGTGATGGTGTGTGTGGATGGTGCCTATGCGTGTGTGCGTGTATGTGTGCATGTGCGTGTATGCGTGTGTGTGAGTGGTGTATGTATAATAATTGATAATTTATTGTACTTAAATATTATAGAAATATATTTACATAGAACGTACAATACCATAACATTACCTTCTTTTGCACCTGTTTCACGATCCCCAGGAAACTTTCACTCCTAGCGTAAAACTTGACTCAATGTCTGCAGCCTTTCCCCATAGTAAGATACCGTCAGAGATTATATAATGAAAGTAACTATAATAGACCAGCCTCGCGGTATCTACATCAGTAAACTGACGAATTTGTCTAACAGCATAAGCTGCCAAACTTAGCCGCCCTGCAAGTGATATTGAATGAGGACCCCATTGTAACACTGAATCTAGCGTGATTCCCAGAAATACCGTTTTATCGACGAAATCTACCTTCCCCTTTTTTAACATAATGTCACAATCAGTACTTTTGCCATGCGGCAAGGACAATTTTACGCACTTAGTCTTTTTAGCATTTAAAATTAAATTATTAGCTGTGAACCTATTTTGAACCTGTCTTAAGGCATTATTTACGTCGTCAACGTTACTCGTACGCCTATTGATGTTACAAACAAACAACACCATGTTATTTTTTTTTTAATTTAAGTTATGCGCATGTGAAACCGCGGGGCACAGATAGATTATTAATAAGTCTCAGGATTAAACAATAGGTACTTCAAATGCAGACTGATGACATGTCTTAGTATATTTTCTGCCAAAATAAGTATATGGGTTTCCGATCAAAATCAAATAGTTCACAGTAAATAACCCTTAGAGGTACTTTTGAATTGTCAAAAAAAAAGATGACTCTAGTTGCAAATTCAAACAAAAACTAGAGTCATCTTATTTTTGTAGGTCTCAATGTAGAAGAATTTGCAAGAAAGTACACGGACACACTTTTTCATCAGTTTTAATTACAAGTATTTGGTTACATCATTCTTGTTGAAAAAATACATATATGTGAGAACGATGTAACAAGACATGCACGTAAAAGCGTCTAAAGTAACAAACAATTAAAAAAATACAATAACAGGCCGAGGCGGCTAAATTATGACCAATCCCAACTGGTAGCACCCGTTCATGAACATAACCCATGGATCGGCACCTGTCAGCTCAACCATCATGAAGGGAACCGAATGATTCAACACATGAGCCACCATCAGAGAGATATTTGAGAGAGAATGACACACTCAACTGCCAGGGCACACACAAGTCAACGAACGACACATAGGTACAGTGAATGGTAGATTTACAGGCGAAACATAGTACTCACACATGTGCTGTGCAGTTATATAATACTAAAAGAAATTGAGTTAATACAATACTAATATATTCATACAGTCTTCATCAGGTCCAATACATACTTCAAATCATACACAACAAAGCGATCAGAATGAGTTGTCTTTGAAAATATCTAATCAAACGATTTCTGATAAGCAAGAAGTCGCTGAGACATTAGAAAATTTATTTACCAATATTCTGTTAGAGGCTACGAAGTCTCTTCCCTCCTCATCTAAATTAGCTGAAGCTCTTCTTAAAGAAAACTTTACTAAAGACATACCAATCAATATGTATTGATACAATTAAAAACGCGTTCAAAAGTCTCAACATTAAAAATACTGAAGACTTGTGGGGGATATCCGTTAGGGTTCTTGGAGATATTATTGATTCAATCGCTCCTATCCTAACGGGCGTATTCAATCAATGTTTGGACAACGGCACTTTTCCTGACTTAATGAAACACAGTAAAGTAGTACCAATTTTCAAATCAGGCTGTAAGAGTGATCCCTCTCATTATAGGCCTATATCCATGCTTCCAGCATTAAGTAAAATCTATGAAAAAATCGTGCTGGAACAGATGTTGTCTCACTTCAATTCAAATAAGATCCTGCATAGTCAACAGTTTGGTTTCACGAGTGGTCGACAACGGACGCGGGAGTAAAACTCATCAGCCACATCTTGGAATCTTGGGAGAAGTCCCAGGATGCCATTGGCATTTCCTGTGATCTCTCAAAAGCGTTCGACTGCGTCGACCACAACACACTGATCTGTAAATTACACCACTACGGAATTCGAGGAAAATCTGCTGATCTTGTGCTTTCCTATTTATCAAACAGACAGCAAAAAGTAAATGTTAATGGGGCGACGTCTTCTGGGTCTCTAGTCAAGATGGGCGTGCCCCAAGGTTAAATTCTCGGCCCTTTCCTTTTTCTTGTTTACATTAATGATCTCCCTTTTATGATGGCCAAATTATCGGATATAATTCTATTTGCTGATGATACTTCGCTAATTTTTAAAATAGATAGGAAAGATACGGATGTCTTACATGTCAGCGAAAGTCTAATTGTTCTCTCTAAATGGTTCGCAGCTAACAATCTTTTACTGAATGCGAAAAAACAAAATGTCTGAAGTTCTCTTTACCAAATGTACCACAACGTGACCTAAATTTAAATCTTGACGGCAAAAATCTTGAAGTTATAAAGGAAACTGTATTCTTAGGGATTACTGTCGATTCAAAATTGCAGTGGGGCGCGCACATTAGAACTCTTTCGGGTCGGTTAAGTTCAGCTGCATATGCAGTAAGGAAACAGTTAACCGATGTAGCCACAGCTAGGTTAGTATACTATGCTTATTTCCACGGTATTATGTCTTATGGCATTCTGCTGTGGGGATCAGCAGCAGACGTTGACTCAATTTTCATCTTACAAAAGAGAGCAATCCGCGCAATTTATAAAATGAGTCCACGAGAGGCCTCAGAGAAAAATTTAAAGAGATCGATATTCTGACTCTACCTTCTTTTTATATATTGGAATGTATTTTGTACGTCCGCAAAAATCGAGGGCTTTTCAAAACTAGAAGCGATTTCCATAATTTAAATACACGCAGTAAGCATGAAATTGTAATACCCAAATTCAGATTAACGAAAACTAGCAAGTCTTTTCTTTTATACAGTATACGCTTTTATAACAAGTTGCCAAAGTCAGTTATAGAATTGACCGATGGAAAGTTCAAAAACTACATCAAACGTGTCCTTATTAAAAAAGCATATTATAAAATCAAGGACTACGTTGAAGATAAAAATTTTAGCTCCTTCTGCGCATGCGGCTTCCCTGGTAACTCATAAACGGCACAAATATGTGGATGTCTCTAACTATTCTCAATCTCATTTTTACTTTTTTTCCTTCTTTTAATTAGACTTTTTACAATGATTTCAATAATCTTTATAGCCCTTTGCTATAAATAGTTACAGCACTGATAACAACATTTGTGCCATATGTTAAATTTAGTCTTGTTATATATTTTTATTTATTTTTTCCTTTGTATAGATTCTTTTACTGATTGTTTTGTGAATGTGTGAACATTGTAGGCCTTTTAGATTTCTAGACGCTTGTTAACATTTGTTAACTCTCTCGTTTATAAATATTTTTTTTAGTTTCTTACGACTTATTGTCGGTCCTACGTTGTCCCCCTATATCTAAGCACTAATACTGTAACATGGACATATTGTAAAAACAAACCAATTTTTTTAAAAGAGTAACAGTGGAGTTTTTGCCGGTTCTTCTCCACAGGAAACGACCAACCCAAACCGTGCACCTTTTGTCGACGTTTTATAAGTGCCCATGTAGGCCTATGTGAAATAAAAAACATTTGATTTTGATTTCATGTGCCACCATCAGAGAGACATTAGAGAGAGCATGACATGCAGTAATTGGTAGATTTACAGTTCTTTTGTTTTTTTTATTTCAAACTTTGCCCCACACTAGACTAGTTGGTACATGTGCTGTGTAGTTATATATTACTACAAAAAATTTAATACAAATATATTCATACAGTGTTCAGCAGGTCCAACGATACTTCAAAACAAGTGATTTTGGTGCAGGAGAATCATTGAGCCAAGTATTTTTATCAGCGATATAATCCCCAACTTATAATATGCCTGCCTGCATCATCTTCATCATCATCATTTCTGCCGAAAGACGTCCACTGCTGGACATAGGCATGCCTGCATAGTGTGCGATTTGTATAAGTTTTAAATTCATTCAGTTATAGAATGTGGGGAGGTATTTTATTGTACCATTTTATACAGTACCCCATGAAAGATGAGGCTTCTTTAGCCAGTCTAAAACCTGGTCGAACTAAAAAACAGCGTTTCGCCGTTTTTACTAAAAAGATGTAAATTCTTTCTCACGTTCATTATGTTTTCATAAATATATTGACAAGGAACTGTCATGATGTTAATGTCCTTAAACAGTTTCCTTAGAGAATCGCGCAGGAGAAGATTGTATATCGCTCTTGACTTACTAGACTTAATGTCCTATAACCCCTAGATGGTGCACTGATGCGGGCGTCCACAGATGTCCTCCATCGCGATCGGTCTTGAGCTTCACGCTTCACTTCGCTCCATGTGATTCCGATGCTCGTCGCTTCTGCCAACACGATGCGACGCCAGGTTTGATGGGGACGGCCACGCTTTCTTTTCCCTTGGGGATTCCAGTCCAAGGCTTGCTTGGGTTTGTGATCGGGACCCCTTCGGAGCGTGTGGCCAATACATCTCCACCTGCGACGCTTGATCTGGCGGTCGATCGGGCTCTCGTGGCATTTCTCCAACAGCTCTACATTGGAGATGTTCTCGGGCCAGTAAATTCCGAGAATGTGACGAAGACAGCGGTTGACGAAAACTTGTATTTGGCGTGAGATGTCCTTTGGGACGTTGCACGTTGCCCACCCGTAGAGCAGCACGGATTTGACATTGGACCCGAAGATTTTGAGTTTAATCCTTCGGGTCAGTTTTCGCGATTGCCAAACAGGTCTCAGCTGCGCTAAGACCAGCGGTATTCTCGGGCTTTGGCGATCCGTGAAGCGATGTCCTCTTCACTACTCCCAGTCTCTGACACGATACTCCCGAGGTACGTAAATATGTGGACGCGTTCGACTGCCTCTGTGCCAATCAGCAACGGTGAGTGGTTCTTCACACCAGTTCTCATTGCCTGGGTCTTCCGGATGTTTATTTTGAGCCCCGTTTTTTCCGCTTCCTAACGTAGATCGTTTAACTTTGCTTGCATATCGGCGTGGGTTTAAGATACCGTAAGAAGTTATACTATTAAAGTAACTAAAATAGACCAGACCCGCGGTATCTACATCAGTAAATTGACGATTTTTTCTAACAGTATAACCTGCCGAACGTAGTCTCCATGCAAGTGATATTAAATGAGGACCCCATTGTAACCTTGAGTCTCGCGTGAACCCCAGGAAAACCGTTTTATCGACGAATTCTATTTGTTTAATATCATGTCACAATCAGTACTTTTGACATTCGGCAAAGCAAATTTTATGCATAAGACTTAGATTTTTCAACATTTAAAACTAAATTATTAGCAGTGAACCAATCCTGAAACTAGCGTAAGGCGTTATTTACGTCTTCAACTTGACTAGCATGTCTATTCATTTAAAAAATTAAAGATGTGTCATCAGCAAATAACACCATGTTTAGTTTTTTTTTTCCAATAAACGGGATTAGTACATTGTGATACAAGGGTGGAAAGTAGGTTATTGCAAACGAGCTGTCATTAACAAGCCCGAGCCGAAGGCGGGGGTTTTTAATGACACGAGTTTGCAATAACCTACACACACCCGTGTATCACACGACGTTTTTCAATACAGTTGTGGGAAACAGTAAAAACAAATCAAAGAATATCAACTGGTTATTAAATATATTAAACAACCATTTAAAAGACATTTGAGAATTCAATGCTAAGACGTACGGACTCATTCATTTTTCCTTGTATAAAATCTAGCCCATTTTATTATAAGTATGAAAACTCCTTGCTTCTAAACTTTTTTGAATTGATTTATACATTTAAAACTCAACTGAAAAAATAATGATCGAGCTCGTAAACAAAAGTCACGACCGCGTAACAGAAAGATGCCTATGCAAAAGATTTAATTTTCGAATCATAATTATGGCCTCTGAAAGTACGCCATGTTTAACAACTGTATTGAAATAATACATTGTGGTACAAGGATGGAAAGTTGGTTATTGCAAACGAGCTGTCATTAACAAGCCCGAGCCGAAGGCGAGGGTTTTTAAAGACACGGGTTTGCAATAATCTACACACCCGTGTATCACACGACATTTTTCAATACAGTTGTGGGAAATTGTTAAAACAAATCAAAGAATTAGATTTGTATATTCACAAAAAAAAAAAAATTTCGCGCGTTTTTGCAACTGGATATATTTTTTTACAACGAAAACAGCCTACACAGCCTATTCGATTTTTGACAAATGTTGATGTGAAAATAATTAAATTGAAACTGGTAATTAAATATATTAAACAACCATTTAAAAGATTTTTGAGAATTCAATGCTAAAACGTACGGAATCATTCATTTTTCCTCGTATAAAATCTATTCCATTTTATTCTATGTATGAAAACTCCTTGCTACTAAACTTTTTTTAAATTGACTTATAACTTAAGGCGTTTTTTTGCAACTGGACATTTTTTACAACGAAAACAGCCTATACAGCCTATTCGATTTTAGACAAATGTTGATATGAAAATAATTAAATTAAAACTGGTAATTAAATATATTAAACAACCATTTAAAAGACTTTTGAGAATTCAATTCTAAAACTTACGGAATCATTAATTTTTCCTCGTTTCGTGAAACTCAAACTCGGCCATCATTCCATGCCGAAGTCTCTCACCATGGGATGTCCTCAGGGTTTGGTTATTGGTCCGCCTTTATGGAATTTAGGCTTTGAAGATTTCCTCGCGATTCCGGTTCCAAGCGGCTGTTCATTAACCGGTTATGCGGATGACGGTCTTCTGCTCATTCAATCAAGTACTCGAGCTGCACTCGAGAACTTGGCTGACACTTGCTTACGATTAATATCTCAGTGGGGCGATCGAAACCGCCTGTCCTTTGCTCCGCACAAAATTTATCAAATCATTTTGAAAGGTATCTTAAATCGTGTCCTACTATAAAATTTAATAACGTTCCGGTAAAAAGGAAGCTGTCCATGTGCTATCTTGGTCTAGTGTTAGAGAGGAATTTTGCATTTATAGATCATATTAAAATAGTCGGTGAAAAGGCAAAAAAGAACTTCTATGCCTTAACGAGAATATCTAAATCTACGTGGGGTCTTTCTTTTTTGACTTTAAAGACTATTTATGGGGCTACTTATTTGCTTATCTGCTATGGGGCGCCTGTTTGGGCTGATAGGGCCACAATAGGGGCGGTACGACTTAAATTACTTCAGTAGTCTTTGTTTGTCAGATCGGCTTTAATATTCTTATGCAAAACATACAGGACATTTAGTACTGAGATCTTACCGGTACTTGCTGGCGTACTTCCGGTCGACCTTGAAGTGCAGCGACGTGCTGCAATGTACTATTCCGCACAAAAGACCATGGACGCGGACTTTTTAACGCGGAGTGACCGTGAAAAAATCTCTATATTATTTAAACCACATATAGACGTCTGGGAGGAACTTTTAGCTGAATGGCAATTTAGGTGGGATAATTCCATCAAGGGCCGACACCTCCACCAATTCTTTCCATTCGTTCGCGTGCGGCTGGCCAGTACGTGGCTGGAGGTGGATCACTGTGTTGCCCAATTTCTCACAGGGCATGGTAACTTTAAAACTAAATTATTTTCCTTCAAGCTTGTTACCTCGCCTTTAAGTCAGTGTTCTACATCTGACTGCGAATATGTACAATCTGCACATCATATCTTATGGGAGTGTATTCTTTGACAGAATGAACGCAATACTATGTTGAATAATGTACAGGCTGTATCAGGAGCTGTTTACTACACGGACCTTGTGGAAACTAGAACCAATTTCCGTGCGTTCAAGCGTTTTGCCATACCTATTATTGGAATCAAATACAACAGCTCACAATGTTAGGACCCATTAATATTAATGCAAATTTTTATGCGTGGTGCTAGGCAACTGGGCTTATCCCAGTTGTAAACGACCCTTTGTGCATATTGGTCTTGTTTGTTCTGTTTCCTGCTTGATGTGGAGGGCAGTGGAAAATTGTATATTTTTCCTACTCTTCCATTTTTCTTTTCTGATTAATTTCGTTGCGGGATCCAAGACAGTTAAATTCATTCTCCGGGACTTCGTCGAGCCGAGGCAGTGCATGCCTCGGCGCTTTTCTGGTAGTCGCCACTGTTGATTCTGGCTTTCAGGAGTTGCAGTGGTTTGGGAATAGTGCGGTGGGTATGTCCCAAAAAAAAATGATGGCTGCTATGTGTTGAGAGGTGAAGGCTTCTTACGTATGAAATAAGAGACTTGATTCTTCATGACTATTTAAAGCGTTTTTGCAGGTCCTCAGGGAACAGAAGGTGTGGTTAGGAAACTTCCATGTCAATGGCTACAAATTGGTCGACGCGCATGCGCACTATCGTACCCCGATACTTTACTTTATTGAGGACCCCGAAATCGCTTGCAAATTGTTTTTTATTCTAGGTATTTTTTATTACGAACTTAGCCTACAAATCAATAAAACCCCATTCTCGAAATGACCGTTCCCAAAATGACGTTTCCGTCATTATTGTCTTAAATTTTTCGTTCTACAATGTTAAACTAAATATTTTGAGGTTATGTTACAGTTGCCGCAATTACTTATTAATAAAAATATAATTATGATTTTAACCTACATACCTTCTAAAACAGCGTTCTTATAATGACGCTTAATTGATTTACGCTTATCACGTATGAAATTAAAACTTACTTACCACTTTCATTTCTTTTTTTTTTATCCAGACAAACAAGCAAACGCCATTTACTTGTCAAAAAACACTTCGGAAAGACTACTACCAGTACCACCTGATACGTTAAATAAAAATAGTTTTGTTGTTTTATGGTTGCGTTCTGAGGCCTTAGTGCGAGTTTTTTAACGTACTCACTCGTGATAAAGTAAAAGATCTCTTATGTCAAAATATATATAAAAAAAAGATTTCTCCTTACCGTCCCCAGACGGCGCTTATCCAGTTTCAATACAAATTGACGTTTACGTTAACGCGATTGAGCATGAGTAAAAACTCGCACTAAGGCCACTGTAAGGATGGCGGCCTGCAAGTCTTTTGAAATGAGAACCCTTCGGTTGCGACTACAGCAAGTTTTATTTAACATATAAATATATTTTTTGTGCCCGCAGATTCACTCCCGCACAGTGTGTTATTTTGTCTCAGTTGCGGACATGCCCGTTTTATTTTTTAACTTCATAGATTTAATCCTAATAAAGCATTAAAAAAAATCTCGTTTTGATATTTCACTTAATTTAGGAGATAAAAATAAATTTGTGAAAGGTCATTGATCTGCCCGAAAAAGTTTTTCGTCTGTATTTCTTGAATAAATTAAATCTCAACCTTTTGTATCAATACAGGTTAGTTGTTGGTTTTAAATATATCAGGCCTGAAAATTTCAAGTCCCTAACATCACAGGAATAAGAGTAAATAATTATTTTATAAATAAACAAAAAAAAAATATTTAAAATTAACTATTTACTGGTCGCGTTTTTTTTTTGTTAGCATAATATACTTATTTATAGTACCTTCAACTTGAGAAAATTCTAAATATGTAACTAGCGAGATCTCGGAGATATTGCGTTTCTAAGTTTTTTTAAATTTCTATGGAAATAGGGTTTTCACAAACTAGTAAACATTTCAGTTGATTAATTCAATCGGTTTGAACTCGTTTTTGACGGATTGGCCGGTGAAGGCTATGGGGAGGCCTTTGCCCAGCAGTGTGATAATATAGGCTAATTTAAAAAAAAAACTTTTAAACTAGTTATCCTCTGAACGGTTATGACATAACCTCACTATCAGATTCAATTACCATTTCGTCAGTCGTCAGCGTGATATCATTTGCTTCAAACTCGCACTCGCATTTGCTTTTTCGCACTTACAGATAAAGAACAATGGCAGGTGCCCATACATTGTTTTAGCTGAGATTAAATTCGAAAGTCTTTAAATGAAAAATATCTGGTTTAACTCAGGGTGATGTTCTAAATTAGTTTGTGCAAGAATTTTTGTTCGAGAATGTAGAGAATAATAGATATTCAGTCATAAACTTTTGTAGGTTATGTCTGGGTAACTTGTAATAATGTGTTTAATAGGTAATATTTGTTGATTAGTAAACTTATAATAGACAAGTTAGTCGATCTTAATTAAGTTAGTAAGTAAGTTTATGGTTCGTCTAGTGACGTCCTCTTGTCTCTGCCCCCTCTGGGAAAAATTTGGCGATGCCAATAACATTTGTAATATTCACTGTGCAAAAGTAAAAATAGAAATCTTGCTCCATCTAAACAGGTTATGGGCCCAGGAACGTATTAGATTGAGCAAAGAGCAGAATTTGCGAAACCAAAAATATAAAGTTGCAAAATCACGGAACGTGGGTCGCCATCATGGAAGTCGCAAATTCAATGAAAATCGAAAAGTTCGATGGAAGAAACTTCAGGCAGTGGAAGTTTCAAGTTAAGTGTGCCTTGAGAGCAAAAGGGTTAGATATAGATAGGGTAAAACCCCAAGAATCCAGTTCGCAAGTGCAATGGAACAAGGATGACGGCATGGCTATGTTCATTTTGACGTCGTCCATGGATTTAAATCAGATATCTCTAATAGAAAACTGCGAAACTGCGAAAGATATAATGATTAAGTTGGAAGCTGTTTACGAACAGAAGTCTGAATATAATAAAATGATAATACACGAAAAGTTTTATCAATACTCTTATTGTTCCACTGATACAATGGCGCAGCATGTGTCGAAGGTGGAAGGCTTGGCGAAACAATTAAGGGAATCAGGTGAGAAACTCAGTGATACTGCAGTGATGACAAAGATACTTAGCACACTGCCGCCGACATACCGGTCACTGAGGCAAGCGTGGTTATCACTTGATCCTAAAAGTCAAACAATGCAAAATCTGACTTCACGCTTAATAGATGAAGAAGCAAGCCTTAATAATGACACAACTTCTGAGTCAGCATTTGTAACTTCAAAAGAAAAAGGCAATCCAAATTAAAGGACAATGAAAATGTTCAACGAGATTCAGATCATCGATTTGTATGTTAAAACTGCAACAAAAGAGGCCACTTTGCTAGAGACTGCAGGCAACCCAGGAGAGCATTTAATAAAAACCAGAAGCAAGTAGACATGGTAGCATTCAGTGCGGAGAATTGTTGTACGTCTGTACATGAAGAAGATGTCTGGATATTGGACAGTGGAGCATCAGTGCACATGACATACAGGCGTGAGTTCTTCTGTGAGCTGTATGAGTTTCAAGGCTGTAATGATAATAGATCAGTTAAATTAGGAAACAAACAGAATATTGAGATATGTGGTGAAGGAACTATTTTAATAAGTAAAGTAGTAAAAGGAGAATGGGAACAATGTTTACTTAAAAATGTACTGTATGTGCCTGACTTACGAAGAAACTTGTTCTCAGAAGGAGCAGCCACTAGAAGAGGTTATGTTATTGTCAAAAATAATCATAAAGCTATGGTTATGAAGAACAATCAAGTAGTAATGTGTGCAAAATTAAAAGAAAACAATTTATATGAGTTGGAAATAAAAACAATAAAACAGGTGAGTTGCAATACTGTGGAAACTGATATAAAATTATGGCATGAAAGGTTAGGCCATTTAAATGTAAATGAAATTAAAAATATGAGTAAAAATGGTGCACTTCCAATAACATTGACTGGAAATGAAAAATTCATATGTGAAGCGTGCCAGTATGGTAAACAATCAAGGTTACCATTTTTTAAATCCAGAAGAGGCCTATTACAGCCTGGTGACATTGTTTATAGTGATGTATGTGGTCCTATTGAGGTACCTTCCATATCAGGTATGAAATACTTTGTTTTGTTTAAAGATGGAGCAACCAATTATCGCCAGATTTATTTAATGAGGAATAAAAACGAAGTGTTCAACTATTTTCTAAAATACAATGCAATTGTGAAGATCAAGTTCCAACATGATGTGCGCATTCTACACACAGACAATGGTGGTGAGTTTGTAAACCAAGAATTTAAGCTATATCTAGAAAGTAAAGGGATAGTCCATGAACGCACTGCACCCTATACACCCGAACAAAATGGTAGGGCTGAGAGAGATATGCGTACAATCATGGAAAGCGCAAGATCTATGTTGTACTCTCGTGATATACCATTAAATTTGTGGGCTGAAGCAGTAAATTGTACTGTCTACTTGCTAAATCGAAGCTCATCCAGTCAGACAAAGAATGTGTCTCCACATGAGCTGTGGAATGGAGATAAGCCAGCTCTTGACCACATAAGAGTTTTTGGCCTGATGAAAGAAGAAAGAAACTTGATAAAAAGAGTATAAAACTTATACTTGTGGGATATGAGAATGATAATTATAGAATGTTTGATATTGAAAGTAAGAAGATAACAATAAGTAGAAATGTACGCTTTAATGAGAACAATACACCAGTACTGAGGAATGCCCCAGTACTGAGGAATTCCCCAGTACTGGAAGAAAATATCACTCCAATTCCCGTTGGTGATGAGAAAAAACAAGGTGAAGTACAAGATATGTTAACTATTCAACCAATTTCAACAGGAGAGAACCAAAGGACTTCAGATTCAAGTTTTCAAAGTGTAGAAAGTCGAGAAGATCCTGATGATATAACATATGAGCCTTCACAAATGGTTTCCAGTGATGATGAAAGAAATATTACACTCCGACCTAGGAGTGGTAGAAATATAGAAGCAAATTTTATTGAATTATACATACCAACGACATATCAAGAAGCCATAAAATGTAAAGATAGTAATAAATGGAAGGAAGCTATAAAAGAAGAACTACAATCACTTGAAGAAAATAAAACTTTTGGAAGTTGGTAGAAAGAAAGAATGAGAAAACTGTAACCTCAAAATGGGTATTTTCAGTGAAAGAAAATTCAGATGGTAATATTGATAGATACAAAGCTCGACTATGTGCACGTGGATTTACACAGATAAAGGATATAGATTACAAAGAAACATTTTCACCAACCACAAGATATGATTCGATTAGAGTAATATTATCTCTTTCAGCTCAAGAAAATTATGAAATCCAGCAGTTTGATGTTAAGACGGCGTTCTTGTATGGTGAATTGGAGGAGGATGTCTACATGGAGGTCCCTGAGGGTGTCCAAGCTGAACCAGGACAAATCTGTAAGTTATTAAAATCTTTGTATGGTTTGAAACAGTCATCTCGCTGTTGGAATAGAACATTTTCTTCTTTCTTAACTACCTATGGTTTTGAAATATGTCAGTCAGACAACTGTATTTTTTTTGGTTGTTTTAATAATTTTAAGGTTATTTTGATCTTGTTTGTCGATGATGCATTATTAATATCAAAAAATAAAGATGTATTGTTACATATTTTGAATGATCTTAAACAGAGTTTTGAGATAAAATTGTTGGATTTAAATAGTTTTATTGGAATGGAGATAATTAAAAGAAATCATTCAATTGTTTTAAGCCAAAAGAAGTATATAGAACACATAATTAAAAGGTTCAACATGTCAGATGCCAACCCATGTAGCACACCTGCTGATAACAATATTATTTTAACCAAAAGTGTTAATGAGAATGTAAGTAATTTCCCATTTAGGGAAGCAGTGGGAGCCCTGATGTTTTTGTCAACTGTCTCAAGGCCTGACATTTCTTATTCATTAAATATAGTCAGCAGATATTTAAATAATCCCAATAAAGACCATGTAAATGCTGTGAAAAGGATAATTCGGTACTTGATTAAAACAAAAGATGTTTGCATTAGTTATAATTGTAAAAGTGAGCTAGTAGGATATTCCGATTCTGATTTTGCATCTGATATTGAATCTAGAAAATCAAATACAGGATATATATTTATGATGAATGGTGGGCCTGTTACTTGGGCCAGTAGAAAACAAAATACTGTGGCATTATCAACCACAGAATCCGAATATATAGCTGCAAGTGAAGCTGCCAAAGAAATTTTGTGGCTTAGGCAGTTGTTATTTGATATTGATGAACCACAAATGGTTGTCACCCTACATATGGATAACCAAAGTGCTATTAAGCTTATTAATAATCCTATCTATCACCGAAGGACAAAGCACATAGATGTAAAATATCATTTTATAAGAGAAAAAGTGGAACTAAATGTTATTAACATTAAATATGTAGAAAGCTGCTGCCAACTTGCACTTTTTAACAAAAGCATTGTCTTCTGGTAAATTTATAAAAAATAGAAATCTAGTATTTAATTTAACATGAGTTTAAACTGGCAAACCTATGTTATGATGCAAGTAAGTTAAGTTTTGTTTTTTTTTGCTACTCTTACCGCTGCTCTATTATAAAGTTTAAGTGGGAGTGTTGATTAGTAAACTTATAATAGACAAGTTAGTCGATCTTAATTAAGTTAGTAAGTAAGTTTATGGTTCGTCTAGTGACGTCCTCTTGTCTCTGCCCCCTCTGGGAAAAATATGGCGATGCCAATAACATTTGTAATATTCACTGTGCAAAAGTAAAAATAGAAATCTTGCTCCATCTAAACGTGTGTGTCTTTCCTGCCCTGCTACGAACAATATTATTCAATTTCGTGGAAGTAAAAGGGGAATTTCGCATTAGTATTTCCCTTACCTAGTTATTTTAGCATGAAATGTGTAGAAAGCTCTCGCGCTCTTTGGAAAGCTTTTTTTTTTATGGCATTTTGCCGAAGACAATTCCTGCCAATGTCGAGTAGTGGAGACTCTTGGGTATTATAGAATTATCAAGTTATTTTTTAATTATATCTGGAAAGAGTATATTTATTTAAACTAAGTGACTTTGACGTGTATCAAAAGGTTGTCGTCAATAACCAAGCTATATTTTTTTTAGACTTGGGTACTTGCCTTTTTGCCAATCATTAATTGAAAGTATTTCATTTATTTCTACTACACTACAATATTCTGACCTAACTGCAAGGAACATCTACACTTAGACATAAACTGTATTGTTAACTCATTTACTGCAATAAATACAATAATGATATTATTACTTAATATAGTTACTACTTGTCACTTAGCAGATAAAATATATTATGGCAACACTATGCTAAAGAAATGAACTAAAAAATCAAATAACTTTTTATTTATTATGTTTTTTTTTATCTATTTTGGACCAGGCCTAATTATACTTGAAAAAACATAGACAATTAATAGAATGTCTTTCGTATGTAACTCACTTTCAGACGCTCAAATTTAAGTCAGCTAAAATTTCGCCATTGTTCTTTGGAAATACTCTCTTTAAGACTTTTGTTTTGTACATCAACATTGTTAAGAATACCCGTTGGATATAATGCATTTTAAATAATCATGGATCGTTCGTTCATTTCAAGGTTACCCGGTCTATGTTTCCCCTGACCTCTCGGATTCGTGCCACCATACGAAGCCGCGGCGGACATTTGAACGATGTCATATTCCATCCATAATGGCATTAATGGGCCTTTTAAATAAAAAATAAATTTCGTTAATATCTCACACACATCCTATTTTATTCAATGTTAACATCGACCCGTCCTTGTTGAAAGACCCTTTAAATATCCAGTTTCGTAAGCTTGTTCGGATCCGTATTCAGGCTTTGGTCGTCGGTAATAATTGCCACTCGCTGACCAGTATGAAGGTTGGCGACCTCATGCCCCCCTTGCATTAAGTCCTCTGATTGGGGCCCAGACGGACATTCCCCAGCAGGACGGGTCAGTGACGGGACGGGCCTGCTGAGGCAAAGCAGTGCCATGGCTCTTTAACGGCCCCATAACATCTCACCCCCGGTTCTCCAGATATTATGTATAGCAATTGGTTTTTAGCATTTGCCTGATGAGAGCAGATCCCTTCCCAATTCCGCATAATATCCTTCATCGAAGATAGAAAATCTATGGACGGTACTAGGTAAACAAAAGTGGTCAAAATTAAACTATTATTAATTTTAGCTTTCCTCAACAATTTTTCCATAATTATAAACTTAAACTATCTAAACTAGGCACGTAACAATTTGAACCGGTAATTGCTAATACCTGAGTCCAAAAATAATGTTTTTATAAAGTAACTTGCTGACCCGGCAAACTTTGTTTTGCCATAAAAACACCTAATATGCATCTACCCTACCTACCCTACCCTACCCTACCTACCCTACCCTACCCTACCTACCCTACTTACCCTACCTACCCTACCCTACCTACCCTACCCTACCTACCCTACCCTACCTACCCTACCCTACCTACCCTACCCTACCTACCCTACCCTACCTACCCTACCCTACCTACCCTACCCTACCTACCCTACCCTACCTACCCTACCCTACCTACCCTACCCTACCTACCCTACCTACCCTACCCTACCTACCCTACCCTACCTACCCTACCCTACCTAAACTACCCTACCTACCCTACCCTACCTACCCTACCCTAATTTTCCATTTTTTTTTTTTTTTGTAAATCTAAACCATTCTCGAATCTCCACGAACACACACAAAAAATTTCATCAAAATCGGTCCAGTCGTTTAGGAGGAGTTCAGTCACATACACACGCACACAAGAAATATATATATTAAGATTGTATGTTGCTCACAGGTTTATTGACAACCCTAGCCCACAATAAAAAAAATGATATTTCCGAAATCCTGGGTTTGTTGCGTCTGGTTTTTTTTGTGGCGATAGTTATTATAGTAATCTATATATATAAAATGCTTTGTCCTGAATGACTGACTGACGGATCAACGCACAGCCCAAACCGCTTAACGTAGAGACCTGAAACTTGAAAGGTGTATTCTTTGTATGATGTAGGCATCCGATAAGAAAGGATTTTACGAAATTCTACCCCTAAGGGGGTTAAAAAGGGGGGCAAAGTTTGTATGAAAAATCTAATTCCTTCGGCTAATATTTTTGAAACTTGGCGCAAATAGTAATCTAAGTACAAGATAAAGATTGACATTATTAGTTTTTTGAAACTACCCCCTCAAGTCGATTTAGGGGGTGTTGAAATTTGTATGGCTAAATCTTATTTCATGGGTTACTAAACTTGAAACATTACACAAATACTAAAATAAATAAATAATAATGGTTGTTATTATTAGTTTTTCGGAAATACCCCCAAAAGACGATTTAGGGGGTGTTAAAGTTTTTTCGAAAAATCTTATTATTAGGTTAATAAACTTGAAACTTGGCATAAATACCCAACTAAGTAACCAACAAAAGGTTGCAATTATTCATTTTTCAAAAATACCCCTAAAAGTCGATTATTTTTTTTGAAGAATCTTACTTCTTAGGTTAATAAACTTGAAACTTGACACAAATATCAACCTAAGTAAACAATAAAGGTTGTCATTATAAGTTTTTCGAATCTACCCCCAAAATTTGATTTAGGGGGTGTCAAAGTTTTTTAGAAGAATCTTATTTATATCTATATAAAAGCGAAAGGTCACTCATTCACCTATCACGAAATATCGAAAACTGCTTGACGTATAAAGATGAAATTTGGCAAGGAGGTAGTTTATAGTTAGTAGACGTCCGCTAAGAACGGATTTTGCGACAGGGCCGGAATTAGGGGGTCTAAGGGCTATCGCAAGTTAGTATGAAAGTCCTTCATTTTTTTAACTACTAACTTAAAATATAGGCAGGGATGTAGTTTATAGATAGTAGACGTCCACTAAGAACGGATTTTGCGACACGGACGGATTTAGGGGGTCTAAGGGCTCTCGAAGTTTGTATGAATGCCCTTCATTTTTTGAGCTACTAATTTAAAATTTGGCAGGGAGGTAGTTTATAGTTAGTAGATTTCCGCTATGAATGGATTTTGCGACAGGGCCGGATTTAGGGGGTCTAAGGGCTATCGCAAGTTAGTATGAAAGTCCTTCATTTTTTTAACTACTAACTTAAAATATAGGCAGGGATGTAGTTTATAGATAGTAGACGTCCACTAAGAACGGATTTTGCGACAGAGCCGGATTTAGGGGGTCTAAGGGCTCTCGCAAGTTTATATGAAAAGCCTTAATTTTTTGAACTACAAACTTAAAAGGCAAGGAGGTAGTTTATAGTTAGTAGACGACGCTCAGAACAGATTTTGCAACAGGGCCGGATTTATGGGGTCTCTCGCAAGTTTATATGAAAGTCCTTAATTTTTTGAGTTACTAACTTAAAATTTGGCAGGGAGGTAGATTATAAATAGTTAGTAGACGTCTGCTAAGAACGGATTTTTCGACAGGGCCGGATTTAGGGATCTAAGGGCTCTCGCAAGTTTGCATGAAAGTCCTTCATTTTTTGTGCTACAAACTTGAAATTTGTCATGAAAGTAGTTTATAGTTAGTATATGTCAGCTAAGAACAGATTTTGCGACTGGGCCAGATAAAGGAGGTCAAAGGGCTCACGCAAGTTTATATGAAAGTGCTTCATTTTATTAACTACAATCTTGAAATTTGGCATGGAGGTAGTTCATAGTTAGTAAACGTCCGCTAAGAACGGATTTTGCGACAGGGCCGGATTAAGGCGGTTTAAGGGCTCTCGCATGTTTGTATGAAAGTCCGGATGTCTTTTTGTACTACTGTCCTGAAATTTAACAAGTCTAGAGTTTATGAGTAGGAGACATAAGCTAAGAAATAATTTTGTGTTACTGTATATTTTTTTCCTAATTCGTGCTTTAAAAAATGATGCTTAGTGTGATAGGCATTTTCTGTTAACTGAAATATAAAAATAGTTTGCGTTAAACATCATTAAACTTTATATCTTCTTAACCACGCGGACGAAGTCGCGGGCAACAGCTAGTCAACATATATACATTTAAAAAAACACGACCATGAAGAGACCCGCCAGAAAAATAATAATTTCAGAATCATATAAAAAAAATATTTACGCCTGGGTGAACAAGATTATTAAAGTTTTCGATAAAAAAATTGTTCCTATAGTAAATTCAAATAATCTAATAATGTAAATTTTAATCCAAAAACGAGATATTGCGTTTCTATGGTTTTTAAGGCTTTTTCTCAATTTTCTTAATTTCTCTTAAAGTATAGTAGTTAGAGCCGGCGGAGTTTTAATGTGGTGTATGATTAATTGATAGCTTTCCAAAAAAAAAAAAACTAGCATGTCCGCAACTAAGGCAAAATAACACACTGTGTCCCGTCAACCCTATCTACCTACCCTGCCTACCCTACCTACCCGGCCTACCCTACCTACCCTGCCTAACTTACCGTGCCTGCCTACCCTACCTACCCTGTCTACCTTACCTTTTTGTTTATATTTTTTTATTCCGGGGTGGAAAATCTTCATTGGATGTCCTGTCCCTGGGGAGCGGATTCATCACACATCTACGCCGGAGGTCGTGGGAACGTACGATCCTTCCACAACCCCCGGCTAGTGCCAGGTGTTTGACTGCCCCCGCGACGCCTAAGCGGGGCTCGCGTATAACACTACGCGCCACGACTGCGGGTGGGGCGACGAACGTCCCTGAGTCCGAAGCCCCTGGAGCCATCAGCCACTGCCCTCCGCCGACGCCCGGCGCGTCTGCTGCGGATCGGATGAGTGGATAAAATTTTCCTCTCCCTTTCCGCAGCATTCTTCTGCGAGGCGACAGTTTCGCAGATGGACCCAGGACTTCAGATCCCAGGGCGGGAATTCGGCCTGTACACAAGCCGCCTCATAGAAGATCGTGCGATACCCCCTGATGACTCTAACGGCCATCGCTCTCTGCAGCTTTCGTAGAACAGCGATGCTGCCGGCCGTCAGGTCAGCCGCCCAGATCGGGACCCCATACAGGGTCATCGATCGCACGGTTCCCAGGTAGAGCTGCATACAGGTGGCGCTTGGGCCTCCCAGATTTGGAAGCAGCGTTGAGAGCGCACCAACCGCGCCCAACAACTTGGGCGCCAGTCGCCGGAAGTAGGCCGTATCGTGCGCGTAACTCGTCAAGTATACACCGGATTGTAGTTCGCCCCTCAGCATCAACTCGTCCCCGATGTTCCACAGAGGCAAGCCCAAGACCGAGCCCTGTGGAACTCCGCACGACATGCGGTGCTGGTTTACGACGCCATCAAGTCCCACGTAGGTGACATACATCGCCACCAAATAAGCCCCGACGAGGCGGTGGAGGTACTCTACCTACCTTATCTTCAGTCCGAGGGTGGAAAATCAGTCATTCATTTACAATATTTTTTTAACATACCAAAACGAGATTTTCGCGATGGATTTGAACTTAGCTGCCATAGAAAGAAATAAAGTACGCGATAAGAGCGATAGGTTATATCTTATAATGTCATACGTTTCATCAATTGCAATTGTGTTCATACAAAAATGCCCATGGTAATTTGCTTCCGGTTTTTAACCAACTTCAAAAAAGAAGAGGTTCTTAATTCTACTGTATTGTATTTTATGTGTGCTCAGATCTTTTTATTAGGTTAACCGATTTCGATGATTCTTTTTTTATTTGAAGGCTGGTGTTTCTCCTTTCCATCATCTTCCATTTAAATTTAGTTAGGATCTGATGAAGAATTTCGGAGATATACAACATAACTCTTCAATAAATGACGGCAAATCTCTCGGGATAGCTGCAATCGTATGTCTGTTTATTGTATACACTATTTCATAACATAACATCACGCCGGTATGCTACAGTTCACCCTGATACGCTCGCATTCCACCGGTTTTGTTCAAATTACATGTTATTCGGGTAAACTATTCTGGAATTATAGGTACCTTAACTTGCCCAATAAATACCAAAACCAAAAAGTGAATAATTAAAAACTTTTTTACAATAAAATACAACCGACTTCCATAAAAACAATTTCGGAAGTCGGTGTCAAAAACGAGGGAACGAAAACATGGTAGGAACACCGGCTTTTTTTGTTATTTTTCACTTTGTAGTGTTTTTATTTAGAAGTCGGTTGTATTTTTTGTTGACCAATTTTGGCGTTAAATTCGCCCATGACTATAATGTTTTCAGTATATTATATATTTGTAATAAATATATTTGTAGCCTTTGTCTGGCCATTTATGCTATTATGCTGACTCTGATATTTTAGATATTGAGGATTAATACTGCCACTCGTTCTGACAAACCATTGAAGCTTACAATGTAGGGCTGGAGGTGTTTCTTGACGAGAAAATCCTCACCATAAAGATCTAGAGTTTCACCTAGGTCTGAGATATAATATTTTCATATTCCTGAATGGAATTTCCTAGCCTTCTTGTCTTCAATTATATCATATTTTATGTCTTCTAAGGCATACATTAATTCTAGCAAGAGTGCGTGTGTTGATAATGTCCTTACATAGTATGTCGCTACAGGTTATTTTTTCGTGGATTCAAACTTAGTTGAAGTTTTACCCCTGGAGTGTTATGGTTTACTTCGCCCACGGTGACCTGCAGGATTGGGCGATGTGTTTCGCTTCTTAAAAGTATTTTATGTGCATTTTACATGTGAGCTGTGGCAGGCTTTGATTGCTACATGTCATTGTTTCTATTTTCTTCATTTTTCGAAGTGTTTTTGTACTAAAAAAGTTCAACAGTCCAGGTTTTAATGGTCCTTCGGGTAGACTGGACGATCTGTGTAAAGTACTCTTTATAATGTTCTTCTTATTGGCCTGCATTTTGTGTTTATCGCTGGAGTTGTTTTAAGGAGAGTAAGACGGCATTATTTTAGTTTTGGTTGATGGATTCGTGTTTTTTTTAAGAATTCTTATGCTAACATATTATAAAATTACTAAGTGCCCTTTCTGTTGGGAACTCAACCCAATACATCGGGCGGCCAGAGCGTGCCGTCTACGCTGCATACACATCTGCGTGACCCACACGGCATCGGTGTGTGAGTGCGCAGCGCGGTGGCGATGTGGCAAGGCTCGGCAGACACTCGCTACCACGGACTCCACTGCACCAGTCGACACCTCTTCCTAGTAGTAGTAGTAGTAGTAGTAGTAGTAGTAGGGACTCCCTTTTCCGCACTTAGACTCCCATTTGGTCCGTTGTGCGTGGGGGGTGCTGGCTAACATAGCCAGCCTAGCTCCGCCCAAAAGCACAGAAGCTTCCTGGGAGCTTCACAGGCTTCACGGAGCGACCTCACTGTTCCGAGGATTTCTTCACGTTGAGAAGCCACTGCCTCGCATTCCAGGATTACGTGGGCGGCTGATTCTTCGGCGTTAAAACAGCCCCTGCAAAGTGGGCTGTCCGTGGCGCCTATGTTGAATAAATGTTTGTTAAGAAGGGTGTGGCCCGTTATTGTCCCTATAATTATTTTGAGGTTATTTCTACTCAGGCTGAGGAGCTTTTTAGTAAGACGCGGGTGAACTTTTGGCAAAGCCATTTTTGACTGTCTGCAGTCTGTTGCCCGTGACCATCTGTTGTTGTGTAGTTCTGTTGATCTTTGACGAATCCACGCACGAAATTGCGAGAAAGGCAAGGGGATAAGTGGGTACGGGCCTAGCACTAACATCTCGGAGCCCCTTCTCGCAAGTTCATCCGCGCACCTCTTCCTAAAACCTCATTGTTTGTCCGGGACAGTTTAAATTTGTAAATATAACGGCAATAAACCATTCGGCTAAAAATACAGTCCACTAATTTCATCTACGAGCTAACACTATCTCTTTTTCAATTCTCACTTTTTCTTGTAGCTCTATTCTTTTTCTTTAGGACTTCGTCTGAGTATTATTCTTTAATTGTATATGGGGTGACCTTTAATTTATTATTTAGTTTAAATAAATCTATTTTTATACCTAATGTTAGAATTGTAATTATTATTGGCCTAGGTCTTTCTCCTTTTTGCCTATTCTTTTGGGTTCCTGTGTATTCGTATAACCACGTTAAAAACCAATACAATCAGTACAATGTATTTAACGTGCTGAAGTAAGACCCAGCCGTCTCGTCATGTCAAGAGTCGACCAAATATTTCTCATAATCTAATAGGAGTCTCTCATATTATAGAAACTCATAAATGAGGAAAAAGTTGCAAAATGGCGGTTTTACCAATAAAATAATTTAATACTCATTTGAGGTGAAAGAAAGTTATTAGGGTTTTTATCATTTTGTGAAAATAGCTTCTTTCAATGTTTTATTATAAAAAGTAAACACGTTATTTTGTAATAATTATTATTGAATAATTGTAAAAACATTTTCGTGACATCATTAGGTTATTTGGTAATATTTGCCCCTGCATGGTTTACAGCTGACTGTTGATCCAGGTGATGAATGAGGTGACCCTGGCGAAAGCAGCAGGAGATCCGATCTGGCAACCGCGGGCAGATCCAAAGGAAGTGATACCGATCTGTTGGAAAATTTAAATTAGTACCAGATAATGTACCTACAAGTAACTTACAATCCGAACAAGTTTAGTTATTTAAGTATGTTTATGTAAGCCTCAGCAAAGATTTAAGAATGGGTAATCATTACTTTCAAGATACGTACCAAGATTGGCCTGCCGTCCCTGTTAACAGTGAGGGGACCGCCGGAGTCTCCATTGCATGTGCTCCTGCCACCAGCTCCGCTTATGCAAATGTTGGAGTCTTGGACAATGAAGGGGAAGGAAGCTCTGCATACAGCGTTGGTGATCACAGGCAGAGTAACGTGGCTCAGAAACTGGTTAGTGGAGATGCCACCACCTGTAGAAACATACATTTTACAAATTCGTCCCGTAGTAAAATTAAATCTTCAGTTAATATACGCGTTCGAAAGAATTCCATACCATCACTGGTGAGACCGAAGCCAGATGCGATTGCGTTTTCACCGGCGAAGTTCTCATTGATCTGAGTACCACTGGGCAGAGCGATCACGGCGATGTTGTCTGTTGGTACACAGTTAATTATTATTTTTATCCTGGGAACGCATCAATGCACTACGACAATCTTTTAAAACAATTTATCGATTGGTAATAGTCGTAATCGAAGCCTTAACTACATTAATTTATAATTTACATACTTGAGAAACCCTCTCAAGTAAGTAAATCATAAATAATATATATATATATATACAATACTTGAGAGAAACACAACACAACTTTTAAGCTTTCCTAATCGTAACTTACTTAAAAGGCCAACGTTTCAACCTAATCTGATCAGGCTAAGGGTCCAGCTTCCGTACATAACAACATTGGGTGAAGAATTTTTTTGAAGACAGATTTACCGTGCCCAATTGAATTAACATAAAACTTGTAGACTTCACGGTCTAAAAGTTTATAATTGAACCTGCTTATGTTTAATTTGTATAATTTAGTTATTTAAAGACAAATATTTATGTAATGGAGTAAGTAGATACATACATGACCAATTAAATACTAATTATATATTGAATTAACTTACTTGAGAGGCCAACGTTGGTGTTCAGTTGGATCATGGCAATATCGTTACGGATCAAGCTAGGGAGCCAGCTTCCGTGCATAACAACGCTGCTGGTTGTTATCCTGGTACCACCAGAGAACAAAAGGATTGAACCAAGGACAACAGTTATGCTGGAGACCTGGCTCTGACCGTCGAACCAGCAGTGAGCAGCGGTAACTACGCGGCTAGCACTGATCAGAGAGCCTCCGCAAACACCCTGACCTTGTGCGAAGTTTAAGAGAAGACCGGCCTGCGAAGAATTATCAATATAAATATACATAGATTGAGATGTATGACGGTACTGTGAATAATGAAACTGACAAATTACCTGGTGAGGGAACTGTCCGAGACTTGAGGCGGAACCACCGACGATTCTGGTGTGGGTCTCTTCCTGCTCCTCAGCTAAGCGGATTTTTTCAGCAAGCGGGAGACCGATCTTAGACAAGTATCCGTAAGCGGTGATGTCTTCTAGATCGATGACATCGTCGAGGTCGATGTATTTAGCGGAGGCCACCGCCGTCAGAGCCAATAGTGCCAGTGCCAAGAACTTCATGTTGCCGATATTGATGTGTCTAACTGATATTTTTTTTGTTATGCTTATATATAGTTTTTTTGTTGATAATTCTAATGTTAAACGTCATTAGATGATAATCATTTATTTTATCAATCTAAACTGTGGGATTGATTAGTGTTAGTATACTTTGAACGTATGTATTGTTTCCAAACTCGGCTGGTGGGCAATTTTCCACTATCAGATGCTACGTATGTACGTAAAAACCGTAATCACTTTTAATAAAGTATCCGACCTGATTTTTATGGATGCTGTACAGAATAACGTTTGAAATTAGAAACCAATGCTGCCAGACGTTTTACTTTGGCGGTAATTTCTACCAGATATATTAAAAGTTGTAAAAAGTCACGTAACTTTACGTAGTCTATCCGTCTCGATTTTTCTACAAAATACTCAGGGAGCTATATCGAAACTTTTTGTAAGCAGCCAAACGGTTTCCCTACTTGAAATCAAATGACGTTAGATCGAATAACGCTTGCTCGAAAACATTTAGAAAATATAAATAAAAACCATTTTAACAAAAATTAACCGACATTAAAAAAAAACACTACAAGCATAAAATTACTTTCTTTTCCGAAGTCGGTGTCGAAAACGAAAAATAATAGGTACCAAAGACATCGATTTTATGTAGTCGATCGAGAAATGATGTTTCAATATAATGGGCCTTCGCGCTGCCGATGATTCGAGCTTCTAGTTATTCGAGATTTTGATGCATCGAGATAGGGAACTGTCGCGCTTATAATTTATCAATTTCAAGTACTATCAAGTAAACGTTTTCGAGCCATTCTTATTCAATCTAACGTCATTCGATTTCAAGTAGGGAACCCCAGCAACATCATAGCGGCCGAACATCCTACCAACACATTTAAAATGTCACTGTGAGTCTCAAACCTACTCACAATAAAACAAACGCGAGCTATATAATTAGATGACTTTATAACACAGCTTCGTAAAACTTATGTTATTAATGGTGTAATGAAAGTGATAATTATTTTTTAATGTTTACCGTATAACGTGTATTTGTCTTTGTTTTTCTTTATGATGGTGCGAGTAAACGATTATGATATGAAAGAAAAAGATCCTGGTATTTTTTTTCATTTTTTTTTCGTACAGCACACAACCTTTATCCGTAACATAATTTTACTGTAATTAGCTTTACAATTTAGCATTAAGATATTATTAACTTATTATTGAAGACTGTCATTTGATCATTAACAACATAAGTTGAATGACGTTGTGTTATAAAGTCATCTAAGTACGTGTTCATTTTGGAGTGAGATGTCTTAGTTTTGGTATAATACTTACAGTGACATTTTATATATGTTTGGGGGATGTTAAGCTGCTGCGATATATCTGGCTGCTAACGTTTCGAAATAGCTCCCTAATATAAATAAAAATAATCAGACTGAACACCAACGTCAGCCTCTCAAGTAATTTAAATCAAATATATATATATTATTTTTAGTCTTGTATCTACTCACCCCATTACGTTCAAAATTACATAGTTGTCTTCAAATAACTAAAATTATACAAATAACACATAATATTTAGTTTTATTGGTGAACTTGTAGATCAAGAAGTCTACAAGTTTTATCTTAATTATCGTTATTTTAAATTGGGCAGAGTAAGTATGTCTTCAAAAAAGTCTTCCTCCAATGTTGTTATGTACGGACGCTGTACCCCTAGCCTGATCCGTAACGATGTTGCCGTGATCAGATTAGGCTCTAACGTTGGTATTTGAAGTAAGTTACGAATAGGACAGCTTCAATTATAATAAGTTAAAAGTATATCGTAATTTGCAATGTAAAATATATATACGAGTATGTGACAATGTTTTTATTGTGTTTCTCTTAAATCTCAAGTATTCCTCTCAAATAAGTAAACCTCAAATTTATATTTGAATACTTTATTCAAATTTATTCAAATAAATTCTAAATTGAAAGGAAAACAATATCCTCGACGCAGTATTTGAACTCGCATCCTGTTTGTCTCAGCCTTATACACGGACCTAGTCCGAGACCTAGACCTAGTAGTCTCAGCCTTATAGCGCTAATCCGATAAACTCATCCAAATTTAATAATACTTAATGTTACAAGCAGAGAGTTCAAATTCGTTCGTTTTTAGGGTGGGTCAGGTAACAGCTATTACCCACTATACATTTGGTGGTGTGAGTCATCCTGCTGCTTTGCCCTTTCCATGCGGCTTCCCGCAATCCTAAGAATTTTCGGGGGCACAACGCCAATAAGTGGGTACAACATTCATACCTGGGTCGGCTTACAGCAACCAGTAAAAGTCTCATTCAGTTCTGTGTTCGCTAAGTTGGAGTGAACGGTACGGCTCCACACTGGGCAGGCGTATTCGCCAGCGGAAAAGCAGAGCTTCATACCACTTGTTCGCAGAAGCTGGGGAGACGCTCCCCATCTGGTAGACGTAAGACGACGGAGCAGGTTGTTCTTAGTGTTCACTTTCTGCCTAACATTCTCGGAATTTTTCTTGAGAGTTTGAGGGACCTATCCAAAGTAATTAAAAAAAGACTCTCGTTACCGTCTACTCTCGGCCCCTCGACCCCTAAAAAAAGAATTGTTTTTTTGTTCAACCCTTAAACATAGTTCACACTCGACCCCCGTTTGGGTTAGGACTGTGGGTGATTGGTACCCTTTTGCCACGAGTTGTTGAATGTTCGGCTCACTTGTCTGGAAAGTGGGTTGTGTTAGGTTAGGTAAGTTGAAAGCCTCCAAGCGGCGCACCCTGGGCAACGTCGGCTCCAACTGCCTGCTTCCAAACACAGATCATCCATGATGCTCTGTGAAGGGAACCGGGCTAGAGGCGGGACGGCAAGTCCGTCGCTGCGGTGGCCATCTAACCCCTACTCCCCCCTCTGCTGACAGAGGGTAGGTCGAATGGGCGTGGAGTAGAGATGGAACCCAATCCCAAGGTCTCGCGTGCCGAGGGGATGAATGGCTGGAGGGTTTGTATCCGGTCCCTAGCGCTGGGAAAGGGACCTTACCCTTCAAGAGGGAAATAAAATGGAACAGAGACTAACGGAAAAAAAATCCTCAGGCAGGCAAGGGCGAGTCCCGCCCCTCTAGGGATCTCCTAGAGGGCAGCCCCATCGTATCTGAGGGGGACACCAATAGTCTCGCGGGCTGGCAGACCACCGACCTGCGCCACGAGCGAGAAAAGGAGCTCCAGGTTCACCTGGAGCAACTGCGCGACGTGGATGCACCGCTTGCCGTCGCCGACGGCAACAAGAGCCGAGGAAGCTCAAGTCCCCATGTGGACGTACCTCTTGCCGTCGTCGGCGGCAACAAGAGCCGAGGAGGCTTAGATCCTGGAGGCAACTTGTCTGACCAGGACACGCGTGGCACCTCCAAAGTTTGGAGGAAGCGTCCTCGCAGTAAGGACTCGGGGTCGCTGGGTCTCTCCTCAAGTGAGGAGAACCTGTCGGCCCCGAAGGTATCAACGGGACGGAGAGGGCGGGGTCGCGCGGTGGGGACCACCGCTCGGGTGCCGGTGCGCGACGTGCGGGGTCGCTACTTGCCTCGGCCCGACACGCCTGCCCCTGCAGAGTGCGTGCAGAGCGATCCCGGGCACATGAGTGCGGTTGCTCCACTACCTCTCTGCTAGGGGCAAACAAGGCGGAGGCGAATGCCGCAAAGCGGGCGCATCAACGGGCTGTCGCGGTAGATGAGGTCAATGAGTTGGCCCGACAGGCCTGAGAGCGGCGTACGGCTCGGAAGGCGGATGCATCATTGGTGGCGCTCAGTCGCTAAGTGAGAGACGGCCTGGATGTCGTCCTGAAGGTTGCCACCAAATCGGGCAACCTGAAGGTCACGTTCACGCGTGCTTTGAAGGACGTGGTGGACAGCATCCAGGAGGCGGTTGAGGTCCTCAGTAGCCGCACAACCACGGAGGAGACGGCGAAGTTGTGGGAGGAGAACAGCCGTCTCCGTTCCGAGTTGGAGGACCTCAAGCGGCAGTTTGCTGCTCAGAAGGCAGCTGCTGGTTGGTCCGTACCGGCCCATCGCTGGCCCCTTCGTCGGTTCAATCCCCGGCCTCATCGTCGGCCTCTGCACTTGCGGATGCAGAGGTCGAAAATATCGCACGCATCTGCATGATGCAGTGCGGTCAAATGGTGGGTGCTCGGTTAGAGGCCATAGAGGCGAGACTGCCGGCCGAAAACGTCCGCCCACCGCTCGCTGCGGATAAGCGGAAAAAGGAGGCACCCGCAAAACCGGGCCCGACGGCCGCAGTTACACCAAGAAGAGCTGGGCAGAAAGCCGGAAAGCCCGCTGAGGTTAGGTCCGCGCCCACTTCCCAGTCGGCGGCTGCGACCCCGCCGACGCCACCCTTACGCAGACCTGGACGACGGTGGTCAAGAGGGGCCGCCGTCGAAAGAAGAGGACGGCGCCGCCGGCAACCGCTGGAGCACCCGCACCGGTAACAAATAAGGCCACGGGACCGCCTAAGGTCAGAGCCCCACGCTCCGTGGCTGTAGTGATAACGCTGCAGCCTGGAGACGTCGAAAGGGGCGTCACGTACAAGGCGGTCCTGACAGAGGCGAGGGCCAAAGTCGCGTTCCCCGACCTTGGAACACCGTCCGGCTTCAAAATGAAGCTGGCGATTACGGGGGCGCGGCTGCTCGAGGTGACGGGTGCCTCTAGCGCCGAAAAGGCGGACATTTTGGCCGCCAAGCTGCGGGAGGTCTTCAACCCTAATCCGGATGTCCAGGCCGATGAAGACGGCTGAGCTGCGTGTCGACGGTCTGGACGACTCGACGACTCCAATTGAAGTCGTGGCGGCCATTGCCCGAGCCGGCGGATGTCCGTCCGAGGATATGCGGACGGGTGAGATCCGCGCCGACGCTACCGGGCTCGGCATGATCTGGGTGCGGTGCCCGGTGGCGGCAGCGAACAAGGTCGCTGAAGGTGGGCGACTGTTGGTGGGGGTGGGTTTCAGCAAGAGTGAAGCTACTGCAGCCCAGGGCATTGCAGTGCTATCGTTGCCTGGACATTGGGCATGTCAGGACACGATGCACCGCCGAAATAGACCGCAGCGAGCAGTGCTATCGCTGCGGTCAGCCCGGCCACAAGGCAGCCTAGTGCTCCGCGGCACCAAACTGCAGCCTCTGTACAGCTGCAGGGAGGCCCGCTGGGCACAGAGCAGGCGGAAAGGCCTGTGGTGCACCCGCGCAGCAGCAGAAGAGGAGAATGAGGGCCAAGGTTGCCAGGGGCTCTTTACCCCCCGTCAACTTGGCTGCTCTTCGGCCGACTCCCGGCCTAGGAATGGAGTGGAGGGAGTCCGCTGTTATTCGTGTGCACTCATGCAATGGGCCACCCACTGCAGACTTAATTTGGTTGGTCCATCACATGGGCGACCTGCCGCGCGCTCTCGTTCCTTCCACTCTACCCTGAACTACAAGCCGCTCGATAGAGTCGTTGCCTCGTCGTGACACGTGTCCAAAGAACTGGAATACTCGAGCTTGGACTATAGCCGACAGACGCTGCCTAATACCGAATTCTTGAAGGGTGGACATATTAGTGCAAAACTCAGTCCACGATACTCCAAGCATTTTTCTCCTGCACCACATTTCCAGAGCATCTATTCTCTTCCTCTCAGTGTCTTTCAGCGTCCAGGTCTTGGCTGTGTATAGAAATATGGGGAACACAAGTGCACATATGAGTCGGGTTTGCCTGGCTTTGGTGATATTGTGATGCCTCCATATTTTCTTCAGCCTATCCATATTCGAACATGAATTCATTATTCTTATCACCCACAGCACCAATTGACATTTATAAAATAATTACGACTCTGAAAAATACGAATAGCTCTGGCTTCGACGACATTGAAACTAAGATAATAAAAAGCGTAGCTGTTGAAATTTCACCGGTTTTTAGCTTTATTACAAACCTATGTATAGAACATGGTGTTTTTCCCGAAGACTTAAAACTGTCCGTAATAAAACCACTACTTAAAAAGGATGATCCTCAAAATATACAAAACTACAGACCCATTGCTCTTCTTTCGATATTTTCCAAAATAATTGAAAAGGTTATTTATAACAGTATATACATGTTCCTTGAAAAAAATGGCATTTTAGCTAAAGAGCAGTATGGTTTTAGAAAGTGTAAAAACATAAACATGGCCATTTATGAATTGATCAACGAAATAGTTACAAATATGGACCAAAAAATACCTGTAACAGCCTTATTTATGGATATGACTAAGGCTTTCGATTTTGTTGACTATGAAATCCTTATAAATAAGCTATATAAGTATGGCATTAGGGGCAAAGTTTTAGACTTAATAAAGTCGTACCTTACTGGCAGAAAACAGGTAACTTGTATTTCAGCAGTCGATGTTCAAACTAAAACTGAAATTAATTACCAATCGAGAGAGAGACACATTTACTATGGTGTGCCTCAGGGAAGTGTGCTTGGCCCTTTATTATTTTTATGCTATATAAATGACCTTCCGAAAACCATACCACATCCTATGACCCTATTTGCTGATGACTGTACTATAGTATTTTCTGGTGAAAATATTGATTCACATGAAAACGACATAAACAGTAGCTTAAGTCTAATAATTCAATGGCTAAATAATAACAACTTGCAGATTAATCTTAATAAAACTCAAATAATGACATTTAAACAAAGAACTAGTTCTAAAATTCTTGACATTAATTATGACCAAAATAAGATTATTAAAACGGAAAGAACCAAATTTCTAGGTATTTGGCTAGACGAAAGCATGACATGGAAAACACACATGGAGACTATGATAAAAAAAATTCATCAATTTTGCTATGCCCTACACAATTTGAATAAGGTTGTAAATCGTAATACTGTCCTTACTGCATATCATGCATATGTCTCCTCAACTCTTCGTTACGGCATAATATTTTGGGGCAACTCTACCAACAGAGAAATGGCATTTAAAGCCCAAAAACAATGTCTTCGAGCGATATGTTTGTTAAAAACCACCGAAAGTTGCAAACCATTTTTCGTTAGTTTAAAAATACTTACGCTTCCATCCCTCTATATTTATGAAACATCAATATTTATTAAGGAGAATCTGTCTAAATTTGAGAAACTTAATACTAGACGTCACCAAAGCATACTAAAGTCAAAAAAACACAGTACTGCACTTTTCTCGAAGAGTTGTCTTGGCATGGGTCCAAAGATTTATAATAAACTACCAAAAACCATAAAAAGCATGACCAATATAAACCATTTTAAATCGCAATTAAAGAAATTATTGATTGAAAAGGCTTACTACTCTATCAATGAGTTTTTAGATGATAGAACCTTAAAATAAAAAATGTCCGATCCACTTGTTATTCTATCTTGTTTGTTTGGTTTGTCGTTTTATTTTTATTTTTCTTTTACACCTACTTTGTACGCCTTGCAAGGCAAAACATAGTGATACAACACAAATTTTATACCATGTACCATATTACCTATGTTAAACAAATAAAATACTTTGACTTTGACTTTGACTTTGACTTTGACTTATCCATGGCAGACCTGGCCATAGCCATGCGTCGCTTGATCTCGTCCATGGGGACGAGTTCAATAATAAATTATTTCATTTAAAATAGAATTGATTTATCTTCATTTGTAGAGGCGGGACCCTATTACTAAGACTTCGCGGTCCATCTGTCTGTCTGTCACCAGACTGTATCTCATGAACCGTGATAGCTAGACAGCTGATATTTTCACAGATGATGTATTTCTATTGCCGCTACAACAACAAATACTGAAAACAGAATAAAATAAATATTTAAGTGGGGCTCCCATACAAGAAACGTGATTTTTTTGCCGTTTTTTGCAATAATGGTACGGAACCCTTCGTGCGCGAGTCCGACTCGCACTTGGCCGGTTTTTATTTTTAATCTTTCCTTATTTTCGAGTTGATCGTGACTTAACATCTTAGACAGTTTGAGCCCAGTAAGTGGCCACGTTAATAGCGGTGCCAGTTACGTTCATTAAGTCCTCAAAAGTGCAGATGTATTGGCAGTTGGAGCAAACCGACAGTGGGCACCGCACACACAGTTAGTATCAGACGGGTCTGTAAAAAGCCCATTTTTCCAAGTTGCATTTGTATTGATAGTACAGGAACTCAAAAAAATTGGCAAAAGTAAGCAGGGTGATAATAGTCCTGCCTGCCGATGCATCACTCTGGAGTTTAATCTATTTTCAGATAAGTCAGCTTGATTATAGATTAGTTTTTGTAAAATCCCACTAAAATACAAACCTCATGTTTTGACATTATCTACATCCTTTGTCGGATTACTTTGATTAATTAATTTAGGTCTCGTAGATTAACTACATTATCGCCTTAATACGTCAAATATCAATTATTTTTAATTGAAAACAATCAATCTAATTGGAATCGGGCATGCTATCTAGAACAACACCTATATTCCAAGTCATGTCCTCCATGTCGACTCTACCTCGAATCATCAAATTGACGGTTATAGTTTGTTATTTATTGTTATTAATCGAGAGTTTACCCGTTGTCGTGGCGACTGAGTCAAATGGAAGCCCTTCAAACTGACTTGGAATATGGATTTAAGCAGCTAGTCTAGGTAGGTACGTACCCTAAAGATCAATGGTAACCCATGAGAGGAAAATCCTATTTGGATAAAAACAACACGTGTAGTGATTCTGTAAACATCTCACCCTTAAAACTTAGAGGAACGGAGCTGTGGTGTTTGTTTTGAACGGTCACTTGCAGTGATAGCATTTTTCAAGCTCACTTCACCTTTGTTATCACGGTGAGATTATTACAGAATATACCGACTGTACCTAAAGATAGCTTCTAGGTAAGTACTTACAAACTTTTTATACTAACACCATTCAACAGCTTCGTACCCAAACATTGAGCTCAATCTATAACACATTCGATAACATACATGGCAACATAATTATGCCTAACTTGCTGTATTTTTCCAGCTCGGACCTTCCCTCTAAATAATTTGTCGTGCGTTATACGCCTAAAGCCTGTAAACAAAGTACTTGTGAACGCATTCGTTAGCACTCGGGAGACGGCAAATCGACTCATGGACCGACGCCGACGAACACCGACGCCAATTAGAGTCAGCGCATAACGTGACGTCATCATTGCCACGTCACACTTCCTGGGCCGCTAAAATGAATTTCGAATGACGAAGGTTTTTTTTTAAATTAGTATTTATTATTGATAAGATCATTTAACGTTTGATCACTATCTCACATTATTTCTCGTATTTAAAAAAAGCCTTCATATTCGTATTTATCAAAGTCAAATACTTTTCCAAATTTAAAGGGAAATTAGGTTTTATGCCGAACTTTACCCGAAATCCTTATCCGGTCGACAAATTAGTCCAAGAGCGAGCGAAGCGAGCTCGGGAGTTTAGGGCACCCCGATACGGATAGGTTAGGCTCGAAGATAATGACGGGAGCTGAATTGCTTCTATACTTTCTGTAACTTATATGGTGTACATAATAAAGAGTATTCTATTCTATTGAGTGAACACATCTCCTGCCATCATTTTCATGTTATGTTACTTTAGACCCTGCAGACAGAAATAGGAGCAGCAGTGCTCCGTCGACTTTGTTGCTTACATGGTAATCATAGTGAAATAAAAAAAAAAACTAACCTAATCTAACTATCTGATTTCGGGTTAGGTTTGGAATAAACGGAGTTGGTGTTTTTATGGCAACAGCGATGCAATATGTGAAAGTTCTTATAAATCGGAAAATGATGATGTCGTACAGATTTCACCTAACATCTAGGTCCCCAAATATACAAACAACAATTTCTTAAGCTAGTCATATTTTTTTAAAGAGAACAACGTGGTATGAAATTGCTGCCAGTTTTATCTGAAAAGTTTCTTATCAAATTCATTGATACTAGTATATAATATGTAAATGGTCAAATTAGATAATTTAATATGACACTATAAAATATCGTATAGTAAGGGTTACAAAAAGAAGTAAATTCTGGTATTACTACATAGTAACTTTGTATTTAAATTATCAATTAATTTATCATGCGGGCCCAATGTTTAGATAAAATATATTTGATTGATCACCATTACCATAGATAGATTCACCATTAGTAACAAAATATAAAATAAAATATAATATAGTTGTCGTAGGCCAATAAAATAGTCGTTAAACATATCATATCGCAATACAGCATTTATTGTTTTGCCTGTCAAACCTGCCAAATCTCTGACCTAGACTAGAGTCAAGAGCAAATAAAAAAGGCAAATCGATTCTGCAGGGTGTTCAACTGATCAGAGTACAAGCAAATAAAACTAAGCTTAGATAATAATTATTACAATTGGAAAGCACTTTATTCTGCGATTAACTTGCTGTTCCTTTTTTCGTTTATTCATCTTATTTCTTATTATATTACATTTCTAAATATTTCTTAAAATCATAAAAAAGGGTCTCAGTGTAAACAGGGTCCAAGCAACAGGCGATCAGGGCTTCAGAGAGAGGAACCTCCTAACAATGCGAGCCGTGTCCAGCAGTACAGCTTTCTGGATCAGGCCCTTGACCCAGCCACCTAACGAGAGCCTCCTAAGGTGTTAGTCCAGGCTCGAGGCTATTAAGCCATTGGCTGACACGAATATTGGTACAATGATCGCTGTGTCCACATCCCACATGTCGACAACCTCGCGAGCCCAGTCAAGATACTTGATTTGCTTATCTTTCTCGGCTTTCACGAGGTTCCCGTCATGCGGGACGGTAATGTCAACAATGATTGCACGCCTCTCGATTCGGTCTACCACCACAATATCAGGCTTATTGGCTACAATAGTCCTGTCAGTGATGATGGACCGATCCCAGTACAATGTGATATTGCCATTTTCGAGAACTGGGTCGGACACATACCTGTAGTACGGTACCTCCGATGCCACAAGATTCCTTTTTTAGGGTTCCGTACCCAAAGGGTAAAAACGGGACCCTATTACTAAGACTCCGCGATCCGTCAGTCTGTCCGTCTGTCACCAGGCTGTATCTCATGAACCGTGATAGCTAGATAGTTGAAATTGAAAAACAAATACTAAAAACAGAATAAAATATATATTTAAGTGGGGCTTCGCGTTTGACCACTATCTCACCTGATGGTCATAATTCACATGTCATTTATTTCGGAACTAGCTTCTGCCAGCGGCTTCGCCCGCGTGAATGTCGAAAATTATCCCAAGGCAACATATGCCCGGGATAAAAAGTCCTATGTGCTACTCCAGACTATAATCTATCGCTGTGCCAAATTTCATTCAAATCCGTCCAGCCGTTTGAGCATGAGGGAGTAACACACATACAAACACACACTCACAAACTTTCGTCTTTATAATATTAGTAGTGTGACAACATAGGTACATTGATTCATTTATTGGTCGACGATGAGGCACGCTTGCCTAGTAGATTTGTTCACTCTTGACTTAAAAACTCCCAGGTTGTGGCCTTCAGTAAATACAGTAGAGAATTCTACTCCTTAGCTGCATGCCTATTAATAAAAACTGTATTAACACAGTTTTCAATATTTCTTATGACTTATACACAGCTGACACACTTGACACAGCTAACAACACCACCATCGTCGCAAAAAGGAATATTAGATGCGCCCACCCATGTCTCGATGTGGCCAATAGTTAGGCAAATTGACAAACAGATTGTTCTCATTGATCTGCTCAACTTTATGTTGGGCAAAACTTGAAATAATCGGTGAAATCAATAAATGCTAAGAGTATCGTAATGTGCCCAGGCAGATCTCGATCGGCCTAGTACAACGATTGACCCACGACACGACTATAGATAAAATACGATTATAATACGAATACCTACGATGAATTTCGACCACGTAACCATTGCCAATCGTTTGAAAGCGCCTTCTTAGCCCATAGGTCTAGTCAAGAGCTGTTGTTACGGAGTAAATTAGTCATAACACAGCGTAAATTTAATTAGCGTGATAATTGCCGCACCGAGGTCGCTCCGTTAATCGCCAACTAATGCTGAGTAGGTGTCGAATGCCACTCAAAGGAAAGCGTTCGACTAGCAAGACTAATTGATTATTTGGAGCTGGAGCACGTCAGCTTTGAACTAATCTAATCTAACTACCTTATTATGTCCGACAGTTGAGTGAAGACATTTTTTCCGCACTCGTCTGTTCTCTGCCATTGTGGATCAGTCTTTCTTGAACTTTGAACAGCTGTCTTTAATTTAATAAGAATATAAATATTTCTAAAATACTAGATTACATACTTTCAGTTGTCAATGGAAATCCTATGATTTATTGTGTCCTACTAAAAAAACCGGCCAAGTGCGAGTCGTACTCGCACACCAAGGGTTCCGTACCATTATCGCAAAACACTGCAAAAAATCACGTTTGTTGTATGGGAGCCCCCCTTAATTTATTTTATTTTAATTTAATAATTATTATTTTTTGAAGAGAATATACAACTAAATATTCTGTAAATATTTCAAGCGTCTACCTGTTGCCGTTATTAATATCGAGCAAAAAACGGCAAATATATCACGTTTGTTGTATGGGAGCCCCCCTTAATCATTTATTTTATAACGTTTTTAGGATTTGTTGTTATAGCGGCAACAAAAATACATCATCTGTGAAAATTACAACTGTCTAGCTATCACGGTTCATGAGATACAGCCTGGTGACAGACGGACAGACGGACAGACGGACAGACAGACAGACAGACAGTCAGACAGACAGACAGACGGATCGCGAAGTCTTAGTAATAGGGTCCCGTTTTTACCCTTTGGGTACGGAACCCTAAAAACTAACTCTAAATAAAATAGGATTCCTGTTTCAGTAAAAAAAAAACCCTTATTCGCTTCGACATCATAATCAAGTATTATGGCACATCTAATAATTTGGGCTTCAGCTTGCTTTTGTTCATCTTCACTTAAGTTTGCCCTAGTCGACGGCACGAACTATTTTGTGCGCGGGGTTAAAATGCATGCTATCTCATCCGACAACACGTGCGAAATAGATAGATGCTGTGATGAGCAGTAAGAACCTAGTTCGCGTGCGAATTAGCACTTTTGAATTTTTTTTGCGAAATGGATGATGATTTAGACCGAAAACGAGCGCGCGAAATTTTATAAAAAGACCTTTGGGAGTCTGGATATCATGAAAAAACTACTAAATGTTCAGAATAACATTATTTGCAATGTTGAACTACTAATCTATCCCTATAAGGTGGCTGTTTTGCAAATTTCCTTCTTCTTATGGTATTTATTTTCGCCCAAAGATGCGTTAAAATTGGTGTTAAAATGTGGAACTTTCGACGCTCATAACTTTCAAATATTCTTTTTTTTTCATACAGGGCTAATCATTAGCTCAGCATTATCTAATGATGAGACGAATTGTCAAACAGTGGATTAAACGCCAGACTACGTTTGTATGGAATAATGATCGATTAGTGTAACCCTTGAACCCGTACGGTTTATTCCTAAAATAATGCGCTATAGTAACGTCTGAATACTTACTGTGAAGAAGTTTAATTTTAATAAATAAATCGAAATGTTTAAAACAGCTTTGAAACAGCATATTTTTCTCAATTTCAGGGTTGGGTTGGGCCCATGTTGGGCCTATTGTCAACTTATATTTCGTGTCGATGGAACAATTTAAATTGTCCAATACTTTGTCACTTCCACGGTTTTGTTAGTGGCAGTGACATAGGTTGCGTTCACTGTAGGTTTTGTGGCACAAAAGGAATGGAGGTTGGCCATGGTCTGCGATTCGGTTCCAACTTCACATCCATAATAAAAATTATTAATAATGACGAGTACAAAACAATGACCAAAGGGTCTTAGGGTAAACAAGAACGCACCGATATTAAACTATGCGTCAAACGTCAGAGGGTCGCGCCGCCTGTATTCGGCGTAAATCGTAGACACCGAGAGCGTTCGCGCCCGCCCGTGAACTTGACGCATACTCGTCTTGAACGATATTGTCAGCAAACAGCTTGATACTTGTTGAATTACATAATCAGCCTATAATATTCTCACTGACGACACGGTTGGCGCAGTGATTTAGCGATCGCCTGTTGCGCTGCGTGTTTGGTCTGGTTGTTTTTTGTATGTGAATTTGTATGTTTGTAAATGCATCCATGACACAGGAGAAATTCCAAGTTTGGGCCAAAACTGCTGGCACAAAAGCCTCCTGTGAAAAGGAATGGGCCACCATCTACCACGCGGGCCTAATACGGGTTGGTAAATGTCACATTATTTAGTTCTAGGACACACGATGTTCACCGTTTTGAGAGCAGTGGTGATGAAATAAATTACACAAAGTAATGCGTCTGCCTGGGTCCGAAACCACGATCTACAATTCGTAAGCCGAGCCGTATTTACTGGTAAATGTATGCATAGTACGAGGCTGTAAACATGATTTAATGGGATATACAAAATAGATTCACATTCAGTCTGTCTAGGTCTCCAGCCACCCGCTCGTCAGAGCTTTTGCCGAAAAGCTGACAACGTAGCGGTCAACATGTAGGTTGCGGTGCTGCCTGGGCGACATTGCAACTGAGGCGAGCCGCGATACCGTATGGGCCATCCATACCCATACGATACCGCTGCTGAGGGTTGCAAGCCGCGGCGGGAGAAGAGTGCCGGCATTACGGTCGCCACCGTCTCATGGCGGACGCGGTGGGGCCGCAGGGGAGGAGGGGTGTCGGTATAGCGTTGGCCGTTCTCCCTATCCTCTGCGATCGAAAAATGGTAGGTGGCGGGGCCATTGACCTTGACCTTGACTTTTTGACCTTGTGACGGCAAGGGGACCAAGGGTACCATACAAGGGGTCGACTGACGCCCATGTGCTGGTTTGGTCCCTGAGGTGGTCACGGCGTACAGTGTGTCCTGGTGCGCCGGTGATGGGGGTACTCCCCAGAGGAGGTTCCGGTGACGGTTAGCCGCGGCAGCTTCGCGCTGAGTGTTAACGCGTGCCCGTGTTCCCGCCATAAGCGGCACAGAAGGACACCGTGGAGTTTTAGTGGGTTGGAGTCCCACATAACTGCCCCGTGGTAGTGCAGTATGCACGAGCATGATATCAGGCAAAAAAAAATAAAAAGGTTTCCAGCCACCGAGGTGCTGATATCGACAGCCACCGCTAGAGACGATATTATCAACACTTGCCATACAAAATACGAGTCAGTGTGTGCAACCAAATTTTAGACGTGCCGTGTCAATTTGACTATGCTGCTATAAGTACTATGGCCATGACAATCGAAAAATGTGCTCATCGTGATGCCGCAGCCATGCATATTTTATTATAAGCTACCGGGCACGGGGTTTTGAGCTCTGTGGTGGAATGTTTTTCGGTTTCAACAACTTCAACCAAGTAAACTTAATAACCCTTATACACTTTAATATCCAATGTAGTATTAAATTTATTGTTCTAATTAATATTCAATGTATTACTCAATTGTATCGTTTATGTTCATAATGTTTTGTGTAGGTACTTGCATGATTGTCTATGTTGTATGATTATTTCTGGAGGAACATTGGCTACTAAAACACAGGCCCCTGGTCTAGTTTAGGAGGCAGCAATTCACCCAATTTATTATTATTATTTATTATTATATTATATTTTTTATATTTGTTCGCTTATCTGATGTTTTTCCTTTGTCAAAGCAATTATAATCGAAATCAACAGCCAATCTACAGTTTTTTTGATAGTGATTTTTGTTAAAAGAAAAACCCAAAAACCCAATAAATTGCGCCGTATTGTGCAATAACATCATTTAAAGGTTACAAACACGTAATGAAAAGTCATGTAGGTATTATTACTTACAGATTTATTATAAGAGCACAGATTATTGTACACTGATACGAGGGATTATCAACATTAATGCGATTGCAACCTGACCAAAATGATAATCTAATCCTATGACAGAATTATGTAAGCCATAAAAGTTAGACTGAATCGGGCTAATACTTTTTTTTCTCATGAAACCATGCTTCATAGAAAATAATCACAATTAACAGTTTTTAATTCATTTATTTCAATGTATCTCCTAGGGTTATCTTTAACACATAACTCGGTTATGAGGTTTAACAAAAATCATGGTAAATTTATCAGTATGTAAACCACTTCTTCTCATGGAACCATGCTTTGTATCTCCTAGGGTTATCTTAAACAGATAATTCGGTTATGAGGTATAACAAAAACATAGTAAATTTATCAGTAAGTAGGTACCTAAATTACTTTTTCTCATGAAACCATGCTTTATAGAAAATTATCATCGTCATTGTTTGTTCTTTATTCATTTATTTCACTGTATCTTCTAGGGTTATCTCATACTGATAGCCCGGTTATGAGTTTTAACAAAAGTCATGGAAAATAATTTTAAGGGGTTACAGATAGGTTGCCACAATCATGTTTAATATGTACCTAAAAAAACATGTTTTATCATGTTTTTTTAAGAACTACGTCTAGGGGTAGGGGGTGGGGGGGGGGGGTAGGGGTACTTTTGATACCCCTTGAATTAAACAATACTCTCTCAAAACACTATATAATGTATAATGTTACAGTTAAAACCAGTTTTTAGATAGAACGCGTTTTCCCCAGTTATAACTAGTTTTTAGCGGGGCTCCGTCGACTTTGTTACTTAAATAATAATCGTACTTACTTGCCTATTCTATATTAAAACCAATGTCAACTTTAAAATATAACATATTAATAGTTTTTATCACATTGTCTAGTCATATTGGGCATTTAACTGATAAAAAATTTTGAGCATTAGTTAATTCTAGTTTTCACAAAGGAACTTAGTAAAAACTAGTTCTAACTAGGGAAAACGCGTTCTATTTAAAACTGGTTTTAACTGTAACATATATACTATAGTATTTATGTACAATTATGTACAAAAGTATGTGTATAGGTACTATTGGTACTTAGTGATTTAAGAATATAAAGAATATAAAATAAACAATAAATGTAGGGATGGGGTCTTCCTTGAGGGAAAAGTGCAGGATGAAATTGAGACGAACTTTATTATATGAGTTCATATCTATTAAGTGCTAATCACTGATCAGGAGAGATGTGCGAAGATATTTAGGTTAAAGACAGGACCGGTCGTCTTTGAGGCAGGCCTTAGAAACCATGACAACTTGGATTCGACCTGATTAGACTACGGTCTTGCTTGGATTCGACCCGATAAGATTACGGAGAGGATCATTGTGGCTCTCTGAAAGTGGAGCCCTGACCACAGGACTCATATCAGAAACATTTCAAATATAATAAAGACGCTCAAAAACTCGCTTTGCTACCTTTAGTTTGCCAGTTGGCCGTTTATATCTTATCTATGTTTAATTCAATTTATATTGATGATTAAATTATACGAAATCTGGTACTTAATCAGTGTTTGTGATACATATTTTCAATCGTGACACAAGCCACAATAGGTATTAGTTGCAAACGATAAACAGTACTGGGTTTTTTTAATATCCTTGTTGTGTAAAACTGATCATTCTATTTAAGATAAGATTATAGGGCTAGTCATTCATACCGGTTACTTATATTCATGTCTATGATTAAGACAGAGCTTTGATGGTGTAAGCAATAATGTCATATTTTTATTAATTAATATTGTTTTAAAACGCAATGTCATTACTGTCTGCATCTTAATGCAATCTTCCTGGGTTTATTTTCCAATCAATTTTTTTTTTATTATTTTTATTTAGTTGAAATCAAATCAAAATATGTTTCAATTACACCATTAAGGTACTTTTGATATGACAGCCAAAACGAAACAAAAATGAAGCTAGTTACACATTGGCAAGCGTCAGTAGGTCTCTATGGAGAAGAATGTGCAAGAAACTCCACGGACACTCTTTTCCATCAATAGCTTTTAATTATAAGTATTTGGTTACATCATACTTGTTGGAAAATTACATTAATGTAAGAACGATGTAAAAAACAAGCCGAGGCAACCTAGTCATGACCCATCCCAACAGATGGGGCCTGTTCAAGAACATGACGCATGGATTGGCAACACTCAGCTCAACCATCATGAAGGGAGTTGAATGATCCAACACGTATGCCACCATCAGAGATACATTTGAGAGAGCATGACAGACTTTTAGCTGCCAGGGCTTTTATGTTTAGTAGGCAAATGACACAGATTTAAGTTGTCGAGCGTAGTTTTGGGCACTTGTTTTTCAGTCCCCTTTGAAGAGACCAAAACAACAAAACTCTCTTTTTTAACTCACTGGCAATTTTTCAGAGGGTAAAAGTGGACAATTATCAATATGAACAACTTTTACTGAGAATAAACCACAAGTATAAAAAAAATCTGCTGTGCAGTAGGTACATTTATGTTCGCCTATCTCGACAAAATATAGGAAACAGCAGGTTCTTTTTATTAAAGTAAACGCAGTGGAATTTTTACATAATATACCTATATTGCGTGCGATATCAAAATTACAAACAGTAACAAGTTTCGCCTAACAACCACACATAGATCATATTAAATCTAGAAGGAAAGACTTCATAAAGTATCACTGGAAGTGCTTTTCTAACATTTCCTCTTCTTTTTCAAACCGAAGTCTTCGCAAAGCCTTATCAGTCTTGGTTTGAATAATGGCTTTGTATAGATATCAGCCAATTGTTCTTGCGTAGGCACTTGCTCAATTTGGATATCTCCTTCAGACACATTGCTTTACATAAAAACGTCTTAGCCTGATGTGCTTTGTCTTGCGATGATATTCGTAAGGTGGATTATGAGCTAGTTTTATTGCAGACTCATTGTGAATGCGCAGTACTGGTTTTTCTAATTTATCACTTAAAATTTTAAGCAATCTCTTCAGCGAAATCAACTATAAGGTTAGGCAGCAACTATTTCTGCTACTGTGAACGACAGCGCAACTGAGGTTTACTTCACACTTCTCCAGGAGATTGCTGATCCAGCGAACATGCATATCAACCCGCTAGTAGAACAACCACTTAAGTTATCGCCTCCATGACCCGCATCACTTTCGTGACACACATGAGTCGTTTCTCATTCTTTTTAAACTCTAGACCAGTCTCGATTGTTCCTTTGAGGTAACGGAAGATTCATTCGTATTAGTAGGGTTATCTAAGGTTCTGGATACGACTCCAACTGCATACGCGATATCTGGCCATGTACCCACTATGAGATAAGCCAACGCTCCCACAGCTTGTCTATCGGGGAAATTTTGTGCCACAAATATCTCCCACCAACTTTTTTACAGGAATATCAAATTCAAATTACTAATTTGACAATTGATGTACCAACGGCTTTACAGTCACTCATTCCATACTTCGCCAAAACCTTTTTAGTATAGGCGGCTTGATGAACTCTTATATTTCCATCATTGTGTCACTCTAACTCTAGCCCAAGAAAATACAATGGCGGCTTAGTCGTTATCTTGAAACGAACTTTGAGTTCATTTTCAATAAAATGATCAGCTTCTACGTCATCAGAGGAAGCCAGTTATCCATCATCAACGTACAAAGCTATTAAAATCTTTGTTTTTCCACGATGTCTCACATATAAACATGGATCTGCTTCGCTCTGTGTAAATCCAGAATCAATGAAAAACCGTGAATACACTCGTTCCAACATTTAGGTGCTTGTTTAAGTCCATAAAGACTTCTTAACATCTTCTTCACTTTTTTCAAAGTTTGTCTTATAGTAGGTAGATTTTTTTCTTATTCATACTTTAATTACCTGAAGTATTGCCACAGTACTAAAAGTCACCACACCCCATCAGAAAGTATCACGGCGTTGAGGTCGCACTCTACAAAAACGTATCACCGTAAACTCTATAATCCGGCGTGCAAGTTTATTAAACGTCAGTAACATGCTGCCCCGACAAGCGTTCTGTAGAAATTGAGACGAAACAATATGGAATTTCCATAAGTGCGACTGGAATAGACGAACTTCAGACTTCCTCTAACAATATTTAATAGGGAGTTATTAAATTGTCCATATTGCGTCTTGCCTATACATACGGAGAGACGCAGTTGAATAGAATTAAATAAGAGACCTATTTTGTACTATATTTATCTTGTGTATGTCCTGTGTTGTGCCGGACGTTAAGAATACTACCATGCCGTATCTTCCCGTAGATGTAAGAAGTGACTAAGCGACTTATCAGAGAATGGGCAGCAGCATTTACTATGCTGCAGTACATGCATTTTAACATCAAATTGCGGTCACCAACCCGCTTGCCAAGCGTGGCGATTACGGAAACCCCGCCCTTTGGGAGACGCCTATGTCCAGCAGTCGACGTCTTTGAGCTTCAAAACAGAAGTTCTTTTTGTGTGAGTATGTGGTGTCCTCTGACCTCTGGTGTCAGAGTTAATTAAGCTGACTCAGGGAACCCCACAGGCCTCAGACTTGGCTATTTCAGACTTACATTAACTATTAAGTCTAGGTTTCCTCACGATGTTTTCCTTCACCGTTGCCTGTCTTTTTTATTCTTTTATTTGAGATGGGTTTGCTCTTGACTCTAGTCTAGGACAGAGGTGACAGAGACAGAGTCGACGATAGATTGAGCTTACCCAGAAGAAGCCTGTTCAAGTGTTCACTCTAACTTTGAAGAGATTCGGGTTGAATGCGTTCGGCAACACAGACGCATCTCTCACGTCAGGTGAGTTCCATTCATTCGCTGTGCGCATTATGAAGGATGTTTGGAAGCGCTTGGTGCGAATTGGTGGAACGGTCTGATATCCAAGTTTAACTTAGAAAGTCCTTATGAATGTGAAAAGATCACATAGGTACTTTTTTATTGTCTATAGGCTCGCGCTTGACCACTATCAGCCACTGTACTTGCCCGGATTTGAACCCACGATCTCAAGTGCAGGAGGTGAGGACATAGCCACTGGGCCACCATGACATACACGTCTTTTAGCTAAATGATTTGATGTATTAATGCTGTCGCTGTATAAGGATTTGGAGAAAGTCTCTGTAGGATTATCTCACGCCACTCCTTTACGAGCTTCGAATCAGAGAGCCTCGTGTTTCTATTTGTACGATGGATCTTGAAGATCTGAGAACGATGAGGTCATGGAAACTGTTCTTACGGTCGGGCCGTGTGGTTAGTTTTCACGAACCCATTGTTGTATTCGTCAACGGAACTCCATAGACACTCGAAACGATACTAAAGTTCGTGCTGAAAGCTCTCGGGATTATTTTATTTAGTTCAGTGCTAAAAGGAGCGTAGCCGACTGATGAAGTCGATACGTTTTCAGCTAGATATTAAGGTTCAAAGTAGATCGATAGTGGATAGTGCTATTCTTTGTGTCTGATTCCAGTACACGGCCGCTTTAATACCGAACGTTTTAAAGCACGATTGCGAGGAACAAAGGCTCCAAATTCTTGGCAGCAGATCTGACTATTGGACAGAGTCAACTCACAAAACTAAAGATTGACGATGGCACAATCTTATCCGCCAAACTGGAACTACTAAGAGAGTACGAGAGATTCTATGGGATGTTGTACACGTCAATAAGTAAACCGTTGCAAATCTAGCAAACGACCCGAACCAACAAAAGTGTCGGTTCGGGTCGTTTGCTAGATTTGCCGCGCGTGCGGTTTTTTTGATTTGTCTTTATTTTTTCGGGATGTACTGAAGATATCTCGACGTCAGCCTGTACAAGATTGGGATGGGTCTATAGCAGCTAAAAACAACAATGTTTTGGGGGCCGAGTAGGTGCAAATCAGTTTGACGCTTACTGGTGGTAGGCTTCGGCCGTAGGCTTGTGACCACCCACCGGTCAAAAACGTACCACCAAGAAGCCAAGCCGTGTTCCGGTACGATGTTCGATGTAGCCAAGTAGAGGAGTTGGGTCGAGGTAGCTGTTCCTGTGCAGGCAGACCAGCCTGACGCACGCTGTTAAGGATGTATTGGGAGACTGGTCGCGGGTGTGCCGCTGGCTAACCGCAGGTAGTTGTGGGCCCAAGTAGTCTGCCAGCCACATATGAAAGACTGCCCCGCCAACTGTCAAAAAAGCCCTGAATGCTTCGTCGTGCTGATTGGCGACCAGATGGGGGCCCAGTGGATATTCCAGGAGGGCTCGGCGTCCCCGCAGTCTCCAGACTAGTGCCCCAATGATGGCATCCTTTCAATGCGTGTCTGTAGGTTAACGGCGTAGAACCTCGTCGCACTTCCTTCTCCTCTCCTCCATTCACTCTTTTTACATACATGATACGGAAAAGAAATACTGGAGTTCAATAGCGGCTGCACCCCCTCCCCCACAAAGTGCACCTCACCAACATTAGAGGTCTGCACTCAAATATCACTGCGACTGCCACTATCAAATAGAGGCTGAGAAACCAACGCTCTTTTTCCTTACGGAGACGTAGATAGCGTGTCCGTCAGACTTGACGTACCTGTCTTACCCAGGGTTTACCCTGGAGCACAATTTTAAACCACGCGAGGGTGTGTGTATGTACTCCTGCGATAACATTTGCTATCGGTGTCTCCGTAACCTGGAGTAGCAGCGGTGGCCCAGTGGTAACGGCCGCAACTTACAAGTTGTAGGTCGTGGGTTCGAACCCAGGCAGGCACTTTTCTTTGTGTAAATTATTACATCGCCACTGCTCTCAAAACGATGAAGGAAAACATCATGAGGAAACCAGCATGTCTTAGAACCAAATATTCGAAGACATGTGACATCCACCAACATGCACTGGGCCCCCGTGGTGGATTACGGCCCATTCCCTTTCACAGAGAGGAGGCCTGCACGTACAACGAACCAAATGCGAGTCTAAGTGCGGAAAAGGAGGCCATCTTTCCTATCCTATCCTAACCTTGAGTACTCCAGATTCACAACGCTCTGGGCTCTGGTGGACACAGGTCTGGATAAAATATCTACGCCTGTGTCTAACGTTCACACAGCGAAGATTAGGAGACACCTAGGTTCACAGAGTACCTCAGTGAGGCTCTCACTAGCGCTAAACCTTACCCAGCTGTTCCAAGGGGCAACGATGGTACCGGATGTTGATTTACACACTTCCAGTTGCTTGGATCTTCTGCTAAAAAAAGATCCAGACCGATACTCTTTGTCGATAACTTCACCCTTAGGTAGTTGCGACCACTGTCTTGTAAAGTCTGTGTCCGTCTACTACCCGCCCGATCCCAGCCCGAGAGGCACCCGGCAAGTTTGGCGGTACAAGTCAGCAGATTGGGATGGGATGCGATCTTTCTTCGCATGCTATCCTTGCGCCTCCTGTGCGCGGACGCCGTGACGGATGTGTTGCATCAGGGAATGGAGTACTACATTCCGTTCTCTGACGTAACAATGTCTATGCCATGGTTTGGTGCCAAATGTGATTCCACCACATAGGGGTGACAATAGCTGACTGAAGAAATATAGTCCCTAATAGGAAGCAAAACATTCAGCCCATAATCAATTTTAATAGATATCAATTAGACTGCCTCGTTAGCCGTATTCGCAACTACTACGACACTGCTGAAAGTATACCTCGTGTTAGTTTTCAGGGCAGCGAAAATTTTTATAGTGTTTTCCAACTGGCATTTCTTAGTAGCAGCTCGCAGGCTGGCTCATATGGAATTTTAATATAACCAATGAAATTTGCTATCTGATATCTGCTGCCTTCCAGAAAAACAATCGTGATATTATGTTATGTAATTCATTAAAGAGACAAGCTGAAGCTTGAAACAGAAACGTAGATAATCTACTGCTGTTAAAAGTATCTGATGATTTACATGGATTAGCACTCTGCAGCGAGCGACGCATACATGATCCATCATCGACAATCATGATTCCAATTATTTCAGAAACGTAATATATCATTAATTAGATTGTACGCTAAAAATAAAAACATGTTGTTATGTCGTTATATAGGTATACAAACTTTAGGTAGGTATTGGACAAATTTTGGTTCGAACTTCCAAGAAAGATTCCAATATTTTTTAGGGTTTTTATCAGTTTCAGCAGTTTTCAACATTTAAGGAATGATACCTTGGATTCACTAAATTAATTAACGGCGATGAATTAGGCGAAACCAAAAAAAAACTATGGTCCCTCAGAAACCCCCCTCCAGCTGACTATATTGAGCCTTCAGAAAAGCTCCCTGCGGACCACCAACTGCATTGGCCCACCTGGAAATCTCTAAACCGACTGCGAATAAGGTGGGTCGCTGCAGGCTCAACCTAGTTAGATGGGGGTACTCCAATAACCCACAGTGCGATTGCGGAGCCAGGTCCCAAACAATGCCTCACCTCTGTGCAACAACACCTGCACCTTAAAATACCTTAGTGAGGCAAATGACAAGTGACAACGCTTTTGGCGTGGCTGAATACTGGTCAAAATATATTTAATTTTGGAATCATCGATACGACGAAGAAGAAGAAGAAGATCTTGGATTAACAAGCTAATTAAAACTAATATCAGTATTTTTTTTATTCATTTCAAGAGACAATCATAAAACATTTGACATAGACTTAATTAATTCTATGGTATCTGTTGGTTTACAAATGATGATAAGTTTTTAATTTACCTACAAAAACCATCATTCCATAGTAAAATCTTATCTTTATTTTGTAAACCAACGGATACCATAGAATGAATTAAAAATACACGCGTGTAAATTGTTATCTGTTTTAATTTTAGCAAAACTATCTGCTTTAATACAAAATATTTATTCTATGGTTATCTAACTGACAATTTAACCTTTACTAAGGTCTTGGCCATCGCTTACGAGCATCATACCTATAAACAGTAAAATGGTCCCGTACTATATAAATTGATCAATCGTCTCATCAACATCTCAGTCTCTTTTAGTACACTGATCAGGCATCATGGTCCAATTAACGGCAGAACAAAAACAATTCTACAAAGACAATGGATACATTTTACTTAAAAATTTAATTTCTGAGCAAGAATTGTCGCGAGTAATAGACGAATATGACAAGTTGTTCAAAAGGAAGAACCAGGAAACTATGGAGAATTCGTGGGTTGGGAAAAATGAGGACAACAGGAAAAGTGACAGCCCTTACACGGTAAGTTTTTAAAGTGTTTTTAAAGGATTTTTCGTGATTTTCTTTCATAATTTCTTTTTTTTTATTTCAAAAATCTTGTGTCAAACCGTGTTGATGATAACGATCATAACGATGATGAATTATGAAACGATTGGTTTTAATTGAAAAACACAATCTTACAATTAATAAAAAATCTTTTCGGTTTTTAGGGTTCTTTGTTGACTACGGGACCTTTTTAGTTTCGTCATATCCGTCTGTACGTCTGTCCGCAGCTTAGCTCTTACTCTTAGTATCAGAAAGCTATAATTTGGCATGGATATACATATAAAATAAAATTAGACATACATTTTTTTTACGAAACCTCTTGTAAACGTAATGCAGGCATGTTTTTTTCATAAGGGATATCATAAGATAGGCCAATCAAAAATATTACGGGTCTGTGAAAACCATTTTTTGATTCAGGGATCCGTTTGCGTACAATAAAGTTTTAAATTGCTAATTTTAGTTAGGGTCAAAGTGTCTCCCCCTCCCCTGCCAGCTAAATGGTTGCTTTTGAATATGAAAAAAAAAAACACGGTTGTAGTAGGTATATATAACGAAATTAAAAGTTTACAAGTAATAGTTTTCCAACTTATAAAATGTACTTGGAAAAGTTAAAAAAATCTTTTCGTTAGAGAATTGTTCAGTGCTTTCATTGTTTAAGAACTTTAGTATTTTTACCTAATTATGTTGGTAAATGTAGCTGTTTGTACGGAACTCTCGGTGCGTGAGTCCAACTCGCACTTGGCCCGTTTTTTTTCTAGATAAGATTGTTGCTTAGAGCCTAAAATCCTTATACGTAACGGTTCTTAATCTTTGAAAAATGGTTTCTAAGCACTTAGGTATTATATTATTTATTAAAATCTCCCCAACAACTATCATTATAGGTATACCTAATGCTGTAGCGGTAAAATTAACTTATTTACATTATGAAACTGTGAAAAACGTAAAAAACTACTTATAATAACATCTAATAATAATTACTTGTAAACTAAGTTCCCTAAATATAAAAAAAAATATTAATATAAAAATACTTTTTAATACAAGCTTTTTTCGTATTATTCTCAGCAAACCCTTTCATTTGATACCCATATCATGCCAGTGCACAAAAAATAACTAGTCCGCCATCTTGTGCCGTCCGCCATATTGGATTTATAATGACGTCACTTACTAACCATGCATTGCCATGATGCATTTTCAAAGAGAATCAAAGATTTTTTGTATTTATTTTTGGCTAGGGAGAAGTTTCAGATGGAAAATCCCAACAACACTGACGACCCGGGTATCGAACCCAGGCCCTCATACGATCAACCAATATTTTCTTTAATGAGGTCTCATGTCACTGAGCTATAATATCGATAAATGTTGACTATTATTTATAATCTTCAGGTGAAAGGAGTCCACAACCTACAACACCATCACTCTGTATTTGGAAAGCTGCTGTACAACGATAATATGTTAGACGCATTAGAAGACGTTATGGAGACGGAGAACATCATGCTGCATCACACCAAGGCACACTACAAGCCCCCTGGCAAGGGTGCTGCTTACCCCATGCATCAGGTATATATTCTTGATGTTATATACTCCTCATTTCCTTGGATCTATTGACATCCGGGATAGTTATCCAGGATGGATCGACAAATTGGCTCTGCGTTGCCCTATACACGACTCAAAGACGATGCACACCAGTTTCACCAACCCCCATACCAGTTTCACCAACCACCATACCAGTTTCGCCAACCACCTGTTTGGCTGGGCTGTTGGATCCCGTTGATGTTACAGACGCTTGAAATGATTTCATTATTTCTTACAGGTTATTGTAGATGCCTATTGGTGAAAGTAGGTATGCACTTTACCCGTATGATAAAGATACCCATTTTGACGTGTGATACCCCCGTGACGACACGGTTGGTGTAGTGGTTGAACGATCGGCTGCTGTGCTGCGTGTCGCGGGTTCGATTCCCGCACGGAATAAATATTTGTATGCCCTACGGATCTGGGTGTCTCGAGTATGTGAGTTTAAATGTTTGTAAACGCACCCGCGATACAGGAAGAAATTCTTAGTGCGGGGCAAAGTACAAAAAAAATATATGTCATGCTTTCATTAATACAAATTCTTTATTAAACCATCAATTCCCATTTTTTTTATTATAGGTATATACTTACAGACAGATTATAATGAGATAAAAGAGTTAAAAAAATAATAAAAAATCCTTCAAATTCAAACTAAAAAAAAAAGTCGTTAAAATACACTAAAGCCCACCAGTTAATCTTTCCCATAGTTACCTATAACTGTAATTCATTTTCAGGACTATCCCTACTTCCCCTACGAGAAAGATTCGATGGTGGCAGTTTTCATCCACTTAGACGCTGCTAACCCTGAAAATGGTGGATTATTCGTGTACCCTGGCTCCCACAAACTTGGCCCGCAGGAGGACGTTGGCAAGCTGGAGGGTAACTTCCACTTTGTTGATCAGGTAAGACTTTTATTCACTCCTTATCATCATTATCAGCCTAAAGCAGATCACTGCTGTACATAGGCACTTCCAATCGCACTCCATATATCTTGATTCTTCTCGACAGCCCTCCAAACGTCCGTACTTTAATTTGCTCTTTGTTAAATTTTGGTTGTGTCAGCAAGTGAGGTCGAGCGGTGGGAGAATCTCAATACACATCTTACTCGTAGTTCATCATCTGCCTAGCCTTTTTCCCAATTATTGTTGGGGTCAGCTTCCAGTCTTACCGGATTCAGCTGAGTACCAGTGTTTTACATGGAGCGACTGCCTATCAGATCTCCACAACCCAGTAACTGGGTAACACGATACCCCTTGGTAAGACTGGTGTCAGATCTCAGGCTTCTGACTACCCGTAACGACTGTCATAGATCTTCAAATGACAGCCGGGACCAACGGCTAAACGTGGTTTCCGAGGCACGGAGGAAACTCGGTATGTTGAAATGGTCACCCATCCACGGACCGACCTCGTCAAGCGTTGCTTGTCCTTGGAGATCCACCCGTGAGGCTGTTATTATTTAGCCACGAGCTCCCTCTCATCTTACTCGTAGTTATCTAAGTTTTTTCACATAGGTAAGCCATCAGTAATTTGGTTGCGCAGTCGACTGCTCAGAATGCAGACGCACCGAACTATCCCAGTAGTCAATCAATAAGGCTCTCCCGCACAGGGCCCGCGTAGTGGATAAAGTCCCATTTCCTCTCTCACAGAGAGACCCGTGTTCCAGCAGTCATTAAATTATCATCATCATCACCAGCCGTTCCCACTGCTGAGACACAAGCCTCCTCTCTGTGAGAGGGAATGGGCCGTAATCCACCACGCGGGCCCAGTGCGGGTTGCTGGATGTCACATGTCTTCGAATTTTTGGTTATAAGACATGCCGGTTTTCTCACGATGTTTTCCTTCACCGTTTTGAGAGCAGTGGTGATGAAATAATTTACACAAAGTGTCTATGTGGGTTCGAACCAAGGACCTACAACTTGTAAGTCGCACCGTTACCACTGGGCCACCACGGCTCTCACCAAAAGGCTGATTGTGCTTATTAAGATTCATTTATTGCACCCTAGAAATTACACTGCATATAAATGTCATGTAGTTTAAATAGGCTCTTGATATGTAACTAAACTGCGGTATACGCTTATATATAAACAGTACCTGGGCGACCGAGCTATGCACGAAAATAGAGAAAACGACGTTTTCTAAAAATAGAACCTAGCTAGGTCGATTTATTGCCCCCGAAAGGCCCTGCATACTAAATTTCATGAAAACAGTTGGAGCCGTTTCCGAGATTCAGATTATATACATATATACAAGAATTGCTCGTTTAAAGGTATTAGATAGATATATAGATAAATGTTTATGATGTTTACATCGACAATCATGTTTACGGACAAATGGCGATGTTCATTAATACCTATTAGGTACTAAATAGATAGATAAGCAGATAGATAGGTACCTAATAACTTAGTAAAACTGTCGATAAGAATGTTATAGTTCGCAAGATCGTTCTTAACGCCAACCGGTCCAGTTTCAGAGTTCAGAAGATAAACTTCAGTGTGAGATATCAAGTCAAACATAAAACAATCAGTAATTAATTTGTTTACATCGCAACTCTCAACCACGTGTCTTGCGCAATGAGTAGCGTTATCCCTAGGGCAACACGGTCAGCTATAGATTAGATACTAAAGTTAAATATAATTTATGTAGCGTCTTTTCCGCGGTACTTTTCCTAGTATGTCATCATGTCAATTTGGAGCCAGAGCGTATTAGCTACTCACAAGATCCAATACACTATCTAACCCGATTATTATTTTTTTCAGAAAAAGTGGCCTTACGAAAAAGCAACCCCAGTCATCGCTGAGCGAGGAGACGTCGTCATCTTCTCCTACCTCCTTATCCATGGCAGCACTCCGAATCTGTCAGACCGACCACGTCGTATGTTCCTGGCACAGTTCGCTGCAGCTGATGACAAGCCAATAGGTGATCAAAGACAGCAGCCAGGATATGGCTGGGTCTTGAGGGGCGTGAATCTCGACAAAGATGCGGCTACTTCCAAACATTTTGATTGAAGAGTGACAGAAGAAGCAAAGATATAATTTTTTTTTTAAACCTAAGAATATTTTGTATATGAAAATAGCGGATCTGCATTCTCATTGTTTTTAATTAGTTTTAAGTAATTAATAAATGTAATGAAATTTATTCAGCTTTTTATTGCTATAGATCTGAAAAAGTTGCTCTATCGTGCCACCAAAAGTCGTCCACGTGATTTGAACAGCCAACGACAACCTGACGACTACCATCGGGCAGGTGCATACCAGAAGAAAATACGCGTTTCATTGGAGGATCTACTCTATTCATTGGAGGTTGATACTTTACATGCTTTTTGGCTGTTCTGTATACCTCCATAGACACTGCCACTTCCAGGTCTTGGTGAGAACCCGTTACTTACTAAACTCGATTCAACTTTCTTCACCACAATAGTCCAGCCCTTTCAGCCTAACTCTATATAAGTTCCATCACTACCTCAGAAGCGACAAGTAGGTAGACTTCGTTAGGTGCATCATCATCAGTATTTCAAACGAATGACGTCCACTGCTTCTCGCATCCAACAGATTCCCACAGCCCTCACCAGGTCATCTGTCTCCCTCGTAGGAGGCCTTCCAACGCTGCGCCATGCGGTCGCGATTATAGGACCATTCGGTACCATCGGTCATTGTTCCAGCAATGAGCCCTTTGCTAGTTTAATAACCTTTGATCACCAAATTCACCATAAGCGAAAGAACTAAATGTGCCAGCCAATTTACCTACCTGTTTTATACCTAAAAACTGTAGCAGATAAATTGTTACCGTATTTATATAACGGTAGGTACTTATTTATTGTAACATTTCGTGACCTTTTAATTATGATAACAGCTGATCAGTCGCGAAACATAATAAATCAATAACACAAACAATTTAAGTGTAATTTTAATCTAAGAACAGTTTATTTCCATTTGGCCAAGATTGTAAACTATAGATGAACTACAATCATGACTCGACTACTTTATTGCCATGAACAAGTAGGTATGTTTATAGTAGATAGTATATATCTATTAAATACTGATAGGTACCTACCTAGTTAGATACCTACTTATACCATCATCACGATATCAACTAAAAAATATCCGTAGCTGGGTCTATACCTATGTCATCCACAAGCGTCGCCACATCGACCGGCAGGCTTATTACGTAAACAGCAATCAGCAATTATCGCGCGATCAAACGCTTTATATCATTAAAGTTGGAATTACCTACAGTGTAGGTAAGGTAGGTCCTACACAATTTTGAGTTATTTCTAAAAAAAACGGCAAAAACTCTAAAGCTTCTGTAGGTACTGAAGAGCAACTCTTACAAGATACATAATAAGCCTCACATTGTCTACTCATATTGGTCATTTAAATGATATTCTTTGAGCATTAGTTAATTCTAGATTTAACAAAGGCATTTAGTAAAAACTAGTCCTAACTAGGAAAAACGCGTTCTGTCTAAAAACTGGTTTTTAATGTAACAGATATAACACTAAAAAGCAGAGACATTTTATTACCTAGACGGACGCAATTTCAATATCGGTATTCACTTTCGCACTATCAGTATATTCACTTTTGTGCCTGTGCGGCCGAGTATGTTATAGATACTTATCTATAGCATACTCGTATATATAATTATAATAGTATATCAGTACTAGATCTGTGCCACTGTCATATCGATATTATCAAGTTTAGTTTTGGAGCGATCAAACAAATTTGGTCTGTAAGAATCGTCCCTGACTGCGGCTAATTCTTATATAATTATTTAAAAGTGAATGTGTACTCGTACAAAGAGTGAACTTATTAGTCATTGTAAGTGTACAATTCCACTCTTTCGTAACTTTTCTGTGCATTATACGCGTTGTATAATAATGTTTAATCATACCTTGCGCAAAACCTAGGTACATCATGAGATCAAAGTGACAGTTTTTGGTACACTCGTACGATTGTACAAACAGGCACTGATCAATATACTGATATATAGTATCCTAGTTCTGTGCAAGGTTCAAAATAAAGTTTACAGACGAGTATGTATAAGATGTAATAAAATAAATAATAACCAAATGGTTTAAATATAATAATTTCATTTAAAAAGTAATATGTGAAAATAAACACGGTACATCAAAATCACGTATCCATTCAATTTATTTATTATTTTCGTTTGCTCTTTTATTGCAACTTTTAATTCAAAAATTTCTTCCTGAACATTCGGTTTGGATGTTGATGGAGCTTTTAATTCTAGTCTTGAAGGTGGTCTTGCCTGACTGAGATCTGAATGAATAGTGAACAAAATATTAAAATGAGTAGAATAATCACACTAGGAACAACCTGTATCGTACGTCTACAGCCCGTGCGAAGCCGGGGCGGGTCGCTAGTAATTAATATAAGTTTGAAATTGCCAACCCACATTGAGCAAGCGTGGTGACCAATTCTCGTGCCTTCTCTCTATGAGAAGAGGCCTTTGTCCTGCAGTGGGACAGTTACAGGCTGGTATTATTATTATTAAAGTAGAAACAAGATTTATCGAAATAAACTACGTAGAATTACGTGGGAAGTAACTTCTTCGAACAACTACCTACCTAGGCATAATATTATACTACTAATAAGTATTTTATTCTATTAGGAGGGAGGAAATTAACTCATAATGACCCACTTGTAATTATTAAATTTTATTATTATTCGGTATATTTGTATTTTTTCACAGCACACCGAAGAAAAGAACACGTTACGCTACTAAATCCTTGCCTTAAGTAAAGCTGAAGGTACATGTGTGAATATTGTAGGTACTGCATCACTGTGTAGGAGCTTTAATTGATAATATTCCCGATAGCATGATTCATTATAATGTAGTGAACACAAGCGAGAATATGGTGAAGCTCGTTTTATATTATTTATCCTTTATTTCTTAAATAAGGACTCATAGGAAACCTGTGTACAATCAATATTAGATTAATAATAACAAATAGCAAATAACCTTTATGAAATAAATAAAAGTAACTAAAAAAAAACAGTGTCGATAAATCTTTCTTGTGACTGCTATCACATCTCTAACACCAGAACGTACGTACGGAAACTTGTCATAGCTCTATCAGCGAACGCATAATTGTTTATTATTTAACTAAATAGAATGGTTTATTAAATGATACTATACGTAATTGATTTATATAGAACTAAGATTCCTTTATTCGGGGCAGCCTATGAAATGTATTCCCTGCACAATAATTTCAGTATGCTAGTAGATAACTCACCTGTGAAAAGATATCCGTTGATTATTTTCTGTTAATACGCGCATTCTACTCTTGAAACCGATAGCCACACACGACATGGTTCATGCAGATAATTAAACAACAATATTCCTCCTGATATAAACGAATCAAACGCATGAAAACAGCGAAAAACTTTCATTAGAGCTGCTAACCAAAGGGTTACAACAGCGACTAAAATGTTATCTCTTTGACTTTCAGGATGGTAGCGTTTGTCTATGTTTGTCTCTTTTTTTTCATCGAGTTTTTCTATAAGCACAAGAACGAAAGACCTGACAGTTTCTTTTTAGTTGTAAATAGGTTCTGTCTAGGACTCTAGGTAATACAATGTCTCTGCTAAAAAGAGTAAAATAAAAACTTTTTAACATAAAGTTAAACCGACTTCTAAAGCAAAACACTACAAAGCGAAAAATATATTTGTTTTCCGAAATCGGTGTCGAAAAAAGAAAAACAATATGTACTAAAGACACCGACTTCGCAAAACAAAGTTATTTTTCACTTTTTAGTGTTTTTCTCCAGCGCTACAACTTCTAGTAGGAGGTGGCCATTCCAGAGTCTTTCACACCCATTCCCATCAGCTGTCTTTTCTACGAGCAATCTGCCCTGTGCACTGCCTCTTCAGTTTGCTAATTCTTCAGGCTACGTTAGTTGGTTATTTCTCGCCAAACTTCAAGGCACGGATCGGTGATGTTTTTGTTTGAGAGTTTACTACTGAACAGCCATTGTAGCCAACTTCAGGGCCGCCAAGAAGTTTGTCTGTCTCTTGCGCTTTACTTCTGATTCGGTCAGACAGTGTAAATCAAGCATATAACTAAGTTGGATATAGTTAATAGGTACCTTAGTACCAAACACTTATCACATATTACCTTAAGGGGTACCTAAGCAGAATTGCTATGCTTAGTCAACATTCACATTTCGCAAAGTTCCACTCATGGAGTGGACCATCAGTCGGGCACAAATCGAGTCTTTGGCTTTTACAGTTTTCGAAATAATGTTTTTTTTTTCTAAGAATATTAGCGACAAAAACAACTTTTTTGTCGCTTAAATCGCTACTGTTTATCTGCATTGTTTAAAACATATTATACCCGAATTAAATTAATTAATTGATTATCACTCACGTACCTACTTAATCAATAATCACTCACGTTTGATAACAAAGAGTAATCTACCTATTATTTTATTTTTTTCGGTTGGTAGGTACTTAATAACTTTTTAACATCACCTGCTCGACAATGTCCAATTACATATCATGCAATCACAACGTAAAGGATTACCTCTTAGTGGAGGTATAGTTGTATGAAACTCCCAAGGGAGTAAAGTGATTTGAATTTCAAATGTCATTTTCGTGTGGAAACTCGTGTAAAACTCCAGTAAAAAAATGCCCATTATGGCCGGCGTTTTTTTGCAATGTAAAGAGGTTTGTTCGAAAATCGAACTGGACAACATAAGCAGAACTTAATAAAATTATTCATTAAAAAACTTTTTTTAAAACAAGATCTTTTCGTATTCTCCTCAGCAAACTCTTTCATTTGATACCCATATCATGGCAGTACAATAAAAATTACAAGTCCGCCATCTTAGGCCGTCCGCCATATTGGATTTAGGATTAGGTCACTTAGCTAACCATGCATTGCCATCCAAACTAAACGTGTATACAAAATTTCATCTTAATCGGTGGAGGATAACTGCTTTAAATTCAGTTGCAAGATTTGACCCAAACACCTTTACATAATATATAAATGCATACATACATTGCAAGTTAAATAAAAGCTTGTAAAAAGAAATATGGCGCGATTTTAAAGAATTTGAAACAATAAACGCGAGTACTTAATTTATGTAGCCTTGGCTGTTTATTATTGTATCACAGCAGATGTAAAAAGTAGAGTATGCTCCTCTGGGATAAAGCCTTATAGGTCATCGTCTTGGGCAGCTTAAGGGTGCCTTTCCACCAGATATATGCTATGCTACGTTGCTATGGATGCGTTTGATATCCACCAATCATATTCATTGGTCCATATAGCATAGCACTGGTGGAAACGGGTTCTGCTAAGCTATGTTTTTTGTATGGATAGATGCATGACCTGGGTGCATGCTCTGGATGCGTGCTATGGATGGTCGCCTCTCCTCTTACCGCGCCACCGCCGCGCCGCTATCGTGCCTTGCCTACTGTCGATACATCGTCGCATAGCTCGACCTGCACATCTTCCCCGCACTGCTACCTCGCGGCGGCGAATCTTCATAGCGCATGTTACTAGCCCGCTACATAGCTTAGCATCAGTGGAAACGCTCACATAATTTCGTAGCTTAGCTTTCACATGCTCGCAGCATAGCTGCATAGCTCATCTCTGGTGGAAAGGTACCCTAACCCCTTGCTTCACTGAGGACTCTAATAAATTAACTCTAGAGTCCTTCGTTGCGCTCAGGGTTCAATATGCCGCTTGTGACGTAAGACACTGCTTTATCCCCTCGGTGCATAATCTACTATTACGCACATTATTATGTTGTCTGGTAGACGTATTAGAAGCTAATCAGTGATAATGAAACACGTGCCAGCAGTCTATACATTGTAGGTAGGTACGATGTACCATACGGTAATATTTCACAAGGTAGGTAACCTATCATAAGTACTAAATATATTTGACTGAATTTAATTTCACTTAAAACTTTCAACTATCATCATTTCCTTCTTTTTACTTCATCGAAGTCACGTCTGCCATTGTATCATTTGACCTATTATCAATTCGTATTTTTTCGTTAGTCCGACGTTTCATTTGGTCGAAAAACTTTTTACCGAAGTTACACTTAGCCGAAATAACATTTGTTCAAAGTATAATTTTCCGAACATTCATATTTCTATGGAACATTCATTTTACCACTGTTTTCTTTTAATTACCATATTTTTATTTCAACAAACGCCTAGAAAGTTTGTACACACTATGTCATCTCTAATTTTTGCTGTTACTTTCTTATCAGGCACCATTCTATTGGTCAAATTTCAATTCGTCCATGGAGCGCCGACGAAGCGTGCAAACAAGCATGCCACATGCAAGCAGGCATGCAACATGCAGCAAGCATTGTTTCTGCCATGGCTCCGGCGCTGCGGGGTTTGGGCCGGCCCACCCCTCCGCGCCTAACTCTAGGGATAGAGCAGACAAGACTGCGTGAAGTCGGTTTAGCAGCGATATATTTTTATTTTTTTAATTACAACTTTGCCCCACACTAGGGTTTTTTTCCTGTATCGTGGGTACGTTTACAAACATATAAACTCACATACACAACACCCAGACCCGACACAACTATCTGTAGGTCATACAAATATTTGTTCCGTGCGGGAATCGAACCCGTGACACGCTGCGCAATTGCTCAACCACTGCGCCAACCGTGCGCCCGGTTTCGTTTCTGGGGTAGTATCTCTAAGTAGTCTGTGGTTTCTGTCACAAAATTTTGTAGCACAACATATTGACACAGATAATATAATACTAGCATAATATTGACTTTTTAAGACACAATTTTAATGTAATTTTGAAAATGCTACCAGTAACCAAATACTATTCAGTAAAATTTTGTTTCGGTTTGGTGAAAATATAGCAAATAAATCATTTGGCGAATGAAAAAAGTTCAAAAGAAGCTTCGGCCAATAACAAAAAAATATTTTGTTAATCGGTGAAATATAGTTCGGTAAAATAATATGACACATGATACTTCGATGATCTATAAATATGTGAAATAATGCTTAGATAGATATACTCGTATACTAGGTAGCAAAAAAGACGTCGATCAATAGTTTTCGGTAAAATGAAATTCGAACAAAAAAATATCGGAAAGGTGATCGTTTTCCATTTCACAACGCAGGTGTTGCACACAATAATGAGAATAATAGTAAATGAACTGCCTGTTTCTGTTCCACTGCAGGGCAAGACGTCATCTCATAGAAAGAAGAAGCGAGATTTAATCACCACGCTTGCACTTTGAGCAAGCATGATGATTAATACTCGACCTCGTGCCTTCAGCAGCTTCGGGTTGACGATTTCAAACTAAATTAAAAATGTCACATTGGTACATGCCCGGATAAGAACCCATGGCCTCAAGTACGAGAGGCGAGGCCTGAGCCACTGGGTCACACCTCTTTATTCCTAAGTTGTAGACACATTTCGCCAAACACCGAGCTGCTGCTGAGGAAAAATAACAACAATAGACCTTATAGTACGGAAGCAACGTGAATTTAAAAAAGTCAATTCTTAGCCCGGCTGAAAATGGTAAAAGTCAAACATAAACGACGAGTCGACATAGCCCGAAGAATTGCCAAACTGAAATGTTAATGGGCTGGGCACATTGCTTGCTTGAAAAACTCTAGATAGCGACCGCGAACCGGAAGACGTTGCATTGGAACGGGGAACCGATCACTCTTCCGAATATTTTTTGGTCGAATTTCATTTTACCGAAAACTATTGACCGACGTCTCTTTTGCCATATGCATTATTTGACATATTTTCAGATCATCGAAGTATCATGTGACATATGTATTATTTTACCGAACTGCTTTTGGCCGAAGCCTCTTTTGAATCTTTTTCATTTGCCATATTTTCACCAAACCGAAACAACATTTTAGGGAATATTATTTAGTCACAATTAAACATTGTAATAGTGTCATAAAAAGTCAATATTTTGGGCTACAAAATTTAGTGACAGAAACGAATCGCTGCAAAATCGACTTCACGCAGTCTTGTCTGTGTTTACGTATTTATTTCGAATTTTCATGCAAATGATTTATTAATAGCTGTCATGCATTAGACATTTTTATTAATTAATTATTTTAAAAAAATTGTCCAAGAGCGAGCGAAGCGAGCTCGGGAATTTAGGGCATCCCGACACGGGTAGGTTAGGTTCGAAGGGGATGACGGGAGCTGAAGTGAGCGAGCAAAGCGAGCGAACTCAGCTCCCGTCATTTCCTTCGTGTTAGGTTACTTTAGACCCTGCAGACAGAAATAGGCGCCCCGCGGAGCGGGGCTCCGTCGACATTTTTTTTAAGTCTTTGTTTTAAACATTCGTATTCGCTCACTGTTTCTCTCACACTTAGTATTTTGATATGCGTTTAAAAATAAATATTTCGAACAAATGTTATTTCGGCTAAGTGTAACTTCGGTAAAAAGTTTTTCGACTAAGTGAAACGTTGGCGTAACGAAAAATATCGAATTGATAATAGGTCAACTGAGACAGTGGCAGACGTGACTTCGATCAAGTAAAAAAAAACGAAACGATAATAGTTGAAAAGTTTTAGGTGAAATGAAATTCGGTCAAATGTTTTTCGAACTTATGATAGGTAACCATTGGAACGCCACCCACTAGGTGGACCGATGACCTGGTGAAGGTTGCCGGAATTCGATGGATGCGAGTCGCACGGGTCCGGTCAAAGTGGCGATACTTGGGGGGTGCCTATATTCAGCAGTGGATGTCTGTCGGCTGAAATGATGATGATGATGAATGATGATTAATAAAATATTTTTGAATGTATTGTTTCCATTGATTAATGATGCCATAACTGTTGTTACAAAGCCACTTTATTTATTGTTACTTTGAGTTGACTTACTTGATTTAATGTCCAGAGAGCGTCCGCAGTAGTCCTCCATCGTGATCGGTCTTGAGCTTGACGCTTCACCTCGCTCCACATCATATCGGTATAACGTGGAGCTGGAGCGAGGTACGGGGAAGGTTTTTTTAAAGAGAAAGTTAATCCCCACTCTATCCCGCGGCGCTTGTTGTCGAAAATGCAAAGCAAAATCCCGTCAAGTACGACTCGAAAGAGGATTGGTGAAATGAAGCAGCCCTGGCGGGTATCTGCGTGTATTGCTATATCATCCGATAGGAAGTCGTCGTGCAGCATCGGACTGGGACCCAATAAATTAGGTACCGGACTTTTTTTAAACTGCGGCCCTGCGGCATGAAATCAAATGAACCAATTAATCTGCCTAGCCTTTTGCCCAACTAATATAGGGGTTGGCATCCAGTCTAACCAGATGGAGCTGAGTAGTAACTGGGTAAGATGATACCCCTTTAGCAAGACTGGTGTCAGATATCCTGGCTTCTTACTATCCGTAACGACTGTCAAAGACCAAGGCTTAACATGCTTTCTGAGGCACGGAAGAATCTCGCTAAGTGAAGATAATCACCCATCCACGGACCAAACTTTGCAAGCATTGCTTTGCTTAACCTTGAAGATCGACCCGTGTGGCCGTTATGATTTAGCCACGAGCTCCTCTATGAAATCAAATGATTACATTGACTTAAATCTAATTTATTATTTATTTACTTCAATTCAATTACTCCTTGCACTAATGTCCTGATGCGGTTAAACAAAAGGCGTACATATAGCATGGCTTGGGTCGAAGTTCGAATGCGCAAGGCAAATGACGTGAGTCACAAGTCCTGCAAAAAGGTATTGCAAAGGGCTCGGTTTGACCACATTAGCAGAATCCGGAACAATCGTGCTTCGTACCCAGCAGGAAGCAAAGCGTTTTAGTCCCTGGCTAAGTCGGTCGAATCGAACTTCTGCCGCCCCTCACTAACACTACTGCTGCAATCCGATGGAGCATTAGCCCAGTCCGCTGAAGAGAAGGCAAATTTGTTTGCCTCTTTTTTTGCAGCATCTTCGCATCCGAATCCTAGTTATGCACGGCTCCTTTTCCTTATGGATGCGAGATGAGTATGTTGGACATTCGCATCCGTCAAGAGGAGGCAAGCTAAAGTACAGGCCGTGCCCAAGACCCTTCTTGGGCACGGGCTGTACGTTAGCTTGCTTTTTGCGTTAGTTGGCCGGGTCTGACTTCGGGACTGGGCAGAGACCCAGTTGAGCTGACCCGGCTAACTATAGACTGTACTATACTAATGTATATACTACTATCCTCTGTAATAGTCTGTTACGTGTACTGAACAATAAGTTTCTGGCATATCTAGAAGCTAAAGACATCTTCACATCTGGAGTGAGGACATCGAGAGGCACGGGGATGCGCTGGCCGTCTCCCTAGACATCTCGAAGGCTTTCGACAGGGTCTGGGTCGAAAACCTCCATCGTGATCGGTCTTGAGCTTCACGCTTCACCTCGCTCCACGTCATACCGATACACGTTGCTTCTGCCAACACGGTGCGATGCGAGAGGACGGAGACGGCCACGCTTTCTTTTACCTTGGGAATTCGAATCCAGCGCTTGCTTGGATCTGGCGTGTGATGTCTTTTGTAACCTTCCACGTTTCGCACCCGTAAAGCAGCACGGACAATACATTCAAAAATATTTGATTAATCATCATTCATCATCATCAACATTAGAGCCGAAAGACGTCCACTGCTGAATATAGGCCTCCCCCAAGTATCGCCACATTGAACGGTCCCGTGCGACTCGCATCCAGCGTATTCCCGCAACCTTCACCAGGTCATCGGTCCACCTAGTGGGAGACCTTCTAACGCAACTTCTTCCGGTTCGCGGTCGCCACTCCAGAGATTTCGGCCCCATATCGACCATCCGTTCTGCAAGCAATGTGCCCTTCTCACTACCATTTCAGTTTGCCAATTCTTCGGGCTATGTCGACTCGTCGTTTATACTCGACTACTATTATTTAAACAAAAAATATGTTTCATATTGGTGTTGAAATAAAATAAAAAAATTATAAATAATTGCGAAATCAAATCTTATTTATTTCTGAACCTCTTTTTGTTTTTAAATCTTTTATCTCTTTCTAGTAAATCAGAAAAAAGAGACAACAAGAGTCTTCTACTATGCTTCAAATCCAAGTCCCGTTGTAATGGAACGCTAAACGGCGTCTTTTCTTGGCACTGGCAGCAGTCACCTCATCTCCTGTCACAGTCTCATACATAACGTCTTAGATAAAGTAGCTTAACGTAGACAGAAAAATAGTGTACTCTGTGGTCACAGTTAGTCATTGTGATTCTGACACTGACAGTTCAGAAACAAGCTTTTATTTTCTGGAAGCTAATTTACGTTTTTCTAGAAAATGAACGACAACGATGATGAGCTGACTACATTTTGTGATTCGGCGGTAATTATTTTATCCATAGAAAACATTAAACTCATAAAATGTGACAATTGTTTTACTTGAGATTGTTGTATTTTTTAGGCATCTCTTGTCGAAGGATGTCGTCTTCCAGTGCGAATGCAGGGAGGAGATGACTGGCCATTAGCTGAAATTATCAGTGTTAAAGAAATACGCGGACAAAGGGGCTTCTATGTGCACTATGTCGACTGTAAGTATGATACAAAACAACAGTAACTCTCAAGACCTTGTCTGTTCATAAATTCAAAACAAGAAGTTTTCAAAACATGGAAGTGATTGTTTTTGTGTCTAAAAAGTCTAAACTAATATAAAATACACTAGTCTAGTGCAAACTTAAAGCGACAAAAGACTGTCTTCGAATTTTTTATCAATCTAGGAGTTTAAACATGATCATAACATAGATATATTGAAATATGAAGATGCGAAGGGACTACCATACTACTATTGATAATTTCATGGTAACTATCGTCATAAAAGCAAATAGTAAATAGACAAAAGATAATATGAAAAAACAAACATGAAAACATATAATATAAGTTGTGACTGAAAATATCTGCATTATTAAGCAAGATTAGTTTGTCCGATCCCAAAACTTTTCAATATCAACCTATGTTCTATCTGATTCTTCTTCATCAATAAATCGCTCAAAGAAGTAATAAGCTTGAGTTTGATAAAACCTTGACACTTCACTGTTTTAAAAATGTTGAATTGGTAGTACTGTTTTTTTTCTCTGCGCCACAGATAATATAATACTAGCATACAGATGAGGATGATGAGGAGCTTGTGGCTAAATAATAACAGCCGCACGGGTCGATCTTCAAGCTTAAGCAACGCTTGATGAGGTCGGTCCGTGGATGGGTGAGCATTTCAACATACCGAGTTTCCTCCGTGCCTCGGAAAGCACGTTAAGCCGTTGGTCCCGGCTGTCATTTAGTCAGAAGCCTGAGATCTGACACCAGTCTTGGCCAAAGGGGTATTGTGTTACCCAGTTACTGGGTTGTGGAGGTCAGATAGGCAGTCGCTCCTTGTAAAACACTGATACTCAGGTCTGAATCCGGTAAGACTGGAAACCGACCTCAACAATAATTGGGAAAAAGTCTAGGCAGATGATGATGATACAGATACCTCATCCCATACAAAGAAACCGAGCCGATGTAACTAGCGTTTTTCGTTTGCTTAATTTGGTAATTTTTTGTACATCGAACGCATTTGGTTCTGTTTCACGGAAATAGATAGATGGTGTTAGCAGCGACTTGCAAGTAAAAGGGTTTACTAGGTTTGTGAATATTTTTTTTCTTTAAGTACAGTGAAGGTGTGTTTTCTGGTATTTATTTGCACGTTTTTACAGTTTTTTAGCATCAAAATGTGTTAAAATGCAAACTTTAACAATCAAGTGGAATGCCTCAGAAATTTAAAAATGCGCCATCTATTGGCATCAATTTTAAATGATCCGTCTAATAATCTTTGTGTTTGTTTAAGTGGCGTATCTGTGCCAGTGCCCAAAAATCAAGTCACATTACCTTCACTTTGAGAAGAGGTGACTGTCCCACAGTAACATTAGGAGATAAAACTCTTCCACACATAGATTGTGTTAAGTATCTCGGATTTCACTTGGATAAAAGGCTCACTTGGAAGACACATATAAAACAAAAAAGAGAACATCTAAATGCCAAATATAAAAACCTGTATTGGTTGATGGGTCGAAACTCAGTCCTATCTTTGGACAACAAACTACTGCTGTACAATTCTGTATTAAAACCTAAATGGTCGTACGGCATCCAACTATGGGGAGTGGCCAGCAAAAGCAACTTAATGTGCCTCCAAAGAGCTCAAAACGCGATCTTGAGGAATATTGTCAATGCACCATGGTTCACACGGAATGAAGAAATCCATGATTATCTCAACACTCCGACCATTTTTGAGGAAATTAATAAAAATAAAAAGCGTTATGCTGATCGTCTAGCCATCCACCCAAATCCTTTGGCTGTTAAATTGCTGGACAGCAGCAAATCTATAAATCGACTTAAGAGAGGTCAAGTAATCTGAATAGGTATCAGCGGCAATGGCCCTTGTACCTGAAACGCCAAATAATTCATTCAACTAAACTGATAATAGTCCAGTAAGGACTGATGGCAGTTAAATAAAAGGGAAAAAAAAAAAAATAATAATAATAATAATCTTTGAAATGTGAATTAAGAGCCCAATATTCCATAATTTTTTACTTAGGAGAGTTGATTAAACAAGAACATACAATTTTTGTGTTCAATTCCAGAAAATGTAAATTTTACACACATTCAATAACAGGTGGAGGTGCATATCGCGCCATCTAGTGAGATTTATTTGAACCAAATTTTCTTTCTTAGCAATGAGACCCCGTGTCCGCGCTTAATATTATCTTATTATTGGCAATGATTCTGTGTTCCAGTCAACAAACGTCTGGACGAGTGGGTGGGTGAGTCATGGCTGGACACGAGAAAGGTACAGTTTCCGAGAAGAGATGGAGTGTCAACGGGAGGAACAACCACACCAAAGAAGACACATATTGGATCAGGAGGTGGCGTCATGCCTAATTTTATTAGTATGTGTTTTTGCTATTAGACATGGATGTTCATTACTTCGTTCTTCATTCCCTTTTTGCCACCCTACATATGTTGAATGAAATTGTTGGACAGATTATTTTGAAAGCAATTCCCTGCCCTTATCACACAGTTCATGGGGTCGGCTTTGCATTTTCATCAACTGTCACGCTATTGCTGACTCACTTATTATTTTGAAGCCTTTATAAAACTTGAATAAGCTCGAAAGTAATCTGTCAAACGGATCATTTAGAAATCATTTAAATGTGGGCCAGTCTTTTTACTTCACTGTTTGCAATATATTTTCAAACAGTCAAATCATTTTTAAGATCATGGCATGGTAAAATTACCTGTTTTTGAAAATTCTTAAAAAGTGACTTATCTCTTAAATAATTTACTAGCCTTTTGACTACAATTGGCTTACAAATTTTCAAAATTATTTTATTTATGATGGTATTTTGTTTTTTCTTCTTCTCTTTGGCTCTTTTAAGCATAAATTAATGCATGTATTTGTATATTGTCTGCAGAAATGGCTTCTTTAATTATTTTTTTGTAAATTCTGTATATAAATACAAAAACATGTAACCGCTCTATGTATATATTATTAATGTTGTTAATTGTTAAAAACTGTTTTCGCTAACTAACCTAATTTTCATAAACACAATTTACCATCGTAATAACATACTAAAACTCATCATCATGACGATTGGCCATTAAATTAAATCATTTTGTCTGCAGATGATACTGTCTGCAACGATCAAAGTCAGAAGTCTAGTACCGTACCGAGTAGACCCACTATTGTGAACCAACCAGTTCCGCCAAGTCTACCACCCCAACCTAAAGTTCATGAAAAAGCCCATTTTAATGCACTTAATGGTTCAGCACCAAAAAATGCACTTGGTACGTTGAAAATTATAATTCAATTTGTTTGTGTGCTTTGCGTTTTAGCCTCTTATTATTTTGTCTCAAATACAAATATTTCGAACTATAAATGCATCAGTGTTTGTAATGAAATAGTATGTGTATGTTTACATATAAATGTATTTTTAGTCTCTCTTGTCACCATTGCTCGATGAAGTCAACCTTGTAACTGATTTTCCACTATCGTCAAAAATTCGTTACAATGGGAAACAACTTATCCCTAATTTCTGAAGTAAGGATTTGAGGTTGAGTACTTGTCAAACGTAATTACTTTAGTCTGAAAACCTGTCAATATTTGGTATTAAAGTACTTTACATAATTCTTAATTCCAAATACTCAGTTCAGAAAACTGGCCTAAGATCTAGGTTGAAACTATGATTTGTCTTCAAGCACAAATAGACTGATGTTGATATGCAAGTGACATTTACCCTTATGGTGGAAATCAGGTATGAGGTCGACTGAATATACATATAATTATCTTTGAATTTACCACTGTAGTACAATCAGCTGTAAAAATTGTTACCAAGTTACCACTTTTAAAAGCTTTAATTTGTTATTTGATTAGTAGCTACAAAATATTGTGTCCTATATTAGTCGAGTATACTGTACCCAAGCATGCTGAAACAGTAATTGTGTATCTGATTATGTCCCCAATACAATTTGAACAGGATACCTCAAACCTCTTAACGTCAACAACGTTCAGGACTTGCGCTCAGGCAAGGGTGGTGTGGATAAAGGGCGTAACGTGGCTGCAGGTATGTCGATTAATTTACCTTTCGAGACTGTTGTCTACCACACAAAAAACGTAGACAAAGCATCGGTACCCCTGGTATACGAGATGTCCATTGGCAGCGGTGGCCACTTACCATCAGGTGGGTCGACTACTGGTTTCTACTTTATGGTTTAGTAAATTATAATACCAGTCATACCTACAGGGCAAAGGCTTCTTCTCATACAAAATCACCAAGCAGTTAGCAATTTCAGAATTTTAACTAGTAAGTCCGGGTTTCCTTCATGGATGTCTGTAAATGGCATAAAACAAATAAGAAAAGACCCAGAAGAGCCAAGAACAATAGTAAATTGTGCCTCATTAGTAGTTCTTGGTATGTTAACCTGAGCGCAAATTCCGTAAGGCTTTGACTATCACTAACATGATTGTCAGACTGCCTATCGGGTTCAAAATCAGATATTACAAATGCACCAGAAAATTATTTCCCTTTGTAGGTGTTTTGCTGCTTCCTAACTAGGTACTATATCGTCCAGTGTAAGTGTTTGTTAAATCTTTAAACTTGTTAAGCAATTTTCATAAATAAATAAGTTTTTAATTTGAGTTTTGAGAGCCCATGTTATCGTTTTTAACTGTTGTTATCAAGAAAATATTCATTAGGCGGCAAAATTATTTGTAAGTAAAAAATATCATAATGCTTAACATTTTCATTCCTTGTCTATGGGCAGTGTCGATGAAGGTAAATTACTTTTATCGACACTGCCCATATGTTCAACGAATACTTATTCTGGATCTAAGTCAAGAAGATCACCTATGAAATGCTTGCTTTGAAAACTTTTGAATGCATTTAGACCTTGTGTAGTTTTACTCAATGATCAAAATTAGAAACTCAAAAATTGTATCCTAAGGGATACATTACACTTCCACAATTGGTATCAACCTAAAGCAGGTTTGTTTTTCGGTGAATCTATCAATAATAAGTAATAAAAAGCGATTTTCACAAAAATTCTTTGCTTAATTCTTCAAATGATGTTATAATAAATAAGTTCCTAAAGCACATATTATGTAGAATTCAATCAAACGTTCTGTAAAATTATAATTTATATAGTATACTACCGTGCATTATTTTAAGCGAATATTTTATTTTTCTCCACTTATATTTGTAACCTCTCACATATTCCATCTAACCCTGGTACAAGGTGTTGTCGCCGTCGAGCCTCGTCAACTGGTATCTCGCCCGGCCAGTCCAACGCTTGGCAATGACTCGTCCTCCCTCGTCAACGGAGGCGCGGTCCTCGCAGCCGCCCTGCAGAAGAAGATGAATAGGAAACGGAAAGCTCCGTCTATAGACAATGAAGTATGAACTTTTTGTACTAAATATTTGTTTGCTTGGCGCAAGATGAATGCACAGAAGAAAATATCCAAAAAACATTTGCATATTTTTTTGTTGTTTATATTATGTCAAATTTAACGCCGTAGGGGACTATATAATTAAGCAATTTATTCTATGAAATAGCATCAATATAAGCAAAGTTTTTCACTATTTGTTCCAAAACGCAGTGTATCAAGATCAGAAAGCGGACAGCAGTTTCAAACCAAGACAACATCAAAAAGCACAGCGTAGACATCGTAGTTGTATCCGAGAACAATTTCTTACAGGAACCCAAGCATACTTCTAAATCTTTGCAGGCGGAACCAGTTCCGTCTGTTGAAACCGAAGGCAGTGAGACCACTGTCAGTGGTACTGCCACACCCACCACTAGGCCCCGGCAGTCAGGGAGTATGGTCACACACGGCCATGATGACCTGGTCACTCGCATGAAGAATATCGAGATGATCGAACTCGGAAGGAATCGGATACGACCGTGGTACTTCGCGCCTTACCCTCAGGTTTGTAGCTAATTCACTGGTTGGAAATTTCAGTTCTGGACTGTGTTTAACTTAATTCTTATTCTGAACTGCGAAAACCGCCGTTATTACCACGACATAGGGGCGCTTTTAAGTAGGTACAATTGCTATTAGACGAGTTTAAGTGAACGTGTAGTAAAACTGTATAGTGCCCGTTAAACTTGTGGGCCGCCCTGAAGTTGGATTTCCGAAGCGCAAGGCACGAAACGGTGCTGTTTTTGTATGAGATTTACCATTGCATTAGCCATTGTAGCCAACTTTAGGGCGGCCAAGAAGTTTGGCGAGAACTATACAAGCGGTCTTTTTCGCAAGTGAGCTATTTGAAAAGCTAGATGAAATAAAAGAGTTGTGTAGAAAATAATCTTAATGTTTTAACACAACTATTTATTCATTTTCAGGAAATGGTCAACCTACCTTGCATTTACATTTGTGAATTCTGTTTGAAGTACAGAAAAAGTAAAAAGTGCCTAGAAAGACATTTAGTAAGTATGCAAGTACTTATTTGTAGTACTCTCCTCCTGTACTCTTAGTGAAGTCCTTTTGTATTGTAACTTCATATTTATTTATAAGTAACTTTAAATCAGTGTACAAAATTTTTTATTTACAGATTAAATGTAAACTAAAACATCCGCCCGGCAACGAGATATACAGAAAAGGGAGCATATCCTTCTTCGAAATAGATGGTCGAAAAAACAAATGCTACGCCCAGAATCTCTGTTTACTAGCGAAACTGTTCTTAGACCACAAGACCTTGTACTACGACACAGACCCCTTCCTGTTTTACGTTATGACGGAATTTGATGCCAGAGGTTTGTGATTTTGGATTTTTTTTTTGTACAGTGGCAGAACCAAAAATTTAAAAATATTAGCAGCCTGGACTGGATCTATGCCCTGTTGATGGCTATAGGCTCGCCCTCTGTTACATGCAGGGATGGGCAGTATTTTAATCACTTGTAATTAAAATACATAATTGAAATACAAATACATATTTGTATTTCAATTACGTATCTGTCTTTGATTTAGATAGGTATCAGTCCCTTGCCCTTATCCTATTATTTGGAGTTGGCGAACAATTTATTATTTTCCCAAACTATTATTATATACTATACCCTGGATTGGGAAGTATTTGAATTACTTGTAATTAAAATACGTAATTTAAATACAAATACTTATTTGGTATTTGTAAATACCTGACGCTGAGGTATTTTGTATTTCAAATACTTATGCCTTCAAAATACATTTGAATATAAAATATACATTTAGCAATCTTATCCATTGAGCGTCTTATTACAGAGGCAATAGAAAAACAATAGCTTAAGCACACATGATGTGCAAACGACGCGTCATGGGTGCCCACCCGTTCTGCAGAAATTAGCATTCGATAGCTTTCGTAAACAAAATGGCGACCGCTACATATGTATTTTTTTTTAATTGTCAACACTGTAGTGCTGTACAGGACTGTATGTCAAATTGTCAAGTATCTTGTCAATTGCCATTTTCATTATTTAACGGTTATTTACATAACCTAACACCTGACTGTATTTTGTATTTTAAATATAAATAGTCAAAATAGCGTATTTTACCTATTTTTATTACCGTCGAATCCGACTCGGCTGGGCAGCGTTCGGGAAGTTGCGCGGTATCTTCTCGTCCAACTTACCATAGTGACTCAAGACGAAAGTCTAAGACCAGTGTATGTTGCCAGTGATTATTTATGGGACAGAGACGTGGTCGCTCACAATGGGCCTCATCAGAAAGCTTAAAGTCACCCAAAGGGCAATGGAGAGTTCTATGCTCGGCGTTTCCTTGCGTGATCGATTCAGAAATGAAGACATCCGCAAGAGAACCAAGGTTACCGATATAGCCCGAAGAATGACCAAACTTACGTGGCAGTGGGTAGGGCACATTGCTCGCAGAACGGATGGCCTTTGGGGCCGAAAAGTTCTTGAGTGGCGACCTCGTACCGGAAGACGCAGCGTTGGAAGGCCTCCCTCTAGGTGGAACGACGACCTGGTCAAGGCTGCGGGAGTCCGGTGGATGCGAAACGCACAGGCCCGATCAGTGTGGCGACGCTTGGGGGAGGCCTATGTCCAGCAGTGGACGTCTTTCGGCTGAAATGATGATGATGATGACTGTATTTTATTTATATTACAAATAAACGACTTAAAAATATTTTGTATTTCGTATTTTATATACATGCGAGATAGATTTTTGTAATATGTATTTTAATTAAAGCAAAGCATGTATTTTTCTCAGCACTGGTACACATAGGACTTAAAAATAACTAGTAAAATACAGGTGTATCTCTATCCAAACCTTCGGGCATTACAGGCGTGAATGTTTTAAAATATTTATGTATAATAACTTTCGTTTCGGCTGCCAGTGTCTTTGCCACTTCTTTTTAGGGTTCCGTACCCAAAGGGTAAAAGCGGGACCCTATTACTAAGACTTCGCGTTCCGTCTGTCTGTCTGTCACCAGGCTGTATCTCATGAACTGTGATAGCTAGACAGTTGAAATTTTCACAGATGATGTATTGCTGTTGCTGCTATAACAACAAATACTTTAAATATAATAAAATAAATATTAAAGTGTGGCTCCCATACAACAAACGTGTTCTTTTTGCCGTTTTTTGCAATAATGGTACGGAACCCTTCGTGCGCGAGTCCGGCTCGCACTTGGCCGGTTTTTTATCTTATTTCGACACCGACTGCCGAAACGAAAGTTATTTTGCACTTTTTAGTTTTAGTACAATATCACTAAAAAGTGTGCAAGTTCTATAGTAAGGTACCTAAAGGATTGACAAAATACCCATAATAACTCAAATTACACATTCGTGCTGTTTGTCACTAAGGAGTTTGTATGTTCCATATTTTGAAAATTGCTAAGTCGATTTGTATGAAACTTTCACTATTCCATAAGTTAAGAGATACCTAATCAAATAAAAAGTTATGGTCACGATCCTATAAGTAGTTCCGGTGAAATGTGTGGACAAACATACATATATACAATATAAACAAACATATATACACTTATGAAATTTGGCACACATTTTTAGAAGCCCAATTAGAGTAAAAAATGTGAATATTGTGCAATTCCAAAAATATTACATACATACGTGTCGAATTGATTACCTCCTTTTTTTAAGTCGGAAAAAGGACTTCTTCTTACCTTCTCACTCTTTTCTTACCAGTAGAATTTACTAAGGTTATATTGAAACTATCTAATTATAGTCGTTACAATGTAAGATGTCGGATTTGACAGCTATATAAATACTTTATAATAATTAAACTTGATGCTTACGAATGATACTCGTTGCTTACGAATATACTATATATATGGGTAACTATTGGATTACTGGGCAGCTTAGAAGCAGGTGCGCTGCTGTCTCGTCCTCCTCCATGCATGCTCTGCATAGCGGGCTGTCCGTGATCCCTAAGACAAAAAGGTGCTTATTAAAAGTCCCGTGGCCAGTCGTTACAGCTGTAACTGCTCGCAACTGCTGTTTCGTCAGACGTAGGGCCTTCTGTGTGAGCTTCTCTATGCAGTATACTCGATGACTGTGAATTAAACTTGATGCTTACGACTGATACTCGTTGCTTACGAATATACTATATATATGGGTAACATAGGAATATTAATTTTATTTTTATTTTTTTACTAATAAAGTTATCCCTTATTATATATTAGAAACGTCATCGGACTTCTTAGGTTGTCAAGATTATAGCACAAAAATATTATAATTAGTTATAATAATAAGTTATTGTTTTATGACGGACAAGTGACAATTCAAACTTAAGTTGATCTAAATTTCATGATTGTACAAATCTTCGTATTTACAAAGATAGTGCCTCGTATTAGGAACAATTTGTCAATCGTAACTTTTCTTAAAAGCTCATTCTCTGTTCCAGGATTTCACATAGTAGGATACTTTTCAAAAGAGAAGGAGAGCACAGAAGACTACAACGTGGCTTGTATACTGACACTACCTCCATACCAAAGAAAAGGTTATGGAAAACTTCTTATAGAATTTAGTAAGTATGCCCACAGTTGATCTAAGCAAACAACGGATCTTTGCGTCGCTGAATTGTCTGCAAAACCCTGCGCAGTAGCTATTTTTGTGTCAATGTTGAAAATGAAGATAGCATTGTGTAACTGTCGCTTTCACTCGCTTACGTTTGTTGCATCGTCATATCTCGCTTACTCTATGCAGTAGGTTAGGTTAGGTTAAAACGGGCACACCAGGACCCGAGGTGGCGGCGCGAAGTGTTCCACGCGCGCCCCTCTTAGATGTTGCGGGGGGAGTCTAACACCTCACTCTCCCTTAACCAGAGATCGAGGCCCGCGGATGCGGGCCGGCACTAGCCGGGGGTTGCGGAAGTATCATTGTTCCCGCGACCCCCAGCGTAGGTGTGAGATGGAACACCGGGGTAGTTTTTAGTCAGTACGAGTCTGACAGACCCCTCCGCCCTCCCCAGGGCGGGGGACATCCAATGAGGATTTTCCATCCCGAAAAAAAAAACGGTTAAAACGGGTTGGTTTCCGCAACGCCACGACTAAGCGCGTATTTTGCGTACGGGTGGGAATTAACCTTCTACCAACTTCCTCACTCGATCCATCCCAACTCCTCGAGAAAGGCCAGCAGCGCCTTCGTGTTGCTGACTACCTCCTGTACGGTACCTGGTTCACCGAGGTATTTGGCCCTTTAACTGGCTATTACTGGGCAGCTTAGATGCAGGTGCGCTGCTGTCTCGTCCTCCTCCATGCATGCTCTGCATAGCGGGCTGTCCGTGATCCCTAAGACAAAAAGATGCTTATTAAAAGTCCCGTGGCCAGTCGTTGCAGCTGTAACTGCTCGCAACTGCTGTTTCGTCAGACGTAGGGCCTTCTGTGTGAGCTTCTCTATTGCAGTATACTCGATGACAAACTGTTTCTTGCGCAACACACAAAGATCCGCTGTGACTATTATACTTTTAATTATGGCCTCCTCCTGGCTGGATTGTGTATTAACCAATCCACGATTGTTCGTGGTCGATGGAAAACAATTTGGTATGCTCATGAGGCTCTCTATATTATAAGTTTTTTTTATTCTATAGGCTCGGGTTTACCTCTATATTACCTGATGGTAAGATAAGGGAGATTCCATCCTGTATGAGGGGGGGGGGGCGTAATCCATAGGCTAGCCTCCATAGTGTATTACGGCCCCCCGCAAATAACTTAACAGCTAGGCTAAGCCTAAATTACTTACATGGCTACCTACTGGCTGGATTACGTATTTTTTTTTTTTTTATTTTTTTTTTTATTTGGGACAAACCCACCGCACTATTCCCAAACCACTGCAACTCCTGAAAGCCAGAATCAACAGTGGCGACCACCAGAAAAGCGCCGAGGCAATGAAGCTCGACGAAGTCCCGGAGAATGAATTTAACTGTCTTGGATCCCGCAACGAAATTAATCAGAAAAGAATAACGGAGGAGTAGGAAAAAACATAAATTTCCACTTCCCTCCATATCAAGCAGGAGACAGAACAAACAAGGCCACTAGGCACAAAGGGTCGTTTACAACTGGGATAAGCCCAGTTGCCTAGCACCACGGATAAAAATAAGAATTAATAATTAATGGGTCCTAACATTGTGAGCTGCTATGTTTGATTCCAATAATAGGTATGGCAAAAACGCTTGAACGCACGGAAATTTGTTCTAGTTTCCACAAGGTCCGTATAGTAAACAACTCCTGAGGTAGCCTCTACATTATTCAACATAATATTACGTTCATTCTGCCAAAGAATACACTCCCATAAGATATGATGTGCAGATTGTACATATTCGCAGTCAGATGTAGAACACTGACATAAAGGCGAGGCAACGAGCTTGAAGGAAAACAATTTACTTTTAAAGTTACCATGCCCTGTGAGAAATTGGGCAACACAGTGATCCACCTCCAGCCACGTCCTGGCCAGCCGAACGCGAACGGATGGAAAGAATTGGTAGAGATGTCGGCCCTTGATAGAATTATCCCACCTACATTGCCATTCGGATAAAAGTTCCTCCCAGACGTCAATAGGTGGTTTAAATAATCTAGAGATTTTCTCACGGTCACTCCGCGTTAAAAAGTTCGCGTCCGTGGTCTCTCGTGCGGAATAGTACATTGCAGCACGTCGCTGCACTTCAAGGTCGACCGGAAGTACGCCAGCAAGTACCGGTAAGGCCTCAGTACTAACCGTCCTGTACGCTTTGCATAAGAATATCAAAGCCAAACGCTGACTCTGAAGCAACTTACGTCGCACCGCCCCTATGGTGGCCCTATCAGCCCAAACTGGCGCCCCGTAGCAAATACAACCCAAGTAAGTAGCCCCATAAATAGTTTTTAAAGTTAAAAAAGACAAACCCCACGTAGATTTAGATATTCTCGTTAAGGCATAGAAATTTTTTTTTGCTTTTTCACCGACTATTTTAATATGATCTATAAATGCAAAATTCCTCTCTAACACGAGACCAAGATAGCACACGGACTGCTTCCTTTTTACGGGAACGTTATTAAATTTAATAGTAGGACACGATTTAAGATTACCCTTCAAAATGAGTTGATAAGTTTTGTGCGGAGCAAAGGTCAGGCGGTTTCGATCGCCCCACTGAGATACCAATCGTAGGCAAGTGTCAGCCAAGTTCTCGAGTCCAGCTCGAGTACTTGATTGAATGAGCAGAAGAGCGTCGTCCGCGTAACCGGTTAATGAACAGCCGCTTGGAAGAGGAATCGCGAGGAAATCATCAAAGCCTAAATTCCATAAAGGCGGACCAATAACCGAACCCTGAGGACATCCCATGGTGAGAGACTTCGACATGGAATGATGGCCGAGTTTGAGCTTCGCGGAACCATTCAAAAAGTAAGAGTAAACTAGATTATATATATTTCTATAGCAGCCCCGAATTTTCATTTTAAGTAGTAGCATTGGCCACCATGCGTTATCAAAAGCCCCAGAAATATCTAGAAAAATCCCAATTACGTACTTATGTTCAGATGTATTAACTATTTGCCTAACAGTAAGGGCCGCATCTACGGTAGATTTTCCAGTAGTGAAACCGAATTGATTGTTATGAAATTTTGGTCCGTCCGGTAGCAAACGTGGAACGATAAGGCGCTCCAGGAGTTTTCCCAAAGATGGAAGTAATGTTATGGGCCGGTACGACTTAGGGTCGTCCGGGGGCTTGTCGCCATTTTTCGGGATGATTCGTATAAATCCGCGACGCCATATACGAGGAAAAACGCCCTCCGCAATACAACGGTTGTAAACGGTCAAAATCGCATCAGCGGCTGTTTTACACGCTTCTATAATCATCCGATTAGATATTTTATCTTCACCCGATGACTTGTTGAGTGGTAACCTCTTGACAACGTTTATAAATTCGTCAGTGGATGGAAGGTCTGACGCTGGTGATTCAGGTGGTACAGCTGCCCACGCTCTGATCTGTTGATGGTAGTCGTTGTCATTAGCAAGTAAGTCATCAGGTATAAGAGTATTCAGCAAAACTTCAGTTGTTTCCTCAATACTGGTGGTGTGTTTATTATTTACTTTAATGTTCTGAACAAACGCGAGGTCGACTGACCGATTGGCTTTAAACTCATGATATAAAGGAGACCACGGACCTTCTTTATCTAATTTATCTACTATTTTACGCAATAAATTACCCTTAGATTTTTCCACCGAAGCTCTGTAGCGGGACCTGGCAACTCTAAACGTATTTAACGCAATGGAAAGAGGGTCACCGGTGACCTTACGTTTTTTAAGCTTGTTAAGATGTTTACGCGCTCGGCGATAACTTTTACGCTGTTCATTTAGGTAGTCACACCACCAATCACATCTACGTATATTGGTCACAGATCCACGACCAATGGCAATGTCAGCACAGTAAGTGAAGGTGTCTGACATAATTTCAGCACTTTCTTCAGCTGACAGCCCAACACGAGTGAAGTCTTTGGCGTGACACGCAAGAAGCGAGCTAAAGAATTCCCAATTAGTACCCTTACATTTATACCTAAAGTTGCCAATGACATGTGACGTACCCTGAGTAAAAACCGGAACAAATTCGTACACGATCAAACGATGATCACTACAAGACGCGTCCGGTAGGACACGCCACCTATCCAAGCGTACGTCTGCACTAGAAAGTGTGACGTCAATACAAGATTCGCCCATTTGGCTGCAAAAAGTTGGTGGTGCGTCAGGGGTATTATGAATAGTCAGATTCATTTCAGCAATGAAATCTTCAACAGCGCAGCGTCGTTCATAATCCGTAGACCGAACTTTGCCATACCATAGACTCGAAGACGCATTAACATCAGCGCCAACGATAACTTTGCAGCCCGCGAGCGACTGCAAGACATGACGGAGGTTATGTATATGAGGAGCAACAGGGTCTGAATATTGAAAGTAGCAGCTCACAACGTAAACTTTAAAAGAAGACGATGAGACCTCCGCAACGGCACAATGGGGTGTCATAAGGTTACGTAAAGACGTTACTGTGAAGTTAGAAGAACGCGCCACGTAAATTCCAGCTCGTGCTTTGCCATCCAACTGTACTACTTTGTGACGTAACCGCACGTTTTGATATTGTTCTTGAACGAGCACTATATCTAAGTTATAATCGATAATTAGTTTGTCCAGTTCAGAAGTCGCCACCCTATCGTTGTGGAGATTTAATTGTCCTATGGTTAATCTATCCATTTTCTTAGTAATTGGTGTTGAGGATCAGTTGTTCGAGCTACGTACGTTACGTATTAACTAATCCACACTGACACAAACTGTTTTCGTATCCTCATCCTGTATGGGGGGCCTTCACCTTCCCACAAATAAAAGCCCTTTGACCCAGTCTAGTAAACATTGTAGACTGGTTGTGTTTATTTAATTAAGGACAAAACCATACACCAAAAAATACATGTTAAAGACCTCACATTTTTACATTTTATAGTGTAGCCTTAATTAAAGGCTGCACGGCCATGCATTAAACAAATGGATAGGAAATGTAGAACAGTTATACAGCAGATTTTACTTTTTTAGATAGATAGTTTCATAATAGTACATTTCGTGTCGAGCATAAAATGTCGTGATTTTAACACGAGCGATGTAGCCAAGCTACATGCGAGTGTTAAAATAAAGCCTTTTTATGCGAGATACGAACGATTCTTGTTCCACTACCTGATGAGCTTACTAATTTAATGCAAATAAGTTCCAACAACAATTTATTAGAAACGTTCAGGCTAAAAACCATAGACTATATACACACAATCAACGCGCGCTTTTTCGAGAGTCAAAACTCCATACAAAAGTCATTTCGTAACTGTTATTATGTAATTATGTTTTTTTTTTATTTTTATTTTATAATCTTGTGTCTAAATGTTCATATTTCGAAACGAATTTCTTAGGCAATGTGTTACATAATAGACGAGGTAGTGGAACAATACGGTTTATTGTAACATAAACCCGACATTCTGGTGATCTGTAATACAGGTTAACACCTATAACAGACACCAGCTCCGCACTCACTTGACTGCAAAATGTTCCCTGCTAAATGTAATTATGAAATAACTTATGTTCCATAAGGTCATGTTTTTGTGAGGAGAAATAAAGATTATGATTATTATACAAATACAAATGAAAACTCATAAATTAATGCTAGTTTTGCTCGATTAATCCAATCAATTTTTTTACCAGTAAAAAAAAAGTAAAAAAAATGTGTTGAGAGGAAATCATATGAAGCTATCATTAATTTTTGAAATCTTTTATTGTTTATTTCTCCAGGTTACGAATTGTCAAAGTTTGAAGGCAAAACAGGGTCGCCTGAGAAGCCACTTTCGGATCTTGGGTTGCTGTCATACAGAAGTTACTGGGCGCAGACGATACTGGATATACTTACGCACATCAAGCCAATTGGGGATAATGAGAAACCTATTATTACCATCAAGTAAGATTTTTGCATGTGCATTAATTGTTAAGATAGCAACAGCTTATTTAATTTCTACTAGGCTTACATTCTGTGGTATGTTTTGTTTTTAAAACACCTATGGCTAGCTAAATCTATCTAGGATTTGTAAACTAGCGCAAACATTAATTTGTCTGCAAATTCAAAATGCAATTATTTGTCACTATCATGATTTGTCAATCTTGTCAACAATCAACTTACCAGAATATAAAATCATCTTCCTGCCTTTGTCCCGTGTTACTTAAGGTCGGCGAAACACGTTTTCGTCCATACCGTTCTGTCAATCGTCACGCTATTCGGACTCCATTTTCTCTCATAACACTCCCTAAACAGTCCATCCATCTTTTGTTTGGCCTTTCCCCTCCCTCTCCACCCATCCACGTTTTATTTTCATAACTCTCTCAAGGCCCCGCGCAATACGCGCCATCGTAACCACTTCTGTACATCATGAACATTTTTTTCTATACGGATACGGATGAAGACATAGACATACATAGACCTTATAGGTGATGTTCTACAGAAAGGCCAGATGCGCAGTACTCATAACCGGCGTGTGTGTATGACTAGATGTATGAATGTGAGTGAAGCAAAAGAAGTATGTAAGGATCGTAGCAGGTGGCGTTCTGTAGTTTCTGCCTACCCCCATGGGAAAAAGGCGTGAGTTTATGTTTATGTATGGATACGGATAATGTCTTCGCGCCGCCCGCATCGCACTCGCCGTAAGCATCGAACGCGCCGAATTTGATGACGTCATCCGCACGCGGTGTTGGCATCCGTATACCTACAGCATTTTACTGAAATGCGGGTGGTGCGACGCGGATATGTGCGCGAGGCTGCATACGATTTTATATAAATATTTATGAAATGCGATGACTGCGGCGCGTGCGGCTCCTGCGGCGCGGATAGGTGCGCGTTCACCTTTAGTACCTAACATGCGCTTCATCCCTCCTCATCACATGACCATACCAGAACAGACAGTTCTCTTTCAACTTGCCCAGAATGTACAAAGGAGTCATCTAATTCAGCCAATATCCATTTTCCAGCGAGATCTGCGAGCTGACCAGTATAAAGAAAGAAGACGTCATCAGTACACTACAGAACCTCAACTTGATAAACTACTATAAAGGGCAGTACATAATATCGGTGAACGAGGTAAACTATACTTTAGGCCTCTAGCTTTAAGGAACAAAATGCTTGCTCTCTGAATGTGATATTTTTCTAATTATCGAAAATATTGCAGCAACACGAAAAAGCCATGGAGAAGAGAAATTTGCGTATTGACCCGAAGTGCTTGTATTGGACTCCGAAAGATTGGTCGAAACGAGCGAAATGGTAAGATCATATTGTTACATTCCACTGGATATCACCGCAGTGTAATGAAGTTCTCCATACAGTGGTTCAACGTCCTTCTTACTTGCCATCAATAAAAATGACCATATACAGAGTATTTTCAGTTAGGTTAATTTTATGAGAACTTATTCAAAAATGAATAAATAAAAATTATAATAAACATACCTATATTAAAGTATTTTTTTATAATATGTGTTGTACGACAATACAGGCTGAATAAAAAAAAAATCGCGGCTCTGTCCCAATGTCGCGTGCCAAGCTATATGCAGTATGACAACTAACGTGCTTAGATGCTTGACCAACTGTATGGAGTTAGATACAAGTTACACTGTGACATCATTAAATCACATCAACATTAATAAATAACATACAGGTACTAAGAAGAAACTTCACCAGTCACCATATTGAAGTTAAAACTGTGAAGTAAATATATTTTCTTTTGTCACCAGTGTTTGAAGGCATAGAGTAAAGAAGACGCGAGCTATCTAACTCTGGCTTCCGAAACGTACGAAGTTTGTTGATTTTGTATCTAACATTAACACTATATTAATCTCATATATTCATTATACATCAATGCTAACAGGCTTGGGATATTGTTCATATATAATCATTAATTAATAATTTGGTTATAGTGTCCGACCGAACCTTTGGCTTCGGATTCGGCCAAAAATACCACCTTCGGCAAATCTTCGGCTTCGGCCAAAATGGGCCGTAGTTTTGGTCGAAGTCGAAGATTTCTAGCAAGTGGCGAAATATAACGAACTGTTACGAATGCGCGGGCGCTCGAGGCAGACGGCATACTGCGTTGCGCCGACCATTCGCAATCGCCAGAAAATAACCTCATCAAAAACAAAATTTAAAAAAGTTGTTTAGCTTTTTTTCTTGCTTCCGCCGAATTTTATGGCAATTGCCGCTTAATCGGCTTCGACTTCGGCCAGAAATAGTTTTTCGGTCGGACATTATTTGGTCATAAGTTAGCATTATTTTGCATGTTAGGTAAAAGTTTATTCGTCACACAATATTTTATTAGAATAAGGTGGCTGAGGTTAAATTGACAACGGTGCTTGGCTAAATAATACCAACTAATCGTGTTTGCTAACTTAATATATTGTTACGGCGAAACAGGGCTTACATGTAAGTATCTTGCATTGCGAAAGTTTACATTATCTGATTATTTATTAGCTTGCTTCCAACATCTTATGGGCTGGTTCACGTCTAACAAAACATATCAGCACGCTGCATACTACGTACTAATGTTAATCAATAACGTCCCAATATCCCAAAGTTTGTGCTATATAAACAAATGTTCTTTATTTTTTGTCCTATAAAAACAACAGGAAAAAGTTTCTATAGACGACCTTTGCATAAAACTAGGGTGACTTGATGATGCAATTTTTACTTCTATCTTCTCAGGGTTCCTAAAATTTGCCATGAATCGTTTGTAGCAGATCTGAACTTTCAATGAACTAGTCGGCCATTCAATTTCATTTAAAGTCATTTATTCGTTTGTTTTTTTTTACAAGAAAGCAGCCATAACATTATTATCATGTCAAAATGGCCGACAAATTTATGAATTGTGCCTGAGTCTATGACGCATCTGGCTACGACAAATCATGACAAAAAAAGACTATTGAACACGGCACAGGCACGCGCGGCTTCGAATATTTTAATTTCACCCTTCATAACTCCACTATTTAAAAACACTCGACAACCACTGACTGGACTAGACTTATTGCTACAACACTTCTCCAAGATCCTATACACTAATGGCCGAATATTTAATTTTCAAATAACTTTTATGTGAGGGATAAAAATTTGCGTTGACAGTTTTTGTACCTACAGAAATATGTCTTCTTCTTCTGGCGCGACCTAATTTAAGTGCTCGTTCATACAGAGGTCCGCTTTACAGATCCGCTTTATCGTATACGTTTTTATTCGGTGCTGAAGTATGTATATGTATAAGTGAGTCCACACATAACAGTATTCCGAATCCAGTTAAAAATACCGATCCGATAAAATATACAGCAGTCCGTTTTACACGTCCGCTTTATCGTATACGTTTTTATTCGGCAATGGCGTAAGTAGTTGTATGAGCGAGTTCACACACACAACAGTATTAAAATACTGATCCGTTTTATCGGACGTCCATGCTTGTAGAAAGTTGGTTGGTTGGTGTGAACATTACCCCCAGTAGCGACGGATCCGTTAAAACGGTACTGTAAATGCGGTGTAAACATCGGATCCAGTAGCGACGGATCCGTTAAAAACGGTCTTGGAAAACGGATTTTCCGTGTGAACGTACCCTTAGACCATTTTCTTGGGGGCCTCCTTTTTCTCAACTGTGCACGGTCTTGAGCTGAGCTGGCATCCAGAAATATGTCGCACCATCATTTTTATACCTCAGATAATGGTTGTTTGTCGAAAAATCGGCCCTTATTTGTATATACTCACCCATTTTTCAAATACTTGCCGTTTATTAAAGTCCAATCCAATGTTTTCTTTTCCTAATTTATTTTTTCTGAAATTCTAGGTAACCAGTCTCGTTCGCTGCCACAGAAGATCAATGTTCAATGAAAACAGTTCGTTCAACAGTGTATGTGCTCTGTAGTTATCTTAAAAATACTTAGTAATAATTTGGCATTTCTCAAAAAGTGTATGTATGTAGTAAGTATTGTATGATTAGTGTAGTAGTACAAATGTATTGAAGTATTGTGTATTCTACCTCGTACATAGAACAGTAGGTATTATTTCTTTTAGCAAGTTGTACATAATTTTTCTGATACGATACCGATATGAATAATTTCTTCGGGTATCTTGTGACTTCTTTGTCTCACGATATATTAGGGAGCAAGGTTTTTGCCCTCGTTGCGCCCAAGTTCCGATCTCATACTTTTATTTACCCTTTTATACTGATTCTTTCGAAGGTTCAAGCTATATTTACTACCTATAGACAATCTACACGGGTAGTAGATACAAGAACAAGCGAGTGTTCTTTTAGGCTCTTTTGTTGATACTGTATATATTTAGTTGCGTTTACATTTTGAGTGGAACCATTGGCATTTTCATCATTTTAAAAGTGTATACTTTGTAATCTTTCTTTCTTTAATCGCTCATTCCATAATGTTACACACTTTTTGAGAACTGCAGTAATAATTTCTAGTCTCAGTTTAGACCGGTTCATGTCAATAAAAGAAATATGTGAGATTGTGTGGTATGATTGAAATTTTGTTCAAAAATGCTCGCTACATTAGCCATGTAAGATATTCAATACATTTCGATATGTAAGTCCTTATTGTGATATTAAATAATATCATTGTTTTCAAAGTTTCTTTGTTTTATTGCTTCACAATAAAGGCCATATCTGGCAATCCTTGTTCATGTTGAAAAACTGTACGAGTTTTCTCTGAATGTATCCAATTTTATTTCTCTGATTGAAGTTTAGATATAATATGGATGAAATACTTGACAGTTCTAGAAAATAAATTGTTCTCACAACTTTTTACCCGACTGCCGAAGGAGGGTAATGTGTTTATCAGTCTATGTATGTATGTTTGTTCCTATGTGGCATTCTAGAGACCAAATGCGTTGGCCGATTTTGATGGTTCTTACGTCAATCGATTCGTCTTAACCCTGCGAGTGTCACTGGCTACATTAAAATTGAAAAATAGAGAAATGGCGGATTTTGGGCGCCATATTGTGGGGGCCCAAATTTTTTTATTCTTCCAAGCCCATCGTGTGGGGTACCTAAATAAAGGGTTTTAAGAGGTGATTTCAAAAATATATAATATGATTAAATGTACCTTATTCCAAACAAAAAAGTGAAATGTTATAAATTAAAAAGTTAATTAAAAAACGGGCCAAGTGCGAGTCGGACTCGTACACGAAGGGTTCCGTACCATTATCGCAAAACACTACATAAAAATCAAGTTTGTTGTATGGGAGCCCCCCTTAATTTATTTTATTAATTATTATTTTTTGAAGTAAATATACAACTAAACATTCTGTGAATATTTCAAGCGTCTACCTGCTGCCGTTATTAATATCGAGCAAAAAACGGCAAAAATATCACGTTTGTTGTATAGGAGCCCCCCTTTAATATTTATTTTATACTGTTTTTAGTATTTGTTGTTATAGCGGCATGTGAGGCGGATCTGTGAAAATTTCAACTGTCTAGCTATCACGGTTCATGAGATACAGCCTGGAGACAGACGGACAGACAGACAGACAGACGGATCGCGACGTCTTAGTAATAGGGTCCCGTTTTTACCCTTTAGGTACGGAACCCTAAAAAATCTAAAAACCCGATTGCTTAAAAAGCGAACTAAAAAGATGTAAACAAGAAGAAACAATTTTTTTTTTGCTTCATTGTGTTTGAAATTCGTGGGTATTTTGTCAGGTAGTGGGCAGGAAAAAATCAAACATATTTGTTTGCAATATAATGATTTATTCTTCAATATATAAGCGCAATAATTTTGCTTTGACTGTCAAAATATTTATAATTATGAAGCAGGTACAAGTGATGTTTACAACACTTACAAAACCTAATACGAATTATTATTTCTGATATTTTAACAAATAACGGTTCGTAGATGAATATGATACAATATGATTATATTTTAATCACTTTGTGACTTAATTAAAATTTTAGTTTTCAACGAATATGAGTGTTCAAATTATTTGTAAATCTATAGAAAATTTTAATAGAATATCAAAGCATTAGTACATAGCAGACTTAAATAGCAAGAGATATAACAACAGATTATAAAAGTTGATTCGAATACTCATATATAAATATAAAGTTAAATCTTATTTTGTAACAACAATAAATCGTTAAACAAATGTAATACTAGTCGTTTTATAACTTACAACCGAATGTTATGCAATAATAATGTACTATCACAGCGGACCACGAGTGGCCAGCAGAGATACACTGATAAATTAAGTAGAAAATGACGTCACCCATTGATCAAACAACTTTATTACACGCACGACAAAACGGATAGAACCAGTGATGGAAGATTTCAAATTAATTATTGAACCATTAATAAATGTTTAGATGTGATATTCGATATTATTGAAACTGGAATTAAAATGGAAACTGGTTGATACTTAATATCTGAGTATATTTATAAAAGGCAGTAACTATTCCCTTTTCGTGATGGAATAATTTGATGATCAATTGAAGAGTGGCCACGAACAGACCTTCCAGAAACACTAAACTATACCTTCTAAAGTTAATCTTATATACAAGATTACTACGACGGTACCATCACACTACAAAAGCGAAATACAAAATACTACAAACTTTCAAACAATCGAAATTCATAAATATAACATTGACAAAGAAGTATTATAGAAAACTACAAATCTAAGGGAAGTCCATTACATTTCGCACAATGACGGCCTTTCTAGAAAATACGATTGTGGGGACTTGAAATTCTTGTTAGACAAGACATAACAATGAACATTTAGTTCGAATTGTGCTCTGTGTTAATAAATAGATTTTTTCTTGCTATCACAATATTACCAACAATATAAAAATAAATGCTCGCGCGACTGACTGCTTTGTAAGGCAGCCACATAGACTAGGATCACTGGTATGCAGAAGGCACTGTCTTTGAATAGGTCTGCATAACTGTCTGGGCGAATTGACGTAACAGCATGGAAAATCTGCACATTACTCTTTTCTTACGTAACAGTACAACTCCGGTTGTTACGTAACGTAAATAACCGTGCTTCAATTCCATGGCCATTACAATTTTTACTTTATTTACACCAAAATATCTCGCCCATACATCTACTTCTATCATAACTTACTAAGTCCATATAAAAATATTAACAGAACAACAAAATCGCTTTCGAAATTAAAATACAGAGGCACTTTACAATGGTGTTTTTTTGTGAACGCTTCAAGCGACCTTAGGACACAAAGTACATCTTAGCCATTTGTCAAAGTCACATGCTGACATTATATTTTATTAATTTTGTCTTTGTGTAATTTACAATAAGGTCTGTAGTCGCATGACACGTGAACTTGACAAATGGTAGAATTCGTCATGTTGCTTTATGTGCACATACAATTCGTTACATGTACAATACTTAATTATAGAAATGTCAAATTCTTAAAATTAATTGATTATCGTCGTAACAAGTAACGCTTGTTGCACTTACAATAATATTAGGTATATCACGACTTACTCTGAGTTAAAGCACCTTAAAACTAATATTACCTTACACGAATTGTAACACATGTATATGTGGAATATATTTCATTATAATCTGTGAATATACTTCTGTAACAAAAAATATATAATTTTGGAATTTCAACAGGAGGTACTGTATTACTATATCTATCATTGTACTGGAAGTTAAAGGCTATGTGATGTATTTGGGACTTACATTCATAATTTGGAGTTACCGATGTACCTAAACTACACCAAATGGTAATACCAAATCTTTCTTTCATTCATTGCACCGTTAAAATCAGATCTTAATAAATAAATATCTTAAACAGATCAAAGCAAAATCATAGAACTTAACAAAATTAAAAAGAATGGTAATTGTTAGAATTAGACACTTAGATAAAATAAAATATTATGTGAAATACCTACCTAAAGAACTGTTTCACAGTTACTGTTTCGTGTTAACGTAGTCATTACTATACAATCGAATTGGGGATTCTAAGTTCACAACACTTGAAAGAAAATGTAACCTTTTTTGATTTGATTGAAAAAGTATCTACGCCTTTTTGATGTGCTCGAGAATGGACAATATTTTTTTATTGTTTTCTATTGAATGTTTTCCTGATCAATCCTGACTCTACATGTCACTCCATCTCTTAACATACATACTAGCTACGTTATACAGGCACCAAACTATCTCTACGTTGTTGTTCTACACAGTAGACATATGATTTCGTTTCGAAATAAATTTCCCCGCCCTTGTTGTTTTTCTGGCACTTTAAGAAGCTTTATTATGAGATACAAAAGGATTTTTAAATGTTTTATCACAACTGTAATGTGTATAGTCATTATAAAAGTGATTTGACGGAAGTAGATGGTTGAATCAAGTTTAATTTTTTTTTTAATTGGTTCATTACAAAAATATTATCAAAAATTTGCCACCGAATTGAAAATATAAGTTTATATGTAACAAAATTCAAAAGAGGAAGCGTTTGTGTAACATGAAGCCTATGTCTGAAATATGGTATGAAATTATTATAAACGGTGACACTCTATTTCGAATTTTAATAACTCCAATGCTTAAATTATACGTATACATGTCGAAAATAAATTTGGACCCGACAAAAAATGGTTACTGCTAACGTGGATGTTCCTGACTATACAAGGCATCCGTCATTAAGGCCGTTGTTGAGTTTGCTCGACGTTTCGGGCATGGTGTTGGGGTACGTGTGGCACTGCTGGTTCCCCAGGTTGTAATTCGCCTCCGCATCGTAATAGTCCTGTTCGGAGTCGATCGGGACGAGAAGATTCGTGGACTTGGGGAGGTAGCCGTCCGTGGTCACGTAACTGCGATCGGAAGTGGGTGGCAGACTGAGAACACTGTCGGGTCGATTGTATTCTTGGTCTGCGATCTGAGGTGCTACGTAGATGGTGTCTAGGGACGAGATGGTGTCGATAGACGAGTCCCCGTTGAGTGGGGTGACACATGTGTAGCTGGACGTGAGTATATTGGCCGACTCGGGTCGGATGTAGGGCGAGTGCGCATCGAACGACACGGGGTATGTGCTCGGTGAGTCGTACGGCCCGATCATGTTGTACGGCGTGGTCGGAGACTGCCTCGTGTTGGGATTGTTTGACTTCACACACGAAGCCGCGTGGATTGTCAACATGTCCATCAACCGACGCTTTTGAACTTCTAAGTCCTGCAAGAAAGTAGAGAATACTGTATGAGCATGTTTGTTTATTTTCAAGTGAAGGTGTGGACATCTCATCGTGCTTTCTGTCGCTACTATAATTACCACTAATAAGTGGTTGGCTCCATTTGTTATCGCCGTCTAGAAACGTCATAGGTAGTCATAACAGATAAAGATATTCCTTGGTAAAATTGTACCTGGCAATGATTAGGCTTACTTGCTTAGCACGTATGTATTAAGAAATTATAACTAAATATTTTGTTTGTCCCATAAAATCATTTAGCAAGAAGTTTACTTCCTACTTAGGTTCACGTTCACTTCCTTCACATTTTCTTTTGGTTCCTACAACGTATACCTGAACAGTTGAACCATTAAATTCGAGATTGTGATTTAAATCTAAGCAACCTAAGGTTGCATACTCTATAAACCAAATGTCGTTACTTACCTTAAGTTGGGCCTTAAGGTCTATATTCTGGTTCTCCAACACTTCGCTCTCGGTGACCAGGTTGACTGTCCTCTCACGTTTCTTCATCCGACATTTCGTTGCTGCTATTTTATTCCTTTCCCTCCTTCGCCGCCTTCGCTCTTCGTCTTCTGGCGTTAGCTGGAAAGAAATATGTTTTGTTAGCTTCTGGTTGAAAGGAAGCAGCGCTACTTCTAATATATTATGGAGAATCTTGGGGACTACGTCCCAGTACGTTCAGTTTTTGAAAAACGTTTTAACGGTTGTTAACATCCCAGCAATCATGCGTTGGTTTTTTGTATGTTCATCATAGACATCTTTGATTTTGGTACGATGAAAGGAAACTAAATTGTGCTTCTGCACCTTTTTGTCTGAAACCTCTGCAATAAGCTAGCATAATGATCAAAGCCCGTTTCTTTCCAAGTTTGGGTAAGAAGTAGTTGGTAGTAGGTAGTTGTGCCTTAGAGCTGACGTTATGATAAACTGTCCAAATATTATTGCACGTTATTATTTAGCCACCAATATAAGTTCAGATAACCTACATCAAATTCTAATTCATCGTGAACCATCACATTTTTTCAAACGCATGACTTTCTTACTGGTAAAAATCAACCAAGGTAAGAGTATTTTTACCAATCCTTTTAGTCAGGAAATCCTTCATAATACTTAATAAGCATAACTGCCCACGTCCCCGAAAATCTGCATAATACAATGACTAAACAAAAGAATAATCAATCCAAAGCCCGATCCATTAAGTGCGGCCGCTCGATACGCGCCGATCATTTCTCATTGCCATAACGCTACCTTTCAACATCAGGAAGTGAAGTCACGCCCGCCACCACATTTGCGATGCCTTCTTCGTAAACTCATAAAACTTCAATGAAGCCGTTGAATTACAATGCTGTGCAGCAGCAATAAAAGTTAGTTTAGATACTATTTGCAATCTTCCGCACATATCTTTATTTACTGCCAGTACATGGGAAGTGCAGCCGCTGGGCGGTGGAGCACTTGTCATAAATTTGATCATAAAAATATGCAGCTAGCAATACCTCGATTCGAATTGAATGAATAGCGTGACCCTTGAACGATAGAAACAATTCAGGGAGTGGCACTAATGTTTTTATTATTCATATGTTTAATATGCATATTGGATTAGACTTTGTATAAAAATTAAGAATACATTTCGTAACAGAATAATTTCAGATCTCTTTATATTAAATCAGAACTCTAAAATCACATGTACGAGTATGTACGTTATCTAAGCATTGTACTGAAACACGTGTATTCCTCGTTTTCCTTACTGACGCGCGACGGCTACGTGACTGAATGGTATGTAGGTACTACAGTTTCCTTAGGATTCGACTACGCTGTATCATTGCGGTTAGCACCAAGCCATAAAAATACGTTTAGAAAATCTAAAACCCGCTGTAACGTGACTTAGGTGTACGGACTAGACTTTCCAGCTTAAAGGAAGTGTAACTTATCTTTATACTCATATATGATAAGAGATGGTTTTACCCTGTAATTTTTTGGGAATTCTCGAAATTTCTTATCTCATCTCGAAAAATGTTGAAGACAATGATGCGGCAGAACATTTGAAGATATATTTATACAGAATGGATTTCCACAATATACTATTATCATTTCAGCACTAACAAGTACACTACTGGACATGTGTCGCCTACAACCGTCGCCGCATCCAGCGGTCCTGCACTCTGGACCAACCTATTATGCCGTAACAGAGTAAATCTCTTAGTTACAACGATTGCTAAATGTGTTAGGTTGTTGGCGGTTTCAGACCATCAAGGTTCCTAACGAGATTTCCTTTACCGTAAATCAGTAATGTCAAAGATTAACCTATGTGTTGACTGTGATATAATCTGCTGAGTGAATTTACTAGTATATAATTTTAATTTTATATTTACATTTTAAAGAAATCAAGGACAAACATAAATTTACAACTATCCCACTTTATCGTTTGGTTTCATTATAGTCTTTAGTGGATAAAATCAGCTCTTTTATTTTATATTTGCCTTCTCTTTCCTTTGTTTTTTATATATAGGTGTTATAATTTACTTACGCCATCAGATTTATTCGTCATAGTGTGACTGCTGTCGTAGTCGTCATCGCTATCCTCCTTCTTCATCCGCTTCATGCCGACGTCCGTGTCGCTGCCAGACATCTTCCGTTTTGACTCTATCGACAACTTCAGACCAGCCTTTATTAGTTCCGAACACGTCTGGAAAATGAAAATGTTGGGTTCAGACATCTTTGGAGGGTGAAGAACATTTTTGGGGACAGTGGGATGTAGAGTGGGCTTGAACGTTTTGACTGAGTATAGATCCTATAGAATTAAAGACCTACAGTGGGGTCAAAAATATGTGAGCAGTTGCGGACTACAGCAGTCAAAACGCTCTTACTGCAATTCACTTAAAATTCTAATTATTTAAAGCAAATGGTTGTTTCCTGCTGTGATATTAATATAGGTTCTAGCTAGGCGTATCCTCTTCCACTATCTTTGCTAAGTTTAGCATTATCGTCGTAGCGCATACAAAAAATCTTGTCTGCTAAGTTTTAACTGGAACGCGTTTTATGCGTAAACGGTCTCACTATGGTATGGTTTAAAGTATGTGACACATGTCTTCCATTTTATCTAAAGCATCGTCAAGATTCTAACAAGTTTACTTAAATGGAGAATTGTAATTTTTTTTTTATAATCGCTTTACTTTACCAGAGGGGAGACTGACTAGTTAACGAGTAATTTGCCCGAAACGACATTGCGGGAGCTTAACGAACTTCAAGGACTCCAATTAAATTTAGGTTTTAACGAGTAGTGAATTATTATTCAAGTATTCATGTGTTGCACTTCACCTGTTTACCAGTGAATATGATTCACGGATCCTTACGACCAAGGTTACTATTGAAGATGTATTCTCAATAACTACATAAGTCAAGTATTACGAGAATGTTGAAGTGCAATTACCATTTTATACAATTGTGCAATTCCAATTGAACTGTGAGAAAAAATAAACACATGATTGATATTACAAGTATTAATTATCAAGGTGGTTTGTTTTTCTCATATTTTCAACGTCCGCCCATTGTCTAGACTCGGCTGAGCTAGCCTTTGGAACTGTGCCTACATAAATTACTCAAGAAAAACTGGTCGATTCGTTCAATAGGTACTAATAACTTTAATTTGAATTCGAGGTCAAAGGAAACCTACAAATTATGCATCCTGTGCAAGTTGCTTTGGTGTAAAAAGTGCAAAAACAATGATTTATATGAGGACTGCATTTGGAACTAGAGACATTAGTCTAAATATGGCCGCCAAATGGCTTCCAGACCCGGTTTTGGGCAGACATTAGTAACCTACTACAGGTACAATAAACTGAGAATGTCCTAACTCCATCAAGTCTGTGTCTTGCCTGTAGTGTGAGCAGGACAAAGTGATTTGAAACATGGAGCACAGGAATTCCACAAATCTTTTTAAGTACCAGAGAACCCAAAATGCAAAATGTGTACGTTGTAAAATGAGGACTAAAAATAAAAAGAATAATGACCGTGAAACCGTTTTTGTTTGTTTTTTGATACCTCATAAAAGTGCAAGGATGAAAAATAACACTTATTCATAAATTAACACTTAACGACTTTGTGAGAGCTTTCGAGATCGACACGAGTTTGCAATTAGTGGTATTTACAAAAATGTTATTCTAGAAGATTAAGTTATTATAAATACCTAATTATAACGGACTTTATAATTTTTTTATCTCAATAAATAATTTCTGCCCAGAATAACACCTTGGTAACCAGCAGCCTAATTGCGTAAGTGAATTCTGCAAAGCAAACAAGTTGGAACCTTCCCAAAAAAGACTTTTCGTATTGCATATTACACTCTGAAACAGAAAGGTTAAGCTCCTTTCATTACCAATATTTTGACGTAGAATTGATTGTAAAAGAATGAATGAAAGCGGAAGAATCGAAATAAATCTTCACTATTGGTATTGTGTAATGCAAATGTCATATATCTTCAACTCCGTAGTATCTATAAGTAGTCTGTGTTCAACTCAAAGAAGGATTTGGAAAGCTAACGCTAGCTTTCCAAATTAGTTTCGCAATACCGAAAAAGTTGAAAGAAATGATTCTGATTCTTTGAAAGAATCGACTTGTTTCCTTTGCAGAATTCACTTACGCAATTAGCTGGCTCTTGTGATACAGGACTTCCTAGTACAAGAGCCAGGGCTGCACTGATAATTGTTGAATAAAGTGTGTTAATAAATAAATAAATAAATTAGACTGCAATATTGGATTAAAAATAAGCTGAATGAATCAAACAACGCTCAGTCAAAAATAACTCCTAATGCGCGTACGCTTACAATTTGAGCTTTTTGTATTCAAAACAAGGTTTATAACAAAATATATTTACCTTCTGTATGCTGGGTGGAGTGCTAGAAGCTGGTGAAGTAGCCGATGAGCCATTGGACATGGAGGAGTTCGAGTCATTTCCGCTCCCACTCTGAAACGACATAGGGAAATGAGACCTCGCATTGCACGCTGCCCGAACACCGCTAATGGTACATTTTCCACCTCGATGCCTTTTGTCAGAAGGCCGACAGCATATTATATGGGACAGTTTGCACGCAAACGCCATTAGTTAACGTAATACGTCACGAAAGTTCCCGATGGGTCGGGATTGTTCGCTTTTTTTGTAATTTTACTTGTGTCGTTGGCAGAAGCATTTATCAGCAGTGTTTTATCTTGTATTAAGGCGATATATACGCCCCAATGTTAACGCAGTACTGGCCCGTGCGCCTGCTCGGAGCCAAAATATCAATATTGAACCTCCTTTTGGACAGTTTTATTTGCAAAATATTATTTGATTTACATATGCTGTTTCAGTTATGAAGAAATTCCAGCCATCAATTTTTTTGTGTAAAAATATTTTTAAACATCTAAGTCGTTTTGGGTGAGTATCCAAATGTTGCGAAAAAATATCGTGTTGTTAATATTTTTTAGCAAAACTATTAGTTACACGAAAAAATCTTGTTTCAAAAATAATGTACATGAATTAAAAATAAATATATATTTTATTCAAACCTTTTAACCTAGCCTTGTTACTAAGGAGTACGCTTCAGAAATTAACCGTTTTACGGCACTAAAGCGGTGGAAGACCCTTATTATGGTTGTCTAAACTAATGCAAGTGACCGTTAACATCGTTTTACCTTATTTGGCTCACGCCCTGTGATACTAATTACAGTAATTGCGCAACTAATTTCACATAGGTAATACTTTTTCCTTGGAGCAGTTTTTTCCACCCGTAGGACTACGATATATTTTATCAATCTTACTTTATAAGAGAGAGTGCCCTTTCTAGATTAAAGTTAATTAAAACAATGATAATAGTTATTATTATTAATATTGCCCAGCAGTGCCTTTATTTAGCCTGTTGTCAAAATATTAAGTGTTTTTTATGTTTTTGTTGTGCACTTGCATATAACTGACCCCATTTTCATATCTCTCAACGCTGGCACTGAGGTTTGCTGTTAGAGAATCCAATTATGGATTAAACTCGCCTTTATACATAAGCTGCCCTATTGCTTTTGCATATCTGTTTGTTTTATGTAGGTACAATAAAAATAGGAATATAAATTTAACAGTTGTAACTCTACATATGTTTTTAGATAGCTTCATTGTTCTAGGAGTGTAAGCTTTATCCCAAAATAGCTTTACCAAGTTTTCGGTATTTTCAGTGCAACGTCCAACAATCCTATTGGTATTGTCTCTTCCTATATATTAACTTGCTCCAAAGATTACTTTCTTCATGAAATCTGTTGTAGGATTTACTTCGTCATAGCGACAAATGGGTTGTTTGAATATTTTTCAATTTGCCTGATTCTTGAAAGTTTAATTTCTTGTGGTGTTATGTAACTTATCATAAATATTATTGGCGACTTTAATGTAACTTTTTTTCCTCAAATCCAAGTAAACATTTAAAGTAGCACGCCTACACTACTTCTAATGTGTATTTTAATGAGTTGATGACTTACACCGAGTAAGTAAACACTAAGTAAGTACTTTTAAGGTGTTTTCAGAAAAACCTGTGCTTACTCAACAATGTTTGTTTTCTTGAACTGGCGAAGATTTATCACAACTGGTTATCGAGCTCCTTTACTCACATTTGGGTCAATATTTATAAAAATAGAAACTACTGGAATAATAACGAGTTATTTAATGTAGAGTTCCGTCTGCAATTTAATTACAAACACGTTGTATGTCAACTGAATGACACACGCTACCAAATTGTTATATCAAACGGTTAGCATCAAATAATTGTGCGACCGGCACATTGTTTTTACGCTCTAAATTGTCCGCCATTCACATTTCAGTGTAATGAAACTCATTCATGAAACGGCAGCGCCCGAGGCGAGATAATCAACACTACAAATAGTACCTACCTATACCTAACAGCACGATAACTAAATATAGATAACCCGATATCAAGTGTTACCGCGGCGCCATCGAGTCTGCTGCTAAACAGAGTAAATAAGGAGTCTGCATAAGGTGCATGAACTCATGCTACTGCATGCTGCCAGTATTATCCAATGTTTATAATGGGGGAGTGATGGCCGGTCACGTGGCCATAGTTACGTGGCACCTAACACTTGGCAATCGTTCAGAATACTTGTAACACTTATTTTACATTCTGACGAGCGTGCATGGATGTGACCTAAGTACTGGAAGGATCCTACGTGCATTGTGAGTCCTGCCGCTCTGTGAAAGCACGAATAATAATGAGAGCTTCAAGTACAGTGTTTTGCACATTAAGTATCCAACTATTTCTAACAGTTTTAGTTCTGGAGCAATACTACGAAATAGAACGATAAAGACTGAAAGACGTTCCACTGAAATCATCATTTCTCGCAATAATGAAATGGGAATAAATATAATGACCACCAAAAAAAACTTTGTGACGATAACCCCTATCACCTAAAATATATACTAATCAGCAAAAAAAATAAACCTAAACCAAATTTAGTAAATTGATCACCAAATTTCATAAGTGCTAAAACCGTAAGATATCAAATCTAGTGATTTGGTCAATGAATCAGTCCAAGAGCGAGCGAAGCGAGCTCGGGAGCTAAGGGCACCCCGACACGGACAGGTTAGGTTCGAAGGAGATGACGGGAGCTGAAGTGAGCGAGCAAAGCGAGCGAACTCAGCTCCCGTCATCACCTTCGTGTTAGTTTACTTTAGACCCTGTATTCAGAAATAGGAGCCCCGCCCAGCGGGGCTCCGTCGACTCTGTTGCGATTCTAAATTTAATTTTGGTGATCATTTACTATTTTTGTCAGTATATTACTAGATTTGGTGGTTTGTTAAACATAAGCCTAATGAAATTCATTAGATACCTACTTTATCAACATGATTCCACGCACGCACACTATTTAATTAAGTTTAGATAGGTACAATGTTTCATTTTTAATTCGAGATTTACATTAATCATGCACGTGCGCTAATAAAAAAACGAGCTATCACATGTGAACAAAAGAAAAAAAAGAAGGTTGTACAAGTACTACGAGAAGCTCACCTTGAAACTGGAATTTTTCTCGTAGTTGAACTGGTCTAAAGGGTTGGTCATGGTGATGACGTCGTTGACGATCTCGGGGGTCCGCAGGGTGGTCGGGCCTGCAGTCTCGGCCGTCAGCATGTTGATCATGGCGGCGCTCAAGTTGACGTTGACGCTCAGGTTGTAGCTACCAGTGTCGCCGTCCGTGGCGACAGCCGCCGCCGGCGATGGGGACGTGTCCTCGCACTTGATCGTCGGCACCGTAGAGCTCATGCTCGTCGAATTCATTATATCCTTGTAGGGAGCCAGTTTCGTAACTTTTTGGTAACGTTTTTGCACTAAAACTACCGATAGCGGTTAGCACCTAAATTAAGTATGACTATATCACGGTTACACACTATCACTAACATATAACTAAATATCACTGCGTGTGGTAAACTTGTTACGAATGGCACTTAAGTCTTCTCAACAAGAAGTCTTCACGGGTAACGTTCGTTTCACTGTTGCTGCAACCTGCAAAGAAGAAAAATTGCTATTAATTCTCTGATACAAATGTGGTTTTACAATTTAAGATAACTACGATTAAACCGGATCTTGAACCATGACCCGTTGGTAAACACTATCATTACATTAAAAGGGGGTCATTAAATAAATTAAATTACTTTAATCGTTTCTCAGAAAATTATATCAATGATTAGGAATACCTACCTATATCTCAAGTTATTTGGCGTTGTGTAAGGTTAAAGTGAGATGCCTATAGAGCTTGTAAATCCAGTTCTAAAAATCTGTCCAATATTGAGCTGAAGGGCACGCTGTTTCGCAAGAGGCAGCTCGGAGAGGCCCGCTTTCGCAAGAGTGCACGCGGTGAGTTTTTAATTAGAGCTATCTGAACATCGCGACCTCGCAGCCAGGATGCGACTCCAATAAAACGCTTTTTTACAGGCCCCAATTGAACGCCAGCCATAAAATGTAAAACTACGCGCACTTTTTTACGACGTATTTTAATGCTCTTCCGCGTGTCGTCTATTGTTCGTTCCGTAGCTCGACAAACTACGGTGCGGCCAGTATCTGCGGGATTAGTGGCCAACCGGCTAATGCAAGGACATGCATGGATTAAGCAATTAACGGATACTGTGTAGATGTTATCGTGACGCTAGGAGACTACGATATGTGGAGATTAGGGTGTAGAGCATAATTAGAACACGCATCGTGACACGGCCGCTCATACGATCAAAACAGGAGCTAAGTACAATAGTCCATATATAGTCGACTCGAAAGCTGTCTGTGGCGCCTTGACCTGGGTTGTATATCTGTATATCTCATATCTGTGGCACGTAAACACAATAAAGCACGGAGTCTGTGTAACCTAGATGCGGCGGTTTTGCTTATTCCACTTGCGGAGTGGAGGAAAATGTGCCACGACGCCAGAAATATGGAGGTGCCAGATATGGGCAGACTTTCCCAAGGTCGCCACCGTTCTCGGAAAACAACCCGTCGTTTGGAGGATATCAATAACCGCAACCGTGTATTGTTTTCGGGCTCTACATGTTTCCAGTACATAACGTACCTATTTATGTTTTAATAGATGAATCATTTGAATCTGAGCTCTTCAACGAGCCTGTGCTAATTCTAGATTTAAATCTCGGCAATTGGTATCGTAAAATCTTTTCGTACTTGCATAGAATTGTAAAATGTGATAAAATACGAATCTTATCGGTTCATAATGCACAAGCATAAATTTTATGTAACAAGTTAGTATAAAACCAGTACCAATACAATATACAAATACATGCTGTGATAATAAAGTATGAATTATTTTGATTAAACACCACAGTGCAATGAGGATGTGTCATGAAGATGTATGTTCGTGCAACAATAAACTAACAAACAATATTATGTAGGTACACCTTCATAATAGCCTCGAAGCAAAACAAACAAACCTTACAAAGATGCAGCAAAAAACGAAGGACGATGTCGAATACTTTACGCAATCTGAAAATCTTGGATCCATCAGTAGCAATGACTGTATATTTGATGAGTACACGAAACACATCTGTACAAACACGAGCACGCTACTTGCCAAAGATTTTACGCTCACACAATACACATACAAATCTAATGGAGAAAGTGACGACACGGAAAAGTCGAGGGAAATCTTTACTAGCGAAATTGCAATTGCTATGTAAAACGCACTTCTAACAGCACCAACAAAGGGTCACCCAGTACTTGCCTGTATAATGTCGACCGAAGCTAGGTGTGCGTGGGTTACAATAACTGCCTTAAAGCGAATATGCAAATTATATTAGGTAGGTAGTAGGACGTCCGTACCCGAAAAGGGGAAAGAAATATAATACAAATGTATCCGCTCCGGACTGCGTAGGCTTTGGATTAGCTCGTTGTGTGTTATGAAGTGCCGTCTGAATCGTTTTTGTGGTTTTATCAGCTGACACGTCGTGTATAAATAATCAAATTCTTTTGTTATTACATCTCACAATTCTTTGTTTTATTAAAATGCATATAGTAATATTATAAACCCGAACACATTTTTACGGTTCTTTTATCGCATTCGTATAGTTTTTATATATAAAGAGATATAACTGCGCAAATTCAGCGCCATTTAATGCGTTATCGTCTCGAAAGTTTTATATAGGGGGCACTTAAATCCTCACTCTTTCTTATGCCGGTGACATAAATACGGATGAAGGAGAGGGGCGATGGGATTGCCATGAGTTTGCAAGCAAAGGGGTCGAGTTCTATATGTTTAAAACGTCGTTGGAGTGCAATAAAGGCGAGGTCGTTACGACTCTTTGTCCCGAGGACGCTACCGAGTTAACGAGAAATGGGTAACCTAGTTTCGGCCGCACCCGCTGCGTACTACGTTAATGCTAGTCAACTTAATTGCATTTCTCTGAGCATATTCTTAATTAGAACTATATTGATGAGAACAATAATTATGTTAATTTCAGTGCATGTATCTAGGTATCTACCCAAATTACCTTGCTGAAACAAAAAGCAGGCTTTTAATCAGATTTTGAAAAAAAAAACTAGCTTTAATTGACAACATTAAACACGAATCGGTATTCAGTAAAAAACTGTTATATTTATTCATTATTGGCACGTTAAACAATGACACTTTGTTTTATCCTACAAGTTATTTTTAGACCAAACTGTGCTCTATCCTCATTGTATCTACTATTTTGGGATCGGATGTCCAAGGATCAACCGGACAATATTGCGACCTACATGACTTTAATGCGATCGTAGGCGACTGTCCAACTAGTCCCTAATTGAGGACTTTTACGAGATTTTAAACCACTTTGTACGTTAAATGACATTAACGTTGGTAGCAGCTTTGGTAATATAAATAAAGTGACAAGAAAATTGGAGCAAGGTAATCTGAATAAGCCAAGGGAAATACGATTATCGGATTGATTTAAAAGCTAGATGAAGTGTTTATGTTGCATACAATGTTATTGGATACTAATACCAATGTAGCAGATGAATTGAAGATCGCAAATTGAACAAGAAAAGCAAGATCTGAAATATGGCATATATAAGAAAATATTACAGAAAAAATGGCATTTCAAGTAAGTTAATGAAAACTAGTTGATGTTCATAAAAACTAGGTTCACGTTCTATGCTCTGCAGTCAATCATGTTGATATTGATATAGTGGCTTTTGCAGTGTCCTTTAAACTTAAACACCTGTGTGGCCAGCAGCACGCAACTGATACAAACTTTATCTTTAACATATTTATTGTATGCGCCATTTAAATTAATATTTTTTATCATTTCGTGGTACGTGGTTGTTTAATGTTTCTTCAGTTTTGTCCATAAATAATGTGTATATGAACTTCGTGTACCATGTTCACTTCAATGTTGCATAAAAAAATGCTTGACTACATTGTTGTAAACTAAAAGATTGTCTGTTATCATGTCCGCATTGGCTCTCTAACTCCTCCCAAATTCTTAGCAGAAATCTTTCGGTGAGAAGTATTTTGCATACAAACTAAACACAAGAACGTGATGATATCGTACTTATCATCATTAACGAACAAAAAATTACAAGTACCTTTTGAATAGGAAATACAATGTACCTAGCTAAACCAAAATTTTGACAAGCGTAACTGATGATGGTGCTGTACGACTGTACAATAAAGTAATAAAATAAATCTGTCTGCCATGTTTTGGGTTCATTGTTATTCAAGTGTAGAGGACGCAGTTTTTTAACATCGCGGTAACACAAAACAATGCAGCTAACATTAACTGCGGAGCGGAAACAACAAATTTTAACGTAGATATCCAAATTAGTTGGTATGGCGCTAAGTGCGTTTTTGTAAAATGGTGGTTCCGCATGCGTAACAATAACTAGGCAAGGATCGTTTTAGGCTGTTCTTTTCGAAGCTATTTATATGAATTCATTGTCCAATATAAGTGCTATTTCACTTTTAAAACTTTTATTTGCTATACATATATGAATGAGTTTCCATCGAGAAGTCGCTATGTTCATTTACATCACAGTTATTTTTAAACGAATTCCATATATGAATGAGTAAGTAGGCACTTTATGGTTAAGTTTACTATGAGAGTATTTATTTGCTACTACTATAAAACTTTATGAGTATTTTCTGCTGTTGAATCCACCGCATCTTTTGCATTAACCACAGCTCGAGTCACGTGTCCCACAAAACACGTGACGGTTGCAGCGCGATAATTATTCATAATATCGAGTGCAAAGCACGGTTTATTTGCATGGATTCTTCAGCAATTTTGGTTCGGCACTTAAGTCAAGTTTTTCTACAATACCATTAAAGGAATGGTATTGTAGAAAAACTTGAAGTGGTTTCATCATCGTCCACAACCGTTTATACTTTACGTTGATATTTTCACTGTTCAAAATGTTTTCTATTGTTTTTCTTTGTCTATGTGGTCGTCTATTATTTTATTTATTTCATATTTACTGGCACGTTAAATTTATTAGGTTCTACCTATGAGTCTACATATCAGTATCATGGAACTCGGCACTCCAGTCTTTTGAAAATATTAAGCCTAGCATTATCATGACTTAGGTCCAGGTTAAATTGATCCCAAAAAATAAAAATAAACCAGCTGAACCCTAATCTGAGAGAAGTGGCGCCATTGTTCCAGCTACAGCGATTAGTTGGACAATGTCAGCTCCGAAGGCGAGTGAGCTCGATCATCAATTATACTGTCAAACACCACACGATCTGAGCCTTTGTCAATATGCTGATAGCTAACATGTAATGCAATTTGGATATGTACGAGTAAAAGTAAATTGTTTTTTGGTAAGAGGGAAATGTTTTTGAGATTCATCTTCAAATTATAAAATATCCCGGCCCAAAAAAGCCCCAGGTTGACGTTATCTATAGCTACAACTGCTAAACTTTGTTCGAGACCTAAAAAATTACTGTCGTATTTCGTCTTATGTAATTCTTTATTTTCAAGGACGACTTTCGCCGTGGGCAGGACTAGTTATAGACAAATCGGAAACATCAATAAATCTTAGCCAAAAGATAATTATTGTAATCTAATTCTAATAATAGTCTCGACCAAATTGAACGATCGTTCGTTGCTACGCAGATACAATAGACAGACCCTATTGAATAAACTTGAATAGAGTATCGAAGCCAATACCCGATAGACTCGGAATATAAATGATTATGTTAATGATTTTAATTCACAGTAGGAACAACGTTTTCTATAGTCGATGGGACCCACTAAGTAGGCTAAGGACATATATAGCATTCAATAGTATCTCAGAGTTTGATCAAAATTAACCTACCTACTAAATTACGGATGTTTATCTAACTTGGTCAGGCATAACTATCTTAATTGTTAATTTGAAGGTTTGAGGGCTTTCATAATTGATACTGGTAGATGGTACTTATTATTTGTCAAAAGAAAACTTATCTACATAACTTGTAGAACAAAATAAAACTACGGATAGACCGGAACAAAGCATAATGTGAGAATCGTAGCACATAGCGTTCTTTAGTTTGTGCCCAAGAGACTAAATGTTTGGGCTGAATGTCTTGGCTGAATATAGTTTGCTGATTTAACGTGTCTGAATAAAAACGTTGGTTATGCGAAGGGCAATGAATCAGTCACACAAGCGCCACTAACTTACTCAGCAATTTTTAAGATCTCAGATCTGTCCTCCAACTGACATTGTCAATCAAAGCCTTAAAGGGTGATGACATTGGGCAAAACCACGGGAACAGAGCTTCATTAACTCGCAAACTAATGACAATAATTATCTTCTGTCAACAATGAATGAGCCGATCAATTTTGATATACTTTATGTCTCAGATAGGTGGTACCTATATGGTCAGTAAGTCTACGCGTCATATTTCTTGTCAGTGTTGTATAATGCCCTGTTATTTATTAAGTAATGTTCATTCATTAATCATTAAGATATCGGCTAAGTGCTTGTGCTCTTGGACCGAGTTGAAAAGCGGTTCTATTAAACTGCATAAGTTTTCTCAAGCAGAATTAATTTTAGAATTATTTGCGATCACCTTTTATTTCGTTGGATATTTTCTGAAAATTCAAGATGGCTTTTAGGATAAGGTTAACCCCCGGATTGCCGTAAACGTGAATCTACGCGAGGCACAATAGCTTTTGACCCGACTGCCGAAGGAGGGTAATGTGTTTATCAGTCTATGGATGTATGTATGTTTGTTTGTTCCTATGTGGCGTTCTAGAGACCAAACGCGTTGGCTGATTTTGATGATTCATACGTCAATCGATTCGTCTTAACTCTGCGAGTGTCACTGGCTACATTAAAATTGGCGAATAGAAAAATAGCGCATTTTGGGCGCCATATTGTGGGAACCCAATTTTTTTTTCTTCCAAGCCCATCGTGTGGGATATAAAAATGAAGGGTTTTAAGAGGTGACCTCAAAAATATATAACACTTATGTATAATATGTGTACATATTTAAAAAAAAAACTAAAAAGTTATAAATAAAAGATAATTAAAAAAATAAAAAACCCGACTGCTTAAAAAGCGAACTAAAAAACGTAAACAAGAAGAAAATCATGCTGTGCAGTCGGAGGATACATCTATTTTTGGTCAGCCAGCTTGCGAATATGTATCCACCGACTGCACAGCATGATTTTCTTCTTGTTTACGTCTTTTTAGGCCGCTTTTAAAGCAATAGGGTTTATTTTTATTTTTTAAATAATTTTTTTTTAATTATTTCGGTAATTAAAAAAAACAACCGATTTTTATACGTCAATTCATACTTTTTATGAGTGTAGAGATAAATATCATCAAATAGAACTACCTACTTGGATATTAGTTTTACCCATTCAAATGACGTTTGCCTATTAGTGTAGATATAGTAACAAGACTATGCAAAGTAGTGATCTTTAACCCAACAAGTTTCTTCTGCACACATTAACTAAATTCTATAAATAACAGATATTTGAGTAAATATTTAGTTATTGAACTTACGTAACACACGTACGCACACAGCAATTAAATTAAATGTTATTAGTAATATTAACCTCAATACCTTATCAGAAGATATCAAATTACAAGAAAAATAGATAATCATAACGTCAAAATAAATAATAAACAGGCCAATTAAGAAACTGAATAACCTTAAGAAGACAACTGTGCCTCCATAAAAAATCAAGAAAGTATATCAAACGTTTAAAGATTAGTTATGGTTAAAGTCATTCCAAAATTGAATATAAATTGAACTCGGTTTCGATTCCTTTTAAGGTTTAATTGGCAATTGTACCTAAAGTCCGATCGAACAATTTGACTTGATTAAGGTCAATGGCACTCATAATTACTAACTTCCAATTATTAAAATTCGTTAGATGGAAATTAATTCCACGAGTTCGTAAAAGGTATCTACTTGAATATAAAGAGGCTATTGAATTATTAAGTTTAACTGCATGACATGGAAATTAAATGCAGAACATATATTAGCATTATTATATCCATTTTACTATAATTTCAGCAATAAAATTCTAATAGCCCTTAGCAATAGAGCGATTAAGACTAACTACAAGGAACCTAACACGCTCCAGTGTACCTAGGTATTACTTACAAAACAAGAATTTAATTAATACAAGTTTATTAACAATAAAATCTAATTGCTATTTTACTACACTACTATTAATCTTTTTATAGAACGTAACAATATAAAAGAACTGTTAAATAACACAACCAACCAGATACAAGAAAAAGGAAAACAATGTTCCGCTTCTCTTTGCTTAAAATAGGTATCTATGAGAATAATAATAGCAGCAAAAAAAATCTACCGCGAAGTGCAAAACCCCTGCAGACTTAAAATGCAAATTATTTATTTCTTTTTTCGCTCAAAGTCAAATCCAAAGTCAGCAGTCCGAAGTGTTCGTTGGTATCGTATACTGTTGTATAGTTAAGTCTGTATAGCAACCGAAGTTCGTCCTTGACACTCGTCGGCGGGCAAAAACTATCGGTCGTAATTCGGCGCGTCGGCGGGTGGGTGTGTTCCGTCCGAGCCGACGCACACAAGCTTAGCATAATCCCATGCCATAGATTATAATTGTATCGACGCGCCTTTTTTAACTAGGCACGATACGCTTTTATAGAACGCTGATACAAGTGTGTGTGTTTTCAATCATCTGTATTTTTTGCTGCAGAAAGAAATGGTGATTCGTTTTTATTTTGTTCTTTAGATAGATGAAGACGTTTCGTGTGATGGATTCGCGTAATACTAATAATAAGTTATCCAGACATTACGACCAAGGTGCTATTAACATAAATAACAATGAAAAACAAATGAATGCATTAATGGAATATTACGAAACCGGCTGCCCCTAAGCGGTCGATGAATAAATAAATTAATGCCGTTTTATTGACTTATTACTAATTTAGAGATAAGCACGGAAAAAATATGTATTTTTCTGCCTCTGCGACAAATAACTCCGTCAATTTAGTTGAAAAAAAAAACATAAGTTCTTGTTTATGTAAAACCATCTATTACCGTACCTACACGCGAGAACCTTGAATAAAATTATCACACACCCATCACATAAACTTTTAATAAATAGGTAAGGTAGCTTGCCTCTACATTTATTGATTGTGAATGATCGAATATTTACCAACATTGGACGTTCCTAATCATTATTACTCCATTGCAGTTTAATCTTTATGTCAGTTAACAATCAAAAATGTTCTATACAAAACGCCAATGAACGCGGATTAAGCACACAAAAACTCATCTTTAAATAACGTTAAAGTGCCTTTATAGTAGACACACATTGCTAATAAAGTCCTTCATGCTTGATTTGAAAGTCACGCATTACCACGAAATATAAATATTGATTTTAAACAGCTGTTTGCTTGAACAAACTACAGGTGGGATGGCTTTGTATGTCCGGAGCCCATTGTAGGTTGAAAGTAAAGCCTGTCGTTTCTGACACTGCCCTATATCGTCTACTACATCATCGGCGCCATACTCTTTACGTGTGTATGTTCACGTATAAGGAACAAAGGAAGTTTGGCAACGTATTGTTCATACAGTTTTCGAGTCTGGCGATCTGTAGACGAAAATTTGCAATTCAAACATCTGTACAATTTGACGCCCACATGTTAAAAATCGTTTTATGTAAGTATTCAAACCAAACTTCTTCGTTGTGGAACTTCTCTGCAGCATATTTTTTATGATTGCGTTCTGTTTACTTGCCATGTTGTTAATTCTAATCTCGTTTCGTTTGTCACGTGAGCATAATATATTTATTTTGATTACAATCACGATATAGGTTCATTGGTGATTCCAATTGAGTTAATCTCTTACAAATTCAATTTTATTTTGTTATCTTTCAGTAAGTGGGTAGGTACCTACTAGTTTGCTGATTCGATTGATTTGAAACTTGCATACCTATGATTGTGAAGGTTTATTTTTATTATTACCAGATTTTATCACTCCATATAAGGTAACAGTTCCGCGCTATTTAAAATTTTGCATAATTAATTTAAAGGGCATTATTATTATGTAAATATTATTAGAAACATCTAATGTCAATAAAACATATGGATACTTATTAATTATTAAATTTAATGTTACCGTTCATAATACAGGTAAATGCGAGTATTTTATTATCTAATTTATATTTATTAAACATGGCGAGAATAACATGATTTGTTAGCTCTTGTTAATAATATTAAATCATCCTTTTAGAATGAATAGCAGAAATATTAAATAATGCAATAAATTATTATGTTTAATGAACTTGAAAAGCCCTTTTTGAATGACTACAAAGACCACATTCAATTATGAGAACTGCATTCGACCATAATTCCGTAACTAACCATATTTTTCAAGCGGATGCCTGAAATCAGATCTCATGTTTGCACTTAGCTCAACGTTAATAATATATCGTTTCTTCTAAGACTTTAAGCACTACATAAGTATGTGTATAATATTTGTATTCGGTTATCATCTGTCCAATCTTGTAAAACAGAGGAAACAGAGAGAAATAACATAGACGTATTTTAAAGGTTCAAAATGGTTAGTTATTATTCATGACCTTAACCTACTAACTAGTGTCAGTCCTACCACAATTACACGTATATTACACCTACATAATTATGTAATGTACAAAAATAATGCAATAAATAACACCATAAAACTCTAGCTTTAATATTTTCCTCATGTATATTCAAGAAGTCATCCATCTCCGTGCAGATACATAGATACCTCACAAAATAACCTTCACCGACATATATAAGTTTATTATACTATTATATACCTTAGAATAAGGTATTATTAACATTTTATGCGCATTGAATTCACTCACGATTGATGTATTAATTTGACACATAATAATATTATTTATTTTTATATTTACATTCAGAAAAGGTTTTTGTTGTATTATTTTCATTTGGTAGTTTTCTGTTCAACTAAATAACGTTTCGAGGTTAAAGAACTTACTTATAAGGTTTATAAAAAAGGCATCATGAAAGCATATTAAGATTTTTCAAGATAAAATAAAGATTATACTTAAACAGATGTTGTTCAGAAAGGTACTGCAGTTATGAGTAAATATTAATAACGTCGTCCTACTAATAAAATAAGATAAAAATCTCAAGAAAAACCCACGTGAAAAGAAACTCTTGCTTAAAGCTAAACATAACAAATAAATAGCTGCACCGTTACTGAAATTTAAAACAGGAATACAAAAAAACTCAATAAAGCAATTACAAAAAAAAACCGTTAAGTAGGTACTAGTGAATTCGATTTATAAACGGCACATAAACATGTATTTCAACGATTAACATCAAAAACCAATGTCAAGTAGCGGAAGGTCTAGTAAAGTTACACCCTCGCACGGTTCGTATGCGGAAAACTGCAACTATTGATCACGAGGAGCTGCACTTTGTCGGACGGCCTCGAACATTTTACGACAGGAAACCAATAAAATGATAATGCTTGGACACTGACAAAGCACACGCTAATTACGTAGGAACTGTTGGCCATACGTTTGGATAGAAATAGGACAGTAAAACATAATAAAAGAGGGATTTGAGAGTTCAGAAAAATATTTCATGAGGTACCTATGGGTTTAGATTACTCAGAAAACTTAGGCCAGTGTCTAAAAAATAAAAAAATCTGATCATGAAACACTCCTGCATTATTATTATTATTAATTTGAAATAAAAAAGCAAAGCACTTGAAGCAAATTTGCAAGCGACGCCGGTCGTATATATTCCTTGCGAAGACTTTTTCATATTTCTAATCTAAATGTAAATTCATCGGCGCATATAATTCAGCAACCGACATTTATTTAGGTCATCTAAACCTTCGTTAATCATAAGACTGGTGGTGTGCCAAAAAGTTAACAATTTATTTTTCATTCTCCAGTCTTGCTTGAAACTAAATCGATGGAAATTTCAAAACGATAAACCTTTGGGACTACTACTCTACCTATAAAATTTAGAGTTTTTCTCGACTGACAGTTGTCAGTCCGATTTAATGCGAATAAATGTGTAACCTACTAAGTAGATACCTATACCCATCCGTGGTTATTGTTAGAGGTACACAACTAAACTTTATCATCATCAACTTGTGAAGGCCGCTCCACACTATGGTATCTAAATCAGTTTTATATTTACAGAGACTAGGTGCAATACTACTCGTTCCTCGAAACTTTAACACTCATTTTAATTAGTATTTTATGTAAGGATACAAGTAGTTACCGATAAAATCTCGATTCTTGGAAATTTAAGTTATAATCACGACTGCGTTAAATGTGAGATAATTTTTCGCATTTTAGGTGTTTTTCGTGAAAAATATCTTAGCTATCTTAATTAAATCTCTTATTCATTACAGTATACTGAATAATTTGATATTTAACTAGATTATAAAATATCTACTATCAGGAAGCAAACAGGAGGGTATCATACAAGAACCAAATCTGAACTTTTAAGAAAAAAAACTCAGGTAACTCAAATATAATACCTACATCTGGTCGAGACAGACAATTCTAGAAAATTGAGTTGTAGAAAGAAGGCGTCGCACAATGTCCTCTAACGGGACGGTCTTGTAAGGCTTTACAATGTAGGATGCTGGGCTGCGCAGGAGTCGTTATTATGCCATGTTTACGAGACCCCGATGCACTCACTGATGTTTCTTTAAAAAACATTTTTGACCGCGTCCCGTTTGAATCGCCAAAAATATATATGGATATGAAATAATTTAGACTAATGGTTGGAAACGTAATTTTATTGTTCTTCTTTTTGGTGACAAGAGAGTTTAGAGCCTGAAATTATCTGGAATGTTATTGCCCACCATCATGTTATGGCTAAAGACACAGAACTTCAGCTTCCTTTTTTGGCAAGTTCTATTTTTAACTGTTTTGTTTGTAACACTTAGAGCTGAAGAGCTTAAGGAAAACTTTAATACAACTTTTATACATTTTACAGAAATAGTTTCAAGAAATGCTCTGAATTAAGTTATTCTTAACCGCAGCTCTCATTCAACTCTTAGTAGGTCACTGCATATCTGACCACAATACCTACCACTTTTTAATAAATTGACCATATGACTGCTTTTTAATATATTATGAACTGAGGTCATGTGCAAAAAAATGTCAACTTAAATGTTATTAGTAATATGAAACCAGAAGAATTCGGCAGGATAATACGATGCAAGAATTAACATATTAATACAGCAGCTAATGCATATTAAAATACTGAAGAATGCAAGGCTTTGTTAGCAAAATAATAAAAATGCAACGCAGCTAAAATTTGTCATTATTACAATCTTTATAATCAACTTCAACTTTCCAAAGTTTCACTTAATATTTCCAATATAAATTCATGTTTCCTTCATAAATATGAATTTAAATGTTCACTTGATTTACAATTTGTTCACAAATCGGACTTTTGCAAAGCTAATCCGATCTTAATCGCCATGATCTAAGATAAAGTAAAAAGGTATGAGGAGCTTTAAACTTTCGCGAATATAGCTTCATGTTTCGAGAATTTGTGGGTGTGGAACCGGTTTTGATGTCACAAAAGATACAAAAACGAAAAAAATATAACAGAGAATCGTGATCAGCAGAAAGCCGTTTCGGTATTCTGTCGTGCGATATTTTAGGATTCGTAAAGTAAATATTGCTTTAAGCGCATGAGTTATGGATTTATTTAACTTGTAATATTTTCTCGCGCTGAGCACCCGGTGTCGACATTACATATCGACATTGATACCATAATTATTAATCTGACCTATATCACGAAAGAGGATCAAATACATCTAAAAGATTTTGTAAACTAATCCTCTAAAACGAGGCTTGAGTCATATTGCTTATCCCAAACAACGATTCGAAATCAGCTGTATGTTAAAGTAATTCTCTGATAAATTATTGTAAATATTTTACAGAAGATCAAACAGTATTCAATGATTTATAAACGCTTCCCATTGTAACGCATCTACGCACGATAATCTCAAGAAAGCTTCCGCTGTTTCTTGAGACTGCAAAGAATCAAAAGAATATACTATTTACAAAACATTTACATATATAAACTATTTTTTTTTCAATCTCCGATCCAATACCATCCGATTTAGTAGATGATGACTAAAAAAATTATACCATCAAATATATTTTTTCTCTTTTCATTCCTCTTTTGGTTATTCTCAATCTCGAGTCACTAGATATGGGCGGTATCCACGTACCAGCACTAACTGTGACCCATATTGCTCTGTGTCCTAATCTATGCGGCCCACTACCAGTGCGTGCTTCAATGTCACAGCATGATAACTTGAGGAAACCAAGCCAGAAATACTCACGTACCTACTTAATCTATTTGGTTATTGAATTCTGTAATTTCATGGCTCTTTGCATTCCAACAAATGTGTTTATTGTGTTTGTGATAAAAATTGTGTTTCTGATTTCCTTGTTTCGCTTTGAACAATAACCGTTATATTAGCACCTAACTTTTTCATAAATATTATATTGTGCTTTTGTTTCAATTTTTATATTCAGTACAGTAATTCTCCGAATTAAAATCGGCGAGGTCTATTGCATTTATATTTACAAACAAATTCATATTCAGGATAAGTTCGCATGAAACCGCAGTCTCACCTTGGTTTAACCGACATAGAGTTTCAAATGGATTGTGCTTTGTTACCAAATTATACCTGCCTATTACTTTGCCTACCATTGAGGAGGCTTTAACTCAATTTAATGTTTACCATCATGTGCGTTGTTTACTGCGTCTAAAAGAACGATACTAATATTGTATTTGTATGTATAGGTACATTATTAATAAACTATATAGGTACTTGTGTGATCTTTAACTAAGCACTACAGCTAATCGTGTCTTTAAATGATGTCAATATGTAATTAGTATTGGTTAGTTTCGTTCCCGGAGGATATAAGAATATGAACAATGGATTATAGTATAATATGATTAAAGGAGGAGACAATATGGTTGATGAAGCAGAAGGACGCAAAAAAAATACTGTACAAAATATAATAACTTTTACATGGATTCGTCATATTCTCTTGATATGACTAACTTTAGCTTGCCCATTATTTGTAAGGGTAAAGAAGCGAAGTAAAAGCTGAATCCGGTTAATTCTGCTCTCAACAAGCTCCAGACTAAAATCTGTTTGGGTTATAAACTTGCATCAGTGTTTTCGAGGTCGCCCGTATATTGTATTAACAAACTAGGATATTTACAGTATAAAGTGGCCTCGGCGAAGACACAGTAATTGCGAGAGCCCGATTAAGGCTCTTTACGACCGTCTATGTCGGCTTGATGTGTTCCCAAAGATTTATAGGCTACAACACTCACGGTATTAAGTTCCCTATGAGTCTTGAAAGCAACTTAATCTGTTTTGGCGTTGATTTGGTTCGCACCTACGTATATAATGCCTTGGCGAGTTCTGCTGTTATTGAAACGCGATGGTATTATAAGAGACTGTGGCTATGCTATACCTGCTAATTCGTTCATATTTTTGACTGACATATTTCATTGTCAGAAGGGTTTTAAAAGTAATGTTATAGAAAATTTGAAAATCTAAAAGGACTGTTACAATTTTTTTTATAAGCAATACTTGAGTTCCTTATAATAAATGATTACATCTGATTATGAAAATGAAAGAAAAGTTTAACATATTATTTATAAATAATGCAGAAGTAGACTACTTTATAAAGCGTCTGATAATTGCTAATTACGTAAGTACCAACGTGATAAGATTTCAAATGATTGAGGGTTTCCCCGAATAATAGACAAGATGAGAAGCATAGAGCTGAATGCACAATGTAGACTTTAATTTATACTTCTTACTCATAGAGATGATTATAGTCTAGTTTATATTCCTATAAAATGTTATATCTGAGTTAACATATATGAGACCTGATCAGTACATGCATTGTAACGTAATGTATTGTCATGAAATCCAATACTGGTCCATAAAACTTTAGCAACATTGTTTCGTTATGTCCTTAGTTTAGATACTTACCTTGTATGTTGCCCATAAACAAGCGACATTACGGTCCCTTCTCAAGTTACACCCTAATGTGATACGATTTACTTTATAATCGTCACTTACATGCGGAGGCTTCTGATTACAAATCCATGTTACAGGAATTTCAAAATTGTTCTTTTATAGAAATGTGCACGTGATTGAATTACAAAGGTCCGTTATTGCTTTGTTTTCTTATTTATTTTATATAAATATTTGTTAAATCCAATATAATATTTTACGTTACAAATAAATAAACCCACGCAGCTGCAATATAATCTTTGTCCCATACTGCGTAGGTTTTGGTATTCTTTTTATACCACTTCGTCAACGTCCCTTTTTATGACAAAATTATTATCCATGAATCCGTAATATTTGCTTATTGTAATGGAAATCCATTAACGCACGCCCACGTCGACGTCTACAGATTTATATAGGGCACGTTACACGTAGGATGTGGGTCAAACGCTCTATTATGTAAGTTGACTTTAATAAATTCACGGGCAAATTGCAGAGGGTTTGTTAATCTCGCTGATTTTATGGCTCTTAATTGTATTGGTGTTGTTGAGTGATTATTGGGGAATGCGAATTAAATTGAGTGACCTTAACTGTATACAGTGTAAGAGAAATAAACAAGGTGGAACGTTGATTAATTTGACGTGAAAATACGCACAAAAAATAACAAAAGTAGAGGCGGTTTAACTTCTTTCATATTACTCTTTGCAGCATATTAATTAAACGCGTTTTGAAGTGGATAAGGCATTGCCACGTGTTTGCAAGTTTTTGCAAAAGTTCCTATGCCAGTCGTTCCGAGATCGGTCGCGGACTCGCGGTCTACCGGTCGTGGTCGCGCAACTGCGACTATAAATTTAATCCGCTCGCAGGAAACATCAACGGTGTTTATGATCCCACACTGTCTATAATTCGATTACTATATTTCATCTCCACGCGATCTCAGATAAAATAATAATCAACAAGGTCACTGGAGTCACCTCGCCTGATATTGATTAATGGGAAGTTCTTAATATATTGGTCACGATCGTGATTATTCGTTAAAAATATATTTACATTAACTTTGACACTAATTAATAGGATTGGTGTGAAAACCTTCTTGGAGACCTTTGTATATATACGGTTCAATTAAAAAATAAATTTGAAGTAGTTGAGTAAGTTCGTCTTCGTTTACTGAGAAGTCGCGGGCGCGTGTGAAAATCGGATCCGCTTTGATGGGTCGTGACGGCTCGGCTTCGCGGCAGTCGGCTTGCCTTCAGTGCAAACTCATAGATATTCAGTTACGTAATAAGCGCGCTGCTGGCATAGGTTTAGATCGTTACCTCTAAACGTGTGGTTGTCTGCGACCGTGGTCAGTGCACATCCAGTGTAGGCGTGGCCTCGGTTCGCGCACTAGCTCTGTGATTGGTGGAACATAAAAGGCAGTTGCATTTCACTTTCGTACTTGTTCTGAATGCTAATTAAATGGCTAATTTTTCGAATTACGCATTGCCAGTTAAATTATGCGTTTTGCGTTAATATTAGCATGTTTAATGCGTTAACGTTTAGATACATTTATTGCGAAACGTATCCACTCTTGTAATTTTTAATATTGATATATGTAGGAGGAGAAAACAAAAGATTCGTTCACCTCGCATACCGATGTGGGAAAGAACAAAGCTTTAGTAATGGGAACTCATTTATAAAACTCAAATTAATATTTATTATTAACTTTGGTTTGCCGCTAACATTTAACTTAAAAATATGAATGTTTCCTTGTACTGATTAACTTTGTGACTTGATTAAATGACATGATAAAAAATACTACCGACTTTTAAATGAACAATAACAACGAAACTCAATATTTAGTTCATAAAAATATTAGAAAAGCCATAACGGAACAGGAATAAGCCATTAAAGATATAGACCAATCTAATTTATCGGGGTAATAAAAATTAAGCACGCCGATCTCTTTGATCCAATGTGTTCCAAGTTGTCGTTCTGTTGTAACATGTTGTTCACAGTAGTTCACACGTTATTTTTATACGCATAAATTCTTATATTTATCAAGAGATAGTATTTTGTAATTCCCTACTTCCGTTGGGGAATCGGGCCACTTGATCTTCTTCACGATATTATCAACAATACAATTGGCAAGTTGTACAAACGTCAATCCTGTACTGACGTTTCCAATTCTTGGCAATCATGGATTGTTATCGAGTCTAACTGCCGGTTTCCCAGCTCAGAATTATCGGGCTGTTAACGTAATCGAGGATTAATCGCCTGTTAATTCTACTTTCAGTTTCTCAACATCCAAGTGTGACAAGTGGTTGACAATTTGTCACATTTGAGTAAAATCTCGAATTAACCACATGTTACAGCAGTTTTGGGTTTCTGAGCACCTTTTTCAATGTTAATCTCTTGTCAACGAGCCTAATTTATAATTGTTGGAAATTGGTCGATTATTCGCGGATTAAAATTAATATTATGACTTTAAAGGCTTATATTACGATAAAAAGATAATAGGGGTCGGCGAAAACTATGGTATGGGTTGAGTTATAAAAAATATGTTTAATAAATCAATTATAGTTGATTACCAAGATCTAAAAAAAAATTAGCATATTACAAACTTTTAAATTAATTACATTATAAAAACTTGACACAATTATAAAAAATTGTTATTTTGTATTTATTTAAATAAATAAAAATAAAACAAACTGTTACTGACCTGGGAATCGAACCTTCCTCACGCTAGTGCGCGTGAGGAAGGTTCGATCCCCAGGTCAGTGTTGACTATACCCTGTACTTTTTTGTTTACTGTTTGTGTTTAACTTGAAGCGGCTGGGGTGGTGACCGCGCCAGGGTAAGCAACACTTACCAAGGTCAGTCTTGGGATGGGTGACCACTTTTTTTTGGATCGCTTGTTTATGGATAGGTGACTCCGCCAGGGTAAGCAACACTAACCAAGGTCAGTCTTTGGATGGGTGACCACTTTTTTTTGGATCGCTTGTTCATGGATAGGTGACTCCGCCAGGGTAAGCAACACTAACCAAGGTCAGTCTTTGGATGGGTGACCACTTTTTTTTGGATCGCATGTTTATGGATAGGTGACTCCGCCAGGGTAAGCAACACTAACCAAGGTCAGTCTTTGGATGGGTGACCATCGCCACAAAATTTTTGATCACCCATCCTAAAGTCACCCCGTTAGGTTAAACAACATCTAACAAGATCACCCATCCAAAAACAAGCGAACCCAAAAAAAAAAGTGTTTACCCATCCAAAAATCGACCTTGGTAAGGTTTGCTTAACTTGGCGGCTACACCAACCCAGCCTCTCAAGATAAAATACTATTTAAAGTTACTGATTACGTTATAGTAGTGAATGAATACCAGCTAGGGTAGCCAACCGAAATAAATTAATGTCGATTATTAAATGTAACAAGCGATTACGTAATTTCTCGATGATGAAGTGTTGAGAAACTCACTGACAACTGGCGGCTGGTTAATTTGTGACAAATTGTCAGCTGATTTGAGATGTGACGTTGACTTCAGAAACTGGCCCTAAGGAGGGCTGGAAATAATGTGAAACATACCGTGTCAATCATATATTCGTACGATTCAGTAACATCGAAACTCATCCAGGAATATGAAATGTGTCTTGATACACCCTGTTTAAGCCAAAGAGTTTTTAGCTTGTTTCTTATATTTACTAACTTAACGTCTTCATATTCTTTCTTATTGTAACTTCATCAAAATAATCATTACCAACCCCAACATTCTTTAAAAATGTGTAGGTACCGATGATATTACTGATATTAACTTATCGGAATTCGTTAATCTGTGACGATTTAACGCGTGATTTTACGTAAATTCATATCTATCTATTAACGTTATGTGTAAAATGTCCGTTGCTATCTATAATGATAATCTATAAGTACTTATGAAGTCTTTATCATGTGCATTGACAGGAAACCCAAACACAACGTTACACGTATAATAATAGTTAATATTTTTAACCATATATACCTGCTTCAGGTACCTATATTCTACCTACAAATTATTTTCATCAAAGGAAAATCATTCTTTATGGCATTTTATGGTTTATCCTTCCTCTAATTTAGGTAAGTAATGTTATCCTTGCTGTACTGATTTTACCGGTTCTGCTAAACATTATCAGAACAATGAACAAACGACATAGTAATAATTACACAGGTAGGTAACTATTATGTTCTTTTTTAATAATAACACTGAAAACTACCACGTGTAATATGTAGGTATATATGAACTGAAATACAACATTACAATCCTTGATGCTATGCAATCGACATTGTATCAATGGTCTTGACTTTTGTCCTCTCTACCACTTACAGATTAGGTAATGCAAATCCTTTAAATCGAATAACTTTTCCTTTGTTTTCAATATTTGTAAATAGCAAGGAGATGAAGGAGATTGTCTGCTTTCTGTAAATAGCTATCATGATGAGCAGGAAACTCCCTGTGCGCTAACACATACCAGTTCCCGACCCACATCTGTCTACCTTATGATTACGGCAATATCTCTTTCAACTCTTTTGCTAATGCGGCTTTCCCATCGAAAACAATCTTGCTTGACAATTCGGCAGATGCGCTGGATAATATGTCAATATGCTTACAAGAGGATAATGATGATAGAGCCTGCATTTAAAATTACGTTAATCATGTAATTTTTTTGCAGGTTGATAGTGATTTTAGCAATAATGCAAAATTATAAGGGAAATCAACTATCATAAGGTGCAAGATCTCAAAATGAGATGATCAAATATATCTAGGGCTGTTGCACAACGAGTCCTTGGTTTAACAAGCTAAATAACAACAATAGCCACATATAATACGTTCTGAGCCGCGACAAAAATACAAGAGCAATGTTTTCGGTTGACAATGAGACAAATCATAGACAAACGACTAGAACAAAGGGTTTCAATAGAGAATAGAATAAATTCAAAACAAACACTCGCTATGAATATTTTCTGTCGTGTCTAAACAACGTTCTCTTGCGATTGACAAGCATCCACGTATAGTTAGAATGGTGTTATTTTAAAACAAGCCCCTTTTTTCATTCAATCGGCAGGAACAGATCCAACCATGTTCTGATTAGAGAATTTAGTAATAATTAGGTATTATAGTAACAACATTCTACCTTATCGTCAGAATAATAATTGCTCTTTCCAACAGGAATAGACCTGTCGGCTATGTAGAAAGCATACGTAAAGTGACTAAAAGGTAATAAGCACAGGAAGGAAGGACTGAAATATAAAGCAACTATTTAATACAGGAAGTGTAAAGCTACCTATAGTTTCCATATTTGTCCCGCATATTTGGACTTTGACGTTTCGACGTCATTGATAAAATACTTCTAGGTAGTGTTAATCAAACAGGACACAAATAATGACTATCTAACATGGATTATACAAATATATTTACTTGTTACTTGTTGACCAACTATGAAACCAACAAAATCGCGACTTGACGCTAATAATACAGTACTTTGTTCAATCTTAGATTCTAATCAACACATTAGCAAGTAAACATTGTATGCATATCATTTTTTTTTAAATTAACTGTGGCAAAAGACCATGAATTTGTTATATAAGTGACCTTGAACGACGTAAATCGATATGCAGTCGTGCAATGCCGTACTAATGGCTATATGATGGCCGGTAGTGTTAATTGCATAAAAAAAACGTTTCATTTTCGCGTCGTCACTTCTCTTATATGTTTTTAATAGTATAACGTCGTTTTGTGTATTAATCGAAGGAAAACCAAAGGTGGCAAGGTAACTGATTTTTTTAGAGGCATACAGCTTACATGGTAAGTAGGCTGCGATGGATGAGTTGATTACGTAGAATCTCAACACTAAAGAACTGGTAGATCATTAATCAATGACTTCGAGAAGATAACGCACTTGATAGAAGGTTATCGTCTCAAGAATAATAACCAAGGCGTTCAATCAGTAGAAGGAAATATGACCTATAAATAATCAAGTGTTAGCGGAATAGGTTTCGGTGTTCGGTAGCCATCGCTTAGGCATACCTATCATTGGAAATATTTTGACGCAAAAACGAATGAATAAATTCAGACAAAATTTTATCTCAAAAATATATTGTCCTTACAATATTTTCCTTCACCTTTTGCTCTGCTGTTTCTAAATTATGCACACAACTTTGAAAAACATGTCGGCACACGCCCGATACATGACAATGACATTTATGTTCCATACCCCTGCCAATAAGAATAACCACTGGCTTTTAATTTAAATCTTTTATGACTTAGCATATTTTCCAATCATCTAAGGGTTCAGGCAAAGGAGGTAAAAATACAGCAGATCAAGTTTTTAGATAGCAATGAAATATAATCGAAGTAGGTAGTAGCATTTTCGAAAAACTTTCTACCTATTGCAGCTGTAAATTTTTGGATAGAAAAACCTCAGTTATTTACTTATGTAACCATTATGAGACCTTAATTTCTGCTAAAAGAAGCACCCCTTCGATCTACTCAGAAATATTTGTCTGAAGTAGCGAATTCTTCCACAGCTACGTGAAACTTTACTTACAGCATTTATTGTATAGAGAAACCTGAGAGCGTCCATAGAAATCTAAACAACGCGGTCCACAGCTGCATATGGACGCATTCTCAGCACATGACTACCTGACCAGCAAACAAAACAAAATATTATATTTTGATGAGTCGACAGGGCATTACCCTTTCTAAGTTTATACAAGACCTGCCACTTTTAGAATAGTTGCAATGGCATTCGCGTGCACTTTTAAATAAACATACGGTCTCGTTTTATGATATCGAAGGTATAGTTGTCAGGTACGATATGTTCTGTGAATTATAAAGCTTTATCAATACAGTTACAGAATTGAACGCGCCTAAAATATTAAAAACCGTTACCACATTATTTTTGGAGAGTAGCAGAAAACGAAATTCAACTGAAACGATCACCCATTGATCAAACTAACGCACGGGTAGCCCATTAACACGACAGAATGATTAACTTGTAAACTTAAATACATTGTAAAAAATACAAACAGTAAATAAAAACAAATTCAGTGTTAACGGCAATATTTTAAAATATATTTGTAGTGTTCGGGTTTGGCGTATTGCCCGGGTACCTATTATGTTCTCAAACGAAAACAGAAGGCATTTCTTGTAAATGGGTTGGTTGAAAAACTAAAGCGTTAATTACATAATTACGCCCAATGTTCATACAACATCCTTGGACTTTAAGTAATTTAAATGATTGCTTATGCTTTACCAAATTTAACACTTACTCGTTATCGATATATCGTATTTCACATAACATAACTTCTTAATCAATCGCTCACGATTTAGCTACATGTTTATATTTATCATTAATGAAGTCTCCGTGCACCAAAGACGCTAACAATGAAACTATTAACGTTAACTTGGTAATAAAAATCTCAAGAGAATTGCATAAATATTGACCTAGTTACTGGTTCGCAGTCCCCATTCGTTCAGGATGCTGCGGCGTTCATTTTATCTACCAACGCTTTGTCTGTGAATGCGCATCCCCCAATTTTCGAAGTTCCGCTTCACCTACTTTTATCCTTTCTGCGTCTTGCCCTATTTTATTATTATTCTTTTGACATAAATTTTATTGTTCCTTTGTAGTTTCTGCAATACTCAGTGGTTTATGATGTTGTCTTTTATTCTTAGAATTTCATCTTCATCTGTTATAATCTGACCTAATTTCACTGATCCGTTGCTATTCTTTATTTTTTTTCCTAACAAATGTTTCCTGTCGAAACGAATAAGCAACCACCAATGTAAGTCAAATTTATTTGTGTTTCGTCCTTTCAAAATCACGCTGACTTTGATTTACTTTGCCAAATCTTGACGCGTTGTTTCTATTTTCCATGTCTCACTAATTTACTTTTAGAGTCTCGTGACCTTAGGAACAGCAATTCTGTCCTTAATTTATCTATGTCATGTAGTTCATTTCTCATTTGTCCACCTTATACTTCAGGAATAAATATTATATTAATCTGTCTAGCTGGCGTCTCAATTCTTCATATTCGAACGCTATGCTCATTCGCACCTTAACTAATTGGCTGAACGCCAAACAGGACCACCCAAACTATCTGCTGCTTTATGATCGTTGAACTTCTAATATCATGCTAATATAGTCTGCGTGTACGTATGTATGTTTCATTGTAATCGTGTTGTTCTTCTCGATGGGTCCCTGGCGAGTATAAATTTATTATAATTTTATACACATTTGCTGCTACGTTGTTGAATATGGGACACTGCCAAAAAGCAATAATTTATGATCGGATACGTCTGTATTCAATATGAAAAATCTGATCCGAAGTTTATCTAAATTATTTATAATATGATTACCTACCTATGATAAATTCGAAACCCGAATATTCAAAGACTTTTTTTTATTTTCATGTCAAAGAAAATATTTGACATTATGGTTTCAGGTTACTTTGCTTTGAAAGCATTTGAAGTCACTATCTCGAACTGATGAAAGGTTTGCATAGCTCCTGACAGACTGACAGACAGACTACAAGGCTGGATTGACAGGGCTACTCTTCAGATAAGTTTGTTTTTTTTAATAAGTCTGGACTGGACTGTCAAGTTTATTATCCTTTTGAGTCAACGAACTCTATATATACCTTATTATACTGCTTATCTTAAACGTAATAAAACTTCTAAAAACATTTGATTACATTTCAACCACATTATAATTTATTTTATACGACCAAACTAATTGTAAAATTATAATACTTTTCTACTTTATACAAAAGATATCAATAATCCCAGAAACATGTGTTTTCAGAACGATTTGTCGAAGATTTATGTAGACAGCTACGAGATTCGGTAGCCGATACGTAAATATTTAGAGATGGTGGTATAAAAAAAGAAAATATTTATCTAAATATTGCCTACAACAAATCAAATCCTTTATGAAAGTGTTACTATGGCTACATACCATACTCTAAATAAAATATATAAGGTATATTTACCAGTAGCATCATGATTTCTGTATCAGATGTGCCTAATGTTTAACGCATTGTTTTGTTTCAGTTGTAGTTTTGTGTTGTAACAGTCTGGCAAGAATTAGGTTCGAAGTAAAAATACATAAAATTATCAAAATATGTATTTCATAAACTACCGGTATGTAGAAAATATTTGTAGCTAGACAGATATTAGATAACAATTAGCTATGGATATACGTAGAGTTAGCAACTACTTCGCAACAACAAACTCCATCAAAAGCAACAAAGTAAAAATAATTTCAGTTTATATATTGTCTACTAGAATATAAACAAACCAAACTGTTTATACTGCATGTATTACATACACACGATAGATATTTTTTTAAATCAACCTGAGCTTGACACTTGGCTGTCTGCCAAAAGCCAATGTTTTGCTAAGTGAGAAAGTACAACACAACGAAAAGGAGGATTACGTAGTACAATAATTTAGGAAATAATGAATTAGTTGAGAATGAAAAATAGACTTTAACGATTCTGACGTTCCCTGACGACATCAGACTTATTTGCGTAAGTACATTGTTCATTGCATTACCTATTGTGCCTAGATGTGAGTGTACCTACCATTAGCGGTAGAAATTATTGCGAAAGCCTGCAGTTTTCAGACTGAAAAAGTATGCGCAAACACATTTCTAGCCTCAAGTTACAATCATAGATCAAAAACTTCTTATGCAGCAAATTATTTAATTTTGCTGATGTTGAAATATTTATTTTTAGTCATGCTTAAGCAGCACTGGCAAAGCTACAATTTAGCAAAATTTTCGCTATTTCTGCGTACATAAGCAATAACCAGTGTATGGGCGCATGTGCGTGTCACGAGTAGCGTTCACACCCAATATACACATTAAAATTAAATAATAGCTCAAGGCCTACTGTTATTTTCGTTTTAATACAACGGCACCTTTCCGCCACGCGTTGATCGGGGTTTTTATTCGCACCAGCAGGCAAGTTGCCATACGCAGCATGTGTTAGAATCCTTAGGTCGCATATTCATCACGTCGTCGCATTATCCGGCTCTAAATAGAAACGGGTGATTGATTAAGTATTTAATTGGAAAGAAGAGGCTGTGATTTATAAGAATCGTTAGGTATCGAATGATTTGATTCGATGGTGCGTTCGCCCTGGAAAACTATTTTATTGTGTGGACGAATTATCTTACCCACCTATCATAGTTCGTTGGACCGTTTCATTCCAATTTTTAGCTGTTTTATTTTATACATGCGAACACAGATTGCCGTTTCATTAAATTCTGAAGAATGCTACCTATATAACTAAGATTTTTACATGACACATCCTGACCCTGTTTTTTATATGAATAATAGGGTTTTTACAGACAAATTAGAGGTCACAGCAATAAAGATGAACGTGCACAAAATAAACATTTTCCGATTGTTCGATCTGACGAAAATAATTTAAATTGGCTTCTTAGCGTTTTCATTGCCGCAAGATTTTTAATTCGTCGCGTAAATTGTTTAGCGTAGGTATATACTGACATGTTATGACATGGTTCAACAGTATTATATTTTACGAATGCTCCAATTTGAATTCATTCATTGAAACATTTATTCTATTGAAGTTTTTCAGAACGTGTTGTGGGCGGTCTATGATTACGTAACATTTAGTTAATGAGTTCAACGTTTCGGAACATGTAATTTAGAGCAATAAAATCTGTGTACTGTGCTGTGTGCTTTATGGTATATTTTGTTCATTCCACGAAGTGGTTCATGGTACAATAGCGAGGAAACCATGACATATTTATGAGGATGCGATCCGTGGTTTTAACCTATATATCTGCACATGTCGAAGTAAATTATCGTTCAATAGTTTCACGACATTTTCGTTTATTAGCTAATTCTTGTCAACTCTCCAGTAAACTCAGGCAATTACTGAAAGAGTTGTTACAAATCTTAATTATTTACTCTCATGTTAATAAAGATATGGCAGCCAACTTTGCTGTAAAATTTTAACAAAAAGAAAAACGAAACATTGTCAACACGACACAGTTTTCACAGTTTCTCATACAGGTGTTTCAATTTAATTGCAAATATTATTCCCTATAAACAAATGGGAATTAATGACGAGTAATTAGTTCGGCAAATAATAGCGTGTTTGTGTGTACTAAACTCAAAGGCCGCCGGCTCTCCCTGGAGAGCGATGTTAATGAATTGGGCTCGTTAGCTGTCATAACTAAGGCTGAAATACGTTTTTAATAAAATCGACCTAATTCTCTATTTTTTCTTCTTTCACCTAGAAAATACACGAGGAGTATTTTTCATCAAATTATAAGATAAGGTTGTTTAATTTGACTTTTATAAAGAAAGAAAAAGGAAAGAAAAATTTATTTAATCTGCACAAACTAAACGCATAATACAAAATAAAGAGTGGCATTCACTAAAAGTACAAATTAACCAAAAGCCTCGTATTTAAAAACGTTTTTTTTTTTATTTATTTTATGTTTGTCATTCACTCTTCTTCATTTATTCAAATCATTACAATTCTTTTTTTAAGTAGGCATCTAGGTAGGTATCTATCGTCTACTTAGTTAGATACATGTCAGGTTCCACAGTCCACACCCACTCCAAAATCATTTGCAAAAACAGTGGCACACATAAACGACAATAAAAGTAGAAAGTGACATTTCTATTATACTTTCCTGACGGCTTATCAGCTTAAAAAAAAACGTAATGTAGAATTAAATAAAACATTTGTTTCAAATTGGCAGTGCCAACGTTCTTTGACATAATGTTTTAAAATAAGATATAAAACATTTTTTTTAGAAGAATCATCATGAAAAGGCAACAGCGAATTTTCATTTCGCAGAAGTTGAGCGATATCGATTTAAGCATAAATGCCTTGAGATAAAGACCTAACTGTCAAATTGTGGCTAACCACGTTTACCTAAGTCAATAAATCCGTCAGTGGAATAACCAAAATTCAACGGAAAAAGGAAACACAAAAAGACACAAACGCCCACTTTGATTTCCATTCTAAGATTCGCATCTTTTCCATAAATTATCCGGCTAAGCATAAAAACATAAATTTTCTACAAATTTTCTAAATTGAAAAATGTTTTTCTAATTAATTGACGTGTTCCACACTTCATAAATCAGGTAAAACTGCTCAATACACGAAACAATTTGCATATTTTATGTTTTTAGTGACCATAAGAATAACTTAGCTCTCGAATACCCACATTATGGTTATTATTTTCATCCTAATGGTACAGTTACGGACTAAATATAAAATATAATGGCCTTACCGTAGGGCGCGGCTAGTTTTATATCCAATATATCTCGACGGAACGACGACAAAGCTATCATTTTCAATAGATTTGTTGTATTCAATCATCATTCACAAAATGACATTTCATTTTGAGTAATATTTATTGATTGAATTCACAAAAGTATATTGTAGCCGGTATCGAGGATTAGGCGGATTAAGGATTTATTTCTATTGCGTGAATTGGGTTTCAATTAATTCTTCTTTACGGCATAACTGTAATTGACGGAATATAAGTATTATAAGAAACGCAAAAGCTGTTCAAGTCGGGCTAGGTAAGTGGATTTGATTTCGTTTCCCAATTTATTTATTAATATTTTTAATCAAAGTTGAGTAATTTAAGGACACATTTATTTTGAGAAAATCAAATTGACATCCTTTTTTATCTAGTCTTCAACAGAACACTCCTCCATTATTATTGCAAACAACGAACATTATAAATTTTAATGCATTTCTCGTTTTCAGTCGCCACCTATCCCAGCCTCTGAATCAACAGCAACAAGCAACATGAGAAGATCCATAAAAACAATATGTCTGCCCACTCGCAACCTTCACGTCGCTAATAGCTAGACCAGCTCCAACACTTTCAAACTGAATTCAAACGTGCTCCTAATAACCTTCGCAAATCAGCTGGGACTGAAATTATACGCACGTCAACTTGTATCAGACAGATGATTTGTTATGTGTAAATGTAAATTAGGGTGTGAGCATATAACATTTTTATTCGTCGAATCAGCGTCTTCTGTAGCCGCCTTTGCTGCAGCCTTTGACAGCTGAGTTTCAGAATCTTTTTCAGAGAAATTCTGCCGTTTGAGTGATACCGGTGGAAAAATCAGTTTTCAGTGTTTCGGTTTCACTATGTATAAATACTTTAGGCTAGATTTTATTCAATAGTTGCCAACGGCATGGCATTTAGAATATGATTAGTTGATATATTGTTCATGTCAAGCTATCTGTCAGCTTAATTATGCGGTTAATACCTAATCATCCAAGACACAAATTATAGAAATAATTTGTACCAGGATATCATATTCATAAATCGTAGCAAGATATACGTTAGCAAATTAAACGGTTCATGTAATAACACATGTGTGAATGCTTTAACAAATGAGGCCAAGCTCGTGATTGGCCACACCTGTGCAAGAGGTTGAGGACAGCAGTCAACTTTTTATGAATATATTCCTAATTTATGAGTCTCTTATTTTTATATTACTTCATAATTTGCTGAGTAGTTATCAATCAGTTGGAGATTTTCGACCTCACACGATTTGAGGTTACACAGATACTTCAAAGCGTTAACTTCAAATGCTTAACTGCCTAATCTTATATTTTTTACACCATTCTTGAGTGACGTCTCCACGTCATTTTGTTCTAATGATCGTTAACAACAATGGATAAATGGTTTTCGTTCCACGCTTCGTTGTTAAGAATTTGTTACGCCTAACATTACAATATTTTTTAAAGAAATCCGTTTATAAGATTGTAATGTATGGCTTGCCAGAACTGTAGCAAAGACGGATTCATAGGCAAGCATTTTTGAAGATTTCGGGAATGTCTGCGCATTGTAAGTACGAGCATCAAACACTGACAGTTTATACTTTCCGTAGCTGGGCTATGTAATCTGCACTAGTCACTGTTTATACAAGATATATTCATATTTCTTTACTTCAAAAGCGTTAGTCAATTCTTTGTCTTCACTACTCAAAACCCAACATCCTGACAAATGATATCTGCATAACAAGGTTAGCAGGTTCAAACGGTTTCCTTCGACTCAAGTTTAGCTGGAAAACGACGTCGTTATCGCTATCAGTCACCGGTGGCCGACGTTCTCGACAAATTGTTATTGAGCCGTACCCGCCGCGATACCGCGACCCCACGGTCAATACAAGGAGCTTTCTTATCGCCCGAAATGTAGGTACCCGAAAACTTTCCAATTAAAACCCATTTGACACAAAAGTCAACACGAAGCCTAATGGACATGACCCGCTCTAAAACAATGGGCGCTTTGACGATGCTTCCACTGACCTACATTTTACAACACTTATAGCTACATCTACCTTACGACATAAAAAGTATCTTAAGTATTTACTACTAGGTTCAACTGGTTAACACGATAGTCCCTCGTTAAAATTATCAAGGGGCAAAAAAATAAAACATTTCTGATAACACTTGTAATAAACAATTCAGTTCATGTACTGAAAGAGAACATTGTTCAGTGCTAACAAAACGTTTGACTGCAGGTGGTAATATGTTATAGAGTACACAAGCATCTTCACGTCTATAATATTCACCTCATTAGCGACATTCTTCAAGAATCTGTACAAATTTGTCGCGGCGTGCGTCGTCGGCGCGTTTGATGTGCGGACGGCGCGATAATTACAGAATTAATGGCCTGATACAGAGAAGCAGTTTTTATCGCAATTAAGAGTGCGCTATCGATCGACCCAGTTGCGCTACACAACGCTGCACTAATTCACAATTACCCAACCTTGGAGAGAACTAAGCAATTTGCTTGCTTTTTAGCGAGTACCAAAACTGAGGCGAGGTTTCGACATTTTGGATTTAATGAAAACATTTTTTATTTTTTGTCAAATATTAAATTTTTGCATCTTACGCAATACATTCATTTTCAAAATTATGCCTCAACGGCCAACAGTTGAATGTTAATAGGATCTAACTAAACGCATGTAGCCCGCTCGTTCCAGATATCCATAAGCGGCATTAATCACTCTAATTGGACCTTCAGTTCGCCCTGTTTTTTATTTACGTTGCAAATATCCACTTAGCAAATAGAGCCTCGTTTTTCATTGGAAACAGTTGGTTATAATCTGCGAGGCAAAAATGGAACGCCTAAATAGCACGCAAGGTTAATGTGTTGCAGTATATTAGAGGCGTCAATAAGAAGCAGACATTCCTAGAGCGACCTGTAACCTGATTACTGTGTATACAGTCTCGGGTCGCGTGGCAATGACACGCCTTTCTTTATCTATGCGGTGCCTTTGATGCTACCACTTTTAATGCAAACAGCTGATTTCACTTGACATATGCTCTTCAAGTTATTTGCGACAGAAATGTTTAGTGATATCATTTTCTTGACTGTAGCATAGTGGTTGAAGGCCTAGTAGATAAATTGAAATAGATCTCATACAATCTCGCTCGCTCACTCAAATTACCATGGACTGCAAATCAGTTTGGATAAAGGAGTTGAATTATCAAATTGAAGACGTTATTATCATTGAAGTATACACGCGCGCTATGTAAGCCAGTGGCAATATTAAAGTGGTGTTGTTTGTTTGCGCCAGTCACATCTGCCGGCGAACCAGAATCGTTCCACCAGTCGTAATGGTGGAAATAACGTACTGGTTGTAAACGTAAACAATGATTAATGGTGTTCCGAAAAGTGTTGTCTACGGTTAGTGTGCCATTGTTGTCTCATTACAAATATATATCTTTTGATGGCAGAATGTAAAGTTGCCAATGGAATTTTGGGGCACTTAGAAACACTTACTTGACTTTTACATGCCATCATAAAATATAATATTTTCGTCGTTAAAGAGTATTTAGGTATATATATTGAAGATCTCAGTACAGTATGTCGTTAGAAATACCAACAAGCCATTGATTGTGCTATGATAATCTTGGGGCGATTGCGCTCGAAGATATATCAAAACTCATCATAATTCTGAAAGATAAAATCGATTAAAGCATATTATTTTTGAATCTGTTTTCCAATATTACTTTACATGTAATATACCATTAAGTAAAGTACGTGTATAAAACCTTCAGGCAGCACGGAGCAGTTAATTTATTGGTTGTATCTTTATCACTTAATCTTAATTAAGCCCTCCTAGATTATTTTTATCTCGGAAAATTTGCAATTGCAAATGGCCGTCCGAGTCGTCTCCGCCTGACCCGTTTGTGAGATGTCAAATATTGGCTTCGTGCAAACAATCTTATCCGTGCGTCCGTTTACTTGGCTCTACATATAGGGGTACGTGCTCCCACCGACTATATACTTAGTATATAGTACCGGACGTTAATTAAAAAGAGTATTCAATTTTGTTTGATCAAGCAAGAAGTTTATAAATGTGTGTATTTTAGGCCGAGTGATCCTAGAATAGCTTACTTCAAGGATTTTTGAATTAAGAAAGAAGATAGAAATATTATGTGTGGTGCGGTGGATAAACTGTTTACTAGTGCGGTTGCGGGGAAGAAATAAGGAAATGGCCTGTCAATCAAGCGTGTTTGTAATGATAATATATTTTTGGGAACACCTGCACCTACTGCACTGAAAAATACTAAAGAAATAGCGGTTTGGAAACAACCGGTGCAGATGAGCATGATGATCGCAAACAACAGACCCACAGTAAAATGTTGAGCAACACAACCAATATGGCGACTAATAAATAACGACTTATAATTTTATAATAGAGTCGCCATAAAAAGTTACAATGTAGGCAGCCCTTCGACCTGCATATTCTTATGAATAATTTTGTTAACAAATCCAATGTTTATTTTAGTTACCTAATCGATTAATTCATCAATCAAGTTTATCGATAAAAAATCTAAAGATCTTTAGATCCCATTTCTCTGCCCACGACTGAAATTATTCAAAGTAATTTGTTTAATTTATTCCTATCCTAGAGCCATTGACTATAAATCGTTGGCTATAATGAAAATAAATAAGAATTAACTTTAACGATTCTTAACTTAACTTTATGCATGCGTCACGGAGTGATTGTTTATTGATTTGCTTTATAAGGGCTTAATCGAAGCATAATTTATATTTTTTTCAAGTACATCAATCTGGGTGGCTTTGTGTCTAAGACGATCACAATTTTTCCTTAAGTATACGTCCAATGTTATTTCAATAAATGTGTTTTGTTTAATACATTCATGTTTTATTTATCACACCAGTATAGGAAGATGCTATATTATTGAATGGCTGCTATATTCAACTAAGTTATAATAGTAATCATAGTCAAGAGACTCTACTAGAAAAATGTTAGATTTGTTTTTGGAATATTTTCATTTAAGTTATTATGTATATAGGTACTTTTTGAAACGCCCTAAATTAATCTAGAAAATACTTTATCAATCATTTAGAACTCTCTACGCCAAGGTATTGAAGCTGTTCCATAACGTGCAGTAACAACGTCAACATTCATTACGTCTGTCCTCACAACATTACTTAATCATAACTATTAACGTAGGGTCAGACGCTTCAATCAAGAATTTGACGTTGTTGATGTATTAATATGCGTGGGTGTCGACGTTCGTCCTTCGTTGCCCACTTCAAGTGATCGACGTCCACTCGAAAATTACCGAATACACAAGACATAAACAAACAGACTCATGTTAAAGTTTAATGCGGGTGTCGCAATAGTGCTCCTCCCAAACGTAGAAGCCGAATCGACCTTCTGTCAAGGGCAACCTAAAGAAACATCGAATTGAAACACCAAAGGTGTTAATTTATTATTTCTGTAAACGCATGACTTCCGCCCTTTGAGCTGTAGGAAGTGATTAAGTACTGCAGCGATATAAAAAATAACAAAAGTTTGAACATACTATTCTCACGATCAAATAGCACCAACCAAATAGATGTGTGAAGGTAAAATAAACTTTATAGGTAAGTGTTGATCAATATTTCTTGCTGTTGACTTCCATCTTGTTCGTTTATTTGCTCTACCTACTGATCTTGTGGGACGTGAGTGTGACGGCTCACCTACATTATCAATTGTTACCGTCGACGACATGAGAGAAATATTTTTCATCATTCATTTCCTAATTTGTTTACGTATTTTCCAATCAGCAGCAGTTAATGCGAAGGTTCATTATACATGGTGCGAGTACAGCACGTGCATGTGTGTCTGTGTGCGCTTTGAATATTGAAGTGTTAAAACAAACGTACTAATTAACATCCATTCAGATGTGTGGAGGCCACGTTGATTCATGTGTGCTGCTTGAATGTTCTTATCACGGATGTGTGCACTCTTAGCGTTAAGTGCAATATGGTATTCAAGTCACCGTATTGTTGCTTAGAAATAAGTTTTAACATCGAATATTGCATTCCAACTACGTAGGTATGTTTTCCTTTGTTCCGAAATTGTGCCACAACAATCTTGTTTTCGGATACATCCATAATTATATTTGTCAGACTCTCTTTTTAAACTTGTATGTTGCATTGTCCAATGAAGTGGAAGACAAAACAGATCTAGTGACCTCTTTTGAGGATGGGGCATTGTTAAAACGATTATTTTCGATGTACTTGTCGCTATAAAAAAATCAATGGGCGCGTGGGCGGAGGACCATTCATGAGTCCAGTTTTGTAATAGCACTTATGTGCCTATATCATGTGTTTGTGTTATAGATGTGGTAAAAAGAGATAATGATTACATCGTATTGTTCAACAGTGTCTGAATATATTATATAATACTTGTGGCCGGCAATATTGTTAAGCCGGGCTTAGACAACACAACCGCAGATGATTATGTGCTCTCTGGAGACGATGAATAGGGAAAGACATTGTTAATATTTTGATATACTGATGGAAGGATCGTCCATAATATGGTGTATAATAATATGTATTATGTAATACAAACTGGCTTTATGATCCCGACGAACGGCGAGAACCAGGCTGCGTACGTGAGAAATAATATTTGAGTCTGGAGTCTGGATGTTGTGCAATATCTTTATAACTCTCTCCTCTTGTGTTATTATCTCGAGGACTCTCCGTATTATCTTGTAAATTGCTTCGCGATTCGAATGCGAACGATTTTATCGTGCCCTTATAACATTATTTCATTGGTTCCCAAGTAACTTTTTGCTGTCACATATTTTATGTTTTCTTTATTAAGCTAAGCGTTATTATATCCGTATTGGAGAATAATTTGATAATGCCGTGCTTCATCACCTGTATAAGGAGAATATATGTATATATATTTTTACGCTTTTATCGTGCCCTAATAACATCATTTCATTGGTTCCCAAGTAACTTTTTGCTGTCACATATTTGATGTTTTCTTTATAAAGCTAAGCGTTATTATGTCCATATTGGAAAATAATTTGATAATGCCGTGCTTCATCACCTGTATAAGGAGAATATATATTTTTTAAGTTAAATACGTCTATGTGTCTATTTTTATGGTAGTCTTTTATTGGACGTCTTTTTTAGGCTCATGCAAATTATACAAGTTATAAATCCACCACCCACTATACCTATGTATTTTGTTGCATTTCTTCTTGTGAATGAGATTTCAAGTTTCTTTTGGATTTAATTAATCAACTTATTTTAACTGGTACTTGTAAACAGCATTCGTTCCACTCCTTTTGTTGCGTTCATTCATGCTTCAGCCTTCAGTGTCAAAAGCTTTTTAAATGGCAAAGTTTTGCAATGCAGATATATTAAATTCATAATGTAATATTTACAGTATTATGTTTAATAATATTATCGAGTTTTTATATAATGAGATGTTTTCTTGTACATTCATCTTTTATTCATTGGCACGTTTATTTGCTTTTTGATGGCGATGCTATTAAAATTGTTTGATCATACCGATTAAATAGTGTACACTATGTGCAGTGTACAATGGGTAGAATCTAGGTAAATCGTTACCACATCAATATCACACTTAAAGTTGACCATAAAACTGAAATTCTAATTAAATTTCACACATTAAGATTTATAATTTGATTTGATGGATCTTATATATGATTTCCTAGAACAACAAGATGTATTGCTTGCCAAGGAGTTCAAAGTATTGCATTGCCTACAACTGAAATACACGCCACAGAACTGGTGTATGACTATGGAATATTTAGACATGTTCACTTTAGTATCTATGTGTCCTTATCTATTGAAAATTCGTTAATTCCTCCATTGTTCGCCGGGGTATTGTTTAGTCGCCCGCTAGGCGCCAGTAAGTACGCGTCGCAACTTGATATTAGGTTAACTTAACGATCAATAAATATATTTAACTACGAAACGATTGCAAGGATTAAGGTTATGCCCAAAAATTGCGCAGTTGTAAATGGAGGTAAAATAATGTTCGTCGCCTTTTCAATGTCTGATACAATCTTTAAGTTTATTAAGGGCCATGTTTTTCTCTTCAACTGAGGTTTAAAACTACGAAAAAAATACCAAATATTCCACAAATCTTTCTTTTGTTTTACTTTTTAGATGATTTTATCCACCGCCTGGAATTTTTGCTTCGACAAAAATGAATCAATTACAACAATTTCAGTAATTAACCGCAATGTTAGAATTTCACAGAAATAATTAATGTTCATTCAATGAAGGATTACTCATTAATACTCGGGCCAAATAATAAAGGGAAAATTTTTGTTTTTGGGAATACACGAAAATACGGATATTTTCCTTAGTTACGACTGATTCGGTAATTGAACCAGTAAATTCATCGTACTTAAATGTTTATCTGCTCGTGACATATATATGTATATTTAGGATTCTCAATAGGTAACGTTATGTAAAATTTTCTCTTTTATATTTCCTCTATATCCGTTGTTTGATGTTTCAGGTTTTCCCAGGCCATTAGGTACGTTAGTTTTGAACGATAAAGCAATATCAAGCGGCATTTTATTGTTTTATTTAATGTATTGTTTTAGGCTATAAATTGCCGACGGCACGCTTATATTTTTATCTGCCTTTACGTTTGTGTTTTAGTCATAGAGTTTTGTATTTCTGGAACTTCGTTATCGTTAAAAGGAGTTCGTATCTTGGCTGTGGGCTTTACTCTTGAAATATTAGTATTTCAACCTAAAGTCTGGACTTGTGCCCGGTAGATGGTATTAATCTCGTCCTCTTAAAAGTGGCTTAAACGGGTCTAGGACTGAAACATATCTTGCAATATTTGGGTGTACTAATATAGTGCCTCTATTCCTTCAGAGAATACTGGCATAATGTTATGTTAGTGTTTTAAAAGGTTTCCGAGTTTGCATATTATGACTATGAACTATCTGATAGTGACAATTTCTTCACAATTGTAGAAACTGTTTTTATACAAATCGCTTATCAAAAACCAAATATTATTGCTCAAATGCTGAAAGAGGTTATGTTTTTCGTGTTTTGAGATTTCCACCTATAAGATTCTTATAAGACTTAAACGATGAATACAATATTATGATTTTGTTCAGGACCAAAATTTTTATTATTTTATCAATAAAAATTAATTAAAATGAAATGCATAATAGAGTAATAGAAATAAAATGTACCAGCAATGCGTTTAAAAAAACTCATCAAAGGCAAGGTGCTAGCTACAATAAAACATATTGTTAGAAAAACATTTAATTGCATGCAACTTACACATTGCTTTGATACCAATGTTGTACCATGCGTTCGCAAAAATGTATTCAATGTGACAATTTGTTATCTAGACTAGTATTTGACGAATTTATCTGTTGTTATCTAGTGTCGGCAAATGCATTTTGTTTGGCAATACAACACAACACAGTTTCGGTAGATGGCCTCAAAATTTTGGCTGTGCCAAACAATGAAAGTTTATCGTACACATATATCATCTATAGGATACATATGCAAGATAACCTCTCAAAGATAGGTTTTTCATAATATTGAATGTCTCAAATCTACTTTCTCCATAAAACTCGAAGTTAACAATCTAAGATGTAGAAGCAGTTATTGAATTTCCAAAGCAAGATGTAGAGACAACTGTAGAAAAACGAAAAACATCTGGTTAACCTATCAGACAGACATCAAACAAATTATAAGCAGTGTGTACAATTATGTAATCAAATCATATGTTCCCGGAAAGTGCCATATGTACAAACTAAAATGTGTGTGTACTTTAATGATCAACAAATATAAACGATTAGCAGCAGCGTGCGAGGAACATACGTGGTACACCACAGCCGTGTTAATAAGAAGAAGATAGCTTTGAAGCGGTTAGCAGACAACTCAAGAGAAGAAAAATTAATACATTAGCATCTGGAACATGTACCATTTTGATGTTTTAAAAGCGAAGCGAAAAAGCCAAGGTCACGCGTTGTTGAGCCTACCTCAGCACGTGCCGGGCACACTGTACTCCAGCAAATTCCTCTGGATGTTTCTGGCGACACTTCCTCCAAGTCCCAGAATCCGCAGCGAGGACAACCTGCAGCACAGCCTCAGTCTCACTGAGATCAGGATCAGGAGCGCGAGTCGTATCGCGTCCGCACCGCCCGGCACTTCCACTACACGCCGACCGATCAAAACATAGCTCTCACGAACCTTTTCGACACACAGACTCGATTTGCAAAATTTATTCATCGCATCCGCCGAAAACACGTATAATTTTTATGAGCTGCACTGAAAGTACGCTCGGAATTGAGTATTGACTCGGATCCCGAATGTTTTCTCTACGTCCGACATGTATTAGCACCAATAAACTGTGAGGAAAACACCATAGACGCTGATGCAGCTCGAGAGCCGCCGGAAAACTCGATTTCGCACGTTAAACAGTGTCGAACGCGTGCGCTCGCCGGCCGCACCAAGGCGCTGTAAACACAGAGCGCGCCTCACAACACACGCACACACCCACCGCGCACGTATCGCTCGCACACATGCGCGCCGGCCACAGCGCGCGCATTCTGACTCCAGACAGAAATAGATGTCGCGTCAACTCCCACCAATCACGAGCCGGCTCCATCACGCCATACTAACTTCTGATCGGTTGAGCCTCCATTGATAGATTGGCTACCACAAGGCGTTTCAATTCGCGATTAACTGAAAGTTTTTGATAAAACTTAAGTGATATGAAATCTTAACGGTTGAAATTATCGACGTAATCTTTGAAATCATAAAAATTGTTTTGGTGCATTTGGATCATAGCGGCCAGAGATCAGAGAGCACCTGCGCGAAAACTCTCAACGCAATACATTTTGGCGCGAATTTGAATCAAAATAATCGTTACCGACTTCCTACTTTGTTTTAGATTACGGATCTGATAGTGTCGTCTGGTAAAAATATCTTTGTTTGAGAAAATTCTAGACTGAGATATGAAATATTTTCGTGTTAGCAATCATTTAAAATTGTAGCGAACAATTTCCACTTCCAGGATGTTTAATAATTCCTATTTCTAGTGCTCTACAATAATTTCAAGTTCATCCATTCAAAGATTTATGTTTATTGTTATACAAAACCAAATAAAAGTTTATGGCGTTTTATTTCATTAATGGTTTACATTTAGAATCAAGTTTGGAGCAATACACACGTAGAAACAGTGTTTTGCTTGTATATTGAAATCAGGGGTCATGATCACCCGTTTTTACTCGTTATTAGTAAAGGAAATGAATCTTTGTTTCTTGACGATAGAGTTGATATTCAGAAAGCAGGAGAGCTTAAAATCTTATGTAATAGTGTGGTGGCTAATAGATTATTATGACTATTGTGTGTGTATGCGTGCGCAGCTTTGAATGTTGAAGGACTATTAACTGTGAGTTTGGTTCCGTGAGCTTTTATTACTTGTAATTTAAATTCGTAGCATTGAATTTTGCGTATCAGAACAATAGAAATGTTATTTTCTTTTTCAATATTTCGGTCTGAATTTCGTGCGCGTTTTAATGCAATCATTTAAGAAGTATAAAAAAAATAAAGCAAGAAATGTAAAGAATTCGTTGAAGCACGTTTTTGAGACACGTGTAAAACTTCTTTTCATAGCAATTGACTTGGCACACAGTGCAAAAAATACTATTGGGACTTTTCTGATGGTAACAAAAACTTTTCCGGAACTAACCGGATGGATTCAGTTCCTCGATAAGTTACGGTATTACGAGATGGCAAGGAATACAAAAGATTCAATTTCTTATTTTGGCAGATAATATAACTATTTTAAGATTTTTCACTTGTGTTAACTAATAAATTTCTGTCTTTACAGGTCTAATTTTTCATTCAGCAGTGGAAGTATTTTTGCTGAGATGATGATGTGGTAGGAACGGTTCTAGTTCTCTACTACATTAGTACCTATTGCTAAAATGTAAATCAGATGTTAAACATTATAGGATATATTTATAAAAAAGAACTATACGGTGTTTAGCAATTGCTTAGCAGATGTACCTATAATTCTAATTTTCTACACATAATAATATTTTCATAATATTTTAATCAATTGCTTAATACCGTCGAGAGTAGTGTATTATTGGGGGTTCTGCATCACTTGCTCTCGCTTCGCTCGAGCGCGTTATGCAGAACGCCCCAATAATACACTACTACTATGGTCTGCCTCAAATTTGCAATACGGGCTGAATATTTTTATTTCATTCAACGGTGCGATGTCGAACATTGGAATAAATAATAGCGCGTTATGCAGAATGCCTCAATCAACGGTGCGATGTGTACTAAAAATTTATAAACAACCATATCAAGTTCGACTCGTTTGATCAACTTATGTCCCTATATTTTATATTACTTGATGAAAGTGTGATGCTTTTAAAGTAGTTAGGTAAAACAATGTAGAGTGCATCAATTAGTAGTTCAAGAATTTACTTGCATTTTATCTATTTTATTCTTTGGTCTAGCGATTTTAATTTTGCAATTGTTGAGCATGAGGAACCCAGTTTGATTTCCAAGGTCCAGTGTTATTTTATTTTCTATAACGTAATTCTTAATAGCGAGTAGTTTGGATCTGCACCCGATAAATTCCAGCAGGTTCATTAGGCACATGGGAACCGACGTTACACTTTATGCTATTAAAAAATAATAGATATCAACAGACTATTAGCACAAAGCCAAGAATAAAACGATACGATCCTAAGATTTCTTTCGTTGACAGACATACATTTTACAGACAGCCAGACCCGGAGCTAGTTGTAGATCATACAAATATTTGCTGTGTGGGAATTGAACCCACGACACGTAGGGCAGAAGTCAATCTAACCACTGCACCAATCGTACCTCCTTACCATTAAGTAAGTACCTAAAGAATGTTTTGAGCCAGGCTCATACTTGCTCATTTTTCAGAGTATTATTATTATTAAATTAAATAATGGTAAAAATAAAACATGAAAACAAAATCCAGACCGGAACAAATACTTATTTGTTCCGTGCGGGAATCGAACCCGCGACACTTGGGACATTTAGTAGCAGCACGTTTATAAACTAATATTTACATTGTGATGCAGCGAGACGAGCTCTTAAGCAATGCGCCATACGTGTCGTCGAAAAATGTGACAAAATACTGGATCGCTTTGAAGATTGGGAGATTTACGATAATCCTTGAATGTAAAATGCCATACATTTTCCTAAATGTAATGTCTAGGCTTAACTTATTTTGGTAAGTGTTTACAAAACCTCTTGCTACCATTTTAATGTGAGACTTCATAGACCGATATTGAATGGTCAAGGTACATGCAACTTCCTTTTTAGATTTTCGTCTCAGATTGCTGCGACAGAGTGTCGCCACCGCCCCAAAAATGGAATTGTAGGCTGTGTGCATAGTGTCTAATAAAGAACAAATGATTATAGACCTTATTTAAGGAGTGATGAAAATATAATTTACAAGTCAAATATTAGTGAAACATTAAAACAATAGTTGCAAATATTAATATAATCGCTACCTTACGTAAAAGTGTTATAAATAAGTCCCTTCAATGACGCATCCATCAATCATAATCAGTTATTTGTGAATTGTTGGTGTTCTTGTGTTGGTGACGAGTTCCATCATCTTCAGTGATTAAGTGTGCAAATTTATATCTTCCACAACAAGTATGTACGTATCACATTATTTTTTTGTATAACTTACTGCACTTGCAATTTAGTGATGGTAAATGCAATAATCGAAAGTTAAGTCTAGGGTTCGATTCCCAATTTTAAGTATTGTTTATTTACGGGTTTAAACTTACTAGTAACTCAGTGATGATGTAGACTACAAGTATAACTGCTGAACGTAAAATCTTTGGCTCGACTCCAAGGTATAAATATTTAATGTGTTAATTGTTTTTATTTCTTACGTTCCCTGTAGCCCATTCAACATCAGTGTCACCGTCGAATGCAAAGTTTTGGGTTCGATTCCAGATCTAATTAAAATTTATTATTGAGTTATTTTGTTTGCTTCTCGTGCAGTGGTTTAATAACCGTTACTACCATTTCACAACATGAAGTATTGACGCTGAGTTCTAGAACCAAATAACGACTTATTCAATTTTCTAAGTATTCAAGGATCGATTTCCAGATAGAGAAAATTGTTATAGAGAGTGTTCTATTACTCTGTCTATCCTTTTAGGAATCGTTCATTTGTATAACTTCTTATATACTATTTCTTTTTATTTTAGGTCGACATTTGTGAATCCATTTGAATCCGATGTAGAGTCGCATCCCAACGAGCCCTCTACATCGTTTAAACCAAAAAGAAATACAAAGCCGAAAATAAAAGTGGCTAAAGGCAAAGGCAAATCGAAGAAAGTAGCTGCGGCCTCAACTCCACCTGTAAAAGAATTATTTGGCAGTGAGTCTGATTCCGAAACCGATACTTCACCAAAGAGGCCTAAGAAAATCAAGCGGATTTGTGTGGCTGATTCCTCGGTGAGTAAAAAAAATATATATTTCATCAAACATGTGTTTAAGATTTATAATTACCTATAGGATTTCAATCTGACGGCTTGTTCCCACTGCTGGGACACAGGCCTCTCCGTGAGAGGGAGTGGGCCCGGGTGGCGGATACATGGGCCCTGTGCACATATCTTAAAATGTTTGGTTCTAGGACATGCCGGTTTCCTCACGATGTTTCCCTTCACCGTTTTGAGAGCAGTGGTGACGAAATAATTTACTCAAAGTAAATCGCTAGCCTGGGTTCGAACCCACAACCTACAATTTGTAAGTCACGGTCGTTACCACTGGGTCACCACTGCTCTCCTCTGCTCCTCTCAAATATGTTTATCTAATGCTATTTATAACAATGTTTACAGGAGGAAGAGGGAGATCTTGAACCGGTGAGGGCAGCTGCACTGCGATCGTCCCTGTCCAGAAGAACAGCTTCTGGAAACTCCTATCAGCAGGACCTAACACGGAGCGGTGATTATTATATCGAGCTCCGTATTTATAACCATAGGGACGCTGAAAAATTCGGAAAGGACCGATGGAAGCAAGCGCTCCTCACGTATAGGGCCTCTGTATACTCCGATTCAGCGACTTGGCGCGCCACTAATAATCTTGTATCTGCAGCGAAAGCAGAATTTAAGGGCGTGCAGCCTGTTCTGTATCCAAATAATATTATTTGATGGAATAAAATAATATTATTGTGATACCTATTTTACTCATATACTCTTCTTTATACTTATATTAAAACATTACTTATTAAACGAATGTAATCCACAATATTATTTACATTAGGTATTAAATTGTGATTTATTTACAGGAAGCTCAAATATATGAAACATTAAAAATCTAAATACTCGACACTAAGAATACTCGATACTATTTCAATAATAATATTCGATTTGTAATTTGTTTGTAACTTTCATCCACTTTAAAATATCATATTTAGAATACTCGATACTGACTTATACTAAAACATTACTTATTAAACAAATGTAATCCATATAATATACTTATTAATATTATTTTCATTATATTATTAATTGTGATTTATTTACAGGAAGCTCAAATATATGAAATATTAAAAATCTAAATACTCGATACTAAAAATACTCGATACCAAGAAAACTCGATACTTAGAATACTCGATACTAAGAAAACTCGATACTAAGAATACTCGATACTAAGAAAACTCGATACTAAGTATACTCGATACTAAGAATACTCGATCTGAGAAAAATTCAACAATGAGAAAACTCGATACTATTTTAATAATAATATTCGATTTGTAATTTGTTTTACATTTAAACTTTCATCCACTTTAAAATTCATACAAAAAATACTCGATACTAAAAATACTCGATACCAAGAAAACTCGATACTAAGAATACTCGATACTAAGAATACTCGATACTAAGAAAACTCGATACTAAGAAACAGAATACTCGATATTAAAAATACTCGATTCTGAGAAATCTCAACATTGAGAATACTCGATATTATTTTAATTATAATATTCGATTTGTAATTTGTTTTACATTTAAACTTTATCCACTTTAAATTTCGTTTTTTAATAATAATTTACAGGAAATTAATATCCGAAATCCAGAATATTTAAATACTTTAAGATAGTTTTTGCAATTACAATTATCTAAATATGTTTTTCTGTGAAGTCTGTAACGTTTCAGTTCCGAAATATTCTGCACACAAAAAAACTAATGTACACAAATCGAATTGCTTATTACAGACACGTTTTGATAATGTTCATATAATAGCAACAGCTTTTAGAAATCGGATAATCAGTTATAGAGTGAATCCTAGAATGGTTAACGTTTCACTTGAATTATTTTTAACACAAATTTCTGAAACGATTTGTTACCTTATCAAAGACCAGATGAAAAAACATAAATCGGTAAAAGTTAATTTTGAACTATTTGTTTGGTATATATTACCAAAAAATTATGAAAAATCTTTAAAGTCATTTAACACAAAGTATAATGTAGTCGTGCAAAACACAGATATTTTGTCCTTATATAAATCATTTTGTGGTAAACTTATTTGTAAATGTTCCGAATTTGAACTGTCTGAGTCAGGTTGGACAATTGAGTCTATCAGTCATTTAGAAATTAATATCGTAAAATATAATCCTTTGCGAGGTGGTTCTTATTTACCATTGCCTAAACGTATTGTCAATACTAAATCATGCCTAAACATAAAAAATGAAGACCAACATTGTTTTCTTTGGTGTATTGTAGCTGATATGTTTCCGGCAAAGACCAATCCAAACAGAACTTCTTCATATCCACATTATTCCGAATTATTTAATATTTCTGACATGAGTTTTCCCCCTAGTTTCAATGACATTAAGCGCTTTGAAATAAACAATTCTAATATCAGTATCAATATATACGGTTTAGATAATAATGTTACAGTTACAGGTCCCTTATATAAAACAAAATCACGTCGTTTATACCATGTCAATTTGCTTTACATTAGCAACAATAGAAAGAGTCATTTCTGTTTAATTAAAAGCTTTGAAAAACTTGTACACAAGCAATTGACCCAACATAAAAGTAAAATATATTTATGTGATGAATGTTTTATTTACTTTCACACTGAAGAGAAATTGAATTGTCACGAATGTGCCGGAATACAAACCATATTACCTGAGAAGGGTACTGAAATAAGTTTCATAAATTATGAAAGAACTCAAAGAGTACCAATAGTGATTTATGGTGATTTTGAAAGTTTATTGCGTGAATATTCTGACAAACATAAATCAACACATGTAGAAAATATTCAAGTTCATGAGGCTACGTGTTTTGCTTACTATATTTGTTGTAATTCAAATCCCGAATTAAATGATTTCGTATCTTACCGAGGGCCAGATTGTTCTAAGAAATTTGTCAAATCTTTGACTAATGATGTAAAACGATTATATAAAGTATTATTAGAGAGTGAAAATATGATACCGCTTACTGAGGATGAACATAGATGTTTTATCAACAGCACTGAGTGCCATATTTGTAAAAATAAGTTTTCGTGTAATGATAATATTGTTAAGGACCATGATCACTTTACTGGAAAATATAGAGGACCTGCGCATGATATATGCAATTTAAATGCAAAGCAATGCACTTTTATACCCATAGTGTTTCATAACTTATCCGGTTATGACAGTCATTTATTTATTAATGAACTTTCAAAGATAAACGGTCGAATTCATCTCATACCGAGAACTAAAGAGAAATATATTTCATTTACAAAATTCATAACCATCAATGCAACAAATGTTGTAAAATTGAAATTTATTGACTCATATAATTTTTTAAGCTCAAGTATGGACAAATTGGTTAAGACTATGAACCCTGAAGATTTCAAACATTTAAAATCTTTTTTTAATAATAATACTTTATTTGATATTGTTCGAAGAAAAGGCATTTATTGTTACGATTACATAGATTCCTGGGAACGATATGATGAGAATAAATTACCAGAACCATCAAAATTTTTCAACAAACTTACATCTGAATCTATATCTGATAAAGACTATGAGCATGCCTTAAATGTTTGGAAAACTTTTGATATAAAAAATTTGGGTGAATATACCGATTTGTATCTTAAATGTGACGTTTTACTTCTGTGCGATGTTTTTGAAAAATTTAGGAAAATGAGTTTAAATAATTATGGTCTGGATCCTTGCTATTACGTTTCATCACCATCCTTAAGTTGGGATGCTATGTTATTGTATACTAAAATCAAGTTAGATCTAATCTCTGACTTAGAAATATATCAAATGATAGAAAAGGGTATAAGAGGAGGACTTGCTCAATGTTCACTCAGATATGCTAAGGCAAATAATGAATATCTTACCGACTATAATAGTGAAGAACCTGATAGTTTTCTAATTTATCTTGATTGTGTTAATTTATATGGATATGCTATGATGCAAAAGCTTCCAGTAGGAGGATTTAGGTTTCTCCTTCAGAAGGAAATATTAAATTTTGATGTTATGAGCTTATCATCTGATTCTGATATTGGATTTATATTAGAAGTAGATCTTCACTACCCTGACTACTTGCATGATAACCATTCCGATTTACCATTTGCGCCCGAAAAATTTGTTCCGTTCTGTAGTCGAAATGCTAAACTTATTGCTAATCTTTTCAATAAACATAGATATGTTATTCATTATATTCATTTAAAAGAATGCTTAAATAATGGTTTACAACTGTTAAAAATATATAGAATATTAGCATTTCACCAAAGTAAATTCTTAGAATCATATATTTCTTTAAATACTGGGCTGAGGCAAAATGCAACTTCTGATTTTGAAAGAGATTTTTTTAAAAAACAAAATAATTCTATATTTGGAAAAACCATAGAGAATAAAAGAAAACAAGTTGATGTTAAGCTCGTAAATATATGGAGAGACAAATCTAATCGAACTAAAAAGTTTTACGGGGCTGAAAAATATGTTAGCGCACCTAATTTCAATAACTTTTCTGTTATTTCAGAATCTCTTGTAACAATTCAAATGAACCAAACAAAAATAGTTTTAGATCGTCCAATCTATATCGGATTTAGTATTTTAGAAATTGCAAAATGTCACTTATATAAATTCCACTATTCGGTCATGAAAAGAATTTACGAAAATAAATTAAAGCTTTGCTATACAGACACTGACAGTCTGCTATATTTAATACAGACAAAGGATTTTTACGAAGACTTAAAAGCACATTTAAAATATTTTGATACTAGCAACTTTGAAAAAGATAATGTATTTAATATACCAATGGTTAATGCTAAAACACCTGGTTACTTCAAAGATGAGATGGGTGGTGAAATTATATCAGAATTTGTAGGTTTGGGAGCAAAATTATACTGTATAGATTCTAAAATTTCCACTTTAAAGAAAGCTAAAGGTGTTAAGAAATGTGTTACAAAAAAGCTGAATATAGAAAAATATAAAAAGGTTTTACTGAACAATGAAATACTCAGAGATGATATGTGTATTATTAGATCTAAGAATCATAGAATTTTTACTCAAAAGATAAATAAAGTAATTTTGTCAAACAGCGATGATAAACGACAAATAATGGCTGATAAGATAACAACCTTACCATGGGGTCATCATAAAACAATATTTTAAATGAAAACAAATTATTGATTTTTTCGAATATTATTTATTGCATGTATTTGAGCATCTTGTATTAATAATACCTAACTTGAATTGTTAGTTTGTAGTTTAAGTACTAATAATTATATATTTTAATATAATATGTGAAATAAATAAATTATGTAATCTTACAGCAGTTGTTTGATTTATTCATACTGTCTTATTATACAGGTATAACATGAACCCGATTAATTTAAACATTTCTTTTTGATTTAACAATAATACATTCAAATAATAATTAAATTCACTTTTACAATAATAACAATAACAAACATTACACATTAGATTTGCTTAACTTTTGTACTATTTTACTAACTAAATGATCAGTTTTGTCAACAATATCGTCATAATCACTTGTCACTAAATACTGCACATTCACACTCGCATTATCAGTTTCAGTGTCTATTTCTTCCATATCACGGCCTTCCAAATCAAAAACCATAATTTTTATTAACTGGCGAACACGTCCTTGCTCCTTACGCATGATAAAAGAAGAGTTTTTAAAAGATTTACTTTTTTTCTTCTTGAATCTTCGTTCCTCTATTTTTTTCTTTCGACTCTCCTCACATGTTTTAGCTGCTACTTCCGCATACCAGCTCTCCCCATCTTGAGCATAGTAAAACGGATTGGTGACAGGGTCTGAGTCTTCTATCGCATTCTGAAAGAATACTAAGAATATTATAACTAAACAGCATGAACTATGGATTTAATGTTTGATTTAAGATAATCTTATTAGTTACATACCGCTAAATTTTGCGGGGCGGTCATATCTACAACGGGGCTGTACGATGGTGAGTGTGACATAATTCTGTAAAAAAAAAAGGGATGCATTACATACTTATTATTATTAGTTTAAATAATTAATTAATTAAATTAAAAAAAAACCTTACCTTGAAAATATAAAATCGTTAACAAAACGACCTCCTTATGCATAGAACACCAGCTGTGAAGTGATCGCTTATTTTTATAACACGTGCAAAAATTATTTGATTTGCGATGAGTAATATGGATCATTACGTAGCTCTTAAATATACATACCTATCTTGTAAGATGAGACTAGAACCATTCCTGTTGGGACAAGTCTAAAGATAGCCCCAAATAAAGTATATATGTTTATGTTAGTTAATAATTAAATTAATTGACAAGATGAAGTTGATCAAACAACCCATATCACTTAACGTTAAAAATATAAATCTTGGTGAGTCTCCTAAAGAGATTAGACATAGCGCTTTGTTGCCAAATACGATTCGTTGTATAATTTGCGGCCCCTCAAATTGTGGTAAAACAAACGTTGTGATCAGTTTGTTACTGCATGAAAATGGGCTCAAATTTCAAAACCTTTACCTTTACTCGAAGACTAATTTTCAACCAAAATATTGTTTTTTACGGGAAGTATTAAAAAGAGTGCCTCAGATAAAATTTCATGAGTTCAATGACGATAAAGATGTCATATCTCCGAGTGAAGCTTTACCAAATTCTGTATTTATATTTGATGATGTTGTATGTGAAAATCAAACAAATATCCGCAATTATTTCTGTATGGGTAGACATAAGCTAATTGATTGCTTTTATTTATCGCAAACCTACTCAAAAATCCCGAAACAGTTGTTACGCGATAATGCTAACTTTCTTATAATATTTAAACAAGATGATGTGAACTTAAAGCACATCTATGAAGAACATGTCAACTCTGATGTACCGTGGAATCAGTTCAAAGATATTTGTAAAAGTGTTTGGAGTAACCCTTACAACTTTCTTCTTATTAACAAAGACTCATCATTAAATAATGGAAGGTACAGACAGAATTTTGATTTTTTTTTTAAATTTGAATGAAAGCAAATACATGTACATATAAATGAATTGTATACAAAAAACATTGCTAGTGTTATTCCTTTCTTAGTTGAATACAGTTGTGGTTACATAATATGGAGAAAAATATTAAAATGGAATTAATGAAGTCTGTTGACTCCATAAAAAATAAAATAAAACATATGAAAAATCAGGAACATGCAATGAACTTGTCACTTGATAAAATGCTAAAACCGGTGACAGATCCTCTTCAGACTTTAGTTAATTCTAATAAATCTGCAGAAAAAAATAATAAAAATGAAAATACAACTCTAAAAAATTCCGAAGGAATCGAATCCGATGAAAATAATGCTAGTTCATCTATAAAGTTCAATGACTATTACGATCCAAAAATAAAATCTACCCAATTAGTCGAACAAAATGCTAAAAAGGAATCGATTGATAATTTAGAAATTTCATTAGAAGGTGATGACATCTTTGGTATTTATGATGGTATTAGTATACCGTTTGGAATCAGAAGTGAAAACAATACTTTATTCATGGGTAATTCAACAGTATCATTTTCTAAAGTTGATAGTTTGAATAACGAAAGTACCATTTTAATTAAAATCGGTGACAAAGCTTACAATTTAACTGCTGGTCTAAAAGAACTTTTACTCCGAAGAAAACCTGATTTAAAGTTAATATCGAGCGAAGATAAACTTGTCTATAAGGATATGTTACATTATACAAATGCACATAAAAGAGATTTTAATCCTAAAGGTCAAATAAGAGGTGACAAAGGTATAAAATATTGTAAAATAATCAAACACCTATTTTCCGAATCGTCAAACGATGATAAACTTGTTCACACTAAATTTGGAGGAAACTTGCCAAAGTTAAAGAAGTACAAAAACAACACCGACTTGATATATTGGGATGATCCCAATGAATTGGTTGAGAGATTAAAATTATTAGTAGCTTCGAGAGATGCTGGCAATACCAATCATGATAATGAAATTTTATCGATAGTTGAAGAATTAAAAGAAGCTGACATAATTCAATAATAAATAGTGGAGATACTATGGTTTTTATTCAGTATCAATGGTGGGTTCAAGACAAATGTTGATATACTGAATTAAAGATATGAGTAAAGCCGACGTAGTAAACGAAATTCATAAAAATGCAAGGGTAAACTTTCCGCGAAGACATGTTATTATGAAAGATATAGATGATTTATGGCAAGCGGACTTAATTGATATGCAATCAATTTCTAAAGACAATAAAAATTTTCGATTTATTCTTGCTGTTATTGACACATTTTCAAAATATGCATGGATCTTTCCTTTGAAAAGTAAGACCAAAGATGTTGTATGCAATTCTTTCAAGATTTTATTGGAAAAAGGGCGTATGCCTAAAAATCTGCAAACTGATAATGGGGCAGAGTTTTATAATGATAAATTTAAAAAACTTGTGAGATCTTATCATATTAATCATTATTCAACCTTCTCAACAAAAAAAGCTTCAATTGTTGAGCGATTCATCAGAACATTGAAGTCTAAACTTTATAAAGAATTTAGTCTAAAAGGAAGCTATAACTGGATCGATAATACTCTTAATAAAGTTATTTATGAATACAATCACACCTATCATCGCACAATTGATGAAATTCCCGCAAACGTGGACAATAATAATAAACAACGCATATTACAAAGATATTTCAGGCTGGTAAAAACCGATAGCATAAAAAGCAAGTTTAAAGAGGGTGATTATGTACGCATTAGTAAGTATAAGGGGACATTTGAAAAAGGATATACTCCCAACTGGTCGACAGAAATATTTAAAATTCGAAAAATTCAAAAAACAACCCCTATCACCTATTTAATTGAAGATGCAATCAGGGGCCAGCCCATTCTAGGTGCATTTTATGTACAAGAGCTTCAAAAGACAAAAAATCCTCATGTATATTTGGTTGAAAAAGTTCTTAGAAGGAAAGGAAACAGGGTTTTGGTAAAATGGTTAGGCTTGCCTTCTTCTGAAAACAGTTGGATTGATAAATCGAATATTTATTAAGTGTTCAGTCCAAATGTTTCAGTCTTATGATGGGTATTGAAGAGAGTAGTCTTCTCAATTGGATTATAAATCATTTACCATTTGAGTTACATTTACCGGGATACAATTATTGCGGGCCTGGCACTAAATTAATTAAAAGGCTTACGCGTGGAGATAAAGGTGTTAATAAATTAGACGAATATTGCAAACAACACGACATTGCCTATCACAAGTCTTCAAACCTAAAGGATCGCCACAAGGCAGATTTAGTTTTGTTAAATATGGCTAAAGAGCGAGCACTTGCCTCAGATGCGACTGTAGGAGAAAAACTGTCAGCACGCTTAGTAAGCAGCGCTATGGCAACAAAAATCAAAACTGGTTTTGGCCTAAAAAAAGAAAGCAAAAAGTGTTCTCCCAAAATTAAACCTGAAAAAGCATTAAAAAACAAATTTAAAAATGTTATTAGAAAAACGAAAAGACATATCAAAAAATTAAAACCGAAATGCAAGAAAGTGGCAATAGAATTAGCTATGGCTGCTGCCAGAAAATTAGCTGATGATTCATCCGTTAAACTTCCTCGTATTATTCCTATACCAAAAACTGGTGGAGTATTGCCTTTGATTCCGATTTTTGCGGGCTTATCTGCGGTGGGAGCTTTAGCAGGCGGTGCAGCTGGTATTGCTAAAACCATAAATGAATTCAAGATGGCAAAAAAATTATTCATAGAATCGAGGAGACACAATGAAAAAATGGAAGCTCTCTGCATCGGAAAAGGACTACACCTTAAACCATATAAAGGTGGACTCGGAATTTTTGTATCGAAAGAAAAAAACTAAGATATCGGCTACCCAATCGAGCCTTGAGTAATTTAGACATTTTGAAGTATGGGAATAATATTCCCTATTTCAGAGGCGTCTTTATGAGAGATAAGCTCCCTAAACACCCTTTTAAAAAAGAATGCGGTGTTATAAATTTAGATAGCTCTAAAAATCTTGGTTCTCATTGGGTAGCCTATGCAAAATACAATGATTATATTGAATATTTTGATAGTTATGGAAATCTTAAGCCTCCAAAGGAATTTATAAAATACTTGGGATCCAAAGTTCATTATAATTATGATAATATTCAGCGTGATCACCCTTATAATTGTGGACATCTTTGTTTAAACTTTTTGAACAATTTTTGGTGTAGTGGAAGAATAAAATAAACAGGATCTGCCGAAAGAAGTCAGTATAGAAGCATGTCTACTACGGTTACCATCTCTGGACATAAATCGGAATTGGTTTCATACTTTCAACCACCGCTGCATTTGTCAGATCAATATGAGTGCGGTTTGATATACTTTTCAGTATTACAATCAACACCAAATAACCCCATTATTAACAGAGGTCTGTCTGTAATCAAAATCGAATGTGATCTTGTTCACAGTTCGTATTGCAACGGATTACCAACTCATTTTATTCACGAATTCGTGTCTGATACTACTCCAGGCCATCAGTGTGTTGAAATACCGCAAAATGTTATTTACTTTCCAGTAAACAAAAATATAATTTCATCAATATCGGTTAAGATTGTAGATCAATTTGGCCACTGTGTTAACTTTGGAGAGAAACAAATTCAGTTACGACTTCATTTAAGAAAAACAAAATGATAGTATATTATAAAAACACTCAAGCGAATGAAAAACGTCTTAGTTCTTCTGCGATTGCTAAGGTGCAAAGACGCAAGAAAAAAGTTAAGAAATTGACTAAAGTAAATAAAGATTTTCTTAAAGCTCTAGGATTTAAAATATGAATATACTACAGATTGCTGAATTACCGCACTTTGACACTTCGATCGAAAGTTATGAAGTCCATTCATACAATCCCTACAATAGCAGCTTTAGAGAAAACGATGAAATCAGAATTCCCCTCCACCAGCAAGACATATACGTGCTACCATCAGCCAGTTCAATTTACATCGAAGGACAGGCGAAGTTCTTCGGTAAAGATGGGAATCCAATCAAGAAAAATGTTACGTTCACTAACAACCCTGTTATGTTTTTGTTTCAAGACATTAGATACGAAATGAATGGTATTGAAATAGACCGCATAAAAAATTCTGGAATAACGTCAACAATAAAATCATACATCTCATTAAATGAAGCAGAAAATAAAGTTGCTGCCCTATGGGGTTGGTGTTTAGAGGGATTTCAAAGTGATGGGCATTTTAGTGCTGTGATACCACTAAATAAAGTTTTAGGGTTTGCAGAGGATTACAATAAAATAGTGATAAATTGTAAACATGAACTTATACTGAACAGAAGTAACACTAATTTAAATAGCATTATCCTTACTGATGATATTGCTAATTTTCAAATAGATGTGCAAAGAGTTCAGTGGAGGGTGCCCCACATAAAAGTATCAGACCGAGAACGACTGTCACTTTTAAAACATTTAGAAAAAGATAAACCTATTCAGATGGCGTATAGAAATTGGGATTTATATGAGTATCCATTACTACCTAAAACAACAAAGCATTCTTGGTCTATTAAAACTGCTTCACAATTAGAAAAACCCAGATATGTAATTTTTTGTTTACAAACTAATCGAAAAAATAATAAAACTAAAGATAGTTCAGTATTCGATCATTGTGAAGTAACAAACGTTACGCTCTTTTTGAATTCACAATATTATCCTTATGAACCTTTAGGTTTAAAGTTTTCTGAGAACAAATATAGTATATTATACGAAATGTTTGTGAAATTTCGTCAGTCGTATTACAACTATCCAGTAGACCCGTTGCTTGACCTAAAGGAATTCAAAGAAAAAGCCCCTCTCTTTATCTTAGACTGTTCAAGACAAAACGATAGCCTGAAAACTGGTCCAGTGGACGTGAGGTTGGAAATTGAATGTTCTACAGCAATACCAGATAAGACGACTGCATATTGTTTGATTATAAACGATCGACTTGTAGAATACAAACCTCTCAGCAACATCGTGCGCAGGTTATCATGATTGCTATTGTGGATATTCAAGGCTTTAAAACAGAAACAAATGAATTTATAATAAAAGAAATCGCCATATTGTATAATAAAACATTACAAATATTTTTAATTAAGCCACCATTTCCATTTTCAAAATTAACGAAGCAAGAAAAAAAACAAGTAAGTTGGATTGAACGTAACAGAAAGATACGCTGGCGTGAAGGATTTGTTCCCTATTCTAATTATCAGAATTTGGTTATAGATATTTTAAGAGATAAATGTATCTACGTTAAGGGTTTAGAAAAAGTGTTGTGGTTAAAGCATATTTTAGGAAATAGTCATTGTAATATATTCAATTTAGAAGATAAAGGATGTTCAAGTTTGATAAGCTTATACGATCAATATAAATATTCTCAAGATTTATATAACTGTATTTATCATGACTCTGTATGTGCTTTAAAAAATGTATTGTGTTTAAATAAGTGGTGTGTTGACAATAAAATTCTAAAATAAATATTTTATTGTTTTTATTTCTGTAGTTAGGTGAAATGCATCTTAGTTTTCTTCCCCTTCCTCCTACTTCTGTCCAGTCTTTATATGTTGCTGACAAAAGCTGGACCATACCATTATACATTTGTACCTAATTGAATTAGAAAGTCAATAAAACATGTCTCAAAATGAATACAAGCCTCGATATGACATGTATAACACATTTAAAATGCGTGAATTTTCATTTAATTATTACTGGGGGACACTTAATAAAAAGAAAAGATTAGTGATGGAAATGGCTGACGCAGGATTCTTTTATTATGGAAATAGTATAAATGATATTGCAGCATGTTTCTCATGTGGAGGTGTTATTGAAGATTGGGAGATTTATGATGATCCTTGGACGCAACATGCCATACATTTTCCTAAATGTTTTTATTTAAACGCTGTGAAGGGCACAAACTATATTACAAAAAAGTGTTTGGAATACTTACCCTATTAAAGTGTATATGTATAGGATGTCACATTGCACTTAAAAATGAGTCAATTTATGGGTATATATTACATAGGCGTCGTGCATCACAGCAATTTAACTTTGAATATTACAGTGCAAAGGTTCAATATTAAATTTATTTCTTAAATAAATAATTACATTTATTGATGTTATTTATAATGTTTCACTCAGTGAAATCTAATTTAGATGGCATTCGTAAAATGATTTTCAAGAATGCTAGGGGTGAGATAATACATATTCAAGATATGCACCCTAAAAAAAAAATATCGGACGTAGGTGAATTAAAACACCAGGATAATGTTAAAACACAAACAGAAGATTTATTTTACCAGAAGTTGGAAGATCCAGAGAAATCTAAATTGAAAAATACTAAGTATCTTATACTCAAAAGCGAGTCTGGTGAGCTTCTTCGCACATTCGTTAATGTTATCAACAAACAGGTTGATAATGAAAAATCGATTGCGAGTTCGTCAAAGACTAGTGGGAGTAGTATATCGACAGCAACAGCAGATTTATTTCATCAGGAGAGTGATACAGCCCGTGCGTTAGTTTTACCTGCATTAGAAGATATTGATTGCTACCAGATACTGCCAGGGAATGAAATTTGTTTCACATAAATTGTGTCAAAATTTGAGGCAGACCATAGTAGTAGTGTATTATTGGGGCGTTCTGCATAACGCGCTCGAGCGAAGCGAGAGCAAGTGATGCAGAACCCCCAATAATACACTACTGTCGAGATATAAATATGGGTGTTTTAGCTAGAGTAGGTAAACATGATGGCAAAATCTGTTTCAGCAACTGAAAGAATTAATTACAAAAAAGAAAACGAGGTGCTTAAAAATATCATTATTTTTTCCCTTTGCTTGCCAAAATCGAACTTCATGAAATAAAAAGGAAAATCAATTGAAAGGGGTATTTGGAATGGAACATAGAAACGTTAAAGAGCGTATTCCCGAAAACACGGAGAATTTGTGTCAAATGCATTTCTGCGAACCTATTCGGCTTCTTTAAAATTATGTCAAAAATGAATCAGTGGCAATACATAAAGTAGTCGGTACTTCGCAAATTTTTAATATATATGAACCACTAAAAGGCCCTAGACAACTGACATTCTATCATCGAAAGCCTGGCTATAACTATTGGAAAATTTTCAAAAACCTATCGAAATGTCACCTGATCAATACCTTACATTTTGGCATTTTTACCATCGATATCGCTTTATCCAATGACACTAGTCAAGATCCTGTAGTAATTTTCAAAAACAATAGAAGTATTTATTCGACTGTGTGCGTGTCTTCTGTGCATGTCTTTCTACAGAGTTGCAGTGTCAAACAATATAAATATTATTAAAATTATTTTATATCTTAAAGCCTCGTATCCTCTAGTACTAGGCAACATTTGACGCGACACATAATGAACAACAGCTCATGATGTTGAACGGAAACTAGGAACTTTGGTTTAGCAACGTTGTCTCGACGCGTCATGTTGCGCGCCAGCTAGCAACGTCGCCCAACATGTTGGCCGTTACGTGTTGCGCGTCAAATGTTGCCTAGTGTACACGAGGCTTTAAGCCGTTAAAGTTAAATAATATTTGTGTTTTGTACCTCCAAATGATAAAAATAAGTGAATAAAACGGTTAAAATAAATAAAATTCTTATCCCTTATCACTCTGTTTCATAGGTTTGCTATCATTTAAATTAAAAGCTGTTTACTGACGACGGATATCAATCCGTCGTCAGTAAGTTTGTAAACTGCCTCCGAGTTATCTATTCTTGAGCCTTCTTCTTATTGATACAGCCCTTATTCTGAAAAGTCTGTGACAGTTGCAATGCGACACTGATGCAAAGAAGAATTTTTCATAGAAATAAATTGTTCCTAATTTTTTATTTTATATACCCTTTATTTTTAATATATCGTGTTTTTCGTTTTCTATTCGTGGATTTGGCATGACATAGGTTCTATAAGTTTTTCCATGTAATAATTACTTATAGTTACTTTTACCTTTTTCTTTTCTAGTCATTCTGCACGTGCAAATGTCTTGCGTACATCCTGATAATTTTCGTTACTAAGATTATCATCGAATATCATGTGACAATAGATAATGTTCACCTTGTCTATAAGCTTTGATTTCAGACGGATGTCCTCTATATTATCCAATACTTAGATTTATTTAATCCCTATAAGTATCTGTATATCAAAACCTAAATCTAAATCGATTATTATCTACACACGTAAGTTTGCTATTGGTAATATCCACATTAATCTCGGAAATATTTCATAACATAATTATTCGATCGACCAATCATAACAAAGTTCCGCTTTTTATAAGTGTTTTTGTTGAAATTCGACGCGGATTCGATCACTTACGTAAATATCTAAGTCATCATCAATCTTATCGAAAAACTAACTAAATACCTACAGAACATAAAAAAAACATCTTATATATCTAACCGTGTTAGATTCACTTACTCTCTCCTTGGGCTTGGACGTAGGCATGTTGTAAATATTTCTTAGCGATTTTGTGGGTGATATTTTTTCAAGATACAAAAAGCATTCCTGAAATGCATTAAACCTACCTCATTGATAACAAAGTTTATGTCAGTATAGTTTCTCCTTATGAGTACAAATACTCCAGTTTTCATGTCAACAAACAAACGTGCAATATAGGTGCGGTATTGGGGTTTAAAACCTCAAAAGTTAGCTGTAAGTTCAGCGCTTTCACGTACCATCTTTGTGACTGATTATTTGACTGGTGGGTTACTTACTGTGTATTTTCTTACACACATTAATTCGTACCCAATCGCAAAGATTTCTGTAACGTAGATATTGCAGTGGTTAAAAACACCCCCAACATTAATTGGGTTTGCGTTTTTCTTGCTAACTAATGAATTTCATTAACAAATATTAACAAAGACGCAATAAAAATAACCATTCATTAAACATGTTGACAAGTTATAAGCTAGTTATTACATCAAGCAGGCTAACAATTACTGTTCAAAGTTATAACTTGTAAGTGTAGAGTAAGTCCATTACATAATTTTTGTTACTACATAATTTAATTATTACCTATACAGAGTTGAAACACGGCTTTAGAAAATGATTATTTGAAATTGTAACTCAACTGTTATTTGCCTTTTGTAACTTATGAAGAAGAAGAACTTTTAAATTTTAGGTAAAACGAAAGCATAAATTATAGTAGTCACAGCGGATCTTTGTGTCTCTGAAGTTTGCTCTGCGAACCATTGCGCAAGAAACAGTTTGTCATCGAGTATACTGCATAGAGTAAGCAAGATAGGACGATGCGAAAAACGTAAGCGAGTGAAAGAGACAGTTATAAAATGCTATCTTAACCTTCAAAATTTACACAAAAATTGCTACTGCGCAGGGTCTTGCAGCCAATTCAGAGACACAAAGATCCGTTGTGAGTATTATACCATCTACTACGATTCTTACATACTTAGAATCCTTTGCTTCGTCTACATTCGTATTTTTTTTATAGATACAAATTGCAATTACAGTCGAAACCGTTTAAAACGTCATTGAAGGGACCGTCCAAATACTGCCTTTAAAGCTGATATCTAGTTGTTATAAACATAAATAATTTGTCATAGGTCCTTGTTACAGGACCTTTACTTCCGTCGTAATAACCAGCTATAAACGGTTTTGACTATACTAAACGAATATAGCAATTGATTGCTTAGGCTTCCAGTCTAAGAGGAAGCAGGTGAGCATTAGAATTTACTTATAGGTAAAATACTTGTAGGTTTTGGACAATATAGTAGCTGGGTAACACGGTATCCCTTAAAAAACCGGCCAAGTGCGAGTCGGACTCGCGCACGAAGGGTTCCGTACCATTATCGCAAAAAACGGCAAAAAAAATCACGTTCGTTGTATGGGAGCCCCACTTAAATATTTATTTTATTCTGTTTTTAGTATTTGTTGTTATAGCGGCAACAGAAATACATCATCCGTGAAAATTTCAACTGTCTAACTATCACGGTTCATGAGATACAGCCTGGTGACAGACAGACAGACAGACAGACAGACGGACAGCGAAGTCTCAGTAATAGGGTCCCGTTTTTAACCTTTGGGTACGGAACCCTAAAAAGTGAGTTGTTAGATTTTCCTAGTTCCAGACTATCCGTAAATTTAGTCAAGGATCTACAAATGGCAGTCGGGACCTAGGGCTTAAAGTGCTTTCCGAGCCACGGAGAAGTCTCGATATGTAACCAATGGTAACCCAAACACGGGCCAACCTCGGCAAGCGTTGCTCCTCAAAGATCGAACCGTGTGGCTGTTATAATTTAGCCACGAAAAGAGCAACAAAATAATATCAAGTAAGAACATGATAAGCGAAGTTACTAAAACTACGTAAGATGTCCTACGCTACAGCGGCTACGTGAGTCAAGTCACCGCAGTCTCAGTAGATAACTATGAACAATACAGATATAGGAAATACCGCAGTCTAACAATGATCATACAAATTAACGAATCTCTAAGTTATCCTTATTTTATAAGCTACAAATTCTAAGTATTGAGGTTTCAATGTCGGTAAACTGTCAATTTAATTGTTGTGTTTTGTTCTTGCAGTCAACATTAAGTGATTCATAATTGAAAGGTTCACCCAGTGTCTGTTAAGCCGATTAATTGATCCCCATTTTCCCTATATGGATGACAGTTTTCAAAAAATCTGTTGATCCCCGTGCAGCAAGAAATTTAACAAGAATCAGTACCACTCCGTACCTTTACCTTCCTAAAGAATCGTGGAGATCAGATTGATTTGTGTGGGTAAAGATAAGATTTTTTGTTGAGCAAAACAACTAATCATTAGGGTACCTACCTTGCTAATTTTTAATGGTATGTTTATTTTCAGGGCGCATTCAGTTTTGTTGTTGATGATTAAATTTATATGCATGCGTAGATATGGTACACGACGGAAGAGCATTCTACCTGTCTATCTCAATCTAAGCATAAAATATTACAGATACTGAGACGGGGTTTCTACCAGGCTTTAAAATTATATTTAAGTAGTTAGTACCCAAAATAGATAATATTTCCGACAAAACATGAAAACATACCAGTAAACGTCATTTTGAATGTTAAACTTCTCTCTTGAGCATAAAAAAAACATAATTTGACTAGCCTAAATTGAATAAAAATATTATTTGGGCTCATATCTCGAAAACTAATGACAATTAGTGAATCTTATGTAGGACTGTTTTGTGCACGATTAAACAAGGAATAAACTTGCCCTGAGCACAAATTGTAGTAAAATCAAAACTTTACGATAATTAAGCAAAAACTGAATTTTGACACTTTGACAGTCCATTTTTTTGCTCCATCGGAATTTTTGTGGACTTTTCAGGCCACATTACTACTAACATAATGAACATAATTTTAACACATAATAACACAGTTTTACTGTTTTATATTGTATACAAGTTAATTGTAAGACCGCGCTATCGCATTAGGTAACCTGTAATGATAGTTGTAAGGGAGATTTTAATAAATAAATTACGGTGAAAGTACTTAACTAGGACTTTTTTCGCAGATTGGCCTATAGGTAATTGCAGTTATTTTCCTAGAATAAAATAACTTGGGAACTCAAGCTCTTGATGAGCTTGTATGATCATTTAATTAGTTTGTCTTTATTTAGAAATACCTTCACGTCTTGCAACTTCAAGGAAGTGGACATTAATGATAATCGTACCTAGATTAGGTACTGAAGGCCCAATCGCAAGCCAGAATTGTACGCACTGGCATCTTGTCGCAGACCTTGCAAGTTTCAAGCACAGAGACCACCTAGAAAGAACATTCAATTTATTTTCTCAACACATTTGTCATTCACATAAGACATTGGATATCAAGACTCTAACGAAGTTATTTACACAGTGGTTTTTGCCAACAATAACTGCATTAGATGATTCATTTTATATGTCGTGTTTAAATTTGTCTAACCTTCGAATATGTATAGTGCTTTAGTGAGCAAACTTTTTGTTCTCCACGACGGAAATGTCATGTGTCGTATCATGATAATGTCTGAAATAATCCACTTGGGTGATTAACGGATCCTTTGTATGTACCCAGTATAACTCGTGAAGTCTACAATTTTTATATGAAATCTTAGTGGCCATGTACCTATGAGTGGAGTTTTAAAAGTTCGCAGCATATTTTCCATAAAAAAAAAGTTAATTAAAAAAACCAAAAAACCCGACAGCTTAAAAAGCAAACTAAAATGACGTAAACAAGAAGAAAATCATGCTGTGCAGTCGGAGGATACATATTCGCGAGCTGGCGGACCAAAACCAGATGTATCCTCCGATTATATATTTTTCCCCACAAAATGGCGCCCAAAATCCACCATTTTTGTATTTTCCAATTTTAATGTAGCCAGTGACACTCGCAGGATTAAGACGAATCGATTGACGAAAGAATCATCAAAATCGGCCAACGCGTTTGGTCTCTAGAACGCCACATAGGAACAAACATACATACATACATACATACATACATACTTACATACATACATACATACATACTTACATACATACATACATAGACTGATAAACACATTACCCTCCTTCGGCAGTCGGGTAAAAAGAAGATGTCATCAAAACACCTCCACTGCTGGACATTGGCCTCCCCATAGCGTCACCACACTGATTGGTCCTGTGCGTCTCGCATTCACCTTTCTCCCGCAACCTTGACTAGGTCGTAGCTTCATCTAGAGGGAGGCCTTCCAACGTCGCGTCTTCCGGTACGCGGTCGCCATTTCAGAATTTTTCAGCCCCAACGACCATCTGTTCCGCGAGCAATGTGCCCTGCCCACTGCCGCCTAAGTTTGGCAATTCTGCGGGCTATGTCGGTAACCTTGGTTCTCTTGCAGAGGTCTTCATTTCTAAACTCCGAGCAAAGCCTGCTCAATTGCCCTTTGGGTGACTTGTAAACTGATGAGGAGGAAGACTTTCGTCTTGAGACACTGTGGTAAGTTGGACGAGAAGATATCGCCCAAATTCCCGATCGCCTCTCAGCCGAGTCGGCTTCGACGGTTGACCTCTTGATCGAAGTTGGCCCTACCCAACTGTACCGTTTGTCTCAGATAGATATAGTTGTCCACAACTTCGAGTGTAGAATCTCCGAGCTTGACAGGAGTGGGTGTAATATTGGCATTCAACATCACCTTAGTTTGGTCCATGTTCATCCTAAGACCAGTCTCCAGTCCAGAACCTTGAAGACATCCTCCAGTGCAGCGGTGAACAGTTTTGGAGATATGACGTCTCCCTATCTCACACCTTGCTGCAGAAGAATAGGTTCTGAGAACTGATCGTGAAGTCGGACTGACATGGCGGCGTTTTTGTACAAACACTTCAACACCTCGATGTACCCGTTAGTCGATTTGGCACTGTTGGAGAGAATGCACTAAACCCAAACCTCGATTGAATCACAGGCTTTCTCGTAGTCCACAAACGCTAAGCAAAGAGGCAGGTTAACTCTTCAGCAAAAAAGCAGGCCATAAAAAGAAGATGTATTTTAAGGAAAACCCCGAACTTTTGGAGTTCCCTATGTACCTACTTTAATAAATTCAGCAAAATCTTTCAGCAGTGTTAAAATCATTTCCTTATTATACATGAATTTTGCCATAAACAATCACACGGAATTGAATTTATTCCCAGAAAAGATTTCCTTTATGCAATTTAATACGTAATAGGTACAATTTTCTGAAATACTTCTTTCGTCGTTTGACTCATCTCAAAACTGTTACACTATTGTGGTCACCATATCTAGTAAAATGCGAGCCAACAATATAAGCGAGGACAACTGTCCGATGAATCGTCTCTGGTTAAGGTAAGCATTTTTCATTCTACTTTACTTAGTATTTAATATTACATATTCTCACTGTCGCATTGAGGATATATAGTCCTTCAAGACGGATATATACGGAACCTGCGTCTAGTTAAAAAACTTAACTAGAAGGTAAAATATATATTTTAATACGTTATTTCACAAACGATATGTGTTCTTAACTGAAGATTAACAGAGTCAAGAGGAAATGCGGTCGCAGACATCTGAATGAATATCCTAAGTAAAAAGTCGTGATTCGAGGTTTGGTTCTCGCCTATTTTCTAAGAATCCAGAGTTACAGGGGTTTTTAATTTTTATGTTCTTTTATTTTATTTTATGTTTGTCCTGAAAACCTTTTGTGTGCCTCTGAGATGTTATATCAATCTGTTTCTATACAGACTCTTGCTTTAAAGGATTCGACTTGCAGACATCCAACTGCCGTAAATTAAGTCTACCAAACAAATCACCCTTTCAATCTCAACAAGAATGTGAATAACCGAATTCCTCTGTCGTAATTAAAGCTCAAAGTAAAAGGTATTATTATGTCAGCGCCAGAAGAAGTGAGGAGGCCCACACTTGACATATTGACAGGACAAAGAGATGGCGCATGTCCGTAATTTATCTACCGCAACGAACGACGGAACGGTGACGCGAGAGAGAATAGTGTTGCTATTCTTCCGTGTGCTTCACATGTGGTATGTGGGTGGACGAATGTCAGAAGTCTGATGATACACCCGGTTTTGTGGTGTTTAATAGCGGATTATATAAATTGCTGATTGAATGTAAATAGGAGATATTACTGCGTGAATAAAAAAGGCTAAATCAACAAAAAAATATTTTACTGTTTTAACTCTAATATGTAAATGTGTTTACTCGACTAGTTTGTAATTTATTTATTAATTATACTTACAATTGAAAAACTACTTATAAAAAGCACTATGTTAAGGGTTTTCCAAAGGTAACGTCTATTTTGAAAGAACAGCAAGCAGGACGTTTGTCAACTAATTGTTGACAAATGCCATTACAAACGTGGTTACCTAATGAACAGGCTGCCACTTAAGTGCCACGCCTCCAAATCAACCCAGTAGGTACTACGTCACAATAAAATGATAATTTCGCTGCCACAATCTAGTTGCTAGGTTATTATAATAATAAAACATAACAATAAGTGTATTTTATCTTATATTCCAATTAATGCCATTTTATGTTGTATATGTTATTCGTTTGTCTGATAATACCGAGTACCTACCTACATAACCCCGATGGGAATGTAATCGATTCAAAAACAGATAAATATATAATATTAATAGATAAAGAATCGCTCTACACGAGAAGCAGTTTAATTCTTTTATACATCATTCAATTCCAATAATGTTGTATCTTTCCCCAGTCATGAAATAAACGTAATAATATTTTCAATGTCATGATAAACTTAATACAAACATAATATGTGTCAACTAAGGAAAATACGTATTCATGATAGGTAGGTTACCCGCTGAAGTATCCAGACTCATTAGTTAGGAATTTGTCGAACTGAGTACCTATGCTTGTTATGCAAACATCTGAAACATCATGAAAACATCACATTTTTTCCCTAACAGAGGAACCTATTTATCCTATGTAGTTTTTATTTTAAAAACATTTTATCCAGTATGAATGTGGTTGGTGGTTTCATTCGTTTACCTACAGGTAAATAAATTACTCGTATACTAATTAAACATCCTCAAATGTAACGTCAACTTCAACAAATAATCATAATCCTTCTGCTCTTCATCATCTGCATAGCTTTTTTCCAACTATATTTGGTTCGGCTTCCAGTCTAACTGGATTCAGCTGAGTATAGTTCGCGCCAAACTTATTGGCCTCCCTAAGTTTGGCTCTAATGGCTGCGCAGTAGTAACTCTCATACAGAAACAGCACCGCAGCAGTTTGACGAGGGCTATACCAGTGTTATACATGGAGCGACTGCCTATCTGACCTCCACAACCCAGAAACTGCGTAACACGATAACTCTTGGCTAGATTGGTGTCAAATCTCAGGCTTCTGACTACCCGTAACGACTGTCAAAGATCTTCAAACGACAGCCGGGACCAACGGCTTAACGTGCTCGCCGAGGCACGGAAAAACACGCAATAAAATAATATGTAAAGATGGTCACCCATCCACGGACCGACCTCGGCAAGCATTGCTTAACCTTGTAAACAGTATACGCTTCTATAACAAGTTGCCAAAGTCAGTTATAGAACTGACCGATGGAAAGTTCAGAAACTTCTCAAACGTGTCCTTATTAAAAAAGCATGTTATAAAATCAAGGACTACGATGAAGATAAAAATTTTAGCTCCTTCTGCGCATGCGGCTTCTCTGGTAACTCATAAACGGTACAAATGATGTCTCTAACTCTTCTCAATCTCATTATTCATTTTTTTTTCTCTTCTTTTAATTGGACTTTTTACAATGGTTTTCAATCATCTTAATAACCCTTTGCTAAGAATAGTTACAGCACTGATAACTACATTTGTGCTACATGTAAAATTTAGTCTTGTTATACATTTTTTTTAATTTATTTTTTACCTTTTTATAGATGCTTTTATTGTGAATGTGTGAACATTGTAGGCCTTCTAGATTTCTAGATGCTTGATAACATTTGATAACTTTTTATCTCGTTTCACTTTTTATTTTTAGTTTCTAACGTTTTATTGTCGGGCCTACGTTGTCCTCCCATATCTAAGTAATGCTGTAACATGGAAATATTGTAAAAACAAACCATATTTTTAAAACAGTAACCATGGAGTTTCTTGCCAGTTCTTCTCCATAGGAAACGACCAACCCGAACCGTGCGCCTTTTGTCGACGTTTTATAAGTGCCCATGTAGGCCTATGTAAAATAAAAAAAATTGATTTTGATTTCTTGAAGATCAACCCGCGCGGTTGTTATTATTTAGCCACGAGCTGCTTCCTTCATCATCCTTATTACAATTTATTTGAGCTTTGCGCAGCATATGTTCTTCCATACATCACTATTTGCCTTCATCTCAATAGTCAACTTCTCTTCAAAGCCATATTGTTATATTTCACACCGTCCATGGTTTCTTTAATCTTAGTCAAACCTTATAACCATCTACATTCGTACTCACAACAAAACTTTCCTCACGACAATTTCCTCATTTGTGTAAAGTATTCCAAAAAATATTTAACGTTTATTTTTTTTCATCTAATCTGAGTGTGAATGCATCCTAATCTGAGTGTCAATCTCTCAAAAAACTTCTGATTTCCTCCATGTTGTGTTCTCACTGGGATTAGATTGCGATTTGAATTTGAACATTATTTTATTTAAGTAAGAGAATCATCCATTCTATTCTAACGTTCCCATCGTTTTCACAAGGAACCACATCACTCGAGCCCCATAGTTCACATGTCACTATTAAAATTGATGTCCTTTGTTCTGTAGTAGTAAATCTGGCGCAGACAGAGGGTTTGCTCCCGCGACCATCTTTTATACTACCATCATAAGCGAACGGGGCACATCTTACCAAACTACAAAACGGAGAACATCTGAAATCCTTAACATTTGTTCGTCCAATCTCACAAGTATAATTCGAGAACGTTAGCTCGTAGAAAAATATAAAAACTTAGCGACTCGCCCTGGTTTGACTGCAATTTAATAATTACGAATACAACAAATGGCTTAATAGCAATAACCTAGTGATTAATTTAAACAAAACAAAAGTAATGCACTTTCATCAAAGTCAAACAAGGCCAAATTTTTTTGGTATAATGCTTGATAGTAAACTAACATGGAAACTCAATATCGAAGAAATTTGTCTCAAATTAAATAAATCTGCATATGCACTGTTTCAGCTGTCAAAAAAAGTTAATACACAAACACTTTTAATAGCGTATCACGGATTGATTGCATCAGTTCTGAGGTTTGGAATAATTTTTTGTGGGCAATTTACTAAAAGCGAAACTGCGCAAAAACTATGCATACGGTCCATGTGTGGCTTAAAAACTACCGATACTTGTAAACCTCATTCTAAATCAATAAAATGACTGACTATGCCTGCTATGTACATTTACGAGACTGCTTTGTTTGTTAAAATCAATTTACACCTGTTTCAAAAACTAACCGAAGTAAAAAAGACTCCAATGCGTTCTCAATATATAAATAAACTGTGCGACAGAAAATGTAGAACCGCTTTAATGAAAAAGAGGTTTTTTGGCATGACTCTGAAATTTTTTAATAATATATCCGATAGCATAAAAAATTGCCCCTATTAAAGTTTAAGAAAAGTCTCTATTCGCTATTGATATAAAAATGTTGTTATTCTATAGAAGATTTTATTAATGATAATTTTTAATATTTCGTGTGCAATAAACATTTGCTGTGATTCTTAAATATTTTTGGTTAGATTTAATTGTAGATTTAATTAAGATATTTAAAAACATTAAAATAGTTTTTTTTTAACTTTTCTTGTACTGAAGTATTTAATTTTGTTTTATTGTGTTAGATTTTTTATTTTGCTTTTATTTTCATCAATATTTGTACGCCTTCACGGCAAAACATAGCAAACATACCTATGTTACACAAATAAATATTTTGATTCTGATATTCTGATACTGATTCTGAACAAAACATTATAGCCAAATCGGTCGAGCCGTTCAAAAGTGATAATCTTTCATACATGCGGCAATTTTTTTTTATTTATATGTAAGAAGAAGAAGATATACCTAAAAGCGCCTTGTTCTCTTGACTCTGAAAATGAACATAACTCAATTTTGCTTAAAAGGCAGATGTGCCCCTTTTTCCTTGAACGGCAGTATAGACATCGTGAATTCCTCACAGGAACCATAACACGTGCACCACTGATAATGGGCAGACATTAAGATTATATGGTGTTTGGAAATATTAATGAGTAGCTGCCATTTTAGAGTAACGATGCCACTGAAAATGTGAGAGTTATTAATGGTTTTTGTAATGAAGTTTTCAGAAACAACTGGGCGATCAATTTTGTTGGTGCGGAGATGAAATGTGTTCGTTGAACTGTCTTTGTATGACTTTTCTAGGCGATGTCTACGAATAAATATATGATTAGAACTTTAGAATAAATGGTAATCGTTAAAAATATCACCTTTGCATTGTTTTTTGACTCTACCGAAAAGTAAACATTACTTCTAAGTCTTCCTTTCATACATCATGATAACCCATTGCAGTCAGATTTTAAGTAGGGGGTTAAGAAGTAGGTATTACATTGTGCTTGCAGTTTTAACTACTTACAGAACAATCAATCTTGCAGCTGCGATATCAAAAATATGCAGGCATAAATCAAACAACACCGATACACCGTCTTTTTTTCCTAAAAATTTTGACGCACATAGAGAGTTAATATCAGTCTTAATTACCTTTTTGGAACCATTGCCACTTTATCAATGATCTAGAAAGGAAGCAGGTGTCTTTGTTACTAACATTCTTGGCAGTCTAACATTATATTGTATCACCTGCCTCTGCACCTTGTCAAAGTCAAAATTCGAACAAACCACAGGAAATTCTAACTTCACCTTTCCTACCTCATCATTATCCGCCCATTGTGTCACCCAGTGTAATGTTTTCTTCGTCTATACCTTCTGTAACTTATATGGTGTACATAATAAAGAGTATTCTATTCTATTCTATTCATTATCATCATCATCATTTCAGTCGGAGGACGTCCAATGCTGGACATAGGCCTCCCCCAAGTGTCACCACCTCGATCGATCCTGTGCGTCTCGCATCCAGCGTATTCCCGAATCCCAAACACCCCGGACTTAAATTAATTAAACACAGAAATAACAAATTATTATTATCAGTTGTAACTTATAATAAATGCCTTGTTGGTATTATACGGTTGGTTAGTTCAGTCATATACGCCTTTAGATCTCTGGCGATGTATAGCATGCTGTGTCTATCGCATCATATTGTACACTTAGTTTATATTATCGCTTGTATTATAAGGTTTATTTAGTGTAACAATTGTAGATAGGCAAATAAATAAATAGCATCAATAAGTTTGTGAAGTTTGGATAGGCAATTACTCAATGTAAAATACTTATATTCTGGTATTCAGCTGCGTCCGGCCTGACTGGAAGCCGACCCTATTAGGTAACTATATCTGGAGAGAATAAGGCAGATGATGATGAAGATTGCATCGCAATGTTTGTTGTTATAGAACAACCATCTCAAGAAGGCGGATGAATCGTAAAAAAATACTTTTATTTCGACGTCATAAAAGTCACGTAACCGCCGTCGTGAGATAGAACAACTATACAGAGGCCTTAGTGCGAGTTTTTACTCACGTTAAATCGCGTTAACGTAAACGTCAATTTGTTAATAAAACTGGATAAGCGCCGTCTGGGGACGGTAAGGAGAAACCTCTTTTTTCTATACATTTTGACATAAGAGATACTTGACGTTAACGCGATTGAGCGTGAGTATAAACTCGCACTAAGGGCACAGAGTCCTTAGTGCGAGTTTTTACTCACGTTTAATCGCGTTAACGTAAACGTCAATTTGTATTGAAACTGGATAAGCGCCGTCTGGTGACGGTAAGGAGAAACATCTTTTTTGTATACATTTTAACATAAGAGATCGTTAACGTTATCACGATTGAGTACGTTAAAAAACTTGGAATAAGCACTCTTAGTGTGATAACACAGTTGTACTATCACACGACGGCGGGTTGGTCTTAGTCTTAGATAATTATCTAAGGTCTTAGTCTTGTATGTGATGCTAGTCCACATTGTTTCTGTGTGCGTAAGCTCGGTAGCACTCAGTATATTGTGCATGTGCATCTACACACACAACTAAGACCAGCCCGTCTTCGTGTGATAGAACGAACAGGGAAGTGATATGAATTTTCGAATGACGCTATTTCGAAAAACTTTACGTGTGGTACGCCAGTTCGAAAACACATTGAGTCGAAAACCGCTATATCGAATGAAGTTATCGTGAACACGCTGATTCTAAACACTGTTACTGGTACGCTAGTATGAAAGTCTTGGTATCGAAATCCACTGTCTCAAATAGCATATTCCAATCTTTGCGTGTGTGATTATTTTGTACGATATGTACCTATCACTCCCGACGAACAGTCAGTTCTTTGTTCTTAATTGTTGTTTTTAATAATGTTTTGTCTTTCTCCTCTTCTGTTGTTCGCTCCGCTTGTTGCATTGTTTCTCCGGCTTCAGCTCTCAAGCTTCATAGCCAAACCGTTTTTTTGGTGGTCGCCGCTATTGATTCTGGTTTTCTAGTGGTTCGATTTTGTCGTGATTGTACCCTATACTTCTAAGTTGATTTCTTTGCCAATTTTCACGATGATTACTATATGGTACGCAAAAAGATAGGTAAGTATCAGTTTAATAGAAATATGTCGGAAACTTCCTACGACAATCTAGTGCTTACAGATACTTAGATAATCGTTATCGACACCCAGAATTACCCCGTAAAACGAAATTATTCGAAAGCACCTAGACGATTTGATAATGCAATGATTAATATTTTCACTTGTATTTCGATAAAGGCATTATGTTTTTCGGTTAATCGGATAATCAAATCTTCACACGTTTTTAAATAAATAACACTTGTGATGTATGACAAAATGATCCAAGTTTCTTAACCTTCGTCGACTAAGGTGTTAATTTTTTTTACTGTGTAGCAAGGCTTATTGTCTTCAGAATAACCAATTTAATCTGGCACGCGGCGAAGATTTGAACTAAACAATTTGTGAAAGATTTTTGACCATCGTCTTTACAAGTAGCGCTGCCATGATATGTCAAGATAAACTGGTAGTTTTTTGATTAATAGTACATCTAGCTTACACGTTAAACTTCGGTAATCGTGAAGAAATTAACACTTATTGATTGAGTGTCTTGTGACTGTTGCGACATTTGAGATGATGTGTTCGACCTTTTGACCTGGTGAAGGGACAGGTTTGGAAGAAATCGGGTTATGAAACTTCCGTTTTGTAGACATTCTTTACTGACAGCGATTAAATGGCTTAAGTTTTATCTCAACTGACTACTTTAAAGTAGCTACCTAAAAGGTACCTATCTACCTACTTGAACGTAAGGCGTCGTCCTAATATAACGCGATCATCGGGCGAAAACGCGACCGTTGCGTTCATTTAAATAGCAAACACGAACGCGCCATAGGTCGCGCCGACAGAGGGCTCTTCTCGATTTTGACATACAAATGAACGCGACGCGACGGTCGCGTATATGCGCGATGATCGCATTGTATTAGGATGACGACTATCATTCATACAACAAACATATTGCATAAAATACTTACTTTATATGCAGACAATCAACTCAGCTTATCGCAGTCCACTGCTGGATATGTCCAGCAGTGGGCTCTCCCAAGCTGCGCCACAATGCAATATGTAACAGATTAGATACATTGATAAATTATAAGAGCAGGATCCTGTAATCATTTGTACATAAAGATCTGTGAAGGAAAACATCCTTACACTTATAATCCATTTGCGATAACATTAGACGTTTAAATTAGCCCATTTTACAGCCCGTTCAACCGTTTTTGAATTCTATTGCGTTGGTGATACGACAAATGGTAGCTGTAGTAAACAGTTGGTTTTGGTAACAGGTTTATGCTTTTTATGTCAGTCTTATGTTCACGGGATAGAACTCAAAATCGGTTGAACGAACTGTAAAAAGATTTGGAAACATGTCTAATGTTATTTCAAATGGAGTTAAGGTACCTACACGTTTTACTTCACAGAGCGTTTCTAATATGTAAGGCCTACAAGACAATGTTTTGAGCTCAAGCAGTTGCAAGTGTTTTCAAAGAATCCGACACTTTTAAATCATAAATAATTATGAAGACCCATTAAAACGTCCGTATCTTATAATTATTTCTCATTATCTTAACATTAAATCACACATAAACAAGTTGCTCGCACACTGTAGATCATCTTGCAAGTCGATACGACTGGAGTAGGCGTGGCCAAGAATTATTCACATATTATAATTACCTAGGAACGTTTCTTCGGGTTTAATTCGTTATTATTTGTACGTTTTTACTGATACTCTTAGTTAAAATACGAATGCCTAATTCATGTTTATGTAGATATGTCCCTAAATCTTGAAAACCGCGAATCGAAGTTAGTTTAACCTTTCTTCATCCATTTCAAGACAATAATACTTTTCTAGAGAGTTGTTCTCATGATCCAGAGAGCCTTATTGTGGTGATTTTGTTTGAAACTGATATATATTTGGAATTGAAAAACAACATAATTCGCCTGTTTCTTACATCTCCTGACTACATATATTATGCCAGTATAGTTGGGGTCAGTCCTCCTATTACTGTTGAGCCACACCGTACGGTTGTGGCTTGTCTCTTTTGTTGCTCGTTAACATGACATTTTTTATTGTTCGTAACCGGGTTATTGGTGGTCTTCCTCTACCTCTATTAAACGCAAAGGTACATATGCGGTCTCTGCCCTAAGCCTACTGTCCACGGACGCGTCAGCTTCGGGTAGGGGTGCTTTCGGGACTGGGACCGCGGTCCCAGATTCCCCCTATAAATACAATATTATTTTTGAGTAGTATTTTGGGACCACAAGAAAATAGTTCATAGACGCGTATTCGTCATTGTACATTTGGTATACGCCTGCTTGCAGCTTACATACAAATTTATGAAACTCTGTCGACGGAGCGTCAACGTCACACTCGCGTCGCTGCATGCTGCATCTTGACGCCTGCCACTGCCGCGTGGACGCACGTGTTAACTTTTTATTTTTACTAAAAGTTAGGAACAGCAGCGGAATTTGTTGAAATGGTCGAAAACGTGAGCGTGCAATAGGCCTGGGGGACACAGTTCAGTACGCTGGGCTTTACAAGCTGCAGCTTGCGACGAATCAACTGCGGCGAATTTTTAAGGGTCTATGAAGCTACGCGTCCGTGGACAGTAGGTTTTAGGCATTCTCTACCAGTCAGCCAAGGGTGGTGAAGAGATAACATTGCAGGTGCCTAGTCTTTTCCCGACAATGTTGGGGTCGGCTTCCAATCAAACCGGATTCAGCTGAGTACCAATATTTTGCATGTAGCGATTGCCTATCTGTCCTTTACACCCCAATAACTGGGTAACGCGATACTTTTGGCCAGACTGTAACATCTGACTACCAAAAATCTTCAAATGACAGCCGGGATCAACGGCTTAACGTGCTTTCTAAGGAACGGCGAAAACTCGCTGTGTAAAGATACTTAGTGCCCCATCCACGGATCCACCTCGGCACACGTTTCTTAACCGTGAAGATCGATCCGTGCGGCTGTTATTATTTTAGCCACGAGTTCCTCTTTTTTCGTCTTCTAAGTTCAATCTGAGAATACTGAGAAGTAGTTCTTGGGGACAGAAATCAGTAGATATCTATAGTGTCTCCCCTTGACATACCATATCATAACGAGCTCTATCTACAACTCCTTGTTTATCAAATCTCATTAACAAACCAATAAACTCTAAACCTAATAACCACTAAAAGCTATCAATTAACTTCGACAGTAAAATATCTACACCATGAACAGACCGTAAGATGATATAATTAATTCTAAGCACTCAGCCTCACTCGTAATAAACCCGAGATAACTACGTTATTATTGATTAGACAGAACCTTGGTTTTATATATCTTGGTACTTACTTATTTACTGATCAAAGCGACCGCCCCTAAAGAACTAACTGTTCATGGTTAGATGCACATAAGATATTCTTGATAGTGTTTGCAATTAAACATAAAGATACTCATTATTCTTGTTGTCGATGGGAAATCTACGATTCTTGTTGGTGTTTTTTTATTTATTCCTTAACGCTTATTGGTGTATGTTTCTTCTAGCTTTTAGCCAGCGTTTCATACCAACTTTAGATATGGACGCCCCCAAGATTATTTTCAGCTCGAAATGTTAACAATCCGCCTCGAATAGGTATTTTAGTTTGTACAGTAATAGAATTTATTGTAAGTGTGCAGATTTGGAGCAGTGGTGGCCCAGTTGTAGTTCGTGGGTTCGAGTCCAGGCAGGCGCTTTACTTTGTGTAAATTATTTCATCACTACTGCTCTCAAAGCGGTGTAGGAAAACATCCTGAGGAAACTGGCATGTCATAGAACCAAAAATGCCGAAACCATGTCGAACACATGTGACATCCACTAACCCGCACTGGACCCGCGTGGTGGATTACGGCCCATTCCCTCTCACAGAGAGGAGGCCTGTGTCCCAGCAGTGGGAACATCAATAGACTGATGATGATGATGATGTGTAGATTTGTGCAGAAAAGCTGTTGAGATGATTATCAAGAGCACGAAATACGAGAGAGAGTAGCGAGATTGAAAACTTTAGCACCCTGCTAGGGATAGGTTGTTATAGAGTTCTCTCGGTCAATTTATATCTGCAAATATAAATTATATCGTTGTTATTATTCACAGAAGGTTGAGAACAGAAAAACGAAAAAAGCAAAAGCACATCATCGCTTACCATCAGGTGAGATAGTGGTCAAGCGCGAGCCAATAGTGTATAAAAAAATCTAGCTCAACAATTTTATCTTAGGGCCAAGATCTAAAAAGATCTATCAATTTTAATAAACGAACAAAAATAAAAAAAATAGAGCTTTCGAAATGATACTTACATAAAAATCATAGCATCTAACCCAGGGGCCACAGGCAATTTTGATGTCTTTTCTGTGAGGACAAATCATCCATCAGTCAAGCAGATATCTCCATCTGTCAAAACATGCAGATACCTAATCAATCAATCATAAGCAACAATTGTAAAATCCTTGAATGGGTTTCAAATGAGGTAAGTCAACATTGAATATTTGCTTGCAACTACTTAACTCAATTAAGCAAATCAATCAACAGAACTATTTGCTTTTGATGTTACACGGAAGTCATATGAATTAGTGCTGTAAATATTATTTTATTGATGCAAATAAGATTTTTAGGTACAGCTAGTTATTGTATAAAAACTTTCAAAGTCACTCGTGACCGTGAGTCTACGATTTTAGCTGCCAGTGACCAAACAAAAAGACTACCAAACAATCATCCTATTGGTGATAGCGATTGATGAAATGCCAAATAAGAAAAAATAAGAAAAAAAGAAAGAGTGAATAGAGGCCCATCGGTATCGGAAACAGGGTCCAAGCTACCCGGCGGTCAGGGCTCCAGAGAGAAGAACCTCCTAAAAATACTAGCCGTGTCCAGCACTACTGCTTTCTGGATCAGGCCCTTGACCCAGCCGCCTAACGAGAGCCTCCTAAGGTGTTGGTCGAGGCTCGTGGCTATTAAGCCATTGGCTGACACGACTATCGGTACAATGATCGCTGTATCCACATCCCACATGTCGACAACATCGCGAGCCAAGTCAAGATACTTGATTTGCTTTATATTTACTAAGAATCCTATAAATTTTTGACTTTTTGATAATCGTCGAAATGGAATCGCCAAAAAGGAGCTCGTGGCTAAATAATAACAGCCACACGGGTCGATCTTCAAAGAAACGCTTGACGAGGTTGGTCTGTGGATGGGTGACTATTTCAACATACTGAGATTCCTCCGTGCCTCGGCAAGCACGTTAAGCTGTCATTTGAAGATCTTTGACAGTCGTTATGGGTAGTCAGAACCTTGAAATCTGACACCAGTCTTGCCAAGTGGTATCGTGTTACCCAGTTACAGAATTGTGGAGGTCAGATAGGCAGTCGCTCCATGTAAAACACTGGTACTCAGCTGAATCCGGTAAGACTGGAAGCCGACCTCAACATAGTTTGTAAGAGGCTAGGCAGTTTGATTGAGAATTGCCAAAATATAAGAAATTTACTACGAAGCCATTTTAGAAATTTTGAGAATCGCTGTCGCCACACTATCGCTGATAAAAATCACGCAGAAAGTTCAAAATGTAAGGGATTGACTACGAAGCCCATTTTTTACTTTTTGACGATCGTTATAGAGGCCGATACAATGTAACTTTGCTTAGAGCCCTCTATTATTTTCAGAAAAGTGAGTTCGTTAGCGACTTCTTTCAAAATAACACCGCTGTTCGAAGAAATAACGCTAAACTAGCATGTGCCCACTTCCAACTAACAAGCTATAATAGTGACAACATTCACCAATCCAAAAGCAATTTGCCACGAATTAAGGAAGCTAAGCTTTTACTTTCAGTTAACATTACCTTGTAAACGATTTTTCAACGCGTTGGGCCTTGGCATTTAAAAGTGAGCGAAGATACGACACATTAGGTCCGCAGAAGGCACGGCTAAACAGGATTGAAACGTGTGTTAAAAGCAATCATTGAAATCATATAAGCCGTTTAAGAAATTACGAAACGAAATAAATTCATAAATAAGTATTATAAGTACTTACGTGGTCGACGAAGCACTTGGGTTAAGTATGTTTGGTACCTACATGCAAAGCCTTATAGCCATACTTTTATTTTCTTGGCTGTATCTAGGCTTCGTAGAATACTTGGGTTAAGTAGGTATACGACATAGGCTTTCAAGCCGGATCTGTCTGTAAATTATCAGTCTCATGCCCTATATCTAATTTATTTGGGGTCGGTACAACATGTATATGTCATGGACCAAGTGATTAATCAGTGCACTATGTATAATGCTTTATGAATCTAGTCTAGTCAAATCGGGCAATCTAATGAATACTGATTTAAACTTCTATATTTATCACATTGTCTGGTCATTATGGATATTGCTAAGTTACTGTTGGGAATTTCGACAATTATGATAGATACATTATTATGGTTTTTATTTTAAATATACTGTCAGCAAGAAACATCGACGAAAAAAATATTTTCACAGCAAAATTATATTTATTTGGTCAGCAAATAAATTAATCGGTTGGCATAAAAGTAATAATTGTAAGCGGTGCCGCTATTTTCAACGAATTAGTCCAAGAGCGAGCGAAGCGAGCTCGGGAGCTTTGGGCACCCCGACACGGATTAGGTTAGCTTCGAAGAGGATGACTAAGCTGCCGTCATCTCCTTCATGTTAGATTCTTTTAGAACTTATGAATTTATTATTCATTTGTTGCCCATTGGTCCACGATATATATACCTATGTCTTCTTCTTCCAAACCTCTATTAGTCCACATCTCAGTAATCACCCCATGCCTAGTTCATCCATTATTTGGTCTACCCTCGCTCTTATGAACATCCGCATCTGTCTGTGAATATAATATATTGCTGTCCAAGAAATAGATGAATGACTAAACAAATTATGTTAAACGTGTACAAAATTAACGCCTACACAGTGTCCTTTAAACAGATACTTTAATTAATGATACTTTGTAAAACAGCTGCTATTTAGAGGTAGAAAGGTTACTAATTGATTGATTTTGTTGTCACGTCTCAAGGGCTTTGTGTTAATAAGCTGTAATAAGATATGCCCTGATCAAAATTAATGGTATCTTAAATGTCAGATGATCATCTGGATCCGAGCCGGTCGATGCGACGAGGCTTGTGGTAGGCCCACGTCCAGGAGTAGATGTCTTCGGCTGAAATAATGATAATGAATTGGTAGGCGAACTGCATGCGTAAAAGACTCATTCTTCATCTTAACGTGTCAATGACAAACATATTATTGTACTCTTAGCTAAATCTTCTAATGACTTATGTATGCAGATAGAAAATAACCTAATTATATCAATTCTGCCAGCGGCTTCACCCGTGTGGTAAGTGTTTTGTTATCCCAAGGGAACATTATACCGGGATGAAAAGTAGCCTATGTGCTATTCCAGATTATAATCTATCTCTGTACCAAATTTCATTGAGTTCTATGTTACCGTTCTGGCGTGATTGAGTATTAAACATACATCCACACACACATCTATCCAAACTTTCACATTTATAATATTAAGAAGTAAGAAATAATTATTTATATAATTATAACAATATGTCCCTACATAAACAACCTGTAAAATTCTATTACACAGGTAGTTATAGATATTGTATGTTTATCGGATTCTCGTAGCCAGCGACGTAGGCCGTAGCACGTTGATCGCTACGAACTTTGGCCCAAAAAAACACTAATTGACTTCAACTTGTTCCATAATTATTTACCTATGGAAGGTTCTTTTGATAGCTAATGGGTACCTTATACTATAACAGAAATTGCCTGACGTTTTAAATGCTTTAAAGTGATACATTGTACTTATGTTATAAAGAAAACGATCTCTACGCACCTATTTGAAAAATTGTTACACTATCTGAAAAGTATAACATTATTTAAGACTAGCTGTTCCCCATGGCTTCGCTCCCGTGGGCCAGCCCACAGGAGCCGATTTCGGGATAAAAAAATAGCCTATGTCACTCAGGAATAATGTGGCTTTCTAATGGTGAAAGAATTTTTTAAATCGGTCCAGTAGTTTCGGAGCCTATTCGGTACAAACAAACAAACAAACAAAAAAATCTTTCCTCTTTATAATATTAGTATAGATGATCAAATAGGCGAAGCCGAGGCAGACTGCTAGTCTATACTTATTACTTATAATATATCATATATTATAAAGGCGAAAGTTTAGTGAGTGTGTTTGTATGTTTGTTACTCTTTCACGCAAAAATTACTACACGAATTCGGATGAAATTTGGCGCAGATATTGATTTTAGTCAGGAATAGCACATAGAATACTTTTTATCACGGGAATATGTTCCCTCGGGATAATTTTCGACATTCACGCGGGTGAAGCCGCTGGCATATTTTTGTATATTACGAATAAACTTAAAAACTACTGGACCGATTTCAAAAATACTTTCACCGTTGGGAAGCTACACTAATCCCGGGTGATATAGGCTACTTTTTATCCCTGTATTCGTAGGAACGGGAACGGAACGGGAACGGGAACTACGCGGGTGAAACCGCGAGGTGTCCGCTAGTAGCATATAATTTTGCAGAGATGTCGTAGATGCCCGCTTTCAGCATCGATTTTCAAATCCAAACTCAACTTGTACTGAAACGAGTTTTTTTGCTCTTAAATTGACCTTATGTACCTATAAGGAGATGATATCATTAGTGGCGCCGTATACTTGATAGATTAGTTATAATAAAATCTGCACAATACATAAACACGAGATTATTATGATGTCATATTTATTAATAGGCCCCAGAGAGATCGACAGTTCAGTTAGCAATAGATACCTACAATCATAAATGCTCTACTTAGTTTAATCAAAGGAATTTATGACTTGTTCACCACCTATGTTCTCCTGACAATAAAAGATATAGCCAGGCAATACAGATTTGTCACGGAATTTGTAGAGCAATAATGTTCAGGAGACTTGACGAACACAAAATTCGTGATATATTGTCTAAAAGTGGTATGTTTTTTTGCCTTCGAACACGAAGATAATGCTTGTGCAGGCCCTAATTTTTCCTATAATCGATTATGGTGACGTGTGCTATTATGACCTGAATGCAGATCTCCTCAACAAACTTGACCGTCTTCTAAATTACTGCATTCGATTCGTTTTCAATCTGCGTAAATATGATCATGTCTCTGCGCATCGGTCACTTCTAAAGTGGTTGCCCATACGTCAACGCAGAGAGTTAAGGGCACTTACTACCTTGTTTTCATTTCTTACCTCTTCCAATACCTCTAGTTATCTAGCCCCTCACTTTCAATATACTTGCGCCAACCACAACAAAAATCTTCGTTCTTCACATAACCGTCTTCTTCAATGTCCCACTCATCGCACTGACTTCATTCACTGTTCTTTCTTCGTTCAGTCTATCTCTCTGTGGAATGCGCTCCCCCAAGAAATTAGGATGGCAACCAACCGATTGGCATTCAAAGTGAAGGCTCGCGAGCACGTTCGTAAGAAGTTAGCAGTAGTATCGTCACAGCGATAATGTTTTCCAAATATCTGCTACTACTAACTGTTTAAGTATATTCGTGTATTTAGTATATACATATATATATATGTATATTTTACGTATTTTATAGTATGTATGTATTTGATTAAACCCACCATGTCGTAATTTGCTTACAATATTGCACCTACCACTATTTGTCTCTGCATCACCCAAAGGTTGACTGGTAGAAAATGCCTAAGGCATTAAGTCCGCCTCTGTACGATTGTGTGCATGAAGTATTAAATAAATATATTGTCTAAAAGTTGTATGTTTGCTACGCAGCCACGAACTGTATAGCTCTTGTACGAAATATTTCTCGTTGGTCCGTAAAGTGCCTATAAGTATTAATGACCTGTGTGGACCAACGTAACAATATAAACTATATCTTTAGTCTAACCTCTGCAAACAGTAACAGCTACTTCTGAGCTTCGATTCTTCGATTCCCAGGTTGGTCAAATTGAGTCAAGAATTTCTAAATAGTCAGATTTAGGCACGGTTGATTGCAAGAAGCTTGAGGCTTGGGGAGGTTATACAATAAATTAAGCAAATTTCGCTTACGCTGTTTTTTTTTACGAATTTTTTACAAGTCAAAACTGCAATAATTCATTTGAAATCTGATAGCTTAATTCATAACGATTCTAACAACATAAGTTTTATACATGGTTCCCATACAGAACTTTACTAACACCGACGTTTTACTGACACCGCGCCGATAGCGCGAGACGTCGAGGTCGATCCTGGGACGCTTGCCCGGTTTTGAGCTGGGCGCCCGAGCACAGAATAAATAATAGTACGCCCGAGTGCCTACGTAAAATTTAAAACTAACCAGCGTAATATGGGTTAGGTAACCATTCGGGGATTAAATGCGTAATCATGTTTAAAGTATTACTATTAAAACCAAAGCTAGAAAATATTTAAACGGATATACCTACTCGTTTAAAAAAATGGCGTCTAGCACTTCGTGCAGACTTCAATGTTAAGCATGCACTACAAGAGCCTTCACTTCAATAAAGTAAATACGAAGCTCTTTAAGTTGTGTGCTATCACATTACTTGATCGCTCTTGAATACAGAATATTACTTAATTAGGTATTTTATGTAATTTTTATGGCTTTAATAAGAATATTATTGTGTTTGTCTTGCGATGAGGATTAAATAAGCATAATATTCTGTGAAATCTCAGATTAAATTATTAGTTCTCGTCTGGCACATTACTGGATATTCAAAAACATCCACAGTAGCTAGTTAGGTGACTGTTGATTTACTTCATATGGTATAAAGGGTATTACACTAACATATACTTAAGATCATAGATCTATGAGTCATATTTATATGAAAGTGTATTATAGAATCATATCGTCTTTAATAAAAGATTTTTGACATTTGCTGTTAGATAGAATCATAGAAACAGTTGCAGGACGTAGCTATACAAGACAAATACCTCTGGGGCCTCTGGGGGTGACCATAAGCTCTTAGTTTAAAGTTATCTTACTCTATGAGTTTATGGTCAGGCCCCTGTTTCCTTTTTACTGTCGCACTATGATAGTCTTAAGACGTCATGGTATAACAACACATTTTGTTTTCTTTTTATAGTCGGCATCATCTAATGACTTCTCCCGCTCTGGGTGAAGCGGAAGGGCGTGTCAGCCTTTTACTGACTAAAACCCACCCGTGTTCCTTCAGTAGCTTGAGCCAGGGCCGCGGTAACTCTTTTTGTAATTTATCCGTGACTCAGACAGGCATCGGCCCTAGCGGACCCCGTCAGCTTTGCTGACATCTCATTGAAGCGCGCGTGGAACACGCCCCGTTGACTCGGGCAGTCGGGCCTGGTCCTTATCGGATGGTGAGCTACCTATTACTCGCCGTCCGCAAGCCCGCTCTTACGGTGGCCAGGAATTGGCTTGCAACTCACGACGCCCAGGGCGTCAGGGCGGTGGCTACGGGCGTGAGGGCGTCTCCGTTGCGTCTCCCTCATGCGGCCGGTCACGAGATATCACCAGCACCGATCGTCTCGAAGACACAGCGTTGCTCCGCCCAAGCGGGGCAGACCTCCACCGTATATAATACACGTATGATTCTAGAGGTCATATATTTAGGATAATAGATAGTATCCTATATATGATCCCAAATATATGAAAGTATAATATCCCTCTTAGAGTAGACGAGAAAGAAAATGATGAGATGAGACCCTAAAACTAAAACAAAAGAGACATACGAACCAAATTTCAAAATAATTTCAAATTTTCCTACGAGCGTCTAAATGCCAAATCTCTTCGACACCTCCAAACAAATTGAACGCTAAAATTAGTCGAACACTATTCAAAATCGTGAACGACACATTATCCAATATTGCGGCGGTAGTATTCTGACAAACATGAATTGCATGAATGCAGTTCAACTTTACAATCACTTATAAACATAGACGTCATAGCACACTAACATGAGTGTTTACAACACAACTGGTCAGTCAGTAGTGAGTTGGATGTAGTCACGTGATGACTAAGGACCCAACCCACGGACAAAAGGACCTGGTCGAAACAGGTCGTGACCATGACTCAATCCTTCGATGATGTAAGCCTTCGTAATTGATTCGATGATTCGTTTTTATAGTGGTTGGACATTGGTCGATAATTTATCGATAGTTTTGTGAGCCCTTCGAGTCTTGGTATGGATTTCTGCGATGGAAAATCTCGTGATTTTCACTAAAGTTCCTTGGTCTTCCCATGGTCTTCTTTTTTTACAGACCGGATTTACTCAACTTATCATTTGTTAGCATCAAAGAGTGGCGAAGCATTAGGCCAATCTTACAATTGTTGACACGATGAAGATCAAAGTGAAATACTCTTAGGTTTTCTTCGTGTTGATGAAAGAAACAAACCCAATCTGGATATCGGTCTCCCCAGGTTTCAGGTGCTGCTGCTGTCAACTGAATAAAATGTACATCATGTCAATCTGCGAGCAAGGAATAGGTGGACCGATGACCTGGTTAAGGTTGCGGGAAGGCGCTGGATGCGAGACGCACGGGATCGGTCAATGTGGCGACGCCTGGGGGAGGTCTATGTCCAGCAGTGGACGTCTTTTGGCTGAAATGATGATGATGATGTCAATCTTCGCTATTTAAAAACATGTTGTACTGTCGTCGATGCTTCCATTAGTGTCAGTTGATGATGAAAATAGAGTACCAAAGTACTAAGAATTATGATTGCATAACCTAATAGGCACGTGCAATTTGATGGTCCACGAGATTTGCGCACAGATTTGCTATGAACATTAGATCTTATCGCCAAATTGTTGTGACTTTTGGCCCTTCTAATTGGAAATGCAGGTCATGTTTGTTTTTGTCGAAAGTTCTAGGAGATACCTACAAGGTTTTCTGAAACTGTTTGACATAATATCACATAGGTAACTATTTCAAAATGTTGCACTACTTCTGTGATGATGCAAGATTTTGCGCATTGAGGTGCTCTTTTAAAGATGAAAGCTTTTTCGCCTAAAGCTGTGATCCCTTATACGATTATACGTATCACCAAACGTTTATTTTTATATATAAGCCTTCATCCAGACACGACATTATTTCCTTTGTTGTTCATAGATACATCTTTTGTTCCATTTTTGTGTGTCCGTTTGCAAGGTGGCAAAGGTCTTCTCCAATCTTCTCCATTCCGGCCTTTCTATGGCCACTCTACTCCATATTGGTTCAGCGACTTGTCTGATGTCGTCATCCCACCTTTTCTGTGGTCTACCTCTTTTTCTTTTCCCATCCCTTGGGTACCACTGTGTGATTATTTTGCTCCATTTATCCTTTCCTCTGTTATTTTATATAGCAGAAGATAAAACAATAAATATTCAAGAAAAGATCTAGCATGATTATAGAACCCTCATACGCTAATTCAGATAACTGATAAATCTACTCACCTGAAACCCGAGACCATATCGTTAAGAACACAGACAGGATTGGAGCAAGTGATTACTAACACCAATTACCTAGATCGCAGCTTTGAGTCATATTCCACATGTAAATGTATGACTCTTGCGCATGGAACATGCGAGAAACTCGATATCGACAAGTTATAAAAGTGTCGTACATCACTTTATCGCTAACCGCAAAGTTAGCACGTCAGATGTAATGAGGGTTCGTCATTTGTGACATCACAACTGTTACCGAATGGAGATGACATGGAAAGTGAGTTATATTAAATACGTGCATGGCTATGCGTAAGTCCGCTCGGCAGAAATGTGTGAGTCCTCGACTCCTTTTGACGCGCTTAACGGAAAATTGTTAAAACAACATTCGTCAAAAGGAAAATACTAACTGCACTAAGCATTATTTTGCTTAGGTGTAGAGTTACAGTATGTTATTTTCCTGACATAAAATTATATTTACGACTGACACGACCTTGTCAATTGAGGTCGGTTAAAAATATGAAACTACTGAAACGCAATATAAATTTCACAATAGAAAACACAATGTCGTCTATTCATTGCTATGCAGTGGACGCATCGTGCACCATGCCACCTGAGTTATTGTTCCGCAACCATAAAAGTTTACTTCTATATTCTAACTTGGACGTAACGGGGAGTGAACAGAAGGCGGATTTATTAACGAATAAAATGCAATCCGACAGTGTATTCGCAATTAATAAAGCCTTAATGAACAAGTGATCGATTCAATTATGAATTATAGCTTCCTTGCTAATACGCATATGCATAAGCCGAGTTGTATAAATAAATAATGTTTGTCATTTTAAGCGCGTTCTAGTGACGCGTCATTACATTTTAGAAGTTCCGCATTACATTATTTATTAACGAATAAATACGATGTTAGGGACATCTTCGTAAAATGCCAAGGCGCACTAATTAACTGTTTGGTCTTCCGAGTCAGAAAATTAAACGAAATACGTGTAATGATTTTAATTAGATAAGTTGATTAATATCCGCAGACCGTTGTTGATAAGCAGATTTCTCTTTTACGACTAGAAAATGAAGCAAGAAAGGAAAGAAAAAGTTTTGAATTGTCACAAAACGACATACAATATAAGTAGGTGCCATGCCAATGCTAAACCCTTAACAATAATATAAGTAGACTCTGGCAAACGAAAGTAGAGACTGAAAAAGCGCGACTAATTAAAAAAATATCAGCATAGCAACCCCAAAACTAGTATGAAATACCTGGAATAACCTAATTTGATACATAAGAATTATTAATTTTACTTCGTCTGAATAAAAATACTATACTTAGGTACTTTAGGCAGATAATACTTTAGATAAATTATGTATCTATCATTCTGAATAAAAAGAAAACAACAGTATTCTATAATAATTTTGGTTTAATCACTACCATAAGCAAAATCTGAATCTAAGACTTCCATGTGAAAAGATTCATTAGTCACTGTAATCTTCTTCCTCCTCTTGTTTTTCTTGATATTTAGACATCATGCGAAACAACATCTCCCGTAATCCACTTTTAATTGTTTTATTAATTTTTCACTGAATAAATGCTACTATCAAGACCACAACAATTGAGGTTGACATTAGTATAGCATTGCCATATAAAAAGTTTGCAAATAATTCGAGTATCAACTTTCGTTTGCCAGACTCTAGTACTCGTACTTAAATTAAGTTAGTAAAGACGAGAAATATAAATAAAACAATAATAACATATACTACCAATATTTTGTATGAAACAGAGAAGAAATATGGTGAAAAAGATGCAAGGCAGATGAAAAATACTTACAATTTGCCTCATATTTAATTAGAGAATTTCTCTAATTTTTACACGTTTAAATTCCACTGTTTTGTAGACTTATATAAGTGTGTTAATTACGCACATAAGTGGTAGGTAAATGTGGTGAATCGTCACGATTAGACTCAGTTTTATGGAAAACGTTTTCGGATCCTGATATCCGGGTTTAACAATTTACTTCTACAAATTAAGATGTCATCTTAAGTGGGTAGTTATCGTATTTTTGAATATTCAACGGACGTTTCCTCTCCTTTAATCACTTGTATAAACTACCTACTTGTTTGCTAATCCAGAAAAACCCGTACTACCGCAACTTGTTCAATATTTAACATGTTCAGCGTCTGACATCATGTCTAAATATATGCTAGGTCCCTAAATACCACAATCAAAGCGCCCCAAGCGATAGCTAGGTTAGTCACTCGACAGAATTCAATTTGCTTAGATAATAAGTGCATGATAAGGTGGATTTTAAGCTTAATTGAAAATCAGGATAGCTATTATAAATTAAATAGTTAAAGCCGTTACTGCGTTAAACGGTACGCATTGAGCTTTGCATAAAGTTCACGCTCCGCTAATGTATTCCACGATCGCTGAGCTCATAGCCTTTATTAGAATTCTCAATCAACATAAATGTTTCGACTGTATTATACACATTAGAGCGAGACACTTTCGAACAGAACTTAGGGCTAGCGCTGACTCCGTAATGAAAGGTGTGTCGCTCAGGAATTCCGATAGAAACTCTACAATTATTGTACGTGTCAACCTATGCTAATTTGCTTGAATGCAAATTATAAATTAGTAACCCTAGGTGTGTAATTTGTGTTTTAAAGTTAGGGTTTAGGTTTGGTTTGGGTTTTGTCTTGGGCACTCTTTTTAGGGTTCCGTAGTCAATAAGGAACCCTTATAGTTTCCAGTTTGTCCATCCGTCCGAACGTCCGTCCGCAGCATAGCTCACTACTAGGTAGGAGACTCTTAGTAACAGAAAGCTATAATTAGGCATGGATGTACATAATAATCACGTCGCCAATGTGATAAAAAAAAATAAAAATAGAAAAAATATTTCCTCCTGTACACGTAAAGTGGAGATGTTTTTTTTCTCGTCTATTTCATGGTGTGGGGTATCGTTGAATAGGCCATTCAAATATATTACGGGTCTGTGAATACCATTTTTCGATTCAGAGATCCGTTTGCGTAAATTAAGCTTTAAATGGCATTTTTTTGTTAGAGTCCAGGGGTGTCCCCCCCCCCCCCCAGGGGGGTGCCCGTGGTTGCTTTTGGATATGTGAAAAAATTCACGGCTGTAGTATACAGAGTGGAAAAAAATAATGGGCCCTGAAGGGAAACTACTTTATTTCCTTATGATAGATTATTTCACTTAATGGAAGCATTCCTTTATTTTTAAAAAGACACAAAACTGCTCACAGATTTTTGTTGATGATGATTCTCGACAAGCTTACCTAAACCGGGAATCGAACCAGCTTAAAATTCAAAAAATAAACACTCGCTGTTTTATTCTACTAATCGACAGGTTTATTGTTCAGGATAAAATCTCTCTCTAATAAACATTTGGTCTTAGAAATAAAAAAGATCATGAAATCTAACATTCATTTTATTTTATCTTCAATTCTAATATGAAGGACACTTAACGTAAAAATGAAAGAGAATTATTACCTAGCAAAACATTGATACTTGAGATAAATACTCCACAAATGTGCATTCTAAACGTTTTATGAAACTGCTAATATTCACTAAATTTTCACCATCCGCGGCAATTTTTCTGGTCGGTATATGTCTGTCTGGGCACGGGGTCCCAGCGCTGACAAAGAAAATTTGTTACAAATAAATGTCACTAGATGACGCGATATGCATCGATTTGTTATTGAATTGTGTCTAAATTTAACATTTTCTAGAATAAATTATCATAAAAATTGTATGTTATTTTTTAATCAATTCTCCTAAGCACAAAATTATGGATTATCGGGCTCTTAATTCTTATTTCAAAGATTATTTGGACAGATCATATAAAATTAATTCCAATAGATGGCGCAGTTTTAAATTCCTGAGGTCCTACAATACATGTTTAAAAATCGAGTGACATGACTTGATTTTTAAATATATGTATTGTAACACATTTTGGTACAATGAAACTGTAAAAACGTGCAAATGCTATAAAACAAATCGTCACTGTATTTAAAGAAAAATAGAGTCACGAACCGAGAAAACCTTTTACTTGCAAGTCGCTGCTAACACCATCTAGCCTTGGAACGGAACCGAACGCGATCGAAGTACTTATGAAAATAATCATCTTAATCAAACGAAAAACGCTAGTTCCGTCGGCACGGTTTCTTTGTATGGGATGAGGCATCTGTATGCTCGTATTTATACTTGCTGTGGTCTGGGTAGGTACCTCTCACCATACCACTGTAGAGCTAAATTGCAATTATTTTTATTTGAAAAGTAAGCTTCTAATAAATCGAATTGTTCTGGATACGCCATTATTACACAATTACGAAATGGAAGCAAAACAAAAGAAAATCGATTAAAAAATCCAAAATGTCCAAATTTCAAAATTGCAGTTCCGCACCGCAAATTGAAACTATCTATTTTTAAACTTTGTCTAAGAAGGAAATGTGCAAAAAAATATTACAAATTAAACGATTTTCTTATCTAAGTCTTTAACAAGGTACTCGTACTAAGAGATAAATTAGCAAGCTACTTCATAGAATGTCTTTGGAGTTATAACAAAATTATAAAGGGTCTTCAACTTGTTGAAAGTGAACCGTTCTAGTCTATGTAATGATTATAGCCCTTCTGTACTAAATATTAGATTTCATGAATATCTTATACCTCAGACGAGTATAAGAAAAATTTATCTTTAACATTGATTGTATCGACTAGTGAAATAAATTAGCGAGTATTTTTTTATTTTATTTTAGCTGGTTCGATTTCCGGTTTAGGTAAGCTTGTCTAGAAATCTGTGAATGCAGTTTTGTTTCTTTTTTAAAATAAAGGAATGTTGCCTTCAAGTAAAATAATATGTCTTAAGGATTTAATGTGGTTTCCCTTCAGGGCCCATTAATTTTTCCACCCTTTATACTACAGCCGTAAATTTTCACATAAATAAGTTTGCACTTAGAGAACGGCGGTATTTTTAAAATGCGTTTGTGTGGGAAAAACAAAAGAGCTCATTGATAAAATTTTACTGGATTTTTCGGGGTTAGCGGTCAGTATACTAAATAAGTTAGTTCAATTAAAGTTTTTGGAGCAGGCAACACTTAGGTGCAGCCACTTTAGGCAATGACACTTGGCGTGTAACTGGATGTACCAGATTTGCTAACGGCAACTTTAAGGCGCGGCCGGTCGACATTTGATCAGAATTTGGTGTTGGTTGGCATTTAGAAAACGAGGTATTACTTAAAAAATAGGCTAAACTGATACTTTATTTTAAAGTTTCAACTAATAAATTTGTCTACATACCGCTAGAACCGACTTGGCAATGGCTCTATCCTATACTCCATTTGAAATAACATAAGATGTCTTTACATCTTTTTTTACAGTCCGTTCAACCTATTCTGAGTTCTATCTCGTAAACATAAAGATGACATAAAAAGCATAAACCTGTTACCAAAACTAACTGTTTACTACAGCTTCCATTTGTCGTATCACCAACGCAATAGAAGTCAAAATCGGTTGAGCGGGCTGTAAAAGGGGCTTATTTAAATGTCTAATATGTTATAGCAAACGAAGTTTAACTGTGGATACATAGACTGTAGAAAGAATGCGATGGTTAAGGATAAGTATAGAATAGTTATTTTTATTTACTTTCATTAATACAATCTATTGCCACTTTGTGTTGGAACTAACGTTTAAATCGGAAAAATATCAAAAACCTATGTAGGAACCAACCATTAATGTACACTTTTCACACACGAATTTTGAAGTATGGCAGCTCATAAGCCATCTGGACTTCTAGAGCCATGACAAAGATCAGCTGTCGACTTACAAAACCAATTTTTCAAAATGTGGTAATCCTTTACAGCTGTTTCTGGTTGAAATGTAAATCGAACTAAGTCCTCACCGATGATAAATTGATGACTAACACCACAATTGGTTGTCGTCCGACTTAAAATCTAAATAATAGGATCATCTGGGACCTAAAAAATTAAATGCTAAGATGATCTAACTTTTGTCAAGTCGTGTTCTTTATTTTTTGTGCGTTTACACAAGGATGTACTTAAGCATGGCGAGCGTGACTAATATACGCCAATGTGCTTTAGGTTAAACAACCTATTTCTGCTTCATGAGTCTTTTCTGAGAGTTTTTTCAATACCTAATACCGTGGATAGTGTCTGAAAAATTAGTTTTAGCGATAAGACCGCCCATTGTTGCATTCCTACGTCCTACACTACACAATATATGAGTACGTCTACTGAATTTATATTGCCATCTTTTTTATATGAGGAGCATGCGTATCCAGCATTTGCTTAGAGGTGGGGCAAAAGTAAGGCAAATCGAAAAGTAGAAAACACTTTAGTTCGGACTAAGCATCTCGGGGACCCAGGGTGTCAAAAACAACCAAGGGTCCTCGAACCAGCACGCAGAAAATCAAGAAAATGTGAACTGAAGGGGCGATCGAAGTGACTTCGAAAAAGTTTGGACCCATCTAATAGTTATTTCTCTAGAAGGGTGAATGGTATCTGCCCCTCCGTGGATACGCCCATGATGAGGAGTATAACTGTGTAAAATTTAGCTTGAGACGTCCTTTGCTGGACATAGTATTCTTTTATTTCTACAAAGAAAGCACTTAAGAACAGATAAGCTGCACTCAGGCCACATCAAAGCTTCTTTCAGCCCCTTTCATTTTTCTTAATTTTAAGGATTCCATCGTCCCTTTGAAGTCCGATTCGACGCTCTTGCTGTTTAGCAAGGCCGTTCATCGTGAAAAAAAAAACGGTTATATTCGAGATTCTAATTCTAAGACATGTGACATTCAACAAACCGCACTGGGCCGTCGTGGTGGATTACGGTCCACTCCTTCTCACACAGAGGAGGCCGGTGTCCCAGCAGAGGATGCTTTTTATAGAAAAAGATAGCCTGGTATAAATCTATGTACAATTATAAATTACCTTTAATACTCATGTAAACAAGGCCTATTGCAGTTACAAGTTTTAAATAATTTATGGTCATCACTAAGATATCTAGCATCTATTTTAGCTGCTCATATTGACAGCTGATATAAAATAACTCCTTGAAGGAATAGATTAGAATAATTTTACATGATTAACAACGCGTTCCGAGAAATATTTGTAGGTCATAAATAATAATTTCATTGTTATGTGCTAGACCTGCAGTAAATTGTACTATCTGATGTCATGTATCTAATTAGATAGGTGTATTATTGTCTCTATCTACACTGTCAATAATAAAATTATGGGCATTAAAATTAGTGACTCTATCTATTCTTCTATATATACTATACTAATATTAATAAAAAGCTTTTTAAAAAAAAATGCTACCGACTTCCAAATAAAAAAACTATTTTATTTTTGGAAGTCGGTGTCTTTTGTAGGTAGGTACCAATTTTTTGCGTTATGGACACCGACTTCCAAAAATGAAGTTATTTTTCACTTTGTAGTTTTTTTTATTTGGAAGTCGGTAGTATATTTTTTTTAAAAAGCTTTTTATATTTCACTTTTTAGTTGTACCTACATAATAGGCAAGTTGTTTAGTACCTATAATGCCAGAATACATTACCCGAATATCATGAAACTTGAACATAACCGGTGAAATGAGAGATCTGCGTACCCCTTAAGAGCGTACTGGCGTGATGTTATGTTATGAAATGGTATAAACAATAAACAGACATGCGATTGCAGCAATCCTGAGAGATTTTCCGTAATTTATTGAAGAGTTCTGTTGTATATCTTCGAAGTTCTTCATCACATCTTCACCAAACTAAAATGGGACCAATTTCGATACATACTTTAAAAAAATGAATTTTCTAATTCGGTCCAAAATTGAAAGAGATATGCGTGAAGATTTTTCCGCTAAAAAGAGCCAATTTCACCCGGCTCCAACTTTCCGAGATGTAACCGTGCCAATAGCTGACCATCTTGAGCTTCTTGGCGTTACGTTGACATCGACTCTCAATTTTGGCCCGTACATTGAGGCAAAAGCTCAGCAGGCTGCCAAAAAGCTGGGGATCCTTGCAAAGGTGAGAAGGTACTTCACGCCAGAACAGCTGCTCAGCTTGTATCAAGCGCAAGTTCGATCATGCATGGAGTACTGTTCTCATCTCTGGGACGGATCTGCCAAATACTAGCTTGATGCACTAGAGTCGATCGAAAAGCGGGCCAAGAGGCTCATCGGCGATGAGGCACTGGTTAAGTCAAAGCTCCAGAGTCTTGAACATCGTCGCCGAGTTGCCAGCTTGTCGGTTTTTTATCGATTACATTTCGGGGAGTGTGCGATGGAATTGCATGATCTAATTCCGCCCAGCCCGTTTCATCATCGGACTACCAGACGCACGGCGATGCGCCATCGGTACATGGTGGACATCCCACCCATACGCACTAAACGTTTTGAGAATACTTTTATTATGCGTGCAGCTAAGGAGTGGAATTCTCTGCCGGAGTCTGTGTTTCCCGATAGCTACAATCTAGGGGTCTTTAAGTCAAGAGTGAATAGGTTACTACTAGGCAAGCGTGCTCCATCGTAGATCACATCATCGCTTACCATCAGGTGAGATAGTGGTCAAGCGCGGGCCTTTAATAGAAAAAAAAATAAAAAAAGAAGATATATATAAAAAAAAACGCACATGTCGAACATAGAACCTCCTCCTTTTTACCCGACTGCCGAAGGAGGGTAATATGTTTATCAGTCTATGTATGTATGTATGTAAGTATGTATGTATGTATGTATGTATGTATGTATGTATGTATGTTTGTTCCTATGTGGCGTTCCAGAGACCAAACGCGTTGACCGATTTTGATGATTCATATGTCAATTGATTCGTCTTAACCTTGCGAGTGTCATAGGCTACATTAAAATTGGAAAATAGAAAAATGGCGGCTTTTGGGCGCCATATTGTGGGGGGCCAATTTTATTTTTTCTTCCAAACCCATCGTGTGGGGTATCAAAATAAAGGGTTTTTAGAGGCGATTTCAAAAATATATAACACTTATATATTTAAATGTACCTAATTCGAAAAAAAAATTAACTAAAAAGTTATAAATAAAAAAAATTATTAAAAATATCAAAATACCCGACTGCTTAAAAAGCGAACTAAAAAGACGTAAACAAGAAGAAAATCATGCTGTGCAGTCGGAGGATACATCTGGTTTTGGTCAGCCAGCTCGCGAATATGTATCCTCCGACTGCACAGCATGATTTTCTTCTTGTTTACGTCTTTTTAGTTCGCTTTTTAAGCAGTCGGGTATTTTGATTTTTTTAATTAATTTTTTTTGGTAAGTCGTTTAAAAAGAGACTTTTTTTCTTCGTCTAAGTAAACTTTTTTTTTTAGCTTGTATAAATGCTCATGCATACTGCGCCACCACGGGGAGATAGCCCAGTTATGTGGGACTCCAATCCACTAAAACTCCACGGTGTCCTCCTGTGCCGCTTATGGCGGGAACACGGGTACGCGTTAGCATTCACCGCGAACCCACCGCGCCGCTCGTCTAACTGCGGAAAAAACTCTTTGAACCATATTAAGCATTAGTATAATTTATTTTTATTACATGGTTTCAATTCTGTTCTATACAGATATCCCACATTTTTTCTCAGACACTAACAATTCTTATCGTAATTAAGATAAAGACATATTCGCAATAATTATACCATTCAAACCATTTGAGCTTTATTTATGTATCTATAAGGAGATAATTATACCTAATAATTATGCCAGTTAATATAAAATGATTCATTATCTTCAATGAAGACAAGCACATGTACCTAGGTTAAGTAGGTACCTATTCGCACACATTGGCATAACATATAATATATTTAACATTTGATATATTATGAGGCGTAGATAATATGATTAGGTATGATGAGTAAGATGATGTCAAATTTTATTAATAGTTATTATTTAATATGTTACCAAAAGATACAGTATCTTAGACTATAAATTCTGACTATCCGCCTGGTCCCCAGTTAGGAACAGGCCAACACTCCTCCTCGTGGGTGGTACAATACAATACAAGAAAGATAAGAACATACATTACTTGATTTATTACATTAGTAGTTACAGTACAGGACGGTATGAAAGAAGAATAATGTAAATTTATTTATTTTAGGGTATTTTATTTTAATTGTAATTTTAATTTTATTAATTTATATTTTAGTTTTTTAATTTAATTATGACTTTGATTTTAATTTTGATTAGGGTTTGCTTTTGATGCTTTTATGATTTTGTTTTCGAGTTGACATTATATTTTCCTTTAGATTTTAATTTGATTTGTAACTATATTATTTTATGGGGCATGCGGTGCTAACCTTTAAGAAATTGTAATACTAACCTTAGACATAAACAAACTTGAAATTTAAATATATCAGTATAGACAATTGTTGGTTGGCCAAATAAATAAATGAGAAAACGTGTTGCTCCGACCCCAAGTTACAAGGGATAAGGGCAGGAAGATGATGATGAGTTACAATAAAATCTAATTTGATTATAACAATTTTCTAGTATGTCTAGGTAATATGCAATCTTGATCTAGGACTCTAAATACTGGGTGTCCAAGTAGAAGATGCTCGTCGGCGAAAAGCAACCAATCTTCTGAATTTCGTGTGATTTATATTTTGCCCATCCAAGACATAGCGTTTGGTCGTGACATTTTGTAAATTTTCCATATTTAAGTCCTTTAGAACGCAGGTATATATTCGCCCGCCAGTCGCATATATATCCGACGGACGGAAGACTGCAGCTGTTCGTTTCACGGAGTTTCTAGAAGTGGTTCTGCCGGAATGATGAAGTACCATAGATACCTATAAGAAAAAATGATTCTCGACTTCTTTCATCTGCTGCGCTGTCTTCCAAAAATCGCGTCCACGTGGGCGAATAACAACACAAGAACCAATCAAGCTAAAAAAATTGTGTTTGAAAATTAAAACCACAATAATAATATCTTTGTTCTCTAACTAAATTCATCAAAAATAAGCTTTTGGAGATCACTTTATTTGCTTCAAACAATCACAGATTTTAATTAAATAGACATTGTGTCGTTGACTCCAGATATTAAGTAGTTGTACCCAGTGGCGCACACACGGGGGACGGGTTTGAAACCCCAGAGCCCAAAAAAAATATAGAATTAAAAAATCAAGATAAATTTATCCTCCTCTACGAAATACACACACTGGCAAAATATTGTTGTAACAAGTACTCAATAATACAAGTTTTATAGTTGGAACAAGTCAAAATTTATCGTAAAACTTTGTTTTTACCTTTGCATGGTAGTTTTTATTTTGTTTTATAATAAACCCAATTATTACTTACTAGCTGTTCCCCGCGGCTTCGCTCCCGTGGACCACCCCACAGGACCCGTTCTCGGGATAAAAAAATAGCCTATGTCACTCAGGAATAATGTTGCTTTCTATTGGTGAAAGAATTTTTTAAATCGGTCTAGTAGTTTTGGAGCCTATTCGCTACAAACAAACAAACAAACAAAAAAATCTTTTCTCTTTATAATATTATATTATTATAAGTATAGATACAGATTGATAAAACAATTGAACGTCATCTCTCATGCGATTGTTTTAATTTTATTCGAACTTGCATCATTTTGAGAGGTTTTTTTTCTTATTGCTACTTTAGTAACTATGTTTTAAAATTTTATTGAGAGTTATTTGTTTTATTTTTAACTTTTAGATCTTTATGAATTTAAGGACTTCATTTGTGCCCAACTGCACCCAAGCTGAGGGGTTCAGGGCACTCTTTGGTGATTACCTACCCATATTAAAAGATTGTGTCTTAATATACATTTATGTATTAAAATAGGCTAAAAACAATTTTAAGCACCCAAATTAAAAAAAATGCCTCCTCATCGGTTAAACTCCTCGCTGATAGCCCCCCAGTTGTAAATCCTGGGTGCGCCCCTGGTTGTACCTATAAAGTCTTTCCCTCTTACTAATAAACACGGAATAAAAAAAATATCAGGTAGGTATAAGAAAGGAATAACCTACATTTTCATAGGTTTATGCTTGGTATAACTTTATTCTGTGTTTATTAGTAAGAGGGATAAGCTATAAATAACTTCGTAGATATAGCGTCAGGTTCGGCGGCAATCCATCATGTTTGTTTGCGTAGGATGGTAGATTCAACCGATTTCCACGCATCTCATAAATATAGTCGATCTAACTTCTTGCACAGGAAGCTTCAAACATTCATTGACTCCTTTTATTATACGTCCTACGACTGCCTTGTGTTGTAGGTAATATTTAATATGGGCAGGTAGTAATAACAGTAGCACAATAAGATAGTAATAACAGCAGCACAATAACGTAGTAAGACTTGGGCTGTACTGCAGTCTCTCAAACGGTGCCAGATCGATTACCAATACATCAAGGTACTGTTTGTACAAAAACGCCACCATGTCAGCCCGCCTTCAGGATTAGATCTTGAAACCTATCCTTTTCCATCGCGATATGAGACAGGGAGACGTCATTTCTCCGAAACTGTTCACTGCTGCGCTGGAGGATGTCTTCAAGGTTCTGGACTGGAGGAGACTAGGCATCAACGTCAATGGCGAGTACATCACTTACCTTTGGTTTGCCGACGACATAGTGATCATGGCTGAGACCATGGAGGGCCTCAGTACAATCCTCGATGACCTCAGTAGAGTTTCCGAAACAGTGGGTCTAAAAATGAACATAGCCAAAACCAAGGTTATGGTGAATACCCATGTAACACCCACTCCTAGCAAGATCAGAAGTTGTAGTTGTACTAACTGTGTAATTATCTACCTGGGACAAACGGTCCAGTTGTGTTCAACTTCGAGAAAGAGGTTAACCGTCGAATCCGACTCGGCTGGGTGGCGTTCGGGAAGTTGCGCGATATCTTCTCATCCAATTTACCAAGACAAAAGTCTATGACCAATGTGTATTGCCAGTGATTGATTACCTATGGGACCTAGACGTGGTCGCTTACAATGGGCCTTATCAGAAAGCTTAAAGTCATCCAAAAAGCAATGAAGAGGGCTCTACTCGGCGTTTCCTTGCATGATCGTATCAGAAATGAGCGACGACGTGACGAGAGCGAAACTTAACTGACAGTGGGCACATTACTCGCATGGCCGATGGAGCCGAAAAGTTCTCAGTGCCGGAATTGAAATTAGTTTGAAGAGAATCGGATTGGCGACCGCGAACCGGAAGACAATGCTTTGGGAGGCCTCCCACTAGGTGGACCGATGACCTGGTTAAGGTTGCGGGAATGCACTGGATGCGAGATGCACGGATTCGGTCAATGTGGCGACGCCTGTGGGAGGCCTATGTCCAGCAGTGGACGTCTTTCGGCTGAAATGATGATGAAGATGAACTTATATTTACCACCTGCATGTAGTCATGTACATTATGGATGCAATAAATTTAATTTGTATTTGAATTGTCAAATTCCTTGCTGCTATAAAGCAGCTGACAAATATCCAACTGTAAAGGAACAACTCCAAATCTTACTGAGCGCAGTTCTGGTGCAGCATCGCTTTCGATTTTTCCTGTTTTCCTCGCACTATTTAAATTTTAACAGAGCTGCTGACAGCTGAGGTAACACCATACCTAAGTACTATTACACTGATCATACTTACCTAAGTCCCTACTTAGTCGAGAGTAAATAAGATTGAGACGCACTAACTTAAGTGCGCAAAATTGTTAGAATCAATCAATACCGGTATTAAATAAAGGTACTTATTTTTTATGCCCAAACTAGAAGGTATCGTTCTTATAGATCGAGAACAGGTCAAACCAATAATTAATTATTTATTTAAAATTATCTTCATAACATCATCGATAAAAATGTATTGTATGTACCTAATGTGTCAACATTCTAAAATACAACAGGTGGCAATACCTTCCACAGAATTATTTTGAAGCTCTTTCATGTGACATCTACTGTGCTATGAATTTAATAATTTACTGCAACTATGCGACATACTTCTACGCGATTAATATGCAGAACAATTCTTTCTCTGGCCCCAAAAGTGGGGCGGTTTCAAATAACTTTTCTGGGAACTGGCCGGTCGGGTGCCAAGTGCTCGCTGCACCACTGTCATTGCCAGGCAAAGTTTAGTTATCAATGCCTAATCGACCGTGGCGTTTTAATAAATTGTTGTTATTTTTATTTTATTTTTAATCTTACTACTTTGATATTTTTTGTAAATAAAATAGGTAACACAAGCGGTTTGAAAAGTTCTCGTCCCGACTAAGAAAATAATGAAAATAAAATTACAAAAATGATATATTTTTCTACATTATCTCCCCATATCTCAAAACACTTATTCAATCTATGATCCAGTGCTGCTTACCGCTTACCATTCACCCGACTTTAAATCATCCCGTTTGAAATTTTGTTCGGCGGTCAACAAACACGGCACCCATTTAGCTGACAATTAATTTTTTCCTAGTTCGTTAGTAAAAATATGAAACACCAGCTCAGTTGAAATCCAGTCTCTTATTTCACGTAGTAAACAGTGCCTTGGTACGTAGGTACCTACCTATTTATATTTTGTCTTTATTCTTATTAATAGGTATATACTAATATATAAATTAATAAGGTTTTAGTAAACAACATAATTAATTACTATCAACCCATTAAGCCCAATAGGTAGGCTGCCTTCTATCGATGATTAATTTAAATCCATTTATTATTTTTCTCAACAAAAAATTAATACGATTTTTATATATTACACTTACTTAGGTAGGTACCTACTAATAAAAATCTTTGACCGAAGTTTGCCTCGTCTCTACGAGTATTTTCGATATAGCCAGGTGACCCCGAGCGGGATTCCAGAAAACCAAATGCCACTATGCAAGCTGAGACAGCGGGAACCGGAACTGAACCCACAGCCAAATAGTTCTCGCCGAGGACCGTATCATTAAGTAGGAAGAATCATGTAAAGGTATATAGATAAGTTACATACATTTTTACCCGACGGCCGAAGGAGGGTAATGTGTTTATGTATGTATGTTTGTTCCTAGAGACCAAACGATTTGGCAGATTTTGATGATACTTACTTCAATCGATTCGACCCTGCGCTGCGAGTGTCACTGGTTACATTAAAATTAGAAAATGAGGGAGGGACCAAAATTTTGTGTTCTGTATCAAATTATAGGGTTTTATGAGGTGATTTCATAAATATATAACACTTATATGTTTAAATGTACCTAATTCTAAAAAAGCGAACTAAAAAGAAATAAACAAGAAGAAAATCATGCTTTGCAGTCGGAGAATATATCTGGCTTTGGCCAGCAGGCTCGCGAATATGTATCCTCCGACTGTACAGCATGATTTTCTTCTTGTTTACGTCTTTTTAGTTCGCTTTTTAAGCAGTCGGGTTTTTTGATTTTTTTAATTAACTTTTTTTTTTGTCTTTTGACAGTCGAACACGATTGAGGAGCTCGTGGCAAAATACCAACAGCTGCACGTGTCGATCTTCTTTCCGAGGTCGGTCCGTGGATGATTCCATCTTTACATTGCAGATCCTTCCATAACTCGGGTCATGGTAGGATATGGTCTAAAGAACTTTTATAAAAATGTCACCCTGAAAACTACCCATATTTCGCAAATAAATGATTTGATTTGGAAATCATGTTCGGCCGTTGGTCCCGGTTGTCATTTGTAGGTACATCTTTGCCGGTCAAAGAGGTTCCGTATTACCACGTCAACTCCGGCACAATCTGCACGTCCAGGTCCCGCACCTGTGTGACGCGCGGTATAACACGGACGATTGGAATAATGCCCTTCGAACCTAACCTTTCCCTTAAGTTCCCGAGCTAGCTTGCTTGCTCTTGTACTAGTTAGTTCAATTCGCAACATCAATTGGACTTACCCAGTTACTAGGTCCTCGAGGTCAGATAGGCAGTCATCACCAGCCTTTTAATGTTCCCACTGCTGGGATACAGGAATCCTCTCTGTGAGAGGGAATGGGCTGTAATCTGCCACGCAGGCCCAGTGCGGGTTGGTAGATGTCACATATATATCTTCGAATTTTTGGTTCTAGGATATGCCAGTTTCCTCAAGATGTATTCCTTCACCGTTCTGAGAGCAGTGGTGATTAAATAATTTACACAAAGTGAAGCGCATGCCTGGGTTCGAACCCGTGACCTACGACATTTAAGTCGCGGCCGTTACCACTGGATAGGCAGACATAGGCAGTCGCGGCATGTAAAATACTGCCCGTTTCTTTGCTCCCGTGGCCTGCCCTGTCCCGTACGCACGGTGTACCTATATTTTGGGGATACCTTACAAAGTAGCCTTTGGCACTCAGCTTCAGCTTCCTATCAGTGATAGAATTAGGTAAATACCTACTTCCATAGCTTATTTCTTACGGTTATTTCCGACGAATGAACAAATAAACAATCTAGTATAATGAGATATCTGATCGGTTTTAAGTTTCAAATGCAACTTAGAGAAACAGTGTACCTTTTTTATTGTTTTGACTTGCTTGGTTACAAGACCTTTACGCCAAACTACCTTTCTCTGTATCTAATGAGTTACGAACCGTAAATAAATAAAGAAGAAAAATATATAAATATAATTATTTTCAGTTTAGAACTTTAGAAAACATCATGTTTATTGCTTTGGAGGCCTCGTCCAGCTACTAGAAAATTTTCGGTTTTTAGGATGATAATGAATGAATGAAGATGATGATGATTCTTTATGGTATCTCCTCTATAACGCGTACGCTAACTATGCTTGAGCAGTCGTGGAGACCAACACTGAATTGGACTGTATTTTTTACCCGACCGCCCGAGCCAAGAATTTAGGACTCGGGTAAGATGCAACATTTTTGATATTACATTGTAGCCGTAATTGAAGTTTGTACTATATGTTATTTATTCATTCGAATAAAGGATAGTTATACTATATGTCTCAAATCGTTTGTATTGCCATTTTAGCCCGTTTTAAGTAAATTATTAGGTGTCCCATCATTGGAACTAAAAGTCGTTTAAATCCCGGTTAATGAACAGCCGTTCATTCACTGGATAAAATCAATTTCATATTTTCATTCAAATATGTAATTTATAATTACGCCATAAGATTCATGTTTTGTGAGTAGTTATAAAAACAGATTTCCAATCTTTAGGCCAGTATTGGGACAGGTATGTTCATCATGAAGTGAATGAACTATCATTTTTCATCATGTTCAAATATTAGCTTTCGTCATGAAAATGGGACCAATAAATTAACACAACATTTTGAGCTGGATTTCATCCTTGAGATTTTATTAATATACTTTTTTCTATTACTTACTGTCCCTTTAGATTACCATGGTTTCCGATAAAAATAAATACGAAAGGTTTCGAATTACCCAAAAACATTGAAAAGAGCCCTTAGTTCCATTGATAATGAAGAACTAACTATTAATAAAGCCATTCATGTTTTTAAGATACCAAAATCCCCTCTACATAATAAATTCACTATAAAAGTTCCCTTGCAAAGAAAAATGTGCCCTCCATCGCAACTCAGTGTCGATGAAGAGGTTAAGATTGCTGAGTGGATAATAAATAAAGCTAAATTAGGTTTTCCAACGCATCCAGATATTGATACTGTTGAATTTTTTAAGTACGATCAATAGAAAAAGCAAGTTTACAGGAAATAGGCCAGGCAAAATGTGGCTCTAGTATTCCGTCATACTCGAGGGGAAAACGCCATAGGCATGGTGCAGGGGTGTGGTGGTACTCTTATTTAAGAAGGGCGACAATGCCCGACTGAAGAATTATATGCCTATCTCACTTTTTAGCCATGTCTATAAGTTGTTTTCAAGAGCCATTACGAATCATCTCGCATGCAGGTTTGACGATTTCTAGCCTCCCGAACAAGCCGGATTCCGAAAAGGCTTTAGCACCGTAGATCAAATACATACGCTGCGGCAGATTATACAGAAAACCGAAGAGTATAACTTGCACCTCTCTGCTAGAAAAAACCTTCAATTCGACCTAGACTTGGGCTGTACTTCAGTCTCTTCAACTGTGCCAAATCGACTACCACTACATCCCTCGAGTTGAAGTGTTTGTACAAAAACGCCATCAACAGTCCGAATTCAGGATCAGACCTCGGAACCTATCCTTTTGCAGCGAGGTGAGAGACAGGGAGACGTCATATCTCCGAAACTGTTCACCACTGCACTGGAGGATATCTTCAAGGTCAAAATGTTGTGTTCATTTATTGATCCTATTTTGATGACGCAAGCTAATATTTCAACATGATGTAAAATGTTAGTTCATTCACTAGATTTCATGAACCAATAAATAAACATACCTGTCTCAATATTGGCCTAACAGACAGAGGAGATCAGAAATCTATTTTTATAACTACTACCAAAACATAAATCATATGGCGTAATTATAAATTACATAATTGAATAAAAATATGAAATTGACGTTTGTCCAGTGAATGATTCTGTTGGATCGGCTGTTCATTCGCCGGATTTTAAACGATTTTTAGTTCCAATGCTGGGACACCTAATAATTTGCTTAAAACGGGCTAAAATGGCAATAAAACCGATTTGAGACATAGTAATAACTATCCTTTATTCGAATTAATAAATAACCTATAGTACAAACTTCAATTACGGTTACAATGTAATATCAAAAATGTTGCATCTTACCCGAGTACTAAATTCTTGCCCGAACAAATACACAGTCATACCAACACTCCTAACTTTAAACGCTCGCCATTTTAAAATGAACAGTAAGTTCTTATGAAATGAATTTTGGCAATAATAAAAAAAGAGCTGAGATTACAAAAAAAAATACTGTGTTGGGTAAGAATATTTAACTTTCTTATTTTTTGACAATTACTCCGTTTTGTTCATTAACTGGGGTGTGTTCATTCCCTGGAGCACCTACCCGATATCGCCTTATGCGTAGTTTCGTTTACTTTTTATTTGATCTGAGTTAAAAAAAAATACGATTTCCAAAACAAAACACTACAAAGCGAAAAATAACTTTCTTTTCGGCAGCGGTGTCTTTGATAACTTTTTTTTTTGTTTTTTGTTAGAAGTTTTTTTACCCGACACACTTAGTAATATTGAACAAAATTAAATATTATCATCATCCAGGTGATCCAGGAACTTATTCTAAATAGTTTCAATTCAACCAGTTTCGTCTAAAATTTAATGAACAAGTTTTTCAAATTCCCGCCATTAAGAGCGTTTCGTTATTGCATGGCACACAGAATGCAAAAATCACAATTAAAGAAATCACGGTAATTTATTACATTTATAAAATATTTTATTGAAAACGATGGAGCTATAATTATCTTGAATTTTAATGAATTAAGCAATTTAATTTACAATATAATAAAATTTAGTAGAGTTGATAATCTGAGAATACCTGTTTATCAATGCTTAAAATCTGACAAATGCAGTTTAGCTGATTAAGGAACATGGTTGTAAGGCAAGGTGTACACTGCCGATTCTCACAACAGTAGGTATATTTTATTAAAATGTAAATTCAGTGAACGAGTTGGACATTTTATTTTAATGGTCAATAAAATGCAAGTCAACTGTCAAATATGCGTGCAATACCTACCTATTCAATTACTTCACATCAATTACCTTTGGCCAAAGATTACTTTATTATATATTCTTCGGCGTTAACATATCTATAGTGACGAGTTGCATCAGTTTCACGACGCTTTGCCGCATACCGGAAAAATAAAAATTTGAAATAAGATAAAAAAACCTTAAATAAAACGTGTGGTAAATACCAGACTTGTATTTATAGTCCACCAGTGTGCACCTGACTTTATGTCACTTCATTTTGATGTTTCACTTTTGACTTTTGAAAGGAAAACATTGGTTTCAAAATTTTGAAGACCTATTTTTAGCGTTTTCCCACGTTTTAGATTAAGTTACTTTAGGTATTTTTAGTTGGTTTTTCTTTTGAAGTGCAACTTTAGTATACAAAATGGGCCGCAAGTCGCAATCAAAACAAAATCCTAAGAAGAATGCAGGGAAGGAAAACAATAAGTTCATACAGCAAAAGAGAAAAGAACTGGCGGTTTTGGTGGATAAGGTGTTGAGACTGACGGGCATATTTCAGGCTTCTAATAGTGTGTTAAAAACTTGGGAGCATCATTTAGAAATCGACGCTTTGATCAAAGAAATATTGAACCTTGAGGGTCCCCAGCCTAAGAGTGGTCAGAACCAGAGGCAGTGGAATATTGACAAGTATATCAAATGGCTAAGTGATAATGAGGTTCAACTTGATGGTAAGTTATAAACAATTATGTGAACTTTGTTTTGAAATGTATGAGTCACAGTTTATCCACGAAATTTTTAACAATCGTCTGCTTATTTACAATTTGTATTTGTGCAATAACATACTTTCCTGCTGCTGTTGGTACATACTTTCTAAAATAAAAAGGATGAAATATTTTGTAAAATTTCAAGTACTCTCATAAATTTCCAGGTATTGAAATTGCTGAGTTCAAAGGCTATGAGATGGGTCTGAAAGCATCAAAAGAATTTAAAGAAGGGTCACTTATTCTGACTGTACCAACAAAAGTTATGATGACCGAGAAGAATGCGAAAGAGTCTGAGTTGGGAAGCTTCATAGCCATTGATCCATTGTTGCAAAGCATGCCCAATATAACACTGGCAATGTTCCTGCTGCTAGAAAAACATAATCCTGGTAAGTTAGCACTTTTATATTCAAAATTTGTTGTTACCCAAAAGACTGCATAAACATGTCTTATTCATAAAAATCTGAATGAAAACTGATTAGTATCTGTTAAGCAATTGATTATCAAAATGCTCTATATTTTTTTTTAACTAAGTATCCACTAAGCGGATGCTAAGAATGAGACTGTTGTTCCATCCTGGTTCCTCAAACTCCTGAAATTTTACTACATCCACATTCATTAAAAAAAAATACTATAGCAATAAGTAGTCTGTTGCTGTCATCTGAGCTAAGTTTTCTCTTGTATTCCACTATCTTCAATGCGGTAATATATGCAATGCCACCAACAACACTAGAAGTGGCAAAGTTTTGGCCAAACAAATCTAAATGTCTCACGCTAGCAACAAGAAGAGCATTCACAACAATTTTCACCCTTTTCTAAAAAAAACTGTCCTAGTGCGAGTCGGACTCGCGCACGAAGGTTTCTGTACCATTATCGCGCGCAGCTATCACGGTTCTTGAGATACAGCCTGGTGACAGACAGACAGACGGATTTCAGGGTCTTAGTAATAGGGTCTCATTTTACCCTTTGGATACGGAACCCTAAAAAGTTCTAATGTACATGTAAAGTTAACAAACTGCATCCAAAATACTAATTTTATTTTAAAAACTTTTCAGAATCATTTTGGAAACCATACATTGACATACTGCCTGAGAAATATTCAACTATTCTTTACTTCACCTTGGAGGAGCTAGCAGAGCTCAAGGTAATTAACACAAATTATTGATGTGACTCTAATTGACATCTATTGAATTCTTGTTTATGCTATTTTTATGCGAATATTTAATTTGTGCTGTTGGAATGCTGTTAAACAACAATGCTATTGAGTTCTTCACGATTTTAATTATATGCACATTTTTGGACCATTACTAACTATTTAATCTCAAAAACAATAATTCCAGAAAGGTTAAAGAGGTTCTAAAACACTTTCCTGTTTTAATTTTAATGGCCATTTGACAACTTGAAAAATTAGCTTTACTTATTGTTTTAACTTTTTTAATCGTTATAATACTTTGGGCGGAGCTAGGCTAGCCAGCTAGCTAGCTAGGTTCTGGCTAACATAGCCATGTTAACCCCCATGCTCAATGGAACAAATGGGAGTGAGAGAGAGGGTTAAGTGCAGGTAAGGGTGTCTCACTACTATTCGGTACTACTTCATTATAATTGTTTTAATTCAATTATTTTCAGCCATCACCAGTCTTTGAGTCGGCGCTGAAACTCTACAGAAGCATTACGAGGCAGTATGCTTACTTCTATAACAAAATCCATTCTTTGGACCTTCCAGTGCTTAAGAAACTTCAAGACGTATTCACTTTCGACAGCTACAGGTAAGCAAAATAAAAATAGTGAAACAATTAATCTTACTATTTAATTTTTAAGACAATGCTATAAAAAATAAAAAACACTCAAAAATGTCTTTGATATGTTACATTGCACTTAGATAATACTGAAATAAAACAAATAAATTAGGATTATATTCAATACATACTTACACATTTCTTAGATACTGAGTATGGAGCAAGGATTAATTTAAGTTTGGACTACAATAAAGACTTAATTAGACTAAATGAGAAAATATACTTTTTTTTGTATGAGACCAAATGTAATGGAAGCTTAAAATACAGTTAGTTGTATCTCTAGTACAGCAGATAAACAGCATCGTGGAATTATTAGTGTTTCTATGAATATTGATCTATTTTATTTATAAAAATCTTAATCAATATCAGGTCACTAGTTTAAATTATGAAGTCCTTTCCACAATTTTCGATTTAAATAAATCTCATACATAGTATTTTATTGCAGAAAACCCCCATTTAACTAATAATATTACATTATAATTAAACTGATTTAACCAATTTGCCAAAAATCGGTCAATAACTTAAGTAATGCCTACTGGAATGGTTTCCTCAGACTGTCCCACATGTAGTCTGGTGAATCTTTACCGTGTTGTGAATCCAATGTGTTTAGTGTGTAAATATTTGATGTTTGCAACATGGGACTAATACTGCGAGTACTACAGTTATTCTTGTGACCTTTTCTATTTTCAAATACGGGAGTTGGAATCCGTTCGTCCCCGAAACTACGTTTCTTTCTAATCACCGATCTCTGCTGTTTCCATTTAAATGCTGCATAAGTTAATAAGAATAATATCATCGCTAAACCAGCAATGCTGGCTGTAGCAACTGTCACAGATTTAGTTTGGCTGGGTATTTTATCAAGAATACCTGATGCAGGCGTTGGCTCTTTGTTATCATATGTATTCACTTCTATTTTCTCTTCAGAACCTGAAGCGATGTTGTTCTCATAATCTTTGAGGTGTTGCAGATCTTCTAGTACAATTACGCCGTCGCCATCTGCGTCTTCGTCCAATCTGATTGTCTTGAATGGTCTTAGAGATAGCCCTGAAACATAAAAATACAAGATATTTTTGTTGTTTTCAATAGTGTTGAGTATGCGAGAATTACATAATGATTGCTTCATACCTTCAATATTATTTGATGATGAATCATTATTGTGATTTTTGCCCATCAATGAGAATATTTCATTCCAGCTGACGACATCGTCTGGACTTTCGCTTAGAACTCTGCTCTCTCTAACTGTTTCACTTGCGTTAGTTTCATTTGTGATAATCTCAGTGACAGCTTCATTTGTAATATTAACAGCAAGTATAGATGTCTTGTAAGCCCTACCTTCAGAGTCTTTCATTAACGTACTTATATTTCCTGGCTTAGTAAAGTTATTGAACAAGGACATTATACCCATATTTTCAGCATTTTCGTTAACATTATTGCGGAAATCCATTACAACGGGAATGTTAACATTGTTTATCATACTTGGTTCATCTGTTGTGACTCGTGGGTCATGCAAATTAGCATCGAGAAGAGCCCTTAATGGATAAGTCTCTTTCGATATCGGCTCTAAAAGAGACTTAGATAAGAACGGCTCGGCAGGATTAGGTTCGCGGGATGCGTTGTGGAATATGTCAGCCAAATGCACATGGCTGGATCCACGCTCCCTGTGCTCTACTAATTCGCTTAGTGTCATGTTTCGTTCCATCAATATCTTAGATAGTTTGGCACTCGCTGAAAGGAAATACATAACTTAGTAAAACTATATTCTATAATATTGATTAACCAATTTAGTATATGCGTTTACAAAGTAAACGTTACCAAATCAATGATGTTGTTTGACGATTATTAAAGTTCCACATATAATTCACATAGCTATTTCTGAACACAATTTCTAATAATTGTTCGTACATCTTATAGGTAAGTGTTTTTATTCCAATAAAGATTGTTATTAACATATTAAACTTTGGTCGTGCTTCCTACCTACAAGGCAGCAATAATACTTGTTTACTTTTATCCGGTGTACTTACTTCGAGTGTCATTAAGAATTTCTTCGATCTCTATTTTAGCAGATTCTTCTGTTGCAGTGGGTGGTATTGTCACAGATTTTGAAACTTTCGCTGTAGACTGTTCAGGAATAATCTCTGTTCTACGTGTACTTTCCGTCGTTATGAAGTCCTCTAATGTAGTTGGATCATTAGCATCGTCTTCAATCGATTTAGGCTCTTCCGTTCTGGCAATAAACTCAGAAGACGAGACTAAGCTACCCAGTCCTAACAGGTGTTTTATAAGGTCGTCTGACGGAGGCTCAGTCGTAGCATTTTTTTGCTTCAGACGTTTCCGTTTCAGTCTGTTGTTAAATGCTTGTCGTCTCAGACCTGATGAATTCGCAGTTGGTCGCACCATAGTCACCACAGTCAGTTTTTCTGTCGTTGGTTTCGGAGTTTCGGTTATGATTTCTTTTATAGAAGTAACTGTCGTTTCCATCTGGTCCATATTAATATCGTCAAGTTTGATGTGCAGACCATCCTCTAAATTCATATCTTCAGATGATGTGTTATTTTGAGCAATTTCAAGTGTAATGGTGGTTTCTTCTGGTATAAAAGCAGTTGTAGTTATTTCACGCTCAACTGTGTTGTTCTTTCCGACATGTGTATTATTCGGTATCATAGATGGATTCACATCTCTCCATTCTTTAGATTTAGTCATATTTCTTCTATGATATGAATACTTTCTCGAATTCAATGTCACTAAATCTCTACTTAATTGCCCCTTATATGTGTCATTTAACATGGGTCTCATACGTAGTTTCTTACGCGTTCCGAGTGGAAAACGGCGTCTTGTCGATATTTTAGGAGTTTTGTCCACAGGTTTAGCGGTTGTTGTGGATTCATCCTCTTTTATACTGTCTTCAGTTTGAATTTCAACCGGTGTAGGGTAATCCACTGCAGGTTCAGTAGCGTAATTTGTTTCTAAATTAATGAAACTTTGCTCTTTTGATTCTTTATCTTTTAAGTCGAGCCTTACCTCGGATTCTGATTCTTTATCTTTTAAGTCAAGTCTTACCTCGGATTCTGTTTCTTTATCTTGTAAGTCGAGTCTTACCTCGGATATATCGTTTCTAGGCTCTGATGGATTTCTATTTTTATCTTCTAGGAAATCATGGGGCTTAAATATTGACACTGCGTGATGTTTTCCATGAAGTAAGTCCGTCAACGATAGGTTATGCTGTTGCAGTATTTCGCTTAAACTTGTTCCGTTGGATCTCTTCAATATATCTTTTAAAGTTAGTGGATCCATGAGGTAACTATCCTGAAAATTATAAGCAGTAATGAGTATAATTTGTAGATAAGAGCCATACAATTTATTACGATACGATTTATTGATGGATCGATGAATATTTTATGTGTTACCACGATTTCAAGAATACCACACAACAAATTCGTCAGTTTTAATTAGTTTACAAGACAATCATCTATTACACGGTTTTATTTGTTATACACTGCAACATTAGAAGCAGTTAAGACAAGGTTAGAAATTCATGTCTTTGAGTACCGTGTTCATATAATCCATAAAAAAAATTGGTTGAGATCCTGCCAACGATCGAGTCCTATGGCGTTGAAGTTTATCTTTACATTTTACTATACGCAAATTAACTTGTGATATATCAAGCGCCATTAATTTTTCATCACTCATCGTTTCTTGAACCTTTTCATGCGCTTTTTCTTGTTCTAGCGTGCGCCGCAGTGGCACCTTGCTAATATTACTGTGTTTTATTTTTTTCGTTATTGTACGTGGTGATGTGGAAGTACTTAATTTAATAGACACCGAATTTTTTTCAACACCAATCGGTTTTATGCCCTTTTTTTCATAAGCTTTTTCTTGTTCGATCGTACGCCCCACTGGCAACTTGCTAGTGTTATGATTTTTATTATATCGTTCTTTATTCGTCAGTAAAGTGCGTGGTGTTGTGGATTTACCTAATTTACTCTTTTTTTTATTACACTTCTGTATTGGCTTTTTCTGATACTGTGCCAAAAGCTTATCCTACAAAATAATAACAATATAATGGTAATAATTATGTCAACATTGTGCGTTAATACAAATTAATCAGAGGCTTAACTTGTTTTAACGCTTGATTAAAAAATAAATATAGGTACATACCTGTGCTTTCTTGAAATCTGCGTTCACTGCAGAAGTGCTATTCTTATGATGGTCATTGCTTCGCTTATGTCCCGCTTTTTCGAAAATTTCCGATGAAGACTCCGATAAAGATTCGTCGTCGACTATTTTAGGTTCAACAGTTATTTCTGGATCGTTTATTTGTACAGGATATTCGACCTTTGATGCGCGGTGGAAATCTATTTTTAGATTTGTTGGTATTTGTTCCGCTAATTCGTGTTTATCTTCATAAAGTACAACATCTTCGATGTTGACTTGGTCAGTCGATCTTGTTTTTGCTTCAACTGGTGCTTGTGTGGTTTCTGTGAATTCGCTTAATTCTGGCCATGTTTCGAGTGAAGGTCGCTTCCTCCGTTGGCCTCTTCTTCTCATTGGCCTCCCTAAGTCCACAACATCATCGGTCCAGCGTATAGGTCTACTTTCTGGTTTTTTTCGCCTTCGTAGGGGCATAGGCATAGTAGGCACTTCTGTACTTTGGTGTGTATTATCTAAATCGAAGAAGGGTCGATGTGGTTCGTCGGGATATACTAATCTCTCTTGTGGAATTAGATCTTCGTCGGAATCTGTTTGTGGACGACGTTTTCGTTTACGTCCAGGTCTGCGACGTTTAGGGACTTCGTCTGGTGTATCTTTTTCCCAGTTATCTATATTTCGTTGTTCTTGCACCGGTGTGTCTGCTGCCATTGCTCTCCATGGCTGAAAATTATAAAATAAAAGTTGTTAATGCACTGCTTGGTCATATCTGTTTATTTTATATTCGTCACCAGCTTCTCCAAGTTTTATTTTAGACTTAGGCCTCACTTAGATCATATAGGTGTATGCAATATAAATTACAATAAGTTTTAAATATCTTTAATTTGGATAAATAGCCAGGTACTTAAAATCGGTTGCCAATGCCAAGCAATAGAAAACTATGTTTAGTGATGTATAAGTATGTTTAGTGAAGTGATGTATAATTTTATGAAAACATACTTGTATCCATTTGCAAAATTTGCAAATGGATACAAGTATTTCATGGAAAGAGGTTTAATTACATTGCAACCAATAATTTTAGTGTTCCGTAAGGAAATATGCTAGGGAAATGCATTTTATTTAGTTTGTTATAGTTGATACGTGCAGGAACTTTTGAAGCATTTTAATGCACTCTTATTACTAAAATGGTACACCGTTTAAATTGGTAGAAGTGGTCGCGTCCCCACGCGACCTAAGTGCACTGCAGGTTCGCCAAATTAAACTACTTCGGAGCTCTAACTTGACAGCTTACTGCTGAGTAACCGATATTCTTTTTACCCGACTGCCGAAGGAGGGTAATGTGTTTATCAGTCTATGTATGTATGTATGTATATATGTATGTATGTATGTATGTTTGTTCCTATGTGGCGTTCTAGAGACCAAACGCGTTGGCCGATTTTGATGATTCTTACGTCAATCTATTCGTCTTAATCCTGCGAGTGTCACTGGCTACATTAAAATTGGAAAAAACAAAAATGGCGGATTTTGGCCGCCATTTTGTGAGGGGGAAAAAATTTTTTTTCTTCCAAACCCATCGTGTGGGGTATCAAAATAAAGGGTTTTAAGAGGCGATTTCAAAAATATATAACACTTATATGGTTAAATGTACCTAATTCTAAAAAAAAAATAACTATCTGGTTTTGGTCCGACAGCTCGCGAATATGTATCCTCCGACTGCACAGCATGATTTTCTTCTTGTTTACGTCTTTTTAGTTTGCTTTTTAAGCAGTCGGGTTTTTGATTTTTTAATAAACTTTTTTTTTCGGTTACTCCACCCAACCCAACAAACACTGCGACGGCGACGCCTTAGTCGGGTAAAAAATAGTTTTCATTACTTTGACGGCATATCTCGCAAACAGTATGCTTGCCAATATGATGTACAAAACCCTGCCTTCATTTTAAAATTCCTGTTTAATGATACCACATAAGAAGGGGTGGGGTGAATAAATATTTTTTGTTCTTGACTTCGGATCCCCGAGAGGGCGCCATATTCAATTTGATGTGACGTCACATAGCCTATAACTAGCGGAAAAACAAAACGCTTCCAATGACACATCATTTGTCAAATTATAATAAGTAGTTTAGAAGTTATGAGATAACAGATACATACATACATACATTCATACACACATACCGGTAAAAAATGTAGCCCTCCCTTTTGCTTGGCTGTAGTCGGGTAAAAAGTATCCTTAAGGTTCCCCTAGTCGACGGCACGAACTATTATGTGCGCGGGGTTATAAATGCATGCTATCTTATCCGACAACACGTGCGAAAGAGATAGATGCTGTGATGAGCAGTAAGAAGCTAGTTCGTGTTCGAATTAGCACTTTTGCAAGTTTGTAGCAAAATGGATGATGATTTAGGACGAAAACGAGCACGCGATATTTTATAAACAGACCCTTGGGAGTCTAGATATCATGAAAAAACGACTAAATGTTTTTGTTCAGAATAACATTATTTGCAATGTTGAACTACTAATCTATCCCTGTATGGTGGCTGTTTTGCAATTTTCCTTTTTCTTATGGTATTTATTTCCGCCCAAAGATACGTTAAAATTAGTGTTGAAATATGGAACTTTCGACGCTCAAAACTTTCAATATATATATTTTTTTACTTTTTGTTTCCATACAGGGCTAGATAATGATTAGACAAATTGATATCATTTTTTATTTTGAACGTACATCGTCAAATAGTGGAGTAATCCCTAGACTACGTTTGTATGGAAGAATTTTCGCTTAAGCTGCTAATGTGTGTGAAAAATAAATACCCCCAATTTGCTGTCCGATCGCTCAGTGGAGTGCGAATTTACGAATTCCTGGATCAGCAAAACAGTGTTCCTAAAAGTTCCTAATCAAATCCCAAGCAACAGATAACTAGAAAACATATACAATCAATTTTATGTTTCCTACACGTTTACCTTTAAAATGATTTTAAGATACGGAAATGGTTTTAAGATACGGAATCACCGCTCGCACTTGCCCCTTCTTATTATCATTATTGCTTATTCATAATGCTTATGAATTCAATTACAAATTACAGTGATTTCGATACTAATACGCTTGTTTTTGTTTCGTTCGATAATTATCATTGTTTAACCAGTTTCACTGGAGCCGTCTGCGAGTGGAAAATGTAGTGAAAGGTCAGTGGTTAGAATGAAGGTGAACGACTTTGTTGTTTCATTCATTCAATTGTCTACGTGAGTGAAGATTGAGCGTCTAATCTTTGCTTTTGTATGAGATCTCGTAAGATTGAATAATATTTGGGACGATGAATAAAAATAGCAATTTTTTTTCTTATCAACAAATTTATTTTTGATATCAACGCACTGTGCGTTGAAATTTTTGATGGCACACTTTTTACTTACAAGTGACGTCACAAGCCCCATCTGAACTTTGATGCGCTTTACCTTTCTAATTTTTCTTTGTAATCTTTTAATGATTTAATAAAGCAATATTATTTGATAATCTCACTGACGGACGGACTAAATAGAATTATCATATTTCTACCCAGAAATCATCCCTATTGGATAGGCTGTGTTCTTCTTCCGATTACAAAAGGAAATAAGTATTCTCTTTGTCAATGGGTATTTACACACTAATTATAGTAGCATAGTTATGTTGTAACATAATATAATGCCTTTATATCCAAATCTTAATGATGTCATAGTCATTAAAGTTATTAAGCCTAAGAAATTAGGCTGCAAGTTGTAAAATAATTGCTCTGTACAACATTATAGCCATACTAATATTATAAATGCGAAAGTAACTATGTCTGTCTGTCTGTTACCTCTTCACGCTTAAACCGTTGAGCTGATTTAGGTGAAATTCGGTATGGCGATAGTTTGAGACCCTGGGAAGGACATAGGCTACTTTTTTGTAAAAAAATGTAGGCAGGTAGGATAGGGTAGGGTAGGCAGGATAGGGTAAGTAGGGTAGGGTAGGTAAGTGGTTAGAGTAGGTAGGTATGTTGGGTAGGATAGGTTGGTTGGTAGGTTCAACTGGCTTCCTATCTACCTACCGTACCTTACCTACTCACCTAACCTGGTGGGAAAGTAGGGTACGGTAGGTAGGTAGAATAGGGTAGGGTGGGTAGGTAGCCAGTTGACGGGAGCGAAGCCGCAGGGGATAGCTAGTAAGGTCATAAAGCCGTGACGTTAATTTTCACTGTAATTTTAACACATTTTTCTAATGGTTGCTCACACGCATTACAATTACGTAAATTTATAGCGAAGCGACTCTTCGTGCTCTAAATAATGCGCTTGATAAGTAGGAAAGAAAAATGTTGAGTCTCGTGTGAAATTGAATTACAGTTCTGTATGGAATATTAGGTAAAAACAGACGTTACGCTGTTTTGTACGTACAGTCCTGTCGTTTTTACCTTCTACAGTTTATTTTATCTAGTCAGGACGCAATATCTGCGGAAGCTCGGTAGTACGGTTACTTTAGGTTGCCCTAATTGGCGGCACGAAATATTTTGTGGGCGGGGTTAAAATGCATGTTATCTCATTCGACAACACGTACGAAAGGAATAGATGCTGTGATGAGCAGTAAGAAGCTATAGCGCGTGTTAATACACACTCATCGTATACAAATTATAAATGGATGATGATTTAGAAAGAAAAGGAGCGCGCTATATTTTATAAACAGATCTTTGGGAGTATGAGTATTGTGAATAAACTACTGTATGTATTTGTTTAAAATAAAATTATTTGCATTGTTTAACTGCTAATCTATTCCTGTATGGTGACTGTTTTGCAATTTTCCTTCTTTTTGTGGTATTTATTTCCGCTCAAAGATGCGTTGAAATTATTGTTGAAATATAGAACTTTCGACTCTCATAATTTTTAAATACTCGTTATTTTACTTTGTTTCCATACAGGGCTAGATACAGATGAGACAAATTGATATAATTTTTAGGGTTCCGTACCCAAAGGGTAAAAACGGGACCCTTTTACTGAGACTTCGCGGTCCGTCTGTCTGTCACCAGACTGTATCTCATGAACCGTGATAGCTAGACAGTTGAAATTTTCACAGATGATGTATTTCTGTAGTTCGCTATAACAACAAATACTAAAAACAGAATAAAATAAATATTTAAGTGGGGCTCCCATACAACAAACGTGTTTTTTTGCCGTTTTTTTTTGCGATAATGTTACGGAACCCTTCGTGCGCGAGTCTGACTCGCACTTGGCCGGTTTTTTTATTTTGAGCGTACACCGTCAAACAGTGGAGTAATCGCCATACTACATCTGAATGAAAGAATGACTGACTAGGGAAACCTTAACAGCTTATTGCATAGAAAACTATATTTAATCACTTGACAACAAATGCCAAAATAGCATAAAAGTGATATCAAGCATTCCTTTAATTGCATTTTAAAATAAGTAATTCTAAGTAATAAGTATTCTCTATTTGATTTCATTATCAGTGATACATTTTTAATAAGCTATTGAGTGTCGTTTATTGACATCAGCACTACGGCAATACTGGTTAATCAGTAAAGAAGATTCAATCATGTATGAACCCATCAAAATATACCTTATGTCGACGAACCTATTATTACTGTGGTTGTATCTAATTGTTTATTTGTCAGCCATCGATGTCGATTGATCGAGCGTTACGTTGCGTGCAGTGAACCTACCACTACACAGTGAACACGTAGAAAGTGTCTTTGATTACGCCTCCATCGCGCAGTTAAGAAGACGACTGTCGCCAACCACCTTGAGAGAACAATACGCGCACTCGTATCACACCCGCGCGACTCAAAATTTTGTAGTGTTTATTCTTTCCTTATTATTCTATGACTTAAAAAAAAAAGCCTCAGATCAAAATGTAGATGTTAAATTGTCTTTGAGATGTTGACAATTTCATTAAAATACTCTCGGCGGTTTTGTTGCGATTGTAATTTTTTCGTCCGTGTTAGACATAACTTTACAAATTAATTACGCTATGTTATACGAATAAAACTCAAAATTTTCTTAAATCAAATTATTAAGAAAATGGTCTTATGTAACATATATATTTTCCAAAAAATTACGACTAGCCGTTCAGACGTGATTCTCATTTTAAAATCAGCAACTGAGGGGTATCTGCGCCTTAATACAAACTGCGCTACGGTACTTGTACTATCTATCAACAAACCATCGATTCACTTAAACTATAAGCTATTTTCCGCTATAATTGATTAAATGTTGCCGTAGTAAGAGCGAATAACGTTTTACTCTTGAATTTTTGTTTGCTTTTGCCGCTTATATAATAGTCTTCCGTGTTAGCGGAGAATAAAAAGAGTATGTAGAATTGTAGAGTGTAAACTGATTGTCATCTCACGCTTGTTATGTGGGTCAAGTGAGCGACTAGATGCTGTGAAGATGTAACTCTATTCTGCTTAAATAACGATTTATCAAACTTGTCAGATTCACCGTCCAACCGGCTAGACGTGTTTTCTATTTACGCATATTAAAATTTTATGGTAATTAGTTGCATCATTTGATTTTAAATACGCCTATAGATACTGGTTTCTGACTTCTGTTTACCATAGACCTTTAAGGTACCTACAAAGTACTACAAAACATCTACAACAAAGGTGGAAGACATACTGAGACACATGACAAGGGACAGCAGGATAAAATGGACTAAAATGATCACGAAATGGCAACCACAAATGATGGCAAAAGGAAGAGAGGCCGACAAACTAAAAGATGTAGTCGATATATAATAATATATAGAAGACTAACTGACCCCCGCGGCTTTGCTCCCGTCAACTGGGTATCTACCTACCCTACCACCTACATACCAATTTTTTTTTTTTTTTGGGTTGGAAATCATCCAATGACTTCTCCCGCTCTGGGTGAAGCGGTAGGGCGTGTCAGACTTTTACTGACTAAAACCCACCCGTGTTCCTTCAACACACCTACCCTACCCTACCAACCTACCTACCATATTGTTAAATTATTTATGTCAATAAGAATAAATAATACAGTACGAATGTAACTTTTGTTTCTACCAGCGCGGGCGCGGCGATCTAATTAAATTTTAGAACACAAAAGCTATTGTGACACAACTATGATAGTGAGATATATTCTCCCGTAGACTTTTTTGTAGATAATAATGAGTACTTAAATCATGTAGTACATAATTTTTATGTATCATCAATAGTTTCTCAGCGCACGCCAAATAATTATTTTTATAGGTAAAAGAACAATGGCGAAATATTTGCTGAATTAAATTTGACCGTCTGAAAGTGAGTTATATACGAAAGACATTCTATTAATTGTCTACGTTTTTTTTAAGTATAATTGGGCTGGTTCAAAATGGATGAAAAAAACATAATAAATAAAAAGTTATTTGATTTTTTTGTTAATTTCTTTTGCTTAGTGTTGCCATTATATATTGTATCTGCTAAGTGACAAGTAGTAACTATATTAAGTAACAATATCATTATTGAATTTATTGCAGTAAATGAGTTAACAATACAGTTTATCTCTTAGCGTAGATGTCCCTTGCAGGTAGGTAGAATATTGTACTGTTGTAGAAATAAATAAATTACTTTTAATTAATGATTGGTAAAAAGACTATTACCCAAGTCTAACAAAAATATAGCTTGGCTGTTGACGACAACCTTTTGATACACGTCAAAGTCGTATATTTATTTAAACCTTAATTTAATCTAAGCGACTTTGGCGTGTATGAAAAGGTTGTCATCAACAACCAAGCTATATTTTTGTTAGACTTGGGTAATAGTCTTTTTGCCAATCATTAATTGAAAGTAATTCATTTTTCTCTTTCCAAAGAGTATATTATACATTTCATGCTAAAATAACTACGTAAGGGAAATACTAATACGATATTCCCCTTTGACTGCCACGAAATTCAATAATATTACCTAATAAACACATTATTATAAGTTACCCAGACATAACCTACAAAAGTATATGACTAAATATCTATTATACTACACCTGCTCGGAAAGTACCTTGATACTTTATCAAATTTACGGTAGAAAGTACGTCATTGCAGATCGAACAAATATGCGGCGAGAAAACGCATCTGAGCGGGAGAGAAAAGTGTATGAAAATCCATTTCTTACGTGGTTTTTCTTTTTTAATTTTGGGTAAGACTATGCGCTGGTAACCTAAATATCAAAAGCCAAAAAGTTTTTACAGTGAGTTTTTATCTCCAAGTTCGCAAAATGACACTGGCCACTAGCTGTGTGTTGGATGGTGTCAAACAATTTGAAAAAAGAACATGTGAAAATTGCAGACGCCATTGGCGCCATTTTCAATTTTCAATATAAATTTCAATTAGTAAAGATTTAGTTTTTTATTTTCCTCGTAGGTGTAGTATAAAGCACTATGTATCACTCGAGAGAAAGTGCGATTCCCGATCTCGGGTGTTTTAAAGCCCTCGCCTACGGCTCGGGCTTCAAACGACACCCTCGACGGTAATCGGTCACTTTTTCCTCTCGGTGAACAATGTACTATTATTCTCTACATTCTCGAACAAAAATTCTTGCACAAACTAATTCAGAACATCACCCTGAGTTAAACCAGATATTTTTCATTTAATGACGTAGGAATTTAATCTCAGCTAAAACAATGTATGGGCACCTGCCATTGTTCTTTTGCTACTTCGGGTTACATTATTGCAATTTTCATAAGGATTTTTATTTTTTTTAAATAAATTATAGCCTATATTACTCGGGAATAATGTAGCTTTCCATAGGTGAAAGTTTTTTTAAAATCGGTCCATTAGTTTCGAATCCTTTTCGGTACAAACAAACAAACAAAAAGATCTTTTCTCTTTATAATATTGGTATAGATATAATCTGCACATCTTTTCATCATGCATCGTACAGTTCAGGGAAACGAATTGTTTGTCGCCTAAAGGATGCATGTTACTTGAATTTTTGTCTATGTGGCATTTATTTATATATACTAGTGAATTTTCATTTTACTTGCAATTGTTTTCAAAAGTATTACCGGCTCTGGCATTACATATTTTTGGGCCTTAACCGATTTTCCTTACAACTTAATAGAATTCTTAAGTTTTTTAGTTTGGCTTAGGATGAAACTTTAATTACTTATTGATAATATGGTTCAAACGATAAACCTAAGGAGAGTTTGATACGTATGTATGGCTGATATGCTTCTGTTATTATTGTGTAACCACGAATTAAAGAACGCACTGCAGCTACAGTTTTCGCCAAATTTCTTAGCCGCCCTGAAGTTGGCTACAATGGCTCGCAGTAGTAAATCTCATACAAAAACAGCACCGTTTCGTGCCTTGCGCATCGGAAAGCCAACTTCAGGGCGGCCCAGAAGTATAGCGAGAACTATACAACATCACAAAATACAATGCTAACGGCCATTTCCTGTTGGATTTTCCACCTTTTAGCCATTACTATATATAGAACGATAAAGTAACAAGTAAAGCCAGTGCATATTTAAATTGAAAAGTCTTCCGGTTATAACTACGCACTTAAAAGCGCAGTTTTACGTTATTTCGTCCGTAAAAAGGAAATAGAAATTAAAGTAATAAAACCGCACACGATACTTTACGTTTCCACTTAAAACCACTGGCGTGGCGTTCCCTGCCCTTATGTAGTCACACCTTAATAGGACAATTTACACCGGGTTTTTGATTTATTAGGTGCAGCTTTTTCCAAGAATGGAAAACTTGCCTTAAATCCAGTTAGTACCCACAGCATACTACTGATTCGAACTACAATAAATAATTTAACTCTTTCATAATGTTTTTAATTTCTGACGTGTTCAGACGACACGCGCCCGCTAAGCGCACTTCACGCGCGTCTGCTCCCGCGTCTAACTCGCTTTGAAAGGGAAATGCCCATTTTTGGCCATAAAACGCCCAACAATTTGCTTTTGTTAAAAAAAACATCTTGTTTTATGTTAATTAATCTTGGTATTTATTTATCCAAACAAGATTGCAACATTTTTGCAAAAAATAAAAAGTACCGAAAAGATAAAATGAAATTAGGTAAAGCCGGAATCCATTGGTTTGTGGATAAAATAAAAAGTGGTGCCAATTATAAATTTAATTCAAAATATAATCGATTCTCTCTTCTCCAATCGATTTTTGCTGATGTAATAATTATTATAATGCCGATATAATTATTTTTGTTGATAATTTATTATGTTATGATAATAAAACTAGCGAATTCCTAGTTAATTTACCATAAATTCTTTAGATCATAACATATATGCTACTACACAATTTAACTGTTAGAGTCTGGCCAACGAAAGCGTGATCTGAAAAACGCGGCAAATTCAAAAAATCTTAATGTGGTATCACCAACTATACCTCTAGTTAAATGTTTTGATACTTGTATTTATTATAATTTATTTTTTTATTTTATTGGCTCCGTTTGGTGAAGTGTGACGGAGCCGTGACTGTCATGGATGTGAGTTAAAAAACGAGTGTGTAGATTTATTTATTAGTATGTACATAATATTAACCCACTTAACATTTAATTTATTAATTACTTAATCATCATACTCAAAATCAGAGTCCAAAATTCATCCTCTAAGGATTCATCTGTATCTGCATCATTTATTCTTCTTGATAATTGAGCTTTCTATTGGTGAAAAATAATTAAAATCGGTCCAGTAGTTTCGGAGCCTATTCGGTACAACAAACAAACAAAAAATCTTTCCTCTTTATAATATTATTAGAATAGACACACGTTAGTTACACGCGGGTGCTGACGCGCTTGGCGTGCGCTTAGCGGGCGCGTATCGTCCGAATGCGCTCTTATTAAATTTCATGTCTTGTATTAATGTTTCCATCTCGCGATAAGCACCATTAGCATTTGCAGTCTACATCTGAAGATTCTTCAGTTTTTTAATCGGACTGTTCACAAGCGTAACATTATCCAGTTAGTTTTAAAATCTCTTTGGAAGTTTAGATGATGACGTGGATACCAATTTACAGCAGTTGCTTGTTTGAAACGATCTTCGCCTTCATGTCTTAAACATCCAATTAGTTCACAAACATTTCAAAAACTAAGACATTCATATAAAAAGGCAATTATACTAAATCATACTTTTTCAACTCGAACTATATTAATGTTCTTTAACCAGACAACTCCTTGTTTTTATTCAGATACATATTCATGCCAGCCTGTTAATTCTTCACTAAATTCCTTTAAAGGAAGCTGAGGAATAATTCATAATGGTTTGGTATTTTATTAAACCTTAATAGGTACGGAACGCCTTGAATTATCATTTGTTGTTGAAACCATATTGTAGGTAATAATTATTCTAACATATATCGATACTTTTAAGGCTGTGTGAGTCAAGCCAATATATCAGCCGGTCGATATTGTAACAGCTCACCGTAAAAATTTAGGTGCAGTGAGCTTGTAGTAAACTTCATGTTCACTTCATCTATTTTCTACGGTGGGACTTTTACAGAATAGCACTGCAGGTAAACTAAGAATCACTGTGAAAACAACCAACCAATTTTTTAGGTCCCATAAATAAAACAGTTAAAAAAAAGTTAATAAAAAAATCAAAAAACCAGACTGCTTAAAAAGCGAACTAAAAGGCCGCAAACAAGAAGAAAATTATGCTGCACTGTCGGAGGATACATGTTTGCGAGCTGGCTGACCAAAACCAGATTTATCCTCCGACCGCATGATTTTCTTCTTGTTTACGTCTTTTTAGTTCGCTTTTTAAGCAGTTGGGTTTTTTGATTTTCTAATAAACTTTTTTATTTATATTTTTTCCGAATTAGGTACATTTAAACGTATTATTATATATTTTAAATCAACTCATAAAACCCTTTATTTTGATACCACACACGATGGACTAGGAAGAAAAAAAAATTGGCCTTACAATATGGCGCCCAAAAACCGCCATGTTCCTATTTGCCAATTTTAATGTAGCCAATGACACTCGCAGGGTTAAGACGAATGGATTGACGTAAGAACCATCAAAATCGGCCCACGCGTTTGGTCTCTAGAACCCGACATAGGAACAAACATACACACATTACCCTCCTTCGGCAGTCGGGTTTTAGTTTTAATTTTGCAACAAAATGTCCGAAAAGAGTCTGTAAATATTTTAGTTGCAATGCAATACATGTTTTGTGTTTAAGTTGTCAATAAGCACTGAAAATCCCGTTTTTTACTCAAGACAAAACTGTTCTGTTTAACTGTAGTTAATTCATAGGAAGTCCAAAGACTAGTTAACATGCAAAATATCCCGTAACTCTTGATTTCTCAAAGCTTCCATTGAAGATGTTACTGCACTCTAGAAAACGGTAAGAAACAGATTTATATCTTCGCCGTAATAGTCGTCTAAAACAACTGAGTCATGATTTGCTAATAGATAAAGCTCGAATACGAGACAGAAGGATTTCAATTTCCAATTATTAACAATGACTTATTATATCACAACATCTTCTTTGTTCATATTTTGAGATGCCATTACATCTTTTGCAAATGATGCAACGGATATTGACACGTACGTAAAAAGTGAAGCTCATGCTCATAGGAATATTAATAAAGCTAACCGTATATGTACGAAAAAATCACAGATCACTGTGAAATATATCTGTTCAAATATAATTTAGTTATCTCATCTTTGAATAAAGAAAGCTGTTACAAAACGATGGTATAACCGCGGCCCGCAAGGAAAGTTGAAAGCAGCGTGGTACCGGTCTGCGAACTTGAATCAACAGCGATACTATGTGACTTATGTTAATGGAGGTCGTTCAGACGTAATATGCTAATATAATATTATGTTATGAATATGTGAAGTGTATGGTTTATCGTAGAAAGTGCGATATTTGGTTCTTTTTAAGGATATTGGTGATGTAACTGAGCTTCTTTGCTTTGCGTGTGGCCTGACTGTCTTTTTTTGTTCACTTTTTATAAAACTTTTTGCTGAAGAATTGATATTCTACTTCCCATTTGTATTGAGCAATTTCTCATTATCTCATAGGAATATGTAATCACCATGATTGCTAGTAATGCATGGCATAAACTTGTTTATGTAACAAGTTTAGGCGTGATAGTTCGACGTGGGGTCACCACAATAGTTCAGCGCGTTCGACCGCTTGACCTCTTAGCGCCATGAGTCGGTTACCTTTTACTATCGAATTCCCAAAGCGAAAACCATCTCTTCTGGCATTCCTTATTAAAAATCAATTGCCGCTTAAATCTCATGAGAACGGCTCGGCTCGCGACCAAGCTGATTTTTTGTTGTTGTTTTCGTTACTGTCAGAACAAGGTGTCAAGTTATTTTTTTTGGCATATTTACCCTAAATAAATATGCACTCGTGCGAAATCACAAACTTCATCTTAAAAGATTACCTTTGTTTACTCGTGTGCTTCTCTCCACCCGCTATTAATTCTATTAATTGTGTTAGCCTCAGTGACGTCATTGGTAAAAAAGCTGAATTTTAATTATGATCGCATTATATCACGGCCGGTTGCGTACCGTACCCACTGGACCAATTTACAACATAACATAAAGTACACTGAACTGAGACTAAGTTTCTATCTTATAACAACTTAGTTCGCCATATTAGAATAGAGCATGTCATCTTAATAAATTTCGATATTTTCTTTTGCTATATTTTCTCGATTTTTTGTCCCTGTAAGTTATCAATTCCAATACTGTATTTATCGGCAGTTTCTACCATGTAGGAAGACACCGCAAAAAAGCTAATGCATTGCAAGCAATGGTTTGCAGTGCATTCAATTCGTATATCATTGGTTATAAAAGTTTATCCACACGCATACAGTCACTTCCATCAGTGGTTCTTTCAATCAGTCTGTCAATTATCACCTTTATCAGACATGAAAGTGCTGGTACTGTTCTGAACGGCTACTGGCCTTAATCTGCACACGTCAATTGTCTAATTGATGTGCGGACAGCCGACCACGCTCCACTTACTCCAGGCACCTCCCAGATTTCTAGACCAGTTTCTAGACTTGTCTACTCTTGATCTAGACTTCGTTTACTTCCTGTCCCTTTTTTATAACAAGATTTCTCTTTATTATTTTCATCTTTATTAGTTCAGACTTCGGATTGTTTGAATTGCCGGAACAGTATTGGCGTATTTTGTGTTATTTTTTCGCATTGACGTAGATATTGGCTTTGAATGCACAAAGAAAGTCAACAATTTTTTGATTATATACAGATTACCTAAGTCTACGTGAACCAATTCACGTAGCTTTAGAAATGTCTAAAATTGTATTGACTCTTGAAATTATTAGAACTATGACAAGTTTTAATACAATAAGTTAGTTAGTTACAATAAGTTTTTCTTGTAAATGTGTATAATTTTATGGTGTACAATAAAGTATATTCTATTCTATTCTATGACATATTCAGATAAAATATTTAGATCCAACGCAGTAATTACGGGTGTTCTAATTTTTTTTGGTTATATCTGTCTGTATCTGTCCCCATTGGATTCTGCTATCAATGCCTATACATTTGTCAATATGACTAATCCTTGATGCCGGTTCTTCTTTAGTTATATTCCTGCTTACATGTTTTTGGTTACCATTCCTACATGAAAGTCAATAGCTGTGACCATATATTATTTTGTTAGATTTTAGTGCTACAAACATTGGTAGTTTTCACCAGTTACTGGAAATCTAAATGTTTATAGCTACAGTTTACTACAGCCTTGTTTGGTATACAATTTTTTACCTTGAAGTGAAAAGTGTAAAAATGGAAACCGCAGAAGAAAGAACACAACCATTGTTATGAAACAAACGCAAAAAGAACGCATAGTTTCAAATCAAATCAATTTCCTGATTATCGCTCCGAGTTTCTGCTATATTTCTAATTCAAATTATTGTTTTTTTTATTTAATGTAAATACTATACCTAGTAATGTGACATATTATTTTGTATGTTATTGCTTTGCTGTTCTTGTAAGGCAATTGGATTAATTGCCTTACAAGAACAGCTCATAGTTCCAGTACAACGTTAAAAGGAAATGTGCTGAATTTTGCGTAGTTGTCACTTAAATTGGGATGTCCCTAGTAGCTCACAGATCACTTAGAACATAGACCTCGTCTGTTCCCTCACTCTTGCTTATATGTAAGAATTATTTATGTTCGTTAAAAAACTCAATATAACGATGGTTACCTGATCGAAATTTTGCGTCCCTGTATCCAATACTCGAGGCCTCAAATCATGTCGATACTCCGACTCCATATCTTCTTCTGCAGAGTGTACTATAATCACCAAAGCGGCCAACGTGGTCAATAGAGGCATGGCGGATCTCCAAATTATACCCATATTATATCAAATAGGCAACTGCGAACTCCGAATGCACTGGCTGTAGGTACGTCCACACGTATTGATGCACAAACACTGCACTAATAACAAGTTCCAAATGTTTGTATCAACTCACGCAATTGTCGCGGCACAATTGATGCATGAATTAATTGAAGCTCAGAAACCAATAGACTGAAGAGTTGAAGATAAGGAAAGAAAAACAGAAGAAAACAAAGACCGCAAAATTCACGTGCGGCAGTTCTCTATTTTTTCCAAAACGCGTGCACTCGGCCCTGGCTATTGAACGATTGAATTCGTTTTATTATCACATCATGATTGAATATATTTGTAAACAATCCGATGTCGCGGCAATAGAATAACAAGTAGACAATTAAATTACTGGCTGTTATTATTTGAGAAAAATGTGAGATTTTCGTATAAGTTTCCCGCGCTTATTTTATTTGTGAACGTGAAAGTGATGATGGCGGTTGGTGGCAACACGTTTGCCCGCGGCGGCTCGGCGCGTTCGAGTGGTACTGGTAACTCTACAAATGCACAGTGCTCCGGCAATGCGCTTCTGCAATTTTTACTTTTCTTTTGTATGTTCAATAACAACTGCATTTTGTGTTTTTTCAACATTTCTCACTCGCGTTTGAAATGTTCGATCAAACAATGATAAAGACTATTCAGGCATGTCGCCGTTATTTTTACCATGAAGCAGTGTTCTCGAATATGCATATGCATATTGCATAAGATTGATATCCATTTGTCTCGTCTCCATGGTACAGAACAAGGAAGTTTACACCTCCCATTATTTTTTTGGTTGCAGCTTTGTTTATCCACTATTTGGGAAAAGTCACATCTAAACATTCATCTACAGCACTAAGATACGGAAGAATTCTTGAGTTTAGACGATGCATACCTCAAAACTGAAGAGGCACAATAAATTTGTAAAGTCTAAAGAGTATTAAAAAGTTGTGTAAAGTTCTACTTTACGGTTCCAATGTCCCTCGACGACAAAGATGTAATTCAGAGTGTTTTCTACAATGTCTGTAAGGCTTAAAAGGCTTAAATTCAAGGGTTGCTCACAAGCAAGAATTACTCGTGCAGGCTGAATACTGCCGATAATGCGGATTTAGCAGATAGTATTCAAGTCAGTTTTAAGCGGGAATAATTTCTATGGCGCATCGCTGAAGTGGAAGTTGGAATGATAAGTACTGTTTTTGGACTGATATCAATGTAAGAGAATTGTTTTCAATATATTCTCCCCAAAATTTTATCCACCTATCACGCGTACCTTTATATTGTAATACGTACTGCGGTGGTAAGCAAAGTGACTACAAGATGTGCGAGCATTCAGATGTAGAAACGATCTAGAATAAAAATTGACCTAAACTAAAACAAAATATCCCACCATACCCCAAACGGTTGATCCATATTCAACAGCTTCGCAGAAAATTTCAGTATCCGTTTTCTAATAGATTCCAAGCTCCCTTAATTTCCATGCGGCGGGGATGGCAAATCACAGTATTATGTGAAACGGAATGTGCGCACGCGCCGCGCCGCCTCCCCGGCGGAATGCGCGCGCCGCCCGTGACGATCACATGCGCGAATTAACGTCGTTTGTTAATCATTTACTTACATCTAATAATAAGCATGGGTATAACGGGTTCGAAAGGGGGACTTTTTTAACAGCGAAAAAGTCCCCCTTTCGAACAAGGAAAAACCGCTTTACTCATACCAGAACATAAGGGAGGTAGAGGCCATCCGCCATTGACCTGGTGCTCCTATATTTGTAGAAAGAGACCTCAAACAAGTACAACTGACCACTGCCAGAATAGTCGGTACAAGTCTGAACAAATTGGTACAGCAAATTGAGGAGAACAAGACCTGAAATAACGGGATCCTTGAAGGAAGAAGAGAACAAGAAAATATATACCAAAATTATTCATACAACCTACTTTGGTTATTTAGGCCAAGAGGATCTGCCAAGCTTGTGACAGTAGCCTTCAGCTTGCCTTGCCCCATAAAGCAGATTTCTTCAATTTTAAAGCTCTTTAGTATTTACTGTTCAAAATTATCTCTGCTACTTATTGAAGCTTCCATGAAAATGATTAGTTTTATAGAGTCTGGCAAATGAAAGTTGATCCTAGAATTATTTGCAAACTTTTTATATGGCAATGATTTTTAATGTCAAATTGAGTTTTCCAAAACAAGATGGCGTGTTGTTGATGACTTGTTGTGATCTTGTTTTATGCGTTTATTAAGTGAAACATGAATAAAACTATTAAAAGTGGAGTACGGGAGATGTTGTTTCGCATGATATCTAAATATCATGAATAACAACAGGAGAAAGACGCCGAATTCATACAAAAACAGGACTGTTTACGTGTGGTGTTAGATTTTATAAGTTAGTATGACACTATTATGTTGATACTTTGGTTTAAATTCATAATTACTATTGATGCAAAAACTATTTCTCTATATCTTTTTATTCTTTTACAGAAAATCTGAAGGATGTAGCAGGGGTTAATGAGATAGAGAAAACTATAGAAAATCTTACGGAGTTAGAGCAGAAAGATACTTTTAATGGTATTCCATTTGAAGAATATCACACAAAAGCAGAGCTGCTTTGTTATGTAAAACGAAACATACCAGAACCAATATATGAAGCTGATGAAATTCTGAAGCAGAATGGGCATGAGGTATTGCGACTTCTCCCCTACCACTGCGATCTTAATGCCATTGAGTTAGTATGGAGTTTGGCTAAACGTAAAGTGGCAAGTAAAAATATTGCCCTGTCTGCAGTGGATTTGGAGAAACTTATAAAAGAGTCCTTTGAGACCATAACTCCAGCGGAGTGGAAAAAAATGACAGATCATGTCATACATGTAGAGAACAAATATAAAGAAAGGGACAGAATAACAGAAAATAATTTAAAAAGTTTTATCATAAATGTAGGAAACAGTGATTCCAGTGACTCTAATGAATCATTCCACATGGAAGTCTTAGATTCTGATTTTGATTATGATATTGAATAAACCAAAATTATTATAGAATACTGTTGTTTTTTTTATTCAGATTGATACATACATGCCTTATTTTATCTCTGCACCACCATAAGGTCGACTGGCAGAAATTGCTTAAGGCATTAAGTCCACCTTTGTATTTGTACATAAAGTTTTAATAAATAAATAATAATAAGTACCTGGGTGACCGAGCTCTGCTCGGGTGAAAATTGATTTTCTTGAGCTTGGTCACCCAGGTAAAGATGGTTTATTCTAGAAACCGACGTTTTCTATAAATGAAACCTAGCTAGATCGATTTATCGCCCCCGAAACCCACTGCATACTTAAATTTCATGAAAATCGTTGCAGCCGTTTCCGAGATTCAGATTATATATATACAAGAATTGCTTATTTGAAGGTATTAGATTAGATAGATAGATTGATTAATAATAATTGGTGTAATTCCAGTACGATGATATACAAATAATATCCAAAGCGTTACCTACCTAAAGTGCTTTTATTCAGACGAACTAAAATAAATAATACTAAAGTATCAAGTTAGTTTATTCCAAGTATTTCATACAAATTTTGGGGTTGCTATGCTGAGATTTTTTAAATTTGCCGCGCTTTTCCAGTCTCTACTTTCGTTTGCCAGACTCTAATAAGTACGCTCATAAAGCAGGTTTCTTCAATTTTAAATCACTTTAGGATTTACTGTTTAAAATTTTCTCTGCTACTAATTGAAGCTTTCATGAATATGATTAGTTTTATAATAAGTACGCTCATAAAAGTCAAAGAGTTCTTCGAAAATATAATCGTTAGCTTACAACTAGGTATTCGTTACCAATCCACCGTGACCACTTAATAAGTTAAAGCAACGCTTCGGAAAAAGCTCATGCACGATCATAGACCCGAGTACCTTCAAGTGTTGTTAAAAGTTACATAAATCGCTGGCATAACATTTAATTGCAGATAAAACCATCTTTCATATATACTCGTATGTGGTTACACGCATCTTACGTCCGACACTATTTATTTTAGAAAATTTCTTACGGTAGTTTACTGCTGCGATTACTGTCCACACTTTATCGGTCGTTAAAGACTTCCGTGTCGTACGAAAACTTTTCTAGTTTTTGTTTACCTTATTTCCTTTAGTAAACGTCTTGGCTAAATGCTTTACTACTTATGTTCAGTTGTCCCGCGTAGCGTCGTGACAAAGTAAGAATTGCCATTTTTCACGCCTACTTGCACGCCTTGCATTTCTCTCGTTCTGTTTTCTAGCATTAATCCGTCAAAAGTTGTGTAACTACAAATAGAAGATAATGACACAGTTGACGTAACTAGTCTTGATAAAGTGATGAGTTTGGTTAGGTTTGCACATTTGTATTTACCACAATTACGTTTCATCACTTCTCTCTTATGTCTTATGAGCATTGAAGGCATCTCTGCATGAGATGTGTTTACACCTTTTAAAATTGTGTAAATTTAAACAATGGGGATTTGAATTTGACAATAACGCAGTATATGAAACGCACCTAATTCGTAATCTTTTGTTGCTGATTTCTCTATGTGGGCTGCATAACGCGGATAAACAGAATAAAATGAAACGAGAAAAAAAAGCAATGAAGAAAATAAACTGATACAACCTATGACAAACACCTATATTGAAAGGTTGGTGTCGTCTAGAAAACCATAATATTACAAATCAATATCTAGGCTAAGGTATTAAGAAACAATCATTAATTGGTGGTAAAGGCGTAGAAGAAATTGACAATAATCTAGAAGTCACGAGAGATAGTATAGCTACAGATGAGGACATGTCACAAGAATATGAATTAATACTACATCATAATTTCCATCAACATTATCCCAAGCTTATCGATCCACATAATCTCATCTCATCACACGTTGTATGGGACATTGTTAACGTCACATGGCTTCTCACGCGTCGCTCTTACTTTCCATATCACCGGCATAATATTGCTGATTTAGTGAGATCGTTGCGACGGTACAAAAAGCTCGTTACTCAAGCGATCCGTACGGATCATCATACACATTCACTTGATGATATGTTAAGCATTTACTCACGTATAGATCATATCGAATAAACAGTCTGTGTCGTTTTCTTAGTCAAACGCAGAAATGATTGCTCCCATTTCCATTGCTACTAAACTTTTCCTTAACATGGTAGAAGTTGCGTGTTTTGTAGTCATATGTTTGTTTATTGCTACATTATGCACTCAATTTGAAACTAAACTAGGGTATTACGTTCGTCTCAAATTGTTTCCAAATCAGTTGACATAATCTCATAACTTTGATACATTTTCTGTTATTTTTATATTATTTGTTTGAATGTAGTATAAAGATTCTCGAATACTTAAGTTTTCTTTAAAACCGGAATGATACTCACCCTTTAATCTTAAAATCCAAATATGTATTATATATAGCTGACTCTTTTTCAAAACCAAGGTTTTGTTTTTTCTTTTCCTAAAATCGTGTTCTATTGTTATAACGGTATTTGACTGTCATAATTTTTTGTATCATATTACTCCTGTCACCTGTCCATCAATGATCAGCTATTGGATTGTTCGATTGTTAACTAAAGAAGAATGCTTTGTTTGGCTCGCTTTTATTCAATTCGGAAGCTTCTCTCGCATATTATCTAATTTGCTGCCGTCTGCCTATTTACATTGGTAAGTGGTTATATGCTGACGTTATTAACTTGATTTGTCTATAACGATTGTTTATGCAACAAAATGAATACATTAACCCAGCTTCGTTGGAAGATGGCACTTTCGTTTTGTGTACGTTTTCCTATTATTTGTTAACCGCAGATCATTTTGCGAATTGGTTACAATCTCGCATAATAAGAGTTATTCAACAAATTATTTGCATGCGTTTTGACATCGACTTCGGGAATTATAGCTACAACTCAATTCTCGTCATCATTTATTTTGATGTAGTTTTGTTTGTGATTAAATTTAATACAACCATTTGTCTTAGGCTGGTTTAAGTAATTTATTACGAATCATTTGTTTTAGAAATTAGAAAGTTATATTCCATGTTTACGGTATCTAGACCGAAAACCAATTTCGCGAAATTTGTTTAAATGAAAATGCAATTCTATAATGGAAAAGGATACTCCAAAGCTAAAAATAAATAAGTGTTGGCAAGACTTATTGTCAGTTATTCAAAAAGTTTCTCATAACAAAGATTTACTTCAAAAAAATGCACTATTTGTTAGTTTGTTTCTTAGCACATAAACAACTGTCACCAAAAAATGTTACATCACATTCCCTAAATGACGATTAGGCATTTGCAGTGGATGTTTTATCAACGACTTCCACATTGTTCTGTGTCCGCTTGTTTGTAAATTCTTCGCCTCTAACAATGTTGTATTGTGAAAGTCGCGAGCGTCTATCCGTCTGCTAATAAAACCCATAATAGATATAATTCTATGTGAAAATACAGACTTAAGTACGTGGAGATGTGGAGTTAGATAACCCGAAAGTCTTCTCATAGACTGCCAGTCTAAGACAATAGGTTAGCAGGTGTTATAAGAGTGAAAATTGAAATTGTCTGAAAGTGAGTCTGTTTCAATCGGCACCTATTGTTTGTAGTTACGCTAGCAATGCATATGTAAATAATTGTTACGTATTCTTTAATGAGAAATTGCTTTCGCTGGGGCAATTTTTGAATATGTTTTGTATCATAGGGCGGTATAATTATTGTTTTGAGAAATGTTAATGATTTTTTTGCAATTAGTGTCGGCTAAAGTGCTATATTTGTCAAGTTTTTATTTATCTTGCAATATATGTAAGTGTTCGGGTCAAATCTTGCACCTGAATTTTAAAGCAGTTATCCTCCACCGATTAAAATGAAATTTTGCATACACGTTTAGTTTGGATGAAAATGCATGGTTAGCTAAGTGACGTTATTATAAATCCAATATGGCGGACTAGTTATTTTTTGTGCACTGCCATGATATGGGTATCAAATGAAAAGGTTTGCTGAGAAAAATATATTAAAAAAATATATATATATCATTAATGATTTTTTTTGAGGTTGAATAATATCTACAATACTAAACAGCTGTGCTGTCTTAGAACCGGATCCTGAATTGAGAATTTGGAGCTAAGAACGAGTTTAACCCTCTTTTAGTGCCTAAGGCCCAGTTTTTTATCCGTAGTTAACTCAACCAACGGTTAAATATACTAACCAATGGTTTAAAATTTCGCTAAAACGCCTTTATACATCAATTGTTAGCCTCACAAAGAAATAAGTTGAAGAGTTCATTATTTGATCATTTGTAATCCTAACAATTGATTTGAAATTTTCAACCATTGGTTAGCATATTTAACCATTGGTTAAGTTAACTACGGATCAAAAAACTGGGCCGGTTGATAAGTTATCCGGCCAAAGTAGAGTTTCAACTTCAAATTCGTAATTCAGAAAACGGTGGTTATTTTTTATAAGCTCTTTCCTAATAAAACGCATAAAAATATTAACTACCGATCTCAATTTTATTAAATCAATAAAAACATGTCCGGTGAAATTCGCGTGTGTTGCCAGCTTAAACAATGTAGCGTGATTTGTTCCGATACTATCACAAATAACATCTTATAGTCAGGCAAAGCTGATATACCGCAATTACAGAAGAATTCTTCACTTTTTCTGCGGTAAATGTCTTAACCAGCCGCAAAGTGATTTTGGTCGCGTCAAATTCTTTAATGAAAATTTAGGGCTCGTTCACAAAGACCATCCGTATTTCCAGTTTCGTTTTTAACGGATCCGTCACTACTGGAAGTGTGTCTACACCGCATTTACAGTACCGTTTTAACGGCTCCGTCGCTACTGGGGGTAATGGCAGCACGCCCCACGTGGCATCAATCCGATAAACGGATCAGTATTTTAATATTGTTGTGTGTGTGAACTCTCTCATACTACATCCTACGCCATTGCCTAATAAAAACCTATAAGAAAAAGTGGACCTGTAAAACGGACAGCTGTATATTTTGTCGGACCGGTATTATCTGGAATACTGTAATGTGAGTAAAGTCGCTCATACAACTACATATGTCAGCAATGAATAAAAACGTATACGAAAATGCGAACCTGTAAAACGGACTCCTACTATGTGAACGAGCACCTGATTTGTTCAACGCACTAGTTGGAAATCGCAATTTTTTTGTTCCGTATAATGTTTTTTGGGCTTGTACGGATTGCGTAAACCTCAGTATTATAATGATCATGAATTTAGATTATTTTGCGTTAAAGGCACTTAAATATCATAACATGATACCCGTGTTCATCAAAGGTTAGCCAGAAATGTACCTTCTTGTTAATTATATTATACTGAGCTAGATATGTTTTACCGACGTCAGCGCGGCAAACAAGCTGAACACTTTGATTGAACTCCTATCCTATCCTCCTATTATCGTATATAGGTCCTATTTATATATATAGTGATATAAATAAAATGCCATGTTCCATATGTCCTGTGTAGGTAGATAAAGTATAATTTATTTATTTAATAATCACAAAATTCACAGCTCTAAAATAGTAGTTTATGCAATGGCCATATAAAAGGGGTTATTAAAACACGAGCGTAGGTTTATCAAATGAGGCGAAGCCGAATTTGATAATAATATTACGCGAGTGTTTTAATACCTAATTATATGCCGTTGCATACACTACTTTATCTTCACTCATACAGTTGAAATAAAACAAAAGTGGAAATGGAAAAATATTTGGCATGGCGGGCAATTTAGATTCTCATTGCGCAGCGCGCGCATCCACAGACAATGAAACTTCTTTACTACAGCCCATACGCGCCAGAAAATTAAAAAGTAAAAGTGTGCTATAAAAATTAAAAAGTTATTTTATGATGCAGTTGTTTGAAAATCGAAGGAAAATGTTGAACTGTAATGGTTTTTTTTTTAAATTTTACCTATCCACGAATATAAAGTACGTGTTTATACAATATTTTTTGAATTCGTATTTGGAACATTACGTTGTGAGTGTAGATAAAATAGCTTAACACACTTGCACTTTATTTCTTTTTAATGATTATGACGACTCTATTAGTAAAATATTATTGCATAAAGTACAGACATTTCGCCAATATTTTTTAAGTCTATGTCGAGCCTCCAGGGTGAAATCAGGCATTAAATCTTCGCCAATAAATTTTAAGAATTTTCCTTTTTGCTTTCAAACAAATGTTTAGGTGTTCAAGCGTCGTCCTTTAGGCATACCAACATTTCAAACTCTTGCATTGATCTGATCACTGTTTGTAATCAAAAACATTTGTCAACATGGTCTTCTTAACAACATTATCATTGTTCCAGGTGGGCTGTGTCCACAGTAATGACGAGGCAGAACAACATCCAGCTAGCTGATAATGACGTAACAGCTTTCATCCCTCTTTGGGACATGTGCAACCACGAACATGGCAAGGTAAATCCTTTTATTTGTAAATTTTCATAGATAATCTCCTTCTGGAGAGGACGGAAAGTTATGTCGGACTTCTATCGACGAAAACTTCACAGTTCCTACCATGAGTCAAGGACCGTTAGTTAATTGCACACACACCCCTGACTTGATGGTGAAGTAAATCCTATTCAACGGCTGATCGGCTTTAGATAAAAGTTGGTGTCATAGCAAAAGATTACGAAAGAAGGTACTTTTATCCCGGTTTTGTATATCAATACCGGGATTATATATAAATTAACGTAACGTAACATTTATCCAAAATTACGTTAAGTGATACTTCCGGTATCGAATTTTAAGGGTCATATCCATCACCTGATATGAACCCTGTAAGGGCACAGCAATTTTCATTACCAAAAAAAAATACCATCTGTTCGACAATGTCCAATTACATATCATGCAATCTCAACGTAAAGATTATCTCTGGAAGTAAAGTTGTATGAAACACCCAAGGGAGTAAAGTGATTTGAATTTGGAACGTCCAATTCGTGTGGAAACTCTTAAGTTAAAAATGCCCATAATAATATGTATGGCATTGTAAAGAGGTTGGTTCGAAAATCGAATTGGCCACCATACGCAGAATTCAAACAAAAAAGGCGCGATTTCGAAAAATGTGAAACTAAAGACGGTGTTTGGTGCTGTGATTTTCAGTGAATATTTTTATTGCAATACTAGCTTCTGCCAGCGGCTTCGCCCGCGTGAATGTCGAAAATTGTCCCGAGGGGACATATTCCCGGGATAATAAGTATCCTATGTGCTATTCCTGACTATAATCTATCTCTGTGCCAAATTTCATCCAGATCCGTTCAGTAGTTTTTGCGTGAAAGAGTAACAAACATACATACATCCAGCCTCACAAACTTTCGTATTTATAATATTAGTAGGATTCTTGTTGGCAAAAAATGGCGCGCGCTAGTGATTCTACTCAGAGTTTATCAAACTTTATCCTTCTATTATAGTACTAATGTGTCCAATATCAATATTAACTTTTGATTTATACTAATTTCAAAATAAATACTTTATTTATGGAGTCCTGGCTTTTTAATGGCTCGCAGAAGGTATGAAAAGTAGAGTATGCTCCTCTGGGATAAAACCTGTCTTCTTCTTGGGCAGCTTGAACCCCTCGCTTCAGAACATATATTGGACACTACATAACTCCCTGGCTGCTCAGGCCCGTGACGTAAGACACTGCTTTATCACCTTGGAGCATAATCTACTAATACAACCCTTGGAATAAAAATACCGAGTTTCCTCCGTGCCTCGGAAAGCAAGTTAAGCCTTTGGTCCCGGCTGTCATTTGAAGATCTTTAACAGTCGTTACAGGTAGTCAGAAGCTTGAGATCTGACACCAGTTGCCAAGTGGGTACCCTGTTACCCAGTTACTGGGTTGTGGAGCGAAGATAGGCAGTCGCTCTATGTAAAACACTGGTACTCAGCTAAATCCGGTAAGACTGGAAGCCGACCACAATATAATTGGGAAAAGGCTAGGCAGATTGACAACCCATGGAATAAAACTCTTCACTCGGACGAAGCCGCAAGCAGAACTTGTAAGGAATAAAATTATTGACTGTCGTTTGAATGAACCAGGGGGGTGTGACCATAACGCCGGTTTAATTCAAAAACCAACTAACTGCCCACTTTATGATTTTGTGCTAGGGCGTTTATAAAGTTTGTATCAAAAAAAAACATGTACTATCTTAGATAATGCTATTATGAAAAACAGCATCTGATTTATAATACAATCACGTATGCGTTGATTTATAGCAGTTCATAGAAAAGTAACAGGGTTGCACAGAATATTGCATTTTGTGCCCTAAACGCCCTTATTTAATTGCTTTTACCTCCCTACAAAATAAAGGCATTATTTTCAAAATTAAGCGCTACTGTAGAATCTCAGAAAGTCACTGGTCATTAATTCAAATATATACATCGAACAATAATGTATTATTCTTATAAATCCTGTTAGTTTCGACAAAAATGCAAAAAAATGATATTTTAGTCGCTTTTACTAGCCGATATTTGTAGAAACTTTGAACTAACCTATGTAACCGTGTCCCTTAACAAAGCGTTTTCATCATGAAAACTATCTAAGTGTTAAAGATGGTTTAATAAATTGAAAATAGATTGATTAAAAACACACCTGAGATGAAAAAAAATATATATTTAAGAAAAACGGACACAAAGGCATGAAAAACTTATAAAAGAATATTCTTCATCAGAAGTCAATCAGACACAGTAGCATCCGGTTTAAGGTTAAATTTAGTTTCCTTCATCACGCGCTAAATTTTCATTCCACGCATGATATTCTTCGGGGATTACTCTTTTTTTGCACAATTTCAGCAAGTCGATGGCATTTGTAGTTGCAGCTGGTAAATTCGCTACTGACTTTTTTGTCTGGTTCTATAGTGGCGAGCGGGAATGTCAAGACCAGCAGTAGAAGTAGCTTCCACGTTTGTTGCCTGAACTTCAAGATCTACAACCAACGAGTCCTCAGACGTGTCATAGTTAGGCTAAATTTTAATTTGTCTCTTTTCGTATTTCTTTCTCCTTATTTTTAACCAGTTCACTCTGTCTCCTATGCTTTTATTTTTGTTTTTCACTATGTATGATGCCTGCCCAAGATTTTAAATTCAGCGGCACGAAAACTTGGCCACATGCGAGTTTATCGATAAGTCGTATAAAAAATAATTTTTGACACTGAATTATGGGTCATCATCATCTTCTTGCCTTTGTCCCATGTTGCTTGGGGTCGGCGCAACACGTTTTCTTCTTCTATACCATCCTGTCCCTCGTCACTCCATCACTGACGCCCTTTTCTTTCATATCATTCCTCACACAGTCCATCCATCTTTTCTTTGGCCGTCCCCTCTGTCTCCATCCATCCACATCTATCATCACACTGAATTATGGGTAAATGCACTAAACAAGTGTTTTTTATTTATATGTGTGGCTTCCCATGCGGCCAGTGCTCCATTTCGAAGTTGGTTGAGATTCTGGCGGGTTGGAGGTGGACTTGGTATTTCTTTTGAGCAAGTCCCAGAGCATATCTATTGTCTATTGGGTTTAGGTCCGAACTACGAGCTGGCCGCTGCAATTTTGAAATACCGACGTTTTGAAGATATAGTGTAGTACTTATTACTACTCATCAACACAATGTGCAACGTATGGGCGTAGATTATAGTGCATTAGGAGGAACTCGTCGTGCCCAATGAACCACGAATATGGCAAAACATGTTCTTGAAGAACCTCCTCGATGTATCGGGTTGCAGTTAACCAGTTATCAACAATAACCAGCTCCGTACGAGCAACGGAACTTATTTGTCCCCAAACCATCAAAGAACCTCCATGAAAATTCCCAGTTTGTAATTAGTAGAAACTTCTCTCCTCTTCTTCTCCACACTTGCTCCCGTTCAACTGGTGCGACGCGATTCGACACTCATTTGTGAACAGAACTCGAGCCTATTGCTCGTGGGTCCATCTGGCGTGTTCACGTGCGAACTGAAGTCGAGCTACTCGGTGATGTCTAAGAAGTTCTGGACCGCGTGCTGGTCTACGGGCTTTTATATTTACTTCGACCGTTCGTCTTCTCAAGGGTCGACGCATGCGCGTTCAGAAATTGCAGAATTTAATTTAAACCAACTACCCGCGGTTAATCGGTTTAACTTCTCAATATTTTGTTGAGATCATGATCAAAATTCTCAAAATTATAGAAGTAAAACCTACTAAACCTATTTACTAACAATGACTTCTTGATTGTGTGTCAAGAATAAATGAATAATCAACAAGTAATAGCTATTATCCTTTAATAACTGCTATTATCATTGAATATTAACGCTATTTCCTGTATTTTCTAAGTACTAAAACCATATATTTGCATGTGATCGATTTTCTTTCCAAAAAATCCGTATATTTTGCAGGTTTTTTTTATTTTGAAAACTGATTAAATTTAAGTATCTTGTTTGACTTCGAAACAAAACATAATTTTGCTGATTAACAAGGAATATTTGTTTTGCATATAAACGGTATGGTTAGATAGTTGGTTTCACCATTCAGTATCTCTGAAACTAACCATCGCACGGCTTAATATGTTTTACCAGTAGAAAGAGAATAAAATTTCGAATCGGTTGGTATATTTAACTCAAAATCCCAAAATCACCGAGTTAGTTGGTTTTTGAATTAACCCGGCGAATAAGCTCTTAGAGTAACTTTATTTTGAGTGTGTGTAAGGGACAGATGTATATGACTTGTATACATCTGTCACTTACGCGATCTCAAAATAACCTTACTCTAAGAGCTTATGGTCACCCCCCTGATCTTAACATCATGTTTTCTTTCACAAATCTTTTGTATTTGCGCAATGACCGTATTTGACCGATAACTGTCATGTCATACCTGTAATATTACCAAGTATGATAGGTACCAACTCTCTATGCTCAAACAGTAAAGTTACGTATAATATTGCTCATCCATCACATAAGCCGTACCCGTCAATTATACAATTACATTATTAATGTTTCATCATCGTGTCAACATAATAACAGTGTTTTATAGAAAATTTATTAAAAGTGAACATCATAGACTTTCTATTAACAAATGCTGGAAACAACAACTTTGCAAAGAAACGCCGTGACTAATGTTACGTAGAAAAATTGCTAGAAAATAATTAACAACTATTTAAAATATTTTATCTACACTCACAACGTAATGTTCCAAATATGAATTCAAAAAATATTGTTTAAACACGTACTTTATATTCATGGATAGGTAAAATTTAAAAAAAAAAACCATTACAATGCAACATTTTTATGTATATGTAACAGGGATTTACGGGAAATACTACTTTTACACTAAAACAGTTCCCTTGTTTGGTAGGACATGGTGTTCTTTATATAATAGTGGGCCGTGGTCCGGATCCAGACCGGCGACCGACCTATTTTTAACCGCCGACGGAAAAAGAGGGGTGTTATGAATTTGACGTGTGTTGCTGTGTATCTGTTTGTCTGTGTATCTGTGTGTCTGTCTGTGGCATCATAGCTCCGAAACGTATGAAACGATTTTCATTTAGTTTTTTTGTTTGAAAGGTAACTTTGTCCACAGTGTTCTTAGCTATGTTTGAATAAAATCGGTTCAGCCGTTCAAAAGTTATCCGCATTTTACTCTTTGAATCTGGTTTTTTTCGCAAGATATCGTGTCATTAATGCGTGTTTCGATAAATTGTCGATTGAATAATATGAAATAAAAATAAAAATTTACAAATCATATCAATAAAAATCAAATAACTTATCTGTAAGTCTACCTGTAAATGGAATTCTCTGCACCCTCTGTATTATTATCACACTAATAATATTATAAAGGTGAAAGTTTGTGAGTATGTGTGTGTGTTTGTATGTTTCTTACTTCTTCACGTCAAACGGCTGGACCGATCTGGATGAATTTTTTCACAGAGATAGATTGTAGTCTGAAATAGCACATAGCATATTTTTATCCCGGGAACAAGTTCCCTTGGGATAATTTACGAAATTAACGCGGGCGAAACCGCTGGCAGATGCTAGTCTGTAAATAAAAAATAAAAAAAAATTAAATATCAACATAAAACACTAAGCGCAAACAACACCTGAAATTTGTGCTTATGATCCATAGGTAAAAATTATTTCCATGAAATAATTCTTATTTTTTTGGAAATGTGTCCACTTATTTGTATTATTCCGTAAAATTATACTTACGAGTACCAAATATCATAAAACAGTGATAAAAACACGGGTATAGCAATAGCACAGTGACTCGATAAACTGAAAACAATAAAGCGCACATTCCGCGTTAGTTTGGTTATTGCCTCTCAATTATTTTGCCAGTTTTTTTTTAGGTGACTTAAATTTTTGTCATATGTAATACTAATATACATCTTATATGTTGACATACAGCCAGTAAAGTAAAGATTAGGTTTGAAAAATTAAATCTGTAATTGTCAATTTTAAATTGGGGACGACGTGAAAGGAGACTTGTAAAGGAGCATACTTGGCACTGTGATAATATTCTTGTATAAGCTGCATTGTTTTCTTGCCTGTATATTTAGATGTATGTTTGTATTAATGTATCTTTTTTAGTATTTTGTACCTATTCTGTGCAAATAAGTAATTGTTTGTTGGTATATTTGCATCAAGTGCAATCCTATATCGTGGGCTATCTCTTTCCATTCCTCGTTTCCTGAGGCCTTAGTGCGAGTTTTTTAACGTACTCACTCTTGATACCTTAAACGATCTCTTATGTCAAAATGTATAGGAAAAAGAGGTTGACGGCGCTTATCCAGTTTCAATACAAATTGAGGTTTACGTTAACGCGATTGACGGTGAGTAAAGTCAAAGTCAAATATATTTATTTCAATTAGGCCAATAAGCGGCACTTTTGAACGTCAAAAATTAAATGTAAATAAAAAATGTACAAGTAATAAAAATTGACTCTACCGTGCATTCGGAAAGTAGCTTGTTATGGAGAAGAACGCACAAGAAACTCCATACTTACTCTTTTTAAAAAAAATATGTTTTACAATGTTTACTTATGTACATACATTAATAAATTCATATATGTGAGGACGATGCACCCAAAAATAGCACTACCCACTATACAACGTACAGGTATAAAGTAATAAAAGCACTAACAGGTAAATTCATTAGTTTTATAAATAGGAACATGGTTCTCACATACTTACAAATATTGCAAACATAGGTAAAATACCTAATTCAACAACAACGGAACCTTGTGTGAGTCAAATTCTGGAAAAATATAAAAAATAACCTAAGAATACAAAAACTATGAATAGGAATACAAATTAGCAAATTTGATTTTGTCCACCCCAAAGATTGCCCTACGGAGCGGGACCAACATGTTGCCAAGCATTCTTATCTTGAATATAATCATCTAATTTGTAATATGCTTGTTTACAAAGTGTGCTTTTAACTAAAGTTTTAAATTTACTTTCATTTAGTTTTAATATATCACAAGGTATTTTGTTATAAAATTTAACACAGTACCCCATGAAAGATGAGTGTACTTTTGCTAGTCTATAAGATGGTTGATCTAACTTATCAAAACTCGCACTAAGGCCTCTGGAAGAGATCGCGTAATACGATAAGGCCGACTGTTGTATGTTTGTTTGTATTTCTTTATGTATTTTATTTGTCTTGGTGCACAATAAAGTAAATAAATTAAGAACCCCAACTCGTCTCAGTCGCCCGCACCGTTACAATGGAAAAAACCCGCGAAGGCGCTGATACCCCTCAGTAGCTGATTTTAAAATGAGAATCACGTTAAAACGGCTAGTCGTAATTTTTTGGAAAAATATATGTTACATCAGAGCATATTCTGAATAATTTTGAGTTTTATTTGTATAACCTAGCGTAATTAATTAGTAAAGACAAGTTATGTCTAACACGGACAAAAAAAACGACAATCGCACCAAAACCGCCGGGCGTATTTTATTGCAATTGTCACTATCTCAAAGATAATTTAATTAAACTACTTACAACTTTACCTTTTTTTTAAAGTCCTAGAATATAAGGTAAGTACAAAAACTACTAAATTTTGGGTCGCGCGGGTGTGAACCGAGTGCGCGTTTTGTTCCCTCAAGGTCGTCGGGGATAGTCGTCGTCTTCAATAAATAACAAGCTGTAACTGACAATTTAAGTATTCGAGGAGGAGTCGAGTTGGAGGATTGACTTGGAATATAGGACTAAACTTACTATCCCGTCTTCTTTTCTGTTATAGGCTGAAAATGTTTCTGTATAACTGACTTGTTATTTATATTCATAAGCAGCTCTGAAGGTGTATTTTTATTGATGTTTATAAGGCCCAATGCAATTGTATTTGATATCAATTAGCATGACAGTTTGTTGATATTTTGGTTAAACACTGACAATAGATGACATGAGATTAGATCAGGAACCTTCTCTGAGTCTAATTTTTTGCTATAGCGTGTCGCCTTCTAAAAGGTATTTTTTAGGGTTCCGTACCCAAAGGGTAAAAACGGGACCCTATTACTGAGACTTCGCGGTCCGTCTGTCTGTCTGTCTGTCACCAGGCTGTATCTCATGAACCGTGATAGCTAGACAGTTGAAATTTTCACAGATAATGTATTTCTGTTGCCGCTATAACAAAAAATACTAAAAACAGAATAAAATAAATATTTAAGTGGGGCTCCCATACAACAAACGTGATTTTTGTGCTGTTTTTTTGCGATAATGGCACGGAACCCTTCGTGCGCGAGTCCAAATCGCACTTGGCCGGTTTTTTTATTTAATATAGGCTCGCGCTTGACTACTATCTATCTCACCCGATGGTAAGCGATGATGTGGTCAACGATATAGTAGGTAATTGAAAATATGCAAATTCAAAACATAATTCATTTGATAACACCGTTTATTTTTTAACACTTGTTATTGGGTTTTTCAATAGGAATTACTTAGTAGCTGCCCAGGGTTTGGAAGTTGGTGGTGTGACATACCCGTGCCTTGGAAAGCACATGAAGTCGTTGGTCCTGCACCATCAGGTGCTCATCCCGACCATGTCCGATTGCCGTCCGATCGGCAGGCTTATTACGTATCTTTTGCAAGAGCAAAACGATAGCGATTTTTTGCGCAATAATTGCTCTTCTATACAGAAGTTTTAGAGTTGTTGGTGTTTTTTTTTTAAATAATTGCATTTGACAAACAGCGACCGATTAGCAAACGATTGTGTAGGACCTACCATACCTACACTGCAACAATGCCGACTTTTATGACATTAAGCGTTTAATTGCTATCGTTTTGCTCTTGCAAAAGATACGTAATAAGCCTGCGGGTTATGAGAGTAGAAGATCAGGGATTGCTTGTGTGTGCGCAAACACTTGGGTACTATAATATATCCTGCGTCCTTGGCTAATCTCCGATGAGACTGGCCACCTTGACCGAAATTCGGTTGAGAGGATTTTTTTTAAGTACCGTCCTGCTTACTCAGTCCAATCGTATATTTGCAGATAACAACAGACTTCAACAAAGACTTGGACCTGGGACAGTGCTTCGCGTTGCGTGACTTCAAAGCCGGCGAGCAGATTTTCATATTCTACGGTGCGAGACCCAACGCTGACTTGTTCCTGCACAATGGGTAAATTGGTAATCTTTATTTATTTGTGTCTTGTGATTTAACACTATTAGGGATGCTCGATTCATCGAACACTCAGTGCGAGTGCGGTATAATTCTCGCCAAACTTCTTGGCCGCCCTGATGTTGGCTACAATGGCTGCGCAGTAGCAAATCTCATACAAAAACAGCACCGATCCGTGCCTAGCGCATCGGAAAGCAAACTTCAGGGCGGCCTCGAAGTTTGAACGAGAACTATACTCCTTGTCAAACCTTTTCCCATTTGCTGGAGTGTCCCAAATGTTCTCTCACCTGCACCTGCGACGATCTGAACAGGGCCTCCGGTGCCGCTGAAAACGTAGCTACAAATTGGGCTCAAACTGTATGTAAATGTACCCTCGACACGAAAAGAAAAAATAAAGAACAATGGCGAAATTTTAGCTGACTTAAATTTGAGCGTCTGAAAGTGAGTTATATACGAAAGACATTCTATTAATTGTCTATGTTTTTTAAAGTATTATTAGGCCTGGTCCAAAATAGATTAAAAAAACATAATAAATAAAAAGTTATTTGATTTTTTAGTTCATTTCTTTAGCATAGTGTTGCCATTATATATTTTATCTGCTAAGTGACAAGTAGTAACTATATTAAGTAATAATATCATTATTGTATTTATTGCAGTAAATGAGTTAACAATACAGTTTATGTCTAAGTGTAGATGCTCCTTGCAGGTAGGTAATAATATTGTAGTGTAGTAGAAATAAATGAATTACTTTCAATTAATGATTGGCAAAAAGACTAGTACCCAAGTCTAAAAAAAAGCTATAGCTTTGTTGTTGACGACAACCTTTTGATACGAGTCAAAGTCACTTAGTTTAAATAAATATACTCTTTCCAAAGAGTATACTACACATTTCATGCTAAAATAACTAGGTAAGGGAAATACTAATGCGATATTCCTCATTTACTTCCACGGAATTGAATAATATTACCTAATAAACACATTATTAAAAGTAACCCAGACATAACCTACAAAAGTGTATGACTGAATCTATTATTCTCTACATTCTCGAAGAAAAATTCTTGCACAAACTAATTCAGAAGATCACCCTGAGTTAAACCAGATATTTTTCATTTAAAGACTATTGAATTTAATCTCAGCTAAAACAATGTATGGGCACCTGCCATTGTTCTTTGAATGCGGAACCTTTACCAAATCCGAATTAATATCTAGTCCGAGATTTTATCTACTTCCTGAATTTTGATAGCTCCAAATACATATTGTTCTATGCTATTAATTCTGGGCTTAGTCAAAATTATGCGATAATGTAGATCAAAGTTATATAATGCTGACCCCGTCAGCTTTTATGGATCTTTATCCGTTTTATCAGACCCAAACTTTTGCTTCTAATGAATTTATTATGGACTGGCTTCTGCCAGCGGCTTTGCCCGCGTGAACGTTCGAAATTATCCCTATTATTATTATTATTCTTGTGATAAAAAGTATCATTATGTGCTGTTCCTGACTATGATCTAACTCTGTACAAAATTTCATCCAGATTTGTCCAGCCGTTTGGGCGTGAAGAAGTAACACACACACTCACAATCTTTCGCCTATATAATATTAGCTTCTGCCAGCGGCTTCACCCGCGTGAAAGTCGAAAGTTATCCCGAGGCAACATATTCCCGGGATAAAAAGTATCTCTATGTGCTATTCCTGACTATAATCTATCTCTGTGCCAAATTTCATCCAGATCCGTTCAGCCGTTCTGGCGTGAAAAAGTAACAAACACACTCACAAACTTTCGCCTTTATAATATTACTAGCTTCTGCCAGCAAATGTCGAAAATTATCCCAAGGGAACATATTATTCCCGAGATAAAAAGTATTCTATGTGCTATTTCCAGACTACAATCTATCTCTGTGCTAAATTTCATCCAGATCCGTTCAGCCGTTTGAGTGTGAAGAAGCAACAAACACACACACACTCACAACCTTCCGCGATTTAACGAAATATCTAAAACCGCTTGACGTATAAAGGTGAAATTTGGCAGGGAGGTAGTTTATAGTTAGTAGACGTCCGCTAAGAACGGATTTTGCGACAGGGCCGGATTTAGGGGGTCTAAGGGCTCTCGCAAGTTTGTATGAAAGTACTTAATTTTTTGAGCTACTAACTTAAAATTGGGCAGGGAGGTAGCTTATAGTTAGTAGACGTCCGCTAAGAATGGGTTTAGCGACAGGGCTGGATTTAACGACAGGGCCGGATTTAAGGGGTCTAAGAGCTCTCGCAAGTTTGTATGAAAGTCCTTCATTTTTTAGCTACTAACTTAAAATTTTGGCAGGGAGGTAGTTTATAGTTAGTGGACGTCCGCTGAGAACGAATTTTGCGACAGGGCCGGATTTAGGGGGTCTAAGGGCTCTCGCAAGTTTGTATGAAAGTCCTTCATTTTTTGAGCTACCTACTTAAAATTGGGCAAGGAGATAGTTTTTACTATTTGTTGCCTTAAAAAATGTTGCTTAGTGTGATAGGCATTTTCTGTTGACTGAAATATAATAAAAATAGTTTGCGTTAAACAACATTAAACTTTATAATATTAGTGTGATTATTTATTTATTGACGCCAACACATCACTTAACAGTCCGAAAAGTAATTATAATTAAGAACCAACTTAAGGGTTTTAGAAAAAATAATAATATTAATACGGCTATTTTCGAATTCTTGAATATCATAATGCCAAATGTTGATAAAAAAATACCTATATGTGCCTTATTCACTGATTTATCAAAAGCGTTTGATTATGTAGATCATGACATACTTTTAAGTAAAATTGAATCATACGGTATACGAGGAAATGTGCTTAATCTGATTAAAACTTACCTAAAAGGACGCAAACAATTTACAGAAATTTCTAGAGTCTGTCTAAAAACAAAAAAAGAAAAAAAAAGGTACGCTTCTTCTCGAAGAAATATCAAATTTGGTGTCCCGGAGGGCAGCATACTCGGCCCCTTATTATTTCTACTGTATGTAAATGATTTGCCTAGTGAAATGCCAAATCCAATGGTCCTTTTTGCTGATGACAGCACTTTGATAATTAAGTGTCATAATAGAGATTCGTATGAAGCTAATGTTAATATTACGCACGAAAAATTTATAAATTGGCTTAATAAAAACAACTTAATTATAAATCTAGAGAAAACAAAAGTAATGCACTATTACCAAAGAATATTAGCGACAAATATGAATATACATTATAATGGACAAACAATAGATAAGGTCAGTGAAGCAAAATTTCTAGGAATTACAATTGATAGCCAACTGACATGGAAAACTCAAGCAGATGATGTATGCAAAAAACTAAGTTCAGCCGCTTATGCTTTATATAGTTTAACAAAAAAAGTTAACATTCAGACAGTATTGATGGCATACCACAGTCTAGTTGTTTCTGTATTGAGGTTTGGTATAATATTCTGGGGAAACTGTAGCGAGAGAGAAAATATTTTTAAGGCGCAAAAACGCTGTATTAGATCTATGTTTAAACTCAATGTGACCGACAGCTGCATACCTTTATTCAAAAAATATAATCTTTTAACTTTTGCATGCTAATTATGAAGGTGGCAGCCGGAGGACTTAAAAAAAACCAAAATTATTTATAAAGGTTTTAATTAAGATTAAAATTACAGTTTAACTTATACTAGTATTTAAGTCTAATTTCGGACGATGCTAGTACCGAAGTGCGTTACCAATCATATTCTATTTTATTACGATACAATAAGTCATGCTAAACGTGGATGCGGTGTCAGCAGATTTGGAAGTAGGTGGCCACTCGGCGGCACGAGGCGTCCGTTCGCTGAGTCAGCAGGTGGCGTGTTCGAATTTTATGTAGAAACATCCGTTTGACGTAATTTCCATATCATGTCGCTATTCAGCTGATTTGGTGTAGGCAGGGCACGTAACACCTCCCCCCTCAGAACAGCAACTATTTGAGAATCTTGAGCGAGAATGTTGCTGGAGTCTGTTCCGTGATTGTGGGTGATTCTGCATCTTCGTATTGATGATTTTCAGGGTTTACATCTGATTTCTGTGGCTTCGTAAGTTTTGTGCAAACGTTATAGCGACGTATAGTGATTGTGGTGATCAGTACAGTTGCACTGAATAGTATGACGTATAGTGGAATCGTCGTATGGTATAGTAAATTTTCCGCCGTTGCGTGTTCTATTTGTACTGGGTGTTGCATTAAGATTTTATCTTCGATTTCATGTAGGCTTTTCAGGTGCAGTGGGTTTAGCTTCAGATGTGGGATGGTTTCTTCAACAATATTCAGGTTTGTGGGTATTTCGGTGATTTTCAGTGGCTGCCCTTTGATATAGTCGTTGGTGTTGATAATAATGAATCGCTCGGTGCGTAGTAGACATTTTTGCGGGATGGTAGCGAGGTAACTTCCATGCAGGGAGATGAATTCTTGACGTTCGCAGTGTAGCTCCGTCCGGGTCGGTTGTGGGAAGATGAGCGTATAACGTCTGTCATCCAGTTGTTCCATGGCTGCCTTGGTCAGTGTGAGCTTCGTAGGCAGGCAAGATTTCTCCAAAGATTGGTTGTAGATGAGACTTTGGATGCAATCTAGATGTCCTCTTGTTGGTTGACGGTTGATTTCTTCTTCGCAGAGATGATATGGGCCGAACTTCGGGCATTCAGCCTCTATGTACTTGAAAGCTTTCCCATTAGTTGCAAGGAAAGGGTAAGGAGGAATATAGGTATACATAAGTTTATTGGGAACTATCGCTAGTCTGTATAATTCGAACTTATCGGAGCTGGTTATTGGAACTTTAAATATAATAACAATTTTTTTATTAGTGTAGTAGTACCCGGGTTTTATAACAGTATAATACTCTCTTAGATCTGCATCTATTAACTGATCCTGGCCGTAAATAGATATTAATCGCTTAATCATGTTACTTAAAGTATATATGCTTAACATACTATGATGGGTTCTCGATGCACGTATAAAAGCTAAGGTATCTTCTATCCTAGTTATTTCTAAAAATAAATCTTCCGCATTGTCGCTAATTATAGTCAGCAACTGGGCAAACTTTGCGAATCTTATAAGGTCATTTTTCGCACTAGTTTTCTCGTCTAAGATTAATCCTAAGGTACTATTCAGCCTCTCTTGATTGCTAACAATTTTTGAGAGTATGTCGCTGTATCGGGTGATCCAAACTTTGTTAAGACTGACATGCTCATTGAATTCTGATACTATTTTATCGTTGTTACTTTCTAAAAGATTGATTGCATTATTATATTTTTGGGCATCCGTATGATCTAGGTTTCCGGTAATGCTTTTTATAACGGACCCTAGTCCGTCTACAAGACCTCTTTTACTACGACCGGGTTCTAGTGTTTTTAATTGTGAACTGGTTTCAGTTAACTTATTAGTTAAATGGTTGATTTGAAGTTCATACAAGAGGAAGGATTGGTTGTCTAGTTTAGTCTGGAAATAGTCGAGTTGAGACATTACAGAATCAAGTCTGTGTTTAATGTCAGTTAAATCTATGTATTGTAGGAAGGTGTGGTAATGTGTAATGAGCCTTGTTTGTCCAAGGTTAAAAGGTAAAAGTCCGGGTCCATTGTCCAAGCTTTCAAGTCTTATCTCGAGCGCCGTTATTTGTTGGGCTAACATTGTCAGCAGTATCCTGTAACAATTTTGATTTATTAGGGATACGTTTGAGTCGAGACTTAGCTACGGGACCTTTCTTTTTGGAGGTGTATATATGAATCGGAAGGTCAGCTAGAACAGTGTCATGTGTGTAGCGTGGTGCTAATTTTTGTCGGTTGGCTGCTGGGTTAGAAATAAATACTTGTTGTTCCGGTTGGTATTCTATTTCGGGCTCTCTGTCCTTATTCCTATTTCGTATGATGTTTGTACGGTCAGCAAGAGTAAAGTCATTGATAAGGTCGTATACAGTTTTCATCTGGTCTCGGTGTGTCAAAATATATTGTTGCATTAGGTGTTCAGTCATGTTAATGTCAAGGGGGTCTCTTGGGTCAAAGTGTCCTCTAACTATGTCATGTGGCCTACACTTGGTGAAGCTGTGAACTGAACTATTATAGGCTAATAAGGCATAAGGCATGAGGTTGATTACGGGTTCGTCCTTTTGACGTAATCGTAAAATACGTAGGTGTTCTAGTAACGTAGAGTGAAATCGTTCAATGATTCCGTTATCGTTAGGAGAGTGTGCTAATGTTCTATGGTGGTTGATTTTATGTAATCTTGTAAATTCGGAAAATAGTTGGTTTGTGAATTCTGTGCCGTTATCGGTCACTATTGTTAACGGTAACCCATGATGTGTACAATAATTTAAAACTGCTTGAAGTATGCTAATTGCTGTACCATCTCTCAAATGGTACGCTTGTCCATATTTTGAGAAAACATCTACCACTGTCAAATACTTTTCGTTTTGAGCTGTGAATAGATCCATGTGTATTAATTCGAAGGGTTTAGTTGCTGGGGGTACTACATTAAATTGAGGTCTAATCGGGTTCCTGTCATATTTCGTTTGTCCGCAGATGGTACACTCATTAATGTATTTAGCTATTTCTTCCCTCATTTTAGGCCAATAATATTTTCGGGATAGGGCGAGATGACACTCATTTATTCCTCTATGATTAGTTTTCCCTTCATGATAGTGTTTTATGATTTCTTGCTGTCTTAGGTACTCTTTAACGTCTTCTAGTTCGGTTTTGGCTAATACTAAATTAATTGCTGAGCTTTTAAAACTATTCTGGATTATGGGTATAATTGAATACATCCCTAAGGGTGGAGTAATTTTTATAGCGGTTTTAACTTTAGGGTTGACGTATTCTTTTATAGCATTTACTACGTCTTGTTCTAAGTTCGATTCTGAAACCTGAATAAATGTCCGGGTGTGCGTGTCAAAAGGTTTAGTAGCGGTTGTACGTCGTTTAATGTCACCTACTATGGTAATGCATAATTGTCGGTGAAATTTGTTCAAAGGTTCGTCAGTGATTGGTACTTCTAGAATAGGGTTTTCAGAGCTGGTATGTGCAGTGGCTGTGGTGGAACCTGTTCGAGAAGGTGGTCGCTCTGAAGGGTTGGCTAACATTGACTCTGTCTCCTCGTTATTAATTTCTACTCGGGATAATGCGTCTGCGTTAGTGTTATACTTTCCCTTTTTGTAGACTATAGTGTAATCGTACTCACTTAATTTAAGTCTCCACCTAGTCAGTCTTGAGTTGGGCTCCTTAAGGTTCATTATCCATTGTAGTGGCTTGTGGTCGGTGAGTATTTTAAATTTACGACCAAATAAATAAGGCCTGAAGTACTTTGTAGCCCATACTATAGCTAAAAGCTCCTTCTCGATAGTACTATAATTGGTTTCACTATCGTTCAAAGTTCTTGAGGCGTAACAGATGGGTTTATCTGACCCGATGGTACCTTGCGAAAGTACTGCGCCTATAGCTATATTTGAAGCGTCTGTTGTTAATATAAACTCCCTAGTGAAGTCGGGGTACTGTAAGATGGGGTCATTTGTCAGTAAGCTCTTACATTTGTTAAAACAATTAATGTATTCAGAGTCGAAAGTTATTTTATTAGTCTTTTTAAGGCATTTAGTCATAGGCTTAGTGACGTGGGCAAAGTCCGGGATAAATTTCCTGTAATAGCCTAATAATCCGAGAAACTGTTTTATTTCTTTCGTGGTTTTAGGTAATGGGTATTTTTCTATAGCCGCTATTTTATCAGGATTAGGTTTAACACCTTCGCCACTGGTTATGTGTCCTAAAAACGCGGTTTCTAATTTTAAAAACTCGGACTTGTCCATCTGGATTTTGAAGTTAGATTCCTGCAATCTTTTAAATACTTTCTCTAGATTAATCATGTGTTCTTGCAACGATGTACTAAATATTATTACGTCATCAAGGTATACCAGACAGATCTCATTTTGTAAGCCTCTGAGCACATTGTCCATTACTCTTTGAAAAGTAGATGGGGAATTTTTCAAACCCATGGGCATACGCAAGAATTCGAAGTGCCCATGCTCTACATTGAAAGCTGTCTTCGGAATATCGTCTGGATTCATTTGGCATTGATAAAATCCTGATGCAAGGTCTAACGTGCTAAAATACTGGCATTTACCAAGCTTGTCAAGTATATCGTTGATGTTTGGAATCGGGTATTTGTCGTCTATAGTCTTGTCATTCAGTTTGCGAAAGTCTACTACTATGCGCCACTTTTGTTTGCCTGATGCATCTGCTTTTTTAGGAACTACCCAGATAGGCGAGCTCCAGGCTGATTCAGAAGGTCGTATAATACCTTGGTCCAGCATCTTAGTAATTTGGTCTCTAACTTCTTGTCGGTGAACAAATGGATAGCGGTAGCTTTTCGTATAAACTGGAAGTTCGTCGGTCGTCCTGATATGGTGCTTTATTTTATTTGTAAAAGTCAAAGGTTCTCCCTCTACATAGAATACGTCAGCAAAACGACTGCATAAAGTCTCTAAGTTAGTTTTTTCTTCAATATTTAAATGATCTGTACGCAATCGAGATAAAACTTCTTTAACGCGCTTAGGATCTTGTTTAGTGCTAGTGCACTCATTATTAAATATCACTGCTTGTAAAGGGCGTTCAAATGTAACGAGTGAATCATAATCGGTCGGGTTTTCAATTTCAACGATGCCCGTACAGTCGGTAACGCGAGTAATGCATTCATGTATAATGCAATTACTGTGTATTTGCTGAGCTATGGAAACGTCACCGTCTGGGCTATAGATAGGAATATTTAATAGTTTTGACGAGTTCGCGGGAATGGTTTCCTGATAACTGGACTTTTTACATTGATAAAACCGAATAGGTATAGTTGTAAAATCTGTAATTAAATAGTTATTTTTAAGATCAATCTGTGCTCCGTCAAGTAAATCTAGGCCTATTAGTCCGTCAAAATAATTATGAATCCTATAAATAAAAAACTTAACATTCGTAGGGTTATTAAATTCAGGAAAATTCGGAACAGTAATTGAATGGTTGTGTGTACTAGTTACACGGGCATTTGTTACTTCAAAGGGGTCAAAATTCAAAGGTATGTGTGAAAAGTATTGCTCGACTGCCTCAGGACTAATAAAAGACTGGTTAGCCCCGGTATCTACCAATAACTTAAGTGGTGGGTCCGATATCTGAATGTAACGTAACTCCCTTTTAGATTGTATATTTAACTCTATTTTAACCCTTTTTGATCCATTTCCTTGAGAAAATCCGGATTAGCACTAGAGGTAGGCTTTGGTGCTTCTAAGCAATTCGCGTTGTTAGTACTCTGCGGCTGTGTGTCATCTTGTACATACAAAATACTATCGGGCTCGGTTTGATTGTAGTAATAAAAGTCGGGATAGTCATAGTAACAGGAATAATCAGGCTGTTCATAGTAATAGTCGGGGTAATAATAAGCGTTTTCAGGGTCTGTCATCTCGTTAAAATTCATTTCTCGTGTCTTGAAGTAATTACTAGGTGGTGGGTTCCCTGATCTTTGCCAATTATTTCCTGGTAACCCTATTGGTTTTTGTACGAAGTGACTAACGCCGCTCATCGGTTTCGGACCTGTATATTGCGCTGACGGGTTTGCGTTCGGTAATCTAAATATGTTACTCTGGGGATGGTAGTTTGGCGGGGGTGCACGAAACATTTGCTGGGTTCGACTAACCATGTTAGGGGCACGATGAGGTACCTGATTATGCTGGAAGGGTGGCCTCCATTGCTGCTGCTGCTGCGGCGGCGCGGGCATAGACTTATGCCAGCTCGTGCCTGCATTCGCAAAGCTAAAAGGTTTGGGCGTGGTCATAAGGACCGCTGGAGGCATTCTATGGGTTAAATGCGCTTGCTGTGTCGGGTTACGTCGCTCAGGAATACTTTCGTTGCGTTGCTGTAGGTACATGACATTTAATTCCTGCTGTACAAATTCCAGAGCCTTTTCTATAGTTTCGGGTCTCATACATCGGATACGGGACCCTAAAGGTTCTTTAAGACCTCTGACATAAGATTGTAACGTCAGTTTCCTATAAAGGTTGCGTTTTGCTTCGATGGTAGTAGCTATATTTTCATGCAAGGTGACGTAAGTCATTATAGTACTAAAAAGGGTCTGGCATTTGTCATAATATTCCTGTGGAGTGCTGTTTCCTTGGGCTAGTAAGGACATGTCATTATAAAGGGCGGTCTCGTCCCTTTGATCGGAAAAGTTGTTAATTAAAGCGTCGCGGATCCCTTGCCAATTTTCAGGTATACCATTAGAATTTATGGTTGTAGCTGCAGATCCCGTGATTTTATTTAAGATACCGTTTATTATACATAGGTTAGTGAACTCGTAGTTCGGGTCATTTCTGACGTATTGTATTACGAGTTGATCACAAATTTTAATGAAACGTGTTAGAACATTCGGATTTCCATCAAACTCTGGCACTGGGCGTAAGGCCTTAAAGATAGTATCGGGGTTCAATTCCATTTCGTCACTACTAAATAATGTATCTAAACCTAAACTATTTGAATCTATAAATCTATTTAAATCTACTTCCCTAGTCCTATTTATCTGTCTGGAAGAGACAGACTTTGCCCTAGCTTCCCTTGGATGAAAAATTTTGAATTAATATTATATAAGGGGTTAAAAGGAAGGAGTCGGGAGCAACACTCAAAGAAAGTTTCAAGCACTTACATATACATGGTTTTCCTTGGTGTATCGATGGCTGGATACGTCCTCAGCTGCGTCTTCTTAAGTTCGGATATTCGACGAGGTATTTGGAAATACCGACAGCGACTATCGGAGTCAGCAGATAAACGATTTTTGGAAATCTATACCGCGCCGCGCACTGCCTCGAATATCCTACCGACTGCGCCAATTATGAAGGTGGCAGCCGGAGGACTTAAAAAAAACCAAAATTATTTATAAAGGTTTTAATTAAGATTAAAATTACAGTTTAACTTATACTAGTATTTAAGTCTAATTTCGGACGATGCTAGTACCGAAGTGCGTTACCAATCATATTCTATTTTATTACGATACAATAAGTCATGCTAAACGTGGATGCGGTGTCAGCAGATTTGGAAGTAGGTGGCCACTCGGCGGCACGAGGCGTCCGTTCGCTGAGTCAGCAGGTGGCGTGTTCGAATTTTATGTAGAAACATCCGTTTGACGTAATTTCCATATCATGTCGCTATTCAGCTGATTTGGTGTAGGCAGGGCACGTAACATGCTTATATATATTAGAAATAGCCATTTTTGTAAAAACAAATGATCACTTATTCCCAACTTTGAAAAATACTAGAAACAGGACTACAAGTTTAAGAACTCAATACGAAGATATGTTATGCATAGGTGGATATAAAACTGCATTATTGAGAAAGAGTGTTATGTGCATGGCTCCTCTTATTTATAACCATATACCAAAAATAGTTAAAGAGCAACCTTTAAGAATATTTAAAAAGCAACTTAAAAAATTACTACTTTCAAATTGCTATTACTCTGTATCGGATTTCTTGAATGACAAGACTATTTAATTTTTAATGTTTTTATATTATTAATTAGATTTAAGTAAATAGTATAATCTATAGCAGTGTTACTAAAAGTTTTGCATGCCATGAGGCAGAATGTATAAGGACCCAAAATATTGTAACACCTAAATGTATTACCTACATTCTAAGCAAATAAATAAATCTATCTATCTATCTATCTAAGGGCGCTGTCCCATTGCAAACTTTTACCCAGCTTCCTCTACTTCCAAACTAGTGAACTACCAGTAATACAATATAGCAATTTCTAACCTTGTAAATGTAATTGCAGTGTAGCTCTTCTTGAACTACAAAAAAAAGTTATCAAGGGGACCGCGCCCTAAGAGTGACATTTTCCAAAACCCCTTATTTTACCGACCTATGGCTATTGTCTACCAAAGTAAAGGAATTGAACCAAATCAACTTATGTTTATTTAGTTGTTGCTGTGTAACATAACTTAGGAGTGTTACATGCATTTGTAATGGAATAGTAACAAATCTGCATGCAACTCTATCCGATGTTCCTGATTCGTAACTCTTGCGCAAGTCATTACGCCTTGTTTTAGAGTTATATCACACGCTACCGTACTGTTCGTTATGGGTGACTTGCACTTAGGAATCAATTGACACATCTGTCGCTAGGAATTGGAACGGTCGTATCGTTTGGCTCGGATTGCTATGTATTATTACAGTTTTGCGTGCTACCTGCTTGAGAGATGTAAGGTGTTTACATTCCCTGCCCCCGTACCATGAAGTGTCAACTATCATCGTGCGACTGGGAAAAAGGGGCAGATGTATACAATGACAATCATATACATATGTCCCTTACGCACACTTGAAATAACCTTACTCTAAAAGATTATGGTTACCCCCCTGGTCAAACTGAGAATTTAGAGTGTTTTGTGTTAATGTTGTTTTTGAATTAAGGAGCATTGGTGGCCCTTTAGTATCGGCCGCGACTTACAAGTTGTATGTTGTGAGTTCGAGCCCAGGCAGGCGCTATACTTTGTGTAAATTATTTCATCACCACTGCTCTAAAAAACGGTGAAGGAAAACATAGTGAGGAAACCGCCATGTCCTAGAACCAAAAATTCGAAGACATGTGGCATCCACCAACCCGCACTGGGCCCGCGTGGTGAATTACGGCCCAATACCTCTCACAGAGAGGAGGTCTGTGTCCCAGCAGTGGGTACATTAAAAGGCTGATGATGTGATGTGATGTGTGTGTGTTAATGTTCACATAACATAATATGACGCCTATATGCCTGATGGATTAGGCAGAGGTACATATTTAGCCAGTTATATTTAAGTCCCATCAAACGCAACGGATCAACTCGGGATGGATGAAATGGCGACAGGTCACTGGAACAACTTGCGGTCCACGGGAGGCACGGAGGGGCATCCTCAAGTTAAAGGGGAAAATTTACAAGTCCGTGATTAGACCTGTCGTACTGTATGGATCAGGATATTGGGCTGTGAAAAAGAGAGATGAAAAGAGATTGCTTGTAGCAGAAATGAGAATGTTAAGATGGATGTGCGGAGTGACGAGAATGGATAAAGTAATAAATGAGTATATTAGAGGAAGTTTGAAAGTGGCGCCAGTGACAGAAAAGTTGAAAGGAAACCGTTACCTACCCTACACTACCCTACCTACCCTACCCTACCCTACCCAACCTTACCTACATACCTACCTACCCTACCTATGTAGGTAAGGTAGCAATTTTTTTTCTTTTTTTTTTCATAAATACCTTCTCCTAACAATAACAAACACAACAAAAAAAGAATAAGCGAAATCGGTCCAGCGACGCGCGGACGCGTGATGTCGTGACCAAGGGAAATAGGGATGCATTTTTATATATATAGATTAAGTATTCCGAATGATTAAAACCTCTTAGGACAACATCCGCTTGTCATCTTTCGGTGTATCAAATAAATAAAAAAGTTGTTTATTATAAGTTATTTCATTAAGTAACTCAATTTGATTATTACACGAATAGAAGTTTATTGGAATAATATATAAAAAGCGGATTTGTTAGGCAGTTTGAATTGTTGGCGGTGACCGCCATTGTTGATACTACGAACGAATTGTAAGACAAACGCTAGTCAGATTGTCTTTTTGAAAATAACTGAGAATAAACACTTCGTAATTTATACGAGTGTTTCTGTTCTGTGGCCAGCCTATCCTGACCACTGGTTCACACTATTTAGTCCGTCAGTAGAGTAGATAACCTAAAAATATTGGACACGTATTTTTCTTTTGCCACTTAAACAAAAAAAAAAAACACGATACAGTGCGTTGAAATATCGTGTGACGTCACGCCGTTATACACTGTATACTGAAAATGTAACGTCACAAGCCCCCCCACTCCTGAACTATGATGCGCTTTATCTTTCTCAATTTTTGTCACACTATCACATCACAGTAATATTATAAAGGTGAAAGTATGTTTGTTACTCTTCCACGCAAAAACTACTGAACGGAACAAGATGAATTTTGGCACAGAGATAGATTATAGTCTGGATTAGCACATAGGATACTTTTTATCACGGGAATATGTCCCCTTGGGATAATTTTCGACATTCACGCGGGCGAAGACGCTGGTTTTGTTATTAAAAACGGAATGACGTGAATGAATGATGTTTTGAAAAACATATTTTTTTTTGCCCTGTAAGGGTTACGTTGTCGTTTGGAGACATGGTTATCATATTAAATAATACATTTACATGCCATTTACTGACGTTACTAATGTTCTTATCTAATTACTTCTCATATTCATTCCAGATTCGTTTACCCCAAGAATCAACACGACAGTCTCTCTCTATCCCTCGGCGTCAGTTCAAGCGACCTTCTTCGTGAAACCAAGTTGTCACTCCTGACCAAGTTAGGTCTGGCAGGCATCACCCACTTCTGTCTGTACCAGGGAGACAATCCTATCAGTGCCGAACTGCTTGCCTTTATTAGGATATTTAATATGAATCAAGGTGAGTTAAATTACACCCTAATTACCTAATTTGACTATCGATCGTTTCCGAAAATATTTTATCGAGGCGGCCAAATTAAATGAAACTCAAGTGATCCAATTGGTGTGGAAACTTCAACTATTCACGCGCGTAGTAAGCGCGTCTGAGAATTTGTCACAATCATTTTGCAATAATTTTTATTCTAAAACCGGTCTAGGGCCCAGTTGTGAAAAACTTAACTCAAACTTATTTGCTAATACTAGGTAACAAATCTGTTACCTACCTATACTTAATTTAGGCCCGTATTAGAAACTAATTCGGAGTTAAAAGGTAACCCAATCAGGGTTACCTTTTAACTCCGAATTAGTTTAGTGACAAGCGGACATAAATATAACTTCGATATCGAAATATGTCTCGTATTTTTTTTTACCAAAAAGCTTAAAATACTTTGTCGTGTGGATACTTGACTAAGATTCGGAGTGAATTTTATAAGATAAACTAATAAATAACTCTGGCTAATCGTGCGTGTATAGTGCCCAGCACGTAAGTTGGCAAGGTTTTGGCGTAGTACGCGTTAGTTCGCGCACATGCCGCGAACTGACCGACCACCATATAGAGTATCCGGAACGTGGACGCGACACGATTGGTCAGTCGATCCTTGTGTCAACTGAGCAACCATACGTGCGCTCGGAACGGTCCTAAACATTCCCCGCGGCCTGCTTCACTACCAAAGATACCTAAAAAGCGACTTCTGCGCATCTAACGACTCTTGCCAACTTACGTGCCGGGGATTATATACACTGCAAGTAACATTGTGTTGCACGTAATTGCACGAATCCAGTGATTTATGCATCGCATGTGTAACATTTGCACGCTCAAATTACAAGCACATTCTATAGGTGCTACCCTAAGCTTTGGAAGCCTATGATCTTAGAATAATTTCCCATTTACTTGATGACACGGTTACGATACCCTTTGGGCTGAACAATGAAATAGTTTAGGAAGGGTCCAAACTCCAAATGCTACGAGATGTCTTTGTAAATCACACATTAGTGTCACTTGCACTACGAAAGTTATCCTTATTCCTGTGATATAAAGTCGCTATCAGTGTCAAACCACCAACCAACCAACCATTGATATGCCAACCGCACTGTACTAAACTACTTACTACTTATTTATGTCTTCGACTAATTAGTTAGAAGATGAAGATAGTGAAAAAAATATTCGTTTTTAATTACATGGGAAACTGCTGTTTCTCTTAACGCCATGGAGAAAACCTACTTAGATAAGTACACAATGCTGATATTTATCAAAATATATTAACTACGGTGACTGCCTTCGAAACTATGTTAGTAATAGAATCTGTTAATCAATAAGTATTATGTTTAATAACAGCCGCACGGGTCGATCTTCAAGGTTAAGCAACGCTTGACGAGGTCGGTCCGTGGATGGGTGACCATTTCAACATACCGAGTTTCCTCCGTGCCTCGGAAAGCATGTTAAGCCGTTGGTCCCGGCTGTCATTTGAAGATCTTTGACAGTCGTTACGGGTAGTCAGAACCCTGAGATCTGACACCAGTCTTACCAAGGGGTATCGTGTTACCCAGTTACTGGGTTGTGGACGTCAGATAGGCAGTCGCTCCATGTAAAACACTGGTACTCAGCTGAATCCGGTAAGACTGGAAGCCGACCCCAACAATAATTGGGAAAAAGGCTAGGCAGATGATGAATAAGTATTATGTTTGTGCACGCGTTATGCTCTTTTGTTAATTGTTTGAAGGCATTACAATAGATTAGACGACTGCTAAATTCAATATCAAATATTATGAGTCAAAAGGACAAATAGAACTTTTAAATAACGATTCTCAATTTAACAAACAGATATTGTCGTTTAGAAGAAGGAATGAAAACGATTTCCACGTTATTTTAATTTTCTTTGTTATTGCTATTATTCGTTAAGTTATGCTATTGTCACTAATTTACAGTGCAGATTCTTCCTTGTGAATTGACATTTTAAAACGTCATGGAGTTCCGTGGCGTTTCTTGCCGGTTCTTCTCCATAGGAAACGACCAACCCGAACCGTGCGCCTATTGTCGACGTTTTATAAGTGCCCATGTAGGCTAAAAAAAAAAAAAAAAAAATTCATGAATGTTGTTCATTCGTTATTTCTGTGTTGCCGTTTCATTGTAATTTAAAAAATAAATAAATAAGTTATTCGATGTAGTTACCTACAACAGAAAATTGAAAAGGTACAGATGGCAGCTTTATCGCTGGAAGCAACTCCATTCAGGCTACCATTGGCGATACTTAACGAGATTTTCAACTTTTTAAGATGTCCTCTCCTTTGTCAACTGTCCTTCAAAGTTGCAGCCTTATTTTCAAGTTCTACGTGCCTTATTCGCATATTACGGGGGATCGGCGCAAAATGTTTTGTCCTCCACTTCCCCATCGCGCTATCATTCTGCTCCTTTTCAAGTATTACAAAATGTTGTGCCATTATTTCCAGAGGAACTAACAAAGTGGTCAAGCCAGGGTCTCCCCGGGGACCTAGTATCCTCAGACCAGTCCAGTGCCGAAGCAGTGGGCGCTGACATAGACCGGCGCGCCTACACGTACCTGCTGACACGGTGCAAGCTGCTCACTGCTTCTTACAAGGAAATTGCTGATAATGAAGATGATTCACTGCATAGGTATGTAGCTGGAGTATGTTCTTAGGGTATTAGATAGGCAGATAGCTAATATACTCTTTATTGTATACCATATCAATATAAAATTGAGTAATTCAACTAGCACTTATGGAGGAACTTGCCCTTAACACTAAAAAAAAACAAAAAAATTATGGTACCTATACTTCATAAAAGATAGCTTAATCTCTGCGACAGCTGTCAGTATCAATACAGTAACAATAGCGCTTGACAGGCTAACAATAACGTATACGTCAGTTTGACATATGTCGCAGAGATCAAGCTATCTTTTCTGAAGTATAGTCGAAAAACGTCAGTGAAAATTTTGTCAGCCTGTGTAAAGCTATTAAAAGATTATATTTACGACAAGCAAAAATTGTGGGAAACAAAGGAATTTATAGAGTGCATGAGAATAAATACCACTTCTCACTGAGAAAAGATTTGTCTGGTGGTGGAAGCGTAGTTTAGATTTGATACTACAAAAGTGACAAAAACAATAATTAGCCAATTTTATCAAAAAAAAATACAATACACGGGTACAGATTAAAACAACTAATATATTTTATAGTGTGGAAATAAACCAAACGCTTTATTGTAGGAAACACGTGTTGCTGCTGAAGAAATGTGAAGTACAAATACTACAGGGTGCCATGAAGTATCTAGAAGAGACTTTACGTAAACTACCCGCCGCTGAGGAGAAATCTAAATAAACACAATCCGGTGTAAAGATATCCATGGACTTAGAATAAGAAATTTTATTCATACCGTCTGATTACAAAATGAGTCTAACTTGGGTCCAAACCCAAACCTTCGAGCCGACTACTGCGATGTGACAGTAGTCCGTAATAAAAAATAACTTTTAGACATGTCAGTTTTTGTATTAAAATCTTTATCTTCATCGGAATAGAGTTCAAAATAAAATGAGTTACTTGTTAATTTCGACTTTAATAAAGTTAGAACTAGCTTTTTAATAAGACGGTTCCTGTTCGTCTAGCTATGGGATCACCTCACGAAAAATAAGAATGATTGAAATTGATTGTCATTTTCAACAAATATTTCTACAAGTTGTGGAAAATATAATTAATAACTTTAAAAATCTTATGAACAAATCATGACAGTATTGTACTTTATGAGATTTTTCGATATAATTTTTACCAAGTTTAGTTTATACTTACTTAAATATTTTTTTAAACGTACAACGATTTTCTCATGCTGGGACTTCTTTGTTATATTGTTTGTGTGATTATCATTGTTTTCTAGTTGTAATGTACTTACGATTTGCGTGCAATTCTTATTATTTAATATACTTAATTTGTGTTCTGATATTTAATTCTTTTATTTTTATTCATCACCTTTTCTCTAAGTATTATTTATTTTGGTTAATGAAGGTAATAACCGGCACTCGTGGCTTAATAATAACAGCTGCACTGGTCGATCATCAAGGTTAAGCAACGCTTTACGAGTTCGGTCCGTGGATGGGTGACCATTTCAACATAGAGTTTCCTCCGTGCCTCGGAAAGCACGTTAAGCCGTTGGTCCCGGCTGTCATTTGAAGATCTTTAGCAGTCATTACGGTAGTCAGAAGCTTGAGATCTGACACCAGTCTTGCCAAGGGGTGTCGTGTTACCCAGTTACTGGGTTGTGGAGGTCAGATAGGCAGTCGCTTCATGTAAAACACTAGTACTCAGCTGAAACAAGTAAGACTGGAAGCCGACCCCAATATAGTTGGGAAAAGTCTAGGCAGATTGATTGAATGAAGGTAATAACACTTTTAGGTTGGAGTATTCCATTAAATTTTTAAGAGTTACCCAAAGATGAAAATTAGCATACCGTTAAAGTACCCGTATATTGTAATCATCATCATCATATCAGCCGAAAGACGTCCACTGCTGGACATAGGCCTCCCCCAAGCGTCGCCACATTGACCGGTCCCGTGCGTCTCGCAACCAGCGGATCCCCGCAACCTTCACCAGGTCATCGGTCCACCTAGTGGGAGGCTTTCCAACGCAACGTCTTCTGGTTCGCGGTCGCCACTCCATAACCTTTCTGCCCCATCGGCCATCCGTTCTGCGAGCAATGTGCCCTGCCCACTACCACTTGAGTTTGGCAATTCTTCGGGCTATGTCAGTAACCCTGGTTCTCTTGCGGATCTCTACATTTCTGATTCGATCACGCAAGGAAACTCCGAGCATAGACCTCTCCATTGCCCTTTGAGTGACTGTAAGGTTTCTGATGAGGCCCATTGTAAGCGACCACGTCTCAGAGCCATATGTCATCACTGGCAACACACACTGGTCATAGACTTTCGTCTTGAGACACTGTGGTAAGTTGGACGAGAAGATACCGCGCAACTTCCCGAACGCTGCCCAGCCGAGTCGGATTCGACGGTTGACCTCTTTCTCGAAGTTGACCCTAACCAATTGGATCGTTTGTCCCAGGTAGACATAGTCGCCCACAACTTCGAGTGTAGATTCTCCGACCTTGATAGGAGTGGGTGTAACATGTGCATTCAACATCACCTTGGTTTTTGTCTATGTTCATCCTAAGACCCACTCTTTCGGAAGCTCTACTGAGATCATCGAGCATTGTACTGAGGTCCTCCATGGTCTCAGCCATAACCACTATATCGTCGGCAAACCGAAGGTGAGTGATGTACTCGCCATTGACGTTGATGCCTAGCCCTCTCCAGTCCAGAACCTTGAAGACATCCTCCAGTGCAGCAGTAAACAGTTTCGGAGATATGACGTCTCCTTGTCTCACACCTCGCTGCAGAAGGACTAGTTCCGAAGTCTGATCCTGAAGTCGAACTGACATGGTGGCATTTTTGTATAATCACTTCAATGTACCGGTAGTCAATTTGGCACCGTTGGAGAGACTGCAATACAGCCCAAGTCTCGATTGAATTGAAGGCTTTCTCGTAGTCTACAAACGCTAAGCAAAGAGGCAGGTTGTACTCTTCGGTCTTCTGTATAACCTGGCGCAGCGTATGTATGTGGTCTACGGTGCTGAAGCCTTAACGGAATCCGGCTTGTTCGGGAGGCTGGAATTCGTCAAACCTGCGCGCGAGACGATTCGTGATGACTCTTGAAAACAGCTTGTAGACATGGCTAAGAAGTGTGATGGGCCTATAGTTCTTCAGTAAGGCATTGTCTCCCTTCTTGAAGAAGAGTACCACTACACCCCTGCACCATGCCTGTGGCGTTTTCCCTTCGAGTATGACGGAATCAAACAGCTTCTGAAGGGCCTTAAGTATTGGTTTTCCACTCGCCTTCAGGAGTTCGGCCGTAATTCCATCGTCACCCGGTGCCTTGTTGTTCTTAAGCTGTTTCAGAGCCATCCTAATCTCATACAGGCTGACGTCCGGAATGTCTTCGGTATAGTGTCGGGTCAATCTAGCTCTAGGGTCATTCGCTAGATTCGCGACGGGTTTACTGGTTGACGTTTACAGCTGCCCATAGAATCTCTCGATCTCCCTCAGAAGCTCTGCAGCCTTATTGTGTAAGTGCGCAAAGAAGTTAAACTCTATCCAACCGACCAAATGGACCAATCACATGCGAGATGAATGACGCGTCCGTTTTGTGTGATTGGCCGATTTGGTCGGTTGGATAGAGTTCAACTTCTTTGCGCACTTACGCAATACGGCTGCTGGTTTGGCGGAAACGACCCTGCCATCATCGATCTTCAGTTTCGTGAGCCGGCTCTGCCCAATAGAGAGATCTCTTGCAAAGACCTTGGAGCCCTTATTCCGCTCCATCGCGACTTTAATACGCTCAGTATTAAAGCGGCGGAGGTCGCTTTTCAAGGACTTTAAGATCCGTCTATTTAGCTGCCGGTATTTCAACGCATCGTCTAAAGACTGCAGGATCATCTCACGCCTCTCCTTCATTAGCTTAAGAGTAGGATCAGAGAGCTTTTTGTTCCTAACTGTACGGCGGGTCTTGAAAAACTTAGACCCGACCGTATGGACAGCTTCCACGAACCCATCGCTGTATTCGTCCACGGAGCTCCCTAGGCACTCGAAACGATTCTGGAGTTCGAGCTGAAAGCTTTCGGGGTTTTGGACCTGGATCTGTGCTGGACGGAGCGTGGACTTCATCAGTCGAGACCTTTCAAGCTTGACATTAATGTTCAATGTGCCTCTTACCATGCGGTGATCGCTCCCGGTTTTCACCGAATTGATAACAGAGACATCATTGAACATTTGCTTCTTGGTTGACATTATGAAGTCGATCTCGTTTTTAGTTGCACCATCGGGGTTTTATCTATCTTTATATATCTTTATGTATATTGTAATCGTCTATATAAAAAAAGTTGTAAAGCGCCTATAAGTTACCAGCTAGCAAGTATTGATCGAACAATTATTGAATTTTTATTAACTAGCAAGTATTGAAAGACCAGCAGATATATATTCAAAATCTGGAGCAGAAAATAACTGATCTTCAGCACAAATCGAGATCCTCTGGCATTGAATTGCATAACATCCCGCAGGAGGCTGCTGAATCTAGCGCCAGTCTCATTAAAACGGTGTGTAACATTGGTACAACTGTTGGCGTACGCATCGCTGAAACAGAACTGCGCGATATCTATCGTATACCACGAAAATCGAACCCCTCATCCACCCCACCTCCAATAGTAGCTGAGTTCACTACCGTGCAAACCAAGCAGACCCTCATCTCGGCTGTGCGCACATTCAACAAAAGACGAGGAAGAGACGGAAAATTAAACACCACGGCTATGGGTATGCCTGGCGATCGTCGACCGGTGTACGTCGCTGAACACCTGCCATCCAGCACCAAAAAGCTGTTCTACTTAGCCAGAGAATTTGCCAAGAAAAATGGCTTTAAGTTCTGCTGGATCTCCAACGGTAACATATTTATTCGCAAGAAAGAAGGTGATAAACAAGTTCTCATTAGATCCGAGAAATGTCTCAGTCTCTCGGAGAATCAAAGTGGGGAAATGTGACTAACTCTGAATGTTCCTATCCACTTGCCACTTTTCTTGTTTTATTTGTTGTTAATTAGAGTCCTAGTTGTAGTAATAGCATGTATTCCTTATCATCCATTCTTACATAATTCATACCATAATACCCATCTTTCAATAAAATATCGCATACAAACACAATACAAAACACACCACACACGTAAATACAAAATAAACACAAAAACAAAAGGTTGGCATAAAATGACTACATATGGTCATTTAAACACCAATGCATTCACCACTGTCACTACTCACTTTAGAACAATACTTCTGCACTTACTGCACCACTCACCTTCTAAAATAAACACAGCAACACTACACGATAATTCGGTTAACTTAAATTGTTTACTGCATATAAATGAATTAACCTCACTCTCTTCGAAAACTGTACTGAAAAAACATATTACAACACTTTTGATAACTATTGTAATATCAAACACTCATTTTTCGTTTTTGACTATCACTTCAACAAAAATAAATATAGATGGCCCCAACTTAAATAACACTACGGATAAACACGTAATTAGCACGACTGGAGAAGTCTATGCGGTCACGCCACGCATTGATAGGTATATTTCTAATATTTTTATTTATACCGCCTACCCACCCATTGGTGATTCAATTTCTGTAAATGAAACAAACGTAAACAGACAGATACCCGCACCTCCAACTAGTATCTGTTTATGCGCGTACTTATACAGGCCTCCACTATCCCACGTCTCTTTTATGGCCCATGTCTATTTTAGATGGCATACACCGACTTTTGACTTGTTGAAATATAAGTTTACTCACTCACTGCTTCCGTTGCATTCATTCGTTAATATTTATTCCATCGTCAAGCAAAATCCGCTTTCCCAAAGAATTTCTTGTACTGGCTCACGTATTCACCTATTCTTGTGTATTTGTTTTGGTATTTATAAAACCTATAAATGACTACCATAAGCAGTATAAATGAGGAACTTGACCATATAACCATAGGTAGTTCTTTTAAATGCACTCCAGAGGACTGCCTAAAGTTTGTCAGAAGTTCTGACAGCGATGTTTCAATATTGCATATGAATGTACGTAGCATAAATAAAAACTTCGACCAGCTTCAGCTGCTATTGCAGTCTATCAAGGTCTCCGTTGACGTGGTTGTCCTGACCGAATGTTGGCTCAGCAAAGTAGCCAGTCTACCGATACTGGATGGTTTCCGCTCCTTCGCTACTGGCATCAACTGTAACCAAAATGATGGTGTTGTGGTCTATACAAAGCTTGGTCTTCAATGTACGTCATGGGAGCCTGATTTTAGAGGCGGAAACTGTCTGGTTTGCCAACTGGATAACGGATTAGCTGTAGTTGCAGTTTACCGGTCCCCCTCATATAACTCCAAAGATAATTTTGACAATTTCTTATCTAGTTTAAATTGTGTCTACGATAAACAGTCTAGCTGCAGAAATATCGCGCTTGTTGGTGACCTTAACATTGATCTGGTCCAGGGATATGGGTGTGACCGAAATGCCAATTATATCGCATTAAATGCATCTCATGGGCTTCTCCCGTCACATCTATTACCCACTCGGCTCGAGAGCTGCCTGGATCACGTTTTTCTCAAGACCACTCTGCCTGCTACTACTCTCGTATTGGAATCATTTGTTACGGACCACAAACCGATACTGCTGAGCCTATCCAACGCCTCCCCCGCTCGCAAAGCTTGCTACATTTCTACACGCATAAATTATGAAGCTATAAAGTTAGAGTTAGAAAAAACAGACTTTGCGAGCCTATACAAAGAAGATGACGCAAATGTCTTAATGACTAAATTTATAGGAATGGTAACCAAAGTAGCATCCAAACACACAGAGCAAATCCCAATACCAAGGAAGCGTAGAACTATTAAGCCATGGATAACTCCTGGCCTCCTTAAATGTATACGGAACCGTGATGGGATGCATATCAAATCCAGGAGGGCACCTGAGAACTTGGTTCTCAAAACCACCTACTGCCGCTATAGGAACTTCTGCAATTCCCTGTTGCGAAAGCTTAAAGCAGCCCACGAAAAAAACGAGCTTGAAAAAGCACAGGGAAGCCCAAAAGCCCTGTGGAAAACAATTAAAAATATCACCAACTCAAATAGAACATGTTCCAGCTCTTCTGAACTACTTGGAATAGGTGAGTGTCCCAAGTCGTCTGCCAACACTGTTTGTGAGTACTTTACCAATATAGGAAGCAACTTGGCGGCGAACATATTATCCCACTCTCCTTTACCTATGGCTGATAATCTGCATCTCTCTACCCCGAACTCTCCTCTGCCTTCCTCCGGATATCTCCCCCCTGTGAACACTCTTGCTATTTTAGAAGTAGATCACGCGGAAGTTGAGTCTCTTGTGATGGAATTGCGCAACGACTGTGCTATCGGTTGGGACGGTATAGGTCCCAAGTTACTGAAGACTTGTCGCCAGGTTCTGGTGCCGCCAATCACTTACCTCTTCAATCTCTGCCTTCGTACGGGTGTGTTTCCAGATGCCCTGAAAAAGGCTATAGTCCATCCCATCTACAAGGGGGGGAGCAGAAACTCTGTCAGTAACTATCGGCCCATATCGGTTCTACCTGCTCTCTCCAAAATCTTGGAGAAGATTCTGAACAAGTGTCTACGAAACTTTTTAAATAAATATCATCTTTTATCTGATAATCAATATGGCTTCCGGACCGGGGTCTCCACAGAGGATGCCGTACTTGATCTTACTCAATTCATTGCTAGGAATCTTGACGGAAAAACGAAATGTCTAGGGATATTTCTAGACCTATCGAAGGCGTTCGATACAGTTTCTGTTCCCCTACTTATATCAAAGTTAGAACACCTAGGTATTCGTGGCATTACACTTGAGATATTCAAGGACTATCTCAGAAATCGTAAACAGCAGGTAAAAATTGACACGTACCTTAGCGACGAGAGACTTATGACATACGGCGTGCCTCAGGGTAGCATATTGGGTCCTTTATTATTCCTCATATATGTAAATGACCTCTGCAATATGGATCTTCCCAATTGCCAAATCTGCTCATATGCGGATGATACCGCGATTCTTGTCTGTGGACGTACCTGGGACGTTGTAAAGTCCTATGCTGAGTCGGCATTGGCTAAGGTTATGGCTTGGCTCAATGCAAATCTGCTCACGCTCAACGTTCAGAAAACAGTTTACGTCCCTTTCGCGATTCGGCGTCGCGCCTCTCCGCCCAGCTCTTTCTTTTTAACAGCCCACACATGTCCTAACCCCACTACCGCCTGTTGTTGTCCTGTGCTCACTCGTACCGACAGCGTTAGATACTTGGGTATCGAGATAGACGATGGATTACGATGGGATAAACAGCTTGACGCTCTCATCACAAGAACCATGCGTCTTATTCATATTTTCAGGTCGCTAAGAGAGTCTGCAAACCGTGATACTCTAAAAATGGTTTATTTGGCATTGTGTCAGTCGATCCTGGGCTATTGCATTTCCGTGTGGGGTGGTGCTACCAAAACTAAATTTCTGGGGGTTGAGCGTGCCCAGAGGGCCATACTTAAAGTTATGACCCGGAAACCCTTTAGATACCCAACATCGAGGTTATACGCGGACTGCAAGGTGCTAACAGTTCGACAACTCTTCGTGCTTAAAACGACCATCAGAACTCACTCCAAAATATCCACTACCGACACTAACAAACGGAGGATCCCTTCCACGTTCACACAGCACAAAACCACATTTGCTAAGCACCAATATTACACACTATGCACCCACATTTACAATCAAATTCACAAAAAACTCAGCATTCAAGACCTCAACAGACACACACTAAAATGTAAAGTCACTGAGTGGCTACTACACCAGGACTATTCCTACACTGAATCGTTACTCACCTACATCTCTTAGAAAAATACCCAAAAACTCCACTCCACACTCACTACTCAACCTACACCCACCTTAATTTTAAATCTTAATACTTCATCTTATTGTATTTTTTTATTTTTTTTTTGAATTGTTTGATTATATACTAAATTGTTTAAATACATTGTGATAGCGATGACTATGTTGTACCCACCTTTAGTTTAATATTATGTATGCAAAAACTTACCCGAATACTGTCTCTCAAGATACAGGCTGCCCTAGTTTGAGAGGCAGGGTTCATTACCCATGGTTACAATGTAGTTCCTACAATATAGCTGTACGTATACTTTGTGAACAATTATGATTGTAACCTTCTTTTTGTACCAATAAACATTTTATTATTATTATTATTAATATTGCTTTGCTTACCGTCTCCGGTGAGACCATTTTCGACCAAATAATAATAATAATATAGCCTGTATTTCCAATCTTACATAATAGGGTTTTACAAGTGTTGGCGCATCACATATGCGCGGGCGTCCGAGAGGCAGGCGCGGGGTGTCGGGGGACCGAACCCACGACGCGACGGCCGGCTGCGCGCCCGCCGCTCCACTCAGCTCACAGACACCAGCCATTACGGGCATTTCTTTGTACCTATTTCTATCTGAGTTGATAGCGTAATAACAGTAATATACCTATTTTAATACAGTCCACTCTTTTATTATAAAGTCCCGATTGAGCCTATATATTGGTCCTTCGATTGCTCAAAAAAAAAACACCGGTTTTGCTGTAATTAACGCCGTCAACAAAATCGGTCGTCGTGTTCACCTGTGCGGACTTGGACCGTTCGCGAGCACCACGCGGTACGACCACGAAGAAAAGAACAAAGAAGTCGTTCCCGAGGCAGCCTGCATAGTCAACGTGGGAGCTGGCGTCATTCTTTGGGAGTATAATACTGTATTTGAGTGAGTCCGTTCCAATTAGTTATTTTTCTGCTTTCATCTTCTTGCCGAAAAACGTTGTTCATCTTCCTATCTTTCAGTGTTCATACAGTGTCTCAACATTAGTGCTTTCATAGTGTTTCCTACGCACTGCTTGTAAAATTACGCATATTTTGTATCGAAAACGCTCGGTAATTAGCTACTTCGCACCGCGATAACACGTGTTGAGTTGTTGACCTTGAAATTTTTTCTCGATCCCTTTCACTAACGCACAGCTGTTTGTGGTTGTCTTATCTATTGAGTACATTAGCATCAGTGCGTCCAGCTGTTATTTAACTTTACAATGGCAGATAACTTAAAAACATTGATAAAAAAACGTAGTTCAATTAAATCAAAGCTTACTATTTACAGTAACTATTTAAATTTAGTAAAAAGTAGTTCCGCAATATCAGAGTTGCAACGTTTAGATTTAGAGGAGCGTTTTAATAGATTTGAAACCTTACATACCGAATTTGACGCCTTACAGACACACATCGAAGTGATATCCGACGACAACGAGGCAGCATTGACTGAACGTGAGGACTTTGACCGCCAGTTTTTCAACTTGGTGGCACTCACGCGCAGCCTGCTCGGTGTCTCGACCAACGGTGCTGCGTCGGAGGCGGGCTTCAAAGATGCTGACTCAGGTGCACATGTTTCATTTAGGAATTCTTTTGTTCGTTTGCCTAAAATAGATTTGCCACATTTCGATGGGAACTACCAATGCTGGCTTGAGTTTAGGGACACTTTTGGGTCATTGATTCACGACAATTCTAGCATAAGTGATATCAACAAGTTTCACTATTTGCGAGCTTCACTCCAGGGGAATGCAGCTTTAATTATAAAAAACATTGACTTTAAAGCTGACCATTATAATTTAGCGTGGGACCTGTTGTGCGAACGTTACAATAACAACCGACTTTTAGTGAAAAATCATTTACAAGCTTTATTTGACGTTGAACCTCTTACAAAAGAATCAAGTGTTTACATTAGAAACCTTGTTGATGTTATTAACAAAAATATTAGGGCACTAACTTCATTAAAAAGGCCCACTCAATATTGGGATGATATTATTATTTATTTTATGATTAAAAAATTAGATTTAACAACAAGTCGTGACTGGGAAGAGCATAGAAACAATACTTTTAAAGATGATCCTACTTTAACACAATTTTGTTCTTTTTTAAGCAGAAAGGCGGACTGGTTAGAATCAGTGGAGACAAATCTTAGTTTTTCCGAAACGAATGCTATAATTGCCTTAAATAATAGTCATTCAAATAAAACCGATTCTAAGCATACAACAAATAAAAAAATAGAAAATATAAATAAAAACAGTAAATGTCCACTTTGCTCCCAAGCACATACGTTATTTAAATGTGAATCTTTTAGAAACTTGTCAATAGAAAATCGTATACAAAAGGCAACTCAATTTAATGTTTGCATTAATTGCTTACGCTTTGGACATAATTCTACAAAATGTAGATTTTCACATTGCAAATATTGCAAAACAAAGCACAATACGCTTTTGCATTTGGAAAGTAACGAGCCCAAACTTGCTTCCAATCCAATGCCTTCTATCACGCCTTTTGCACTGTCTTCTGCTTCTCCTTCTTCAAATGTTGTGCTTTCAGCCAATTCCATGCAGCTTGCTACTTCTGCGCATGTTTTACTGTCCACAGCTATGGTGAACGTGACTGGCGTGACGGGTAAGAAGTACACTGCGCGCCTACTGCTGGACAATGGCAGTTCGGCGAACTTTGTTACGCAGAGCTTATCAGAGAAGCTGGGTTTGTTACGACGCGGTACGAGCACCAAGGTAACGGGTATTAATAACCACATATCCACCAGTACACAGTCTTGTCACCTCTCAATAGAGTCTTTATGCTGTGCCTTTAATGTAGATATCGAGTGTCACATTTTGCCTGAAATCACAAAATTTCTACCGTCTTCATTCATACACATCAATCACGTCCCTATTCCTTCAGGTATTAAACTAGCAGACCCGAACTTTAATGTTCCGTCGGTCGTAGACATCCTGGTAGGGGCTGAAGTTTTCTGGAATGTCTTAGGCAGCAAAACAATTGACTTAGGGAAAAACCTACCTAAATTATGCGAGACCAAGTTAGGATGGTTAGTTTCAGGTAGTATTTCGCGCCACTCATGTTTTTCCGTCAATCATTTTTGCCATCATTCCAATGTCACTCCCGACCTAACTCAATTTTGGGAGCTTGACCATATTGCTTCAAAACATTCACTCTCGCTTGAGGAGAGAATGTGTGAGCAGTCTTTTGCTCAAACCACCGTCCGTAATGATGGTGGGGGATTCGTAGTATCAATGCCTTTAAGAGGGGATCCTAGTACATTAGGTCATTCATTTACCAATGCTAGAAATCGTTTTCTTTCCCTTGAACGGCGATTTAAACGCGATCCATCATTTTATAAAAAATACAATGAGTTCATGAGAGAATATGAGCGCCTTGGTCATATGACGTTAGACTCAGACTGTACTCCTTCACCAGAAAACTCCATGAAAAATTATTACATTCCACATCATGGAGTTATTCGCAGTTCTAGCACCACTACACAGCTACGCGTAGTATTCGACGCATCAGCTCCTACCAGTTCGGGGGCGTCGCTTAACGACATCCAGATGGTCGGTCCCGTAGTACAAGACGATCTGTTTTCCATTTTAACACGTTTTCGTCAGCATAAGTACGTGGTCTCAGGTGACGTGGAAAAAATGTACAGAGCCATAGAGTTAAATCCAGTCCAACGACCTCTTCAAAAAATAGTTTACAGATTTGAACCTTCAGAACCACTAAGAACCTACACTTTAAATACGGTTACCTATGGTACCGCTTCTGCGCCCTATTTAGCCACTAAGTGTCTTGTAAGTCTGGCTGATGACATTGAGGACAGTCGTGCCAAATGCGCTATACGACGAGATTTTTACGTCGACGACTTTCTTAGTGGAGGGGATACGATAGCTGAAACGGTAGATATTTCAAAAAAGGTACATTCTGTTCTATCATCTGCAAAATTCAATTTAAGAAAATGGCGATCAAACAATCCAAAAATTCTAAAAGAAATTACACATAGCAACGAGTTACATAACACTTTAAATTTTTCTGAGCATAGTCCAAACTCTCAATCTAAGACTTTAGGTCTTAACTGGATTTGTGACTCTGATTCACTCACTTATGCTATAAATATCACCTCCACTACTAAAGTCACAAAACGTCATGTCCTTTCCGTTATCAGTCAAATCTTTGACCCATTAGGCCTCGTAGGTCCATGCGTCGTCGAAGCAAAGCTGATTATGCAGCGTCTATGGCAAGACAAGTATGACTGGGATGACGAAGTATCGCACGAAGTCAAAAATCTTTGGTATACATTTGAAGGCACAATAACAGCATTAAATAAATTAAATATTCCTCGTTGGGTTTTGCGTGAAGACTCTATTACGCATGAAGTACACGTCTTTACCGACGCGTCCGAGAGGGCGTACGGCGCTTGTGTGTACATTCGGTCTTGTAATGGCAGTGGGTCCATAGGCGTACAACTTCTAGTCTCTAGAAATCGTGTAGCGCCGATCAAACCAACGACGATACCGAGGCTTGAACTTTGTGGAGCTTTGTTGGGTGCAAGGCTGTGTACTAAGGTTCAGGAATCGCTTACCATGCCCATTCATAAATGTAGATTCTGGTGCGACTCAACCATAGTCCTGGGTTGGCTCTCTACTCCTTCTAATCAATTAAAACCTTTTGTCAGAAACAGAGTCAATGAAATACAGGAAAGTACAAGTGGTCATACCTGGAGCTACGTACCGTCGAAGGACAACCCGGCGGATCTTGTTTCCCGTGGTCTCAGTGCCGACGTTATCATGCACACACCTCTGTGGTGGTCTGGACCCTCATTTTTACAGCATAGTGAAAATGAGTGGCCTAGCATGCCAAACAACGGGAAAGATAGTCTGCCGGAAGTAGTGACTCATTACATTGGTAGTAATAGTGACAATCATATTTCGTTACGTAGTGATCATTTAGACGTAACTATTCATTCATCAATCATTTCTAATTTATTAGTAAAGTATTCTAGTTTAATAAAAATACAAAATATAATTACATATATACAACGCTTTGTTTACAACATAAAAAATAAAAATAAATTGCATGGTAATTTTTCAACAACAGAACTAGAAAACTCATTAAATATAATTATACATTATTCACAGCTTGAAATGTTTCCAGAAGAGTATAATTTGTTAAAGTCTGGACAAAAATTACCGCGCAAAAGTAGATTGCTTCCTCTGACACCGTTCATTGACAATCATAACCTCATTCGCGTGGGTGGAAGGCTCGATAACTCCCCCTACGATTTTAGCGTGAAACATCCTATTGTTTTATGCAGTAAGCATATACTTACAAAACTTATATTTCAAATGCAACATTTAAAACTTGTACATGCAGGTCCACAGTTGTTATTGTCACATATACGGCAAACATATTGGCCTCTAGGCGGCAGAAACTTGTCTAGATTTGTCGTGAATAAATGTCTTAAATGTTTTCGACATAAGGCTCAGAACGTTCAGCCTATAATGGGTCAACTACCTAGCTCAAGAACAAATCTTGAGTTTCCTTTCTTAAATAGTTATGTTGACTACGCCGGGCCAGTATTGGTGGCCAATCGTAAAGGCCGAGGATGCAAACTTACAAAGTCCTATATGTGCATCTTTGTTTGCTCGGCAGTAAAAGCCGTACATTTGGAGCTCGTCACCGACCTCACCACTGAGGCCTACATGGCCGCTCAAAATCGGTTCGTGGCGCGTCGTGGCAAGCCTCGAAGCATCACGTCCGATAACGGGACTAACTTTGTAGGCGCATCAAATGAGATGTACAGGTTCTTGCAATCATCAAATGTTGCATCTGAAATGGCGCAGCAGGGTATTGAATTTATTTTCACGCCCGCATACAGCCCTCATTTCAATTCATTGGCTGAAGCTGCTGTAAAATCATGTAAGCATCATTTAAAACGATTACTGCATCTTACTCATTTCACCTTCGAAGAGATGGCTACCTGTCTCACTCATATAGAGGCGGTTCTTAACTCACGCCCTCTTACTCCTCTTTCTTCAGACCCTAACGATTTTTCGGCACTTACTCCCTTTCACTTCCTAATTGGACGGCCATTCTTATCAGTACCACATCCTCAGGTGACTGAAGCCAACATCACGCGACTGGATCGCTGGAAGAGAATTCAGCACATCAGACAGCATTTCTGGCGACGGTTTCATAACGAGTACACTTCTCTGCTGCAGGCCAAATCCAAGTGGTTTCATTCCAGAGGTGAAGTGAAGCCGGGGTCCTTAGTCCTGATAAAGGACAAAACAACGCCGCCTCTGCTCTGGTCCCTGGGCCGGGTCACGAAGACCTATCCTGGCGTAGACGGAGTCACGAGAGTGGCCGAACTGAAGACGAAGCGGGGCACCATTCGTCGTGCTTTCAACTGCATCTGCCCCCTTCCAATCGACAATTGAAGACTTCCCTTCAACCCGGGGAATATGTTGGCGCATCACATATGCGCGGGCGTCCGAGAGGCAGGCGCGGGGTGTCGGGGGACCGAACCCACGACGCGACGGCCGGCTGCGCGCCCGCCGCTCCACTCAGCTCACAGACACCAGCCATTACGGGCATTTCTTTGTACCTATTTCTATCTGAGTTGATAGCGTAATAACAGTAATATACCTATTTTAATACAGTCCACTCTTTTATTATAAAGTCCCGATTGAGCCTATATAAGTCCGGCTCGAAGGACCAATGTATAGGCTCAATCGGGACTTTATAATAAAAGAGTGGACTGTATTAAAATAGGTATATTACTGTTATTACGCTATCAACTCAGATAGAAATAGGTACAAAGAAATGCCCGTAATGGCTGGTGTCTGTGAGCTGAGTGGAGCGGCGGGCGCGCAGCCGGCCGTCGCGTCGTGGGTTCGGTCCCCCGACACCCCGCGCCTGCCTCTCGGACGCCCGCGCATATGTGATGCGCCAACATATTCCCCGGGTTGAAGGGAAGTCTTCAATTGTCGATTGGAAGGGGGCAGATGCAGTTGAAAGCACGACGAATGGTGCCCCGCTTCGTCTTCAGTTCGGCCACTCTCGTGACTCCGTCTACGCCAGGATAGGTCTTCGTGACCCGGCCCAGGGACCAGAGCAGAGGCGGCGTTGTTTTGTCCTTTATCAGGACTAAGGACCCCGGCTTCACTTCACCTCTGGAATGAAACCACTTGGATTTGGCCTGCAGCAGAGAAGTGTACTCGTTATGAAACCGTCGCCAGAAATGCTGTCTGATGTGCTGAATTCTCTTCCAGCGATCCAGTCGCGTGATGTTGGCTTCAGTCACCTGAGGATGTGGTACTGATAAGAATGGCCGTCCAATTAGGAAGTGAAAGGGAGTAAGTGCCGAAAAATCGTTAGGGTCTGAAGAAAGAGGAGTAAGAGGGCGTGAGTTAAGAACCGCCTCTATATGAGTGAGACAGGTAGCCATCTCTTCGAAGGTGAAATGAGTAAGATGCAGTAATCGTTTTAAATGATGCTTACATGATTTTACAGCAGCTTCAGCCAATGAACTAACAACTAAAATAACTTAACTATATAACATAAGGTACTTAACTATTTACTTATCTACTAATATAATTTAATATTCGACACCGGTATTAAGATTGTCTTGCGCTTTCGTTCGCAAAGGCCTCCCCTATAGCTTGCCACATTCTCCTGTCATGGGTCATCCTCCCCCAATTTACACCAGCGGTTTGCCGGATATCGTCTTCCCATCTTAGACTCTGCCTCCCTCTCTTTCTTTTATTTTGCCTTGGACACCATTCGGTCACGTCCTTTGCCCATTTTTCTATCTTACTCCTCATCATATGTCCTGCCCACCTCCATTTAAGCTTTTTAATGCAATATCTTACGTCGTTGGTTTTCGTTTGTTTTCTTAATGTATCTTGTTTTATTCTGTCCTGTAACTTGACGTTGAGCATGCTTCTCTCCAAACTGTGTTGGCAGGTTTCAAGTTTGTGCATATTTTGTTTCGTTAGGTTCCATGTTTGGCATCCATATGTCATGACGGGCAAAATGCATGAGTCAAATATTTTCTTCTTTGCTTTTATTGGTACCTGAGGGTTATTGACCACTTCTTTAAGGGACCAATATCTTTTCCATGTCAGCTGTACTCTATTCATTCTTTTTTTTTTCTATTGCTTATTTCTTTTGTCGTAAGGTCATGTGGTGATATTATCTGTCCAAGGTACATATATTCTTCGACATATTCAATTCTGGTGCCTTTGACTGTGATGAAGGTTTTCTTATGGTTTGTCATTATTTTGGTCTTTGTAGCATTCATTGAGAGCCCTACTCTCTCGCTTTCGCATACAAGATGGTCTAGCATTTCTTGCAGGCTTCGACCACATAACTGAAGATTAAGGCGGTTAACACACTGCCACGCATCACGCTGCATGTTGCGAGAAAACGCATGAAAACGCACCTACGCGCGTACTTGCGTGCGTTTTTTCTATACAAAAAACGAACGCAAGTACGCGCGTAGGTGCGTTTTCACGCAACATGCAGCGTGATGCGTGGCAGTGTGTTAACCGCCTTAATAATGCCCATCCATGTTAAGGCGATGATAGCTCAGTGGTAGTGACGTCGGATACCGAGACGAAGGTCGCGGGTTCGAATCCTACAATGAGCTTGAGCTTTCGGTGAAGGAAAACATCGTGAGGAAACCATAGCACGGTGGTAGGGTACTTTGTAGTACCCGCCTGGCTGGCAACCACCCTCAAGTTGAAAATCTGTCGCCAAGCACCTTCGGTGTGTTCCGACAGCAGCACTTGAGAGCCAGTTCCCTTCTAGGCTTTGTGTGCTTACCACCATCGGCCACATCATCACTGACCACGGTGAGATTGTGGTCAAACACAGGCCTATACAAAGTAAAAAAAAAAAAAAAAAAATGTTAAAGGCAAAGTTTACAAAACTGTAGTACGACCAGCCATGACTTATGGTGCGGAGTGCTGGACCTTCAAGAAAGCACACGAACAACAACTGCATACAAGTGAAATGAAAATGCTCCGATGGGCAGGAGGAGTGACCCGTCTGGACAAAGTACGAAACGAGTATGTCAGGGGTTCGTTCAAAGTAGCACCGATTAGTGAGAAGGTCAAAGAAAGCAGATTGCGTTTGTATGGCCACATCCTGAGACGTGGAGATGACAACCCTATCAAAAAGGCCCTAAATATCCCCGATCGACCGCGAGGAAGGGGACGACCGCCCGCCACCTGGTGGTCAAACATGCAGAAAGAGGTCCTGAAGGAGAACCTGAGCACTCAGACAACCCAGAACAGAGCTCTCTGGCGCAGACGTACAAGGAGACCCGACCCCAGCTGAACTGGGAAGAGGGTTGGACAAAGAAGAAGAAGAAGAGAACTGAAGATTAAATAAATGAAGTGTGGTTCATCATCGACCACATCATCGCTTACCATCAGGCAGTGACCACAAAGCCCCAGGTGAGATAGTGGTCAAAAGACTCAAACTTAAATCTATCAATAATCAAGAGAGATTCTCTTTACATACATACATAAACTCACGCCTTGTTCCCATGGCAAGGCAGAAACAACAGAACGCCACCTGCTACGATCCTTACATACTTTTTTTGCTTCACTCACGTTCATACATCTAGTCATACACACACGCAGGTTATGAGTAGGTACTGAGTACCTGACCTTTCTGAAGAACATCACCTATAAGGTCTATGTATGTCTTTCTAGGGCGTCCCCTCCCGGCGTATCCATCCACGTCAGCCTTGTAGTTACCTTTGGTAATCGCCTTTCATCCATCCTCTCAACATGGTTAAACCATCTTAGCATACTCTTTTCAATTTTTGTCACTACATCTTCTTTGAGACTGGAACGTTTTCTTATTACATTATTCCTCAATATATCATTTAAAGTTACACCACACATACTTCGCAAAGAACGCATTTCTACTGTATTAATCCTACTTGCATGTCTTTTTTGCCATACCCAACCTTCAATTCCATACATAATTGTAGGCACAAGCATGATGTTGTGAACAGCGAGTCGAGCCTCTTTAGACATCGACTGGCTGATCACGACCGCATGTAGAGCACCATTCACTTTATTGCCTGCATTCACTTTCAAATACCTTTACCGTAGTCTTGCTCACATTTATACTCATCCCTTTTAAAAGCTTCATTCATCACAGGCACCATGTCCTGCAACTGTTCTGCTGACAATGCAAGTAGAACTTGATCACCTGCATAGAGAAGGCATTTGACAGGCAACCCAATCCGCACTCATGCTCTTTCAAACCTATCAGACAACTATCCATGTACAAATTGAACAGCCACGGTGACTACACAGCCCTGTCTAACACCCCTTGATATGGAAAACCAGTCCGTATACGCCCCATTAATCTTAACACAAGCACTGGATTCCCTATAAAGAGATGTCAGTGCCAGTCCACACCGTACCTGGATAGTGTTGACCACATTTCATCCCTCCACACACTGTCATAGGCCTTCTCCAAGTCCACGAAAGCACAGTAGACTTTTTGTGATTTGCCAAATATTTTTCGGCTTTGCATCTCATCTGATCCATACATCCAATTCCCTCTCCAAATCCTGCTTGCACGCCCCATAATCCGTCACTTTTGTCACTCTATTTATAAAAACTTACGCATATAATTTGCCGACAACACTCAAAAGACTAATGCCGCGGTAGTTTTTACACTCCTGCTGGGATCCTTTTCCATTGTATCATTCGGGACGCGGCCATATCTCCAACACATATTAAAGAACCCTTTCACCGCATTTTTTGCGATACCCTGTAATAACCTGCAGCTGTACCATTCTTCATCCCACTAAGTGCTTTTATAATCTCATCCATTTCTATTACATTATAATTATCTTGCTCTTCGTCTGAGTTTGGGTTCTGTCAACTGGCTTCTACACGCTTCGGTCGCCGGTGACCGCGTGCGTGGTTGTGGATACGCGGCCTGGAAGCTGCATGTAACCGTCGTGGTGTGATCCTTGGCGTGATTGTGTTCCCAAGTTGGGCTCATAATCCCTCACGAACGACGTGGCGTGGGGTCGAAATTGGGCCGACCTATCTACCCTACGGGTTTTCCTTCCTCCGAAAGGGGGTGTCTGGTTGGGGCTGATTGCCTGGCTGAGGCTATCCGCTCGAGGCAGGCCGTCGCAGAGTGGAGTTGGCTGGCTACGCGACGGTCCAGGAGACAGGCTTTCTGATCCTTCTGTTTTTGGGGTTCCGTACCCAAAGGGTAAAAACGGGACCCTATTACTAAGACTTCGCGATCCGTCTGTCCGTCTGTCTCCAGGCTGTATCTCATGAACCGTGATAGCTAGACAGTTGAAATTTTCACAGATGATGTATTTCTGTTGCCGCTATAACAACAAATACTAAAAACAGTATAAAATAAATATTAAAGGGGGGCTCCCATACAACAAACGTGATATTTTTGCCATTTTTTGCTCGATATTAATAACGGCAACAGGTAGACGCTTGAAATATTCACAGAATGTTTAGTTGTATATTTACTTCAAAAAATAATAATTAATTAATTAAAATAAAATAAATTAAGGGGGGCTCCCATACAACAAACGTGATTTTTATGCAGTTTTTTGCGATAATGGTACGGAACCCTTCGTGTGCGAGTCCGACTCGCACTTGGCCGGTTTTTTATTATTTCTTATTTTTTGTTCTTCCACCCTCAACTTTAAATTAGTTGATAAATTTTGTACGAAGAAAAGTTGACCAGCCAACTGCAACCAGCGACCCTTTTAACTTATTACTTATACGTCACAAAAAGTATTTTGTGACGTGTTCAAGGGTTACACTTAATAAACATCTATCTCAGTATTTGGTGCTTTATTGTTCCCAAGAAGAAATCACGTTACATTGGCCATACAACATAATTTTGCAGCTACGTTCACCATACCACTTTTCGCTATTTCCCGCACATCCTCTAAACTGTAATCATTCATATCATCAAATATCTTATCCGTCTTTTCTTTTACGTCCCTCTTATATACCTCCTTTACTTTCAGTTCTTGTAATCTTTCTACTTTTATTCTTTCTAACGCGGTCATAGGAACTGGAATTCGATGACACCAATGCTTGAACAGGCCAGCCACGCGACACATAGCATAGTGATCAGTCGACCCTACATTAGCACCCCGATAGGCTCTTGTATCTGCAACTTTGCTCTTCAATCTTTCATCTACAAGAACAAAATCAATCTTACTTCTACTGTCTTGCCTTTCCCACGTATACATGTGGATCTTCCTTTGATCAAACATTGTGTTCACTACACACAGACCCTCTCTACACATATAGTAAATTCATCCCATTCTAATTCTCTCTTTCTGTCCCGTTCAAAAATATCATATCTATTCTTTTGTTCTTCACTATTGCACATACTTCATCCATCTTATCTAATATCCCTTCCTTCACATTCAGCGTAGCTAAGCGACACTCCGCAGCTAGCTTTTCGCCACATGGGAACAATTGACGTGGTGTGTGGCGAGCATCACCGCCGTCTCCGAGTTGATTATTTAGACTCATTTTTTTTCCCACGAATAGCTAGGGAAAGTTTGTCCACGCTCAACAGAACCCCGCTTGTAAAGGTAAGGCTGAATAGTGCCTGGGATCGCCCGGTCCCAGACAACAGGCACGCTTGCGACTAGGCTCCCTAGCCATGCAGTTCTCGGCACGGCGTCCTTAACTTGGGGGTGACATCAGACATGTTCGCACCGCACAGAAGAAAACAGAAGTGTCCTCTGGTTATTTATTCTCTTAGTCGCCTTTTACGACACCCACGGGATGAAATGGGTTGGTGTAATTCTACTATTCAGACACCACACGAGGATTACACACTTATCTTTCTGTGTTTACAATAGATTTGTCCATAAACTTATGTGCACGAGTGTACATCAATACCATTGACAACTTAATGTGGTCGGGTTATTCGTGAAGATTTAGTATGGAAAAGTACATACATAAAAAGAAAAGTAATGAAAGATAATTTCTCTTAAAATACAACATCTGAATTTTTGGTTGCTATAACTTCTTTAGGAGTAGTTAATTTAGTTAATTTTTGTATAAATTTGGGAAGAAATCAGAGTTTTTAATACGGAAATCTTGAAATGAAAATTTAACACCGTGACTACCGCCCATCGACCACACAGCCCACACAGCTAGTTGACAGAATTGTTTTGATGTATTAGAGCAAGCATTAGGCGTCTAGGGGCTGTGTGGTCGATGCTACCGCCACTCCATCAATGGCATGGTAGGTATATCTCATAGACTACTGGAGTAATAGTTGTGAATTTTGGACACAAATTTTATCTTGTAGGGTAGTAATTTTCTATGTAGGTTTGAGGAAACCGATAGGCTCCTCAAACTTGGAATCGACATTCAAAGTTATCATAGTTGATTTCTTGGTAAATTTTCAGTTCTGTTTTTTTCACGAAATGGATCACCATTATGGGTAGTAATTATTTGTATACTTAGAATAACTGTAGCATGCCCCCTTTTTCGGCGCCCATGGTGGTCCTGCTGAATGAAGCGTGGCTACCGCAGGACCACCTTCAAAATCGATTTTCTCGAAGACTACTAGTGTACCAATTTTGTTGTTCGTGTACTAATTGGTACCAATTGAATAGTAATTATTTACCAAATATGAAAGCCACTGACATCGGGGTCCTGCGGTAGTCATGTCAACATGATCAAAATTGATATTTTGGCTAAACATCACACTGAAAAGAAATTTGGATCATTTTGGAAATTAACAAATAGTTTGAAGCCAAAGTTGAGACCCCCTGTGGTCGTGGCGGCCATACATGAGCCAGTAGATATAGTTAATGCTTTCCGGCTTCATTTTAAGATTGAGTCGCCTCTTACTAGACCTGTACAGGCAGTCGATAGTGGGGCCAACTCTGGGGATATGTCGATTATTTTTACGACTCAAGTAATTGCGGCCATTGTAAGAAAAAATAAATAAGGGTAAATCATCGGTTCATGATGGCCTCAGCATCGAGCTCCTGAAGTATGCGGGTGGACACCTGCCATGTGTTCTTGCTTTGTGATTTAACTTGTGCATTAGTCACGGTTACTTACCGTATGATCTATATATGTATATGTCATGGACCAAGTGATTAATCAGTGTGTATAATGCCCGGACATTATGAATCTAGTCTAGTCAAATCGGGCAATGTAATGAATACTGATTTAAACTTCTATATTTATCACATTGTCTGGTCATTATGAATATTGCTACGTAACGGTTAGGCAATTCGATAATTATGGTCAATGAATTAGTCCAAGAGCGAGCGAAGCGCTCAGGAGCTTAGAGCACCCTGACACGGATAGGTTAGGTTCGAAAGAGATGACGGGAACTGAAGTTAGCGAGCAAAGCAAGCGAACTTAGCTCCCGTCATATCCTTCATGTTAGGTTACTTTAGACCCTGCAGGCAGAAATAGGAGCCCCGCGTCGTCGACTTTGTTGCTTAAATAGTAATCGTACTTACCTAACCAATATCAATTTTAAAATAAAAATCTTTTTATTACCCGGCGCAATAAGTGATGGACGTTATTCAGAAAGCACGGTAAATTTAATAATTTCAATAGTAATCATATTGCCTACTCATATTGGGCATTTATCAAATTGTTCGGGCATTATGAACAATGCCGTATTGTCTTTTGTGAAAAACAGACAGACAGAGGATGCCTCTGAAATTTCAGTGACAGTCTGCTTGATAAACAATTAGCAAAACAGCTTTAGACTGCATGACGCCCAGTTCGGCTTTAGGCCGGGGCTATCAACTGAGACTGCAATCTTGTGCCTCAAGCAGACTGTTCAATACTAGATACACAAACAGAAAGATGCATCAACTTAAAACTAAAACATAGCTGTATGTTTTAGTTTTAAGTCTACAACTAGTAGGTACAGACACTAGTTTTTTAAGTAAATTGTTACTAACCCTATGGACTTTGTCTGAAATAAAAGTTTTATTTATTTATTTTATTATATACTAGCTTTTCCGCGCAGCTTCGTTGCCGAAGACCATCCCACAGGACCCGTTTTCGGGATAAAAAAATAGCCTATGTCAATCAGGAATAATGTAGCTTTCTATTGGTGAAAGAATTTTTTGAATCGGTCCAGTAGTTTCGGAGCCTATTCGGTACAAACAAACAAACAAAAAAATGTTTCTTCTTTATAATATTACTAGCTGTTCCCCGCGGCTTCGCTCCCGTGAGCCACCCCACAGGACCCTTTTTCGGGATTAAAAAATAGCCTATGTTACTCAGGAATAACGTAGCTTTCTATTGGTGAAAGAATTTTTTAAATCGTTCCAGTAGTTTCGGAGCCTATTCGGTACAAACAAACAAACAAAAAAATCTTTCCTCTTTATAATATTAGTATAGATTATATATTATATATGTATTGTCATCCAAACCAAACGTGTATGCAAAATTTCATCTTAATCGGTTGAGGATAACTGCTTTAAAATTCAGTTGCAAGATTTGACCCGGACACATACCTACATACATTGCAATTTAATAAAAAGCTTGTAAATATTTAGAAATTTGCTATGCCAAAATAATATACCTAGCTAAGCTCTAAAAACGGAATCTTACTTCGAACGCAAAGAATAGAAGGGCTTGAGGCTTAGATAAAGTACCTATTTATGTAGCAATGGCGTAGCCGCACATGAAACATCGATAGTTATTTCTGGTGTTACAACAAGAACAAGAACACTACAACCCACCATCGCACTGACACTTATTATCTATAAATAACCCAATTCCTTGTCTCAATAAACACATAATACCACGAAATCACAGAAAATCAAACACGACCGAGTTTGTTTGTCAAACCTGCCATAACATTAGAGTTTGACAAACAACAAAAGCCGGCCATGGTGACAAATACAAAAAATAATCTTTTGTCCTTATTATTTACATGGGGCTGCCAACTAGCGATCTCGCTCTATCAATGCTCATTTTATGCCTAAATCTATAGGTACTTTATCTAAGGTTTGAGGAATTAGTTTTTGGAATTAATAATGTGTCCACCTTACGTCAATGTCAATCTTTTACAAGTTTTCAAGCTAAAGTAGAGTTTGAAAAAAACACTTCATATTCATAATTCGGGTGTTAAAATTTGGGCATAAATAAAGTTCAAAGTTAGTTAAAGTTTATAAAATTATTTATTTTTCTTCTATAATGTACCTAAACAGATAAGTATACTCGTAGACACATTTCATTCGCCGTATAAATAGTAGGAAGTATACAGTGTCATTTAAAAAAATTGCTAACATTTTTATGTTAAATCCTACATTAATATTTACAGCTTAAAAAATAAGTTATTCTGCAAATAAATTAATGAAATATAAAATATTTCGATTGTAGTGTAAAAGTCATTATTTTGATATGGTTTATTCTTGATAACTATTAAACACGTTATGTACTTATAAAAAACTGTGTTTATCTATACCTATCAACTCTGAAGAAATATTGAATTGGACAAAATATTTTAAAGCAAGTAATGAAAAATTTCATCAGAATTACTTATAATCCCTCAAAAGAGGTAGGAAGTCAAGTTATATAATTATTAGGCTGTCAATACAGAGTACAATAAACCCTAAAAAAGTCCAGCATCATTGTATTACATATTAATTTATCATGTAGTTAACTCTATTTAATACTTATTTTATCACAACTTTGAGAACTGCATACATAAATAGTGCTAGACAAACGGAGGAGGTATATTTTACACAAAAATATAGATCCTCGCAATTTGTCCCTGTATTTAAACGAGCATAAATTAATTAAATAACTACTTAATCTAATTTATACATATAAATTTTCGAATCTTAATTTACTAATCGGATACAAAACGACTTTTTTCAATCGTTAAAAAGGCACCATCGTTATTATAGGTTTTGGTACGAGACCCTAAGCATAGTTTAAATAAAATTAATTCCTACTCTATGCAGTGGTTCATTTGTTTCGAAATTACCAGATTCATTCCCACAAAATAATAAAATAGAAAATATCGAAAATTTAAACGTTATTTTGTCATCAATAGGTAAATCGACTTGCTAGAGGTGCTCGTGGCTAAATAATAACAGCAGCACTGGTCGATCATCAAAGTTAAGCAACGATTGCCGAGGTCGGTCAGTAGATGGGTGACCATTTCAACATACCGATTTTCCTCCGTGCCTCGGCAAGCACTCTAAGCCGTTGGTCCCGGCTGTCATTTAAAGATCTTTGACAGTCGTTACGGGTAGTCAGAAGCTTGAGATCTAACACCAGTCTTGCCAAGGGGTACCGTGTTACCCAGTTACTGGGTTGTGGAGGTCAGATAGGCAGTCGCTCTATGTAAAATACTGGTACCCAGCTGAATCCGGTAAGACTGGAAGCCGAACCCAATATAGTTGGGCAAAGGCTATAGGCAGATTGATTGAGGTAAATCGATTTGGTAGCCGTTGAGTGGTATTTTCATGCTCGCGACATAAGCACCATGCACAAATCCGTGCAGTTCCAGCTTTATTTGTCAGGTTCACTTAAATTAATCATATAAGAAACAAGAGGCTATCATGAATTCTACCTTCATAAATAAAACACAGGCGAGGAATTATGGTACACTATCTAAATGTCTTCTGAACCTGAGTTGCAGCATAAAAATAAGTCTACATCTAGCTATGACCATATCTTAACACTTTTACTGTCTCCCCAATTTGGGCGGCAGTGAAAGTGTTACGTCATCAATGATCAACACTAACTTAACAAAGTCTCAACAGTCATGTCACTCAGCAACTATCCTAATAACCTAGATTTATTCTAGAATCTATTTAATCCGGCCTTTATGCGGGACATACGCGTGTAGAGGCGTCCTTGGTTCTCCGCGTCTGAAGCCCCTAGCGGCCGCTAAGATACCTCCACAGAGCGCGGCTATCAACAAGCCGCATGATACCATGATCGCGGATAGTGCTGATGTTTTCATGCAGGTTTGACCTTCAGGAGCAACTGGAAATAAAAAGAAGTTTTATTACATAATCGTTGGCAGGACTTGACAGATTTATGATAATATAGAAATCATAAATTCTAGTTTATGAAACAGGCAAATTATAGTCCCCGTCACGAGAAGCTATAAATTTTGTAAACACACATTCGCGTACCAACACAACACACAGTCACATTCCAGTACCACAAAACATGAGACGACAGCGCTTCATATCGCCAAAATATAACCCGGCCAAATGAAATTCTCGTTAGTTTCGTATTACCTACACGTACCTATGTTACTTTATTGAGTTTGGGATTATTTGTTGTTCATTGAATTGTCACTACGTAAGTGCAGTTCTTTTTTTGCAATATTTATAGTTTCTCGTGACGGGGACATCATCATCATTGGCAGCCTTGTTTCACACATTGCTGAGGCCTCCTCCCTTGCCATGCTTCCTCGGTCTGGTACCCACGATGTTCTATATACCATCTAAAACTCAGATGGAATCTGGGTGTTAGTCTGCTAAAACTTTTCTAGAAGTTCTCGATAAAAGACTTTTCCATGAGGTTTCCATATAATTTTAACATTTAGGTATTTTTCAATTCATTTTATTTCAGAAAAATTACAATCGTTAGTAGTATTTTAACCGTCGTACAAAGTTAAAATCTGTCCAAACGACGTGACGAATTTTATATAATTTACTTTAAGCCTTGCTCTCATGTAAGTGACTTTGTGTCTTTTTTGAGAATAAATATCTTTAAACCAAACAGCAGCATCAGACAACAGTAATCATGCAGTTCTGAATTTCCAATATCTAATCTGTAATTGTAAGAAGTAGAACCAGGAATGACTTACCACCAGTGCTGGCAGCTAGTTCAGAATCCTCCTCGCCTTCTTGTAAAACCCTGAGTGATTGGAACAGCGATATGTTCTCTGAGAGTCTTGGCGCCACACTGGACGCAGGATCCAAGCCGGGATTGCTTTCAATCGAACGTCGCTTCACGCTCTTCATATTACGCCAGTGGCATGGTTGAGACTGTGGATGATAAAAAATGTTGAACTAAGTAGTCTAAGTAGACCAAGCGAAACTAGATAAAGATTTGGCCTTTTGGAAACTCTAATAAGGTACCATGCCATCTCTTTTGGCCATTACTTATCTCAGTCAAGAATCGAGTTATATTTTTTTTTTATTGCAAGGACATACTCGAAATACCCTAATAATAATCTAAACGAGAACGACTTCATACATACTGTAGTTTTGTGGCCTTATATCTTCAACAAGTTAAGTATATTTAAGTAAGTGCCATTTTGAAGACGCTTGAAACAGAACCAGACATTACAGATAGGACATGATGTTTGTACTTTAAGTTATACCGAATACATCGACAATCCCTTCTTAATCCTCAAAGTTATTTTTCTGTCTTTTTAAAGAAGATTCGGTTGTAAAAGTTTATCGGTAATGGACTTCACCATTCCAATCTACTTACCGGACATCTCCCATGGCACATCCTGACGTCGCACTCGATATAGAGCGCAGGCGAGCCGGTGAAACGGAACGTCTTCATGTACGCGTACACCTGCGTCTCGAACACGCCCGACTCCGACCATGAGCCGCGGAAGCGAGAGATCAGTTTGTCGTCTACTGGGCAGCTGGAAAATGATGATGTATGTATTAGTTTTTTTTGTTAGTCCTTTCAGAAAGGCTTCGTGCGCCGCGTCTCCTTGGACCAGCTCCTTGGCTTGGTCAAAGATAAATATATTGATATACTAGCATATGATGCCTCATCCCGTACCGAAAAACCGTGCCGACCAAATAATAGTCGGCACGGTTTCTTCGGTCCTGAAAATTCAGGCACCCATTGAGTGGAGGCTTGCCCAGCGTTTACTTTTTCTTCGGAATTCAATGATTAACGGATTTATGCTAAATTAAGGCTATCCAAGTAAGGTTTTCACATAAATCTTCGTATGGTACAGAATCTGAACTCACCCATATTCATCAATAAGTTGTATCCGCTTCGTAGCTCCATTGTGAGCAAAGCAATCGTTCACCACGATGTCGAAACCATCTGAAAAAAATAAATTCATTATTGACAAGATCGTTTTGTATAGGTGGAAACAATATGTTTTAGACTAATTGATGTTCTTTTACGTATAGTCATAGCGCTTCTCCTGTTAACAGTTTGACCACGGGGTCTCATTGCTAAGAAAGAAAATTTGGTTCAAATAAATATCACTAGATGGCGCGATATGCACCTCCATCTGTTATTGAATGTGTGTAAAATTAACATTTTCTGGAATTTAACACAAAAATTGTATGTTCTTGTTTAATCAACTCTCCTAAGTACAAAATTATGGAATATTGGGCTCTTAATTCACATTTCAAAGATTATTAGACGGATCATTTCAAATTGATGCCAATAGATGGCGACTTTTTTAATTTCTGAGGCATGCCACTCGATTGTTAAAGTTTGCATTTTAACACATTTTGGTGCAAAAAAAACTGTAAAAACGTGCAAATAAATAATAGAAAACAAACCTTCACTGTATTTAAAGAAAAAAACATTCACGAACCTAGTAAACCCTTTTACTTGCAAGTCGCTGCTAACACCATCTATCTATCACCGTGAAACAGAACCGAATGCGTTCGGTCGTACAAAAAATTGCCAGATTAAGCAGTCGAAAAACGCTAGTTACTTCGGCACGGTTTCTTTGTATGGGATGAGGTATCTGTATGCTAGTATTATATTATCTGTGGTTTGACTTTGTCAACGGCTTTATTTCGTAGCTCATATTGTGGGATTCGTAGTTAAAGCGACTTTCTTACCAACTACTTAATTGACGTGTAGACTATATTGGAGGTACTTACCTAGAAAATATGCCCATGAAAATATTTCATTATAAATGTTCTGACATACATAATCCAACGTCATTGCTCCCATACCGTTCCATATAATAAAATTTACCAAAAACGCAAGATCTTGATTAGAGTAAAATTGATTGAAATATTTCTGGAGCGGCATTGCACGCAGACATGCGATCTTTAACAGCCCAACCGTTACGATTCTCGCCCTTTGACTTACGGTATTTAATTGTTATTGGGATATTTAATTCAGTTGTACTACGGTAAAAATAACTGCCGATTAATAGGCACATTGTGACAAAAACCGTTTGAGATTCCTTTGAAGTTAACTTTTTATTCAATTATAGTTAACCGCGTCGATACACCGTTTTATAAAAGAACTGTGTAACTTCGCGATTTACATGGAAGTGCTTGAGCAATAGTTTTTAAGAAGTGCTTGAAGATCTCTTTTGTTTTGTGTTTGTTTTTTTTTAAATTATATTGTTAGCATAAGTAGGTACTGTTTTAAAGCCATAAATCCAAAATATACTCTCATATTCCTATCTAAGCTCTATTACATGTTCGATATCGAAGTTAACTACAACTTACTCAATAAAAAGTATCCGATTTCTGAATTGAGAATTTGAAATATAGAACGTATCAAACCCTGAAGGGTTCAATAAATTAGGGGTAAAATGTTCAGGCTAAAGTAGAGTTTGACAAATACTCAACTTCTAATTCTTAATTCAGTAATCGGTGGATATGTCATGGACTAAAGTGATTAATATGTGCACTATGTATATCGCCCGGGCATTATTAATCTAGTCAAGTCAAATTGTGCAATGTAATGAATACTGATAATTTAAACTTCTACATTTATCACATTGTCTGGTCACTATGCATATTGCTACGTATCGGTTGTGCAATTCGATAATTATGGTCAATAAATTAGTCGAAGAGCGAGCGAAGCGAGCTCGGCAGCTTAGGGCACCCCGACACGGATAGGCTAGGTTCGAAGGAGATGACGTGAGCGAACAAAGCGAGCGAACTCAGCTTCCGTCAGCTCCTTGATGTTAGGTTAGACCCTGGTTATACTTTAGACCCTGCAGACAGAAATAGGAGCCCCGCCGAGCGGCCTCCGTCGACTTTGCTGCTAAAATAGTAATCCTACTTACCTATTATTACTTATTATATATTCAAATCGATGTCAACATTACAATAAGTGATGGGCATTATTCAGAAAGCCCGGTCAATTTCATTATTTCAATATATTTTATCATATTGCCTCTAGCGGTGGCGTTCTGTAGTTTCTGCCTACCCCCATGGGAAAAAGGCGTGAGTTTATGTATGTATGTATTGCCTACTCATATTGAGAATTTTTAAATTGCCCGGGCTATAAATAATGCCGTATTAATCATTTGTGCCTTAACAGATATATTTCTTACCGTAAGCACTCCTCATATAAATAAGCAAAGTGAGAGGATCTCCAACGCGCACGGGCCCCGATACCCGCGCTCCATTCGCTCCGTATCCTGATCGAATCTCCATGTAGCACTCAGGTGGCTGCAGCGTAAATACGACCGGGTTTCCTGTCGCCACCCTGGAGACAAAAGTAAGGCATAATAATTGCTAACATTATTAAAGGTCAATAAAGAAAAACCACTTAGGATCTAAAGAAGTAAACTAACTTTTTGTCAATTCACAAAAAGTAGTTATTTATAGAATAGTTTTACTATTCTATGTTGTATTTTATGCATAACTCCATTGCATAAAATAGAACATCGAACAGTTAAGATTTTTGGTTTGCTTGAAATATGGTAGAAAGGTCTTAACTACCTAACTTTGACATAAATTTCGGTTTTATATGTAAAGTTGTCAGAAAGGGACGACAAAGTAAATATAAGAGAAAATAGGCAAGTCGTCCCAGCCTAATCGCGTAAATGAATTTGGCAAAGAACACGTTATAAGGGTGACAACACCTTTAAAATAAGTTTTTACAAATAAAATGAACTATTTTTAATCAAGCTTTTTAGCTTACCATGCATTGTCATTCAAACCAAACGTGTATGCAAAATTTCATCTAAATCGGTTAAGGATAAGTGCTTTAAAGTTCAGTTGCAAAATTTGACCCGAACACACACACAAATACATACATTGCAAGTTAATAAAAAGCTTGTAATAACAACTTTCATATTGCGTAATACACTCGAAAGGGGATCATGGGAAGGATATGTGAATTCAACTCATAGGATGGAGAACGTACTCTTTCTAAATTATTTATGCAATACCGAAAACATAAGAAAATGTGTCATACTCCTTCACGGAGTTGTTCCCTTTGCCCTGTCGAACTCACTTACGCAATTAGGCTGGTGGTTTACCTGTGCTATGCTGACATTATTCTATTAGTACAGAATGATCTTCACATCACGTTGATTTCCGCTACTAAAGTTGACACCTTCTATAATAGATCTGAACTATGAACCAGATAATAGAAGGGGCTCCCCAATGTACCGGTCTGTCAACTGCTCCGGTTTCCCGATTACATGCAGTTATGGTTATGATAATGCATTTATCAGCAGTCGCCACAGATAATCGCTTCCCGATCTATGTCAACAAGCTCATGCGTGCGCGACGCCTGACGGCCAATCTGATCTGCCATGGTTCGCAAACATTTTGTGGTTTTTAATAAAAAAAATAAACATTTCAAATTTCACTTTTTAGTTATGAACTGAACTGAAAACAAAATTCTAAGAAGACCCCACGCGTTTTATCGATTTAAAGTAGATCACAGCCACAGATAATATAATAGATACTAGTATACCACAGCTGTGCCAAATCTTGTTTCTATCTGTTGAATACGGTTTTGGCTGACATCTTTTATGATAATTCAATCTAAGCAATGATCACTGATCCGGATACGACACATATGAAATGATTATACGGATGGATGAGCACAGCATCCGCATAAGAGAGCACCAATAATCATGTTTGTAACATTGTAGGTTACCCGAGTTAAAAATAACTTTTTTAATTGTAAAGGTAGACCCTCCTATCGTAATGTAATTACACAGCAGTGGTCATTGAATAGGCCCTATTTTTACCCGACTGCCGGAGGAGGGTAATAATGACGAAAAGAGACGATGTGAGAGATTTTCTTCTTTATTTCGTCTTTTTAGTGTGCTTCTTCAGCAGTCAGGTATTTTTTTTATTTATTTGGTTTAACTTTTTTATAAGCTTTTATTTAACTTGCCATGTATGTATTATATGTGTAAGTGTGTTCGGGTCAAATCTTGCAACTGTATTTTAAAGCAGTTATCCTCCACCGATTAAGATGAAATTTTGCATACACTTTTAGTTTGAATGACAATGCATGATTAGCTAAGTGACTTCATTCTAAATCCAATATGGCGGACGGCCCAAGATGGTGGACTAGTTATTTTTTGTATACTGCCATGATATGGGTACCTATCAAATGAAAGGGTTTGCTGAGAAGAATACGAAAAAAGCTTGTTTTAAAAAAAGATCAATAACAGGCCTATAAAAATTGGGCAGAAAAAATACTCACTCTACGTCCAAAAAAGGGAATGTCACAGTCTTCCAGAAGTCATATCCATACTCGCAGGTGACCTTGAAGTGTTCGTCCAACTCCTCCTCAATCAGCGAGTTGTACTGCACCGTTATCGTGTTCCACATCAGGTTCTTCTGTCACACGAACACACATTTTAATATTAAACGCATGATTTAAGTTATATGCTTGACATAAACAATAGGTACCTACCTATTTCAAAAAGAAAACTTTTAGGGCTATAAACCATACTAATATTAAAAATGCGAAAGTTTGTCTGTTTGCTACCTTTTTACGCTAAAACCGCTGAACCGATTTAGATGAAATTTGGTATGGAAATAGTTTTTTACGCGAATACAGCGTTTTGATTGGTAGTTTCTCAGCGGTTTCAACCAACCAGACCGCTGTATTTGCATAAACTGAGTTTAGTAGTACTAATCGCGATTAGTTTTATTGGTGAAATCGGCCCTAAGTCGCGAGCAAAAAGTAGTAAAATTATAAATGCTAAAATTGATTGTTTATCTATATGTAAAAGGAAAAACTGATCTGATTTCACACTATCACTAAGAAGCCTATATATTGTTGTGAATTTTTCCGAGATGAAAAGTACTGTTCATGCGAAAAGGGGAAAGGCTAGTAAATATTGTACCAACCCCTAAATATGGTATAAGCAATATAATTATGGTAACGCAACTAATTACTGGTAATTTAATTAGGAACTCCTTTTTTTATCGTTCTTTGTAACTAAGGCGATTCACACACTGCCCCGCTATAACGCTGCGGGGTGAGGTGCGTGGCGACGAAATCACGAAACTGCGCGTGAATGCGTTTTCTGTGTGTTGCACTACACTACACGTGTTTTGAATGCAAAGTGAGATACTTTCAAGCAACGTAAGAACATGCACTCTCGCGCTACGCTGCGTATTGCGGTGCAGTGTGCGAATCGCCTTAGCAGAAGACCAGAATGGTCATTTTTATTTTATTTTATTTATATAACTTTTTTTCTTGTTTATTATGGTGTACAATAAAGTGTTATTGTACACCATAATAAACAAGAAAAAAAGTTATATAAATAAAATAGTAGTAAAATTATAAATGCTAAAATTGATTGTTTATCTATATGTAAAAGGAAAAACTGATCTGATTTCACACTATCACTAAGAAGCCTATATATTGTTGTGAATTTTTCCGAGATGAAAAGTACTGTTCATGCGAAAAGGGGAAAGGCTAGTAAATATTGTACCAACCCCTAAATATGGTATAAGCAATATAATTATGGTAACGCAACTAATTACTGGTAATTTAATTAGGAACTCCTTTTTTTATCGTTCTTTGTAACTAAGGCGATTCACACACTGCCCCGCTATAACGCTGCGGGGTGAGGTGCGTGGCGACGAAATCACGAAACTGCGCGTGAATGCGTTTTCTGTGTGTTGCACTACACTACACGTGTTTTGAATGCAAAGTGAGATACTTTCAAGCAACGTAAGAACATGCACTCTCGCGCTACGCTGCGTATTGCGGTGCAGTGTGCGAATCGCCTTAGCAGAAGACCAGAATGGTCATTTTTATTTTATTTTATTTATATAACTTTTTTTCTTGTTTATTATGGTGTACAATAAAGTGTTATTGTACACCATAATAAACAAGAAAAAAATAAACTTAATACTGAAAACATACAATGGGCGGCCATTTCGCATTCCGTGATCTCTTCCAGGCAACCCGTGCAGCCTAATTGCGTAAGTGAATTCTGCAAAGCAAACAAGTTGGAACCTTCCCAAAAACGACTTTTCGTATTGCATATTACACTCTGAAACGGAAAGGTTATGCTCCTTTCATTACCAATATTTTGACGTAGAATTGATATTGAATTGAGATAAAACTTCACTATTGGTATTATGTAATGCAAATGCCATATATCTTCAACTCCATAGTATCTCTAAGTAGTCTGTGTTCAACTCAAAGGAGGATTTGGAAAGTTAACGCTAGCTTTCCAAATTAGTTTCGCAATACCGAAAAAGTTAAAAGAAATGATTCTGATTCTTTGAAAGAATCGACTCGTTTCCTTTGCAGAATTCACTGACGCAATTAGGCTGCTGGGCATTACATTTTAGGCACTACGACGAAATACCAATATGTTGAATTTGCGTTGACCTCGTAGCAAAATGCCTACATGCTACGCTGTTTACATATTCAGTCATTTGCTTATCTTTATTCCTCGGAATGTACATAAAGCTAGGTCTCGACTGTCATGAGGATATCTATGAATCTAAATACCACAGAAAGCCGTCTACGGAGTCCTCAGATGTTAGCACGATAACAATGCTATAAAGTAAAATGCGTGCTCTTGATATCTTTTTCTGCAACATATAGGCCTACAGCACTTAGTAAAATTATACATATTTTATACAAATTCGCTCCCCTAACAATAGGTAACATGCCAAAAGAGATTACATCTCGCTTCCAAGTATGGCTGAATATTTTCCAGAAATCGCTCGTCATAACAGGTTACTATTCTGTCGTAGGTACATTATTCTAGGCTTGCCAGTTTTCATAAACGTCTTGCATCTAAAATAGCTATTATAGTCTTCTTATCTTAAAGTAAGTCTAGGACCTAGATAGGCCTTACCCTCAATACTCTAGGTTAATGTCAAGAACAGGCCGGTAGCTGGTATGTATAGCTACAGAGAAAAAAGTTAATTCAAAGAATCAAAAAACTCAACTGCTTAAAAAGCGAACTAAAAAAACGTAAACAAGAAGAAAATCATGCTGTGCAGTCCCTCCGACTACACGATACATATTCGCGAGCTGGCTGACCAAAACCAAACAACCATACATACATACATACATAGACTGATAAACACATTACCCTCCTTCGGCAGTCGGGAAAAAATATCAAGGTGCCGTAAAATACTCAACATAATTACACGAGTCTTTGAAAATATTTTTTCATCCTTTTCGTATTCTGGTCTCATATCCGCTGTCCTGGTATGGTCATGTGATGAGGAGGGATGGAACGCATGTTACTAAAAGAGTTATGAATATAAATGTGGATGGAAGGAGAGGGAGGGGACGGCTAAAGAAAAGATGGGTGGACTGTGTGAAGAGTGATATGTAAGAAAGGGGCGTCAGTGATGGCGTGACGGGGACAGGACGGTATGGAAGAAGAAAACGTGTTGCGCCGACCCCAAGTGACATGGGCGGGCATATGATGATTCGTATTCTGGAGTCATATCCATCATCTCCATCATACATACATACCAACATTTTCCTATGTCTGCTTCTGAACCATGTTTCTTCAAATGTGTTCGATTTGTTGCCTGCATGGAATGTTTCAACATTGCAAGGGTCTTACAAAAGCAGTTGTTACTCACAGTAGGATGTTTCCTGCTGTCGTCATGCTGGCCATTCCTGCCCAGTGTGCCGCATCTGTTGAGCTGGATGTAAAACTCATAGTAGTCCCGTCCTGTGCCGTTGATGTACATGCAGTCCGGATCGTAGGAGTAGCCTGCAAGAGGAATAATATATCATTTTTATAGTCCACTAGCTGTCTGTGTAGCGACTTCGCTCCCGTCAATTGGCTACCTCCGTACCCACCTACCCTACCCTACATACATGATTGTTGTGTAACATAAACCGTTTCCGCATCACAGGCAACGGCGGAAGCTCTCAAAAGGAATACATTTGCCTATTTTTTGCATCATGGTTCTGTACCCAAAGTTTAAAAACGGGACCCTATTACTAAGACTCCGCGATCCGTCTGTCTGTCCGTCTGTCACCAGGCTGTATCTCATGAACCGTGATAGCTAGACAGCTGAAATTTTCACAGATGATGTATTTCTGTTGCCGCTATATACTAAAAACGAAATAAAATATATATTTAAGTAGGGCTCCCATACAACAAACGTGTTTTCTTTTGCTGTTTTTGCGATAATGGTACGGAACCCTTCGTGCCCGAGTTCGACTCGCACTTGGCCGGTTTTTCATTGATGCTCCGCTCCTATTGCTCGTAGTTAAATAGCTTATAGCCTTCCATGATAAATGAGCTAACCAACACAAAAATATTTTTTCAAATTCGACTGGTAGTTCCAGAGATTAGCGAGTTCAAACAAACAATCAAACCCTTATATAATAATACCATACACTGCCCCAGACACTGCACTGCTATAGATTCGATATACGGACTCAAATAGATTAGGTTGTTTATAAAAAAAAACATAATTTATGCCTGAGTCATTCTATATGTTCGTGAATAGTTCACGAACATATAGAATGAAATTTACAAATGTCTTCATTGTGTGTGTCCCCGCGGGGTTAGGAAGAGGTTTAACATAAGGAGCGTCCTCACTGGGAGCATTCGTTCGTGAGCATTTGTAAACAAGCAATCGTAGGCGAGCAACAAATGCTTCCCAGCGAGCTCAGCATTCGCGTTCGTGCAAAACTATGAACGTTCGAGTCGAACATTCCCTTTGTAACGCTCGGCTCAATGTCCACACCACTCGAATATTCGACACTCCTAAACACCTATTTCCCAGATAAATTTAAGTCCCGTGAATGAAGGGTGAACCATGTTCTAATGTCAGTGTTTTGGATACCTAACTAAATAAGGCTTAAATCAAAGCAATTTTATCGGTCCGCAATTTGGACGAAAAAGTCCTCGGCCATGAAACGGTTTTCAAACTTTTGTAGGCACTCTCGTACGAATGATCTCTTTAGATTCTATCACCAAATATTTAGGCATAATAACCACAATAAGCAAAAGCTTTATAAGTAGTTTAACAAAAAAAAAAACTTAATAACGCGCAGTGTTGACCTAGCCACAGCAATAAAACGTTTTAAAGAAAGTGCTTAGAAACCGAAACCGCACTCAAATTCCTTCTAAACACGGATAATATCTAGGTAAAAGGGTGACATAGTTCACCGAAACTAACTGTGTCACCTGACTTTGCTTAATTACTTTTTAACAGTCATTTAGTACGTGATGAGGTGCTTATGAAGAATATTGCATAGTTACTTGGCTTAATTGGCCGCTTCTAAAGATTTTATTTGCTGTGTTTTATTGTATACTAGCTTCTGCCCACGGTTTCGCCCGCGTTCAATATTCATAAAAAATGCTTCGATTGCCACCAAACTCGCCATCAATCTAAAGATTGACTGAAAATTTCATTAAAATCGGTCCAGCCGTTTCGGAGTCGACCAACACATACATACTTTCTCTTTTAGATCTATAGATTTTATTGTTTCTTGGGAATAAACTACATATTCTATGTTCCTTGGAGAGGAAGAGTGGTGAGAGGAAGATTGAGAGTGGTGTTCCAGGTAAGTATATAAAGTCTCATATAGGTAGTACGGGATGACATCTCATCCAGCGCAGACTCAACACCTGCCCTAAAAATCCTAAAGAGTAAAAAAACCGAATAACACTTTTCGTGAATCGAACACAGGACCGCACTCAGCAGTCTATTTATTGCTGGCAATCGTAGGAATTATAACAGTGTTTTACAAAATTTAATATATAAGATGACAGGAACTGTGTCAAAATTGATTTTCAAATTTCGAAACAGACAAAAAGAAAACAATAATCTAAATAACAGCTTTTAAAGAGGTAGGTAATCATTCATAGTTCCTTCAAACGGCTAACGGTATCGGGTGTGAATCAGCTAAGCGGCTCCACGAATCATAAACAATGTAGCTAAGAGGGAAAATCGTATAATCTTGTAGTACTGTACAATTTAATATCTAGTAATCTTCCTACTAATAGACCGTGCTATGGGCTTATGGAAACGGTTCCCGTGACTTTGTGATACATTTAGGTTTTATTGATTTCGTTCACTCCAAGATCACTCTCTATAGTTTGGTTTTGTTGAGACATCACAAGTGTGTGTGTAATAAGGCTATTCTAATTTCAGGTAAACACACTTGAATTTTAGAAGGATAGTTCAAGTCAAAACACAACACAAAATCTGTGTTAATTTTGAATTTTTGCTTCAAACGTCTTGGGCCCAATTTTTTTATCCGTAAGTAACCGAACTTTAGGCCCAGTCTTTTGATCGGCGGTTAACTCAATCAATGGTTAAATATGTTAACCAATGGTTTCAAATGTCGGCAAAATACGTATTTAACATCAATTTTTAGCCTCACTAATGGCACAGATAATATAATACATGGTCAATTAACCTGAAGAGTTAGTTATTTGACCATTTCTTAGACTAACAACTGATGAATATACGTTTTTTACCGATATTTGAGGCCATTGGTTAGTAGATTTAACCATTAGTTGAGTTAACTACGGATAATAAAAAAGGCTTTAGCCTAACTCAATCAAAAATTACCGACCGTTTGGATAAATATTACGATACAGAAAAAATGCTAACATAGGTAGGGGTGTTGATGTTATACAAGTTTTGTTAATCTTCTGCATGCTCTTCCGTCATAGGGGCGTGCAAAATACAATAAATTTTGAATAACAAGCTCAATAACAATAATTATTCCCTACAAAATTATTAAATTGGAATAGTGTCTGATATACTTGTTGATATACTCCCTGTATCTAGTAGTCAACAATAAAATAATTATGTGATTTTGACCCTTAATTTTCTCGTATCAACATCTAGAATTACTATTCATAGACTACCTCAGTCACAGATCATCTAAAGATAAATACAATGTTCTCATACTCTTTATGAGAACATTTCATTCCAGTGATCCTGCAGTTGATTAACGATAACCACGTCGCGAAATTATCAAATCTCTCATCCAACGCACATGCCCTTTGACAAGCACGATAAGAGATGTGGAACAAACATAGAATAACCAGCACATGGAGTACTAATGTGGGAACGAGCGTGCGAAAAACTAAGAGCACCGTAACTTTGTAGGCACACACAGATAGTTGATGAATTTTAACATTAATCAGCAGGATATCAGCTAATTTTCTGCTGGTTTCCATGAATCTCGAGAATCTTTTGGTGTAAAAACAGGTTCATCTGTTTATTAACCGTTAAATTAATGTTAGAACGTGAGGAGTGTGCAATTAATACAGTAATCCATTCAAATAAAATCTCAATGCCAAATGGTTTATGTGGTTTGAAATCGATGGAAAAGCGATAAAAATGCTACGCAATGAACTTTCCTGACGGCGCGACGCGATTTAGCGCATTGATTTTACAAGAAAATCAAGCGAATTGCGTCGCATTGCGTCCATGTACTTGCAATATCGCCTAGTAAAAATCGCTTATCAGTGTAATATAAATCGAATCGTGTCGAGCCATCAGGAAGGTTGCGAAGTTGCCCCTTATGAAATTACTTCAGCAGCCTAATTGCTTAAGTGAATTCGGCAAGACAAAGCGTTTTGACCCCATCAATGGACCAATCACATAGACGGAAATCCACATCGCGACTTTCATCTCGCATGTCATTGGTTGATTGATGGGGTCAAAACCCTTTGCCTTGCCGAATTTATTTACGCAATTAGGATGCAGGTGAATGGCTTCCCATGCCGAAAAATGCGTATGAAGTCTCCATTTACTTCTTACTCCTAAACCACAAACAAAGGGACATACCGGCACAATGTGATGGGAGTTCTGACGGCGCCGCGGACTCCGAGTCATGAGTAACAATACCGCGGTAATGACACTCGTCTAGTCTACACGCCTAATTGTTCAGCTATCACAATACGTAGGCTTAGTCTGATGACCGATTACCCGAAGAACTTCCCTAACGGACATAACGGTTGGTTAGACCTATACGATTAGTGGACAATAGATGAGCTGGAAATACTTCCACTTTAATACGACTCGCACTTTTTTAAATTTTTTGTTTCTTTCTTTATTATTAATTTGGGAGTTTTTATCCACAAGGATACGTCAACCCCATTGTACCTTATACAATATACTGCACTAATGCACTTTACAATATTTTACTAAAAAACTACTTATACTAAAAAGAAATATTACATTACGGGTTTGAGATTACTGCCAGCCTACAAAGTTGTTTTGCTAGATCAGACTTAGGGTATGATAATATCGTCTGAATTAAGCCAATATCTAACTTGTTCAAGCCATACTCTCTTTCCAATTTTTCTCTCTCCATCTTATTTTTAACACAATCCATGATTAAAACCTCTCAATCGGCCTAGAAACATAAGTGCCCCTATGTTTTAAGTTTGTGCTTATGTTTTTAGGCAAATTCCAGGTTTTGATACCTTTACTATCTAATGATTGTGTGAGAAATTAAGTGTTAAGAAGTTAGATGGCTCTTACCTGCTGAATAAACCAAGCCGGCGAAAGATCCGTTGAACCCGACTCTGATCTTCATGAAGTCATCTTGGCACTCCGCTTCAATATCTGTTAATCAAAAAGTATTTTTTATACGCATTTCAATACATAATCAACACATCATAATAGGTACAGAGACCTATGACAAACAAACAGGTTGTTGTATGGGTACAATATAAAAGAAGATTCTGCCCTTAGTTTAGATAGGTTTTTCTCCATCTCGCGTTTGACCACTATCTCGCATTTTCTTAAGGCCCAATGTTAACGCAGTACTGGCAGTGCACCCGCTCGATGCCAAAATATCAATATTGAACCTCCTTTTGAACAGTTTTGTTTGCAAAATATTATTTGATTTACATATGCTATGTTAGTTATGAAGAAATTCCAGCCATAATTTTTTCTGTGTAAAAATATTTTTAAACATCCAAGTCGTTCTGGAGGAGTTTCCAAAAGTTGCGAAAAAATATCGTGTTGTTAATTATTTTAAAAAAATAGCAAAACTATTAGTTGCACGAAAAAACCTTGTGTTAAAAATAATGTACATGAATTAATACTTTTTTTTTTCAAAACTTTTGGCCTAGCCGTTACTAAGTAGTATGCTTTAGAAAGTAACCGTTTTACGGCACTAAAGCGCATGTAGGCCCTTAATCGGGAATCGGTATTTCACGTCAAGTACAAGTCAAAACTATCGCACTCTATAGCAATGTCGTTAGGACAATAGTATCTTGATACGTAACCATTATAATCCGAGTATCCTGCCTCATATGAATAGTTCAGTAAAAACTAATAAAAAGCCGCACAAAGGATTGCGCAAGCGCGGCGCCACGCGCTCCTACCGATACCATCTCAATTTGTCCGGTTTCACAACATTAGATAGACAATGTTTACTGGTTTATGATACTTTTATAAACTACACATAATTGTTTCTTTACAGGTACACGATTAACACTTAAAATATTTAACAAAAGTGATGCATTATTGCCAATATTTTTCTTTTTCTATTGAAAACTACTACTATCATTGGAATGACGATATGAAACATCAGATATATAGATTAAATACCTCCGGCTTCAGTTCTACAATTTACCTAGACTCTAAGGTTGTCCTAGAGCTAGAGGGTGTGCCTGATCTGAATGCCCTGGCCCCTCTCGGATTACACATATCGTTGGCAGATGATAAGGAAGGCCCTTAGATAAAGTACCTATAGATTAAGCACTGGCGTGGCCGCACATGAGACAGCAATAGTTAGTTCTGGTGTTACAACAAGAACAAGAACACTACAACCCACCATCGCACTGACACTTATTATCTATAAATAACCCAAATTCCTTGTCTCAATTAACACATAATACAACGAAATCAGAAAATCAAACAAAAACGAGTTTGTTTGTCAAACCTGCCATTGTATTAGAGTTTGACAAACAACAGAAGCCGGCCACGGTGACAAAGAAAAAAAATAATCTTTTGTCCTTATTATTTACATGGAGCTGCCAATTAGCCATCTCGCTCTATCAATCAAGGTCATTTTAAGGCTTAATCTATAGGTACTTTATCTAAGAGGAAGGCCTAGGTACCCAACAGTGGTTGACTCCAGGCAGCAATTATGATTACGATGATGACCTCCTTGGCAATGTAATAATATTTACATGGATTGCAAGACCCTGCCCTTGTGAGTACTTGACAGATAGACTCACACTGAACTCGACTGCCGTTGGTCCGAGATCTCCTGTACTCGCGCTCCCAGGCAGGTGGTTCCCGCCACGCCGTGTCCACTGCAGGTGAACGAGGCTTGATGCTCACCGGGATGTAACTGTTCTTCTCTGATAGGAACACCACCTAGACACAATAAGTGGAATGATGTATTAGATAATAAGGGCAAGCTGAGGAAATATCCTATGACCACAGTCGGGCTGTAGATGATGACAGTGATGAAGGGTAAGACAAAGATGAAACTCAACGTAGGTTTACGCTTCGACCCGGCAAAATAGTGCCTAAATGCATTGCCTCTGACAACTCGAAGCTTCAGTTTACGCTCAGCTTCCTTTCTCTATCTTATAAGATGTAGATGGATTGTTAAGCAGCATTAAGTTTGCATATAAAAAAACCGCTCATGGGTTAATTGTTAAGCTGTAAATATAAGCAACTAGAGCGATGTCAACTATGCAGGTGCCGCTATTTCATAAACCAACTAACATTATAGTAGATATCGTAGATCCAGGGTCGATGAAACTTCTGATATATTGTTACTATGGCAGTAGCTTGTTCAAGTAAATATTCTAACTAGTAGTAATTTAATGGTACCAGCAAGTTTAAACAACATAATTATTCAACTTCATAGATCGTTGCTCATCTTTCGGAAGTTACGAAACTGACCCTTAGAACCGTTTAAAACTGGCGCAACAGCTATGCTGTATTACATTGTTACAATATTTAATTGAAATGACTCATTTTGTATATTACATTTCTTACATGAAGAGCGTGTTGCATTCGAGGAGGTAGGTGGAGGTTTCGCAATCTGATAGCCCTGAGATAACATAAGCCTAACTACCTCCTTCCGGCACACGCGACTTTTGACTGCCTTCAACAAATAACACAACCTCCGCTAATTAGCGCCTTAAACGACTGTTTCACTGTTAACTTTAAACAAACACCTCGAAAGTAAACCCGTTAGCTTTATTGTGACCGAGCACTGCAACTAGATTGCAACCATTACCTGACCGAAGAAAAAATTCAAAACAAACTAACGAATTACGGCGTCGGTAATTCACCATTTCACAGTCACGACCCCTTGAAAGTTTTGCACAAAAAAGACGTAAATGGCAGTAAGTATGCCAGGGCAGTTCGCACGCCGCCAGTCAGTACCTACGCATTATAAAATTGGGCCAGTGGAGTGGCGGAGTAAACGCCGTCGCCACATCACTTTGACAAATTGATTCCAATATAAAACAACAAATAAAGCTATTGGGGCCACATCATCGCGTCGAGGCATAGCTTATCCGTAGAAATAGAAATGTCGAGAATTGGGAACACTTTCATTTGATTTTCATGTGGTTTATTAGACTTCTAACAATTCATTAATAGACTTTCGCAGAAGAATAACATAACAAAGAATTCCACCAACATCTGTAACTGTTATCCAATTTAAATAGTCGGTCGAGCCGTAACAAGTCGGTATTTCACGGCTCAATTGCAATTAAAAATAAATATTGACAATCAACGATTGCCGGTCCCATGAAGTATGCAGATAACGACGGTCCGGAAAAGTTAAGCGGCTGCTATATTTGTGGATTGGCTGCTTAGATTCTCATCGCTGGTATCAGCCCATCTGTTCTGCTACAACAAGTGACGTGAACACGGAGACAACAAGCACTTTCAAAGCACATATTGATCAAAAATTTTCATTTTTACGATTTAAGGTTACACTAGTCGAAAATTCTTCCATACAAAGGTAGTCTAGGGATTACTCCACTGTTTGACGATGTATGTTCAAAATGAAAAATGATATCAATTTGTCTCATCATTATCTAGCCCTGTATGGAAACAAAAACGTAAAAAAATATATTGATTGATAGTTATGAGCGTCGAAAGTTCCACATTTCAACACTAATTTTAACGCATCTTTGGGCGGAAATAAATACCATAAGAAAAAGGAAAATTGCAAAACGGTCACCATACAGGGATAGATTAGTTGTTCAAGAATTCAAATAATTTTATTTTGAAAATATACATTTAGTCGTTTTTTCATGATACCTAGACTCCCAAAGGTCTGTTTATAAAATATCGCGCGCTCGTTTTCGTCCTAAATCATCATCCATTTTGCTACAAACTTACAAAAGTGCTAATTCGTACACGAACTAGCTTCTTACTGCTTATCACAGCATCTATCTCTTTCGCACGTGTTGTCGGATGACATAGCATGCATTTTAACCCCGCGCACAAAATAGTTCATGCCGTAGATTATGGGAACCTTAACAAATGATTATCTCGCTAGTTTTTCTCCTTCAACTTTCTACTAACTCATTTTCAAGGGATGTTCTCGTTTGTAGGTCACTCGGTATGTGACCGTCGTTGTCGTTCATGGTTTAGATGCAATGTGAGTCACACTACAGCTACCAGCCACTTACTCCGAGACAGAGATGAATATCGCTAACCTAACACATAGACGACCTTCTTAGAAGCCTACAATGCACGAAACGGTAGCAGATTCAGTTTCTCACGACTTAATTAGATAATTTGATTATGTTAATTATTTTGTGTATGTATTTTATGGGATAAGATGACAATTGATATATTTTACGGGAGAATAGTTTTGAAGATATCGTGTTAACTTTTGTTTGATGGTTTGACGGATAGATCATCTTTACTCAGTCGATACCAGTGTGCATGCATCAAGATCCGCAAGAGAACCAGGGTTACTAACATAGCCCGAAGAATTGCCAAACTTAAGCGGCAGTGGGCAGGGCACATTGCTCGCAGAGCGGGGTAGAAAAGATCTGGAGGGGTGACCGCGATCCGGATGACGTTGCGTTGAAAGGCCTCCCAACAGGTGGACCGATGACCTGATGAAGGTTGCGGGGATTCGCTGGATGCGGGACGCACGGGACCGATCAATGTGGGGGAGACCTATGTCCAGCAGTGGACGTCTTTCGGCTGATATGATGATGATGATGACCAGTGTGCATGTGCACTATGAAGTGAAAACACTATGACAGCTGTAGCAGACTACAGAACACCATAAGTTTGCCCTCCGACTAACAAAAATACCGCGTAAAACATCATAAACTAAGAACGGAACTACAGATGATAACCTAATCAGATTAGAGAAGCCCTTCGCAACTTCAATATTGTATATTGCACAAGCCCTGAGGCTGCGGCGTGGCGCGGCCTCCTAGTGCTCCATTCAGTCGGTCACTAGAGTAGCATGCGTTGAGCAACGTGCCCACTGCCACCATACGCGTAGCACTCACGCACTCACGCGTAGCAGAAATAATAGCCCCCTGACCACTCTATTTGATCTTTCAATTTACTCTTTTCATCACACCAAACATTCATTTCACGGCTTTCGATTGATCAACGACAATATTATAGATTTCCACCAACAATTTACTGTTAAATTAAAATAAGTTTTGAATCCGAAATCTGCAAGATGCAGCCGCTGCGTATACATTGTTAAATTTTAATTGCAGTCCTCAAAAGTAGGTCCGCTTACATATCAAACTAAGCTTCATACCATTCGAACGTTCAACAATTTGACCGTAAAACCAATGTCACAAATAAGTGCAGCAATTCTGCAAAACGAAAGGAAAAGATAGACTGTGTCGAATCGTGTATTCTTAGAAGAATTCTTTCAATCAATCCATCAATGGTCGTTCAAATGGGTGTAAATTGGTGACTATTACGGCGTACCTTTCACCCATTTCTGTGTTCATGTCTGCGAGTAATTCGGTGATGGCTGTGACGATTATTTGAACAGTGACTCTTTTATTTTGCGCCCCCGAAATACGCCTGTCGTAAATGACCATGGACAAGGTTGTTATAAAAGTGAAAATAAATAATTAAGTAGATAGTGAAACCGTGTGCCGTAGCGAATTTTAGGCATTACACCCGCTGTTTGTATATTGACTTGTGAAAATTCTTTTAATTTATTTCTTCTGCGTAATCCGCGAAAGTAAGCGAAACTGTATTTTTTTTTCTATTATACTAAAACGCATCGTTTAGATTGACAAAGACGTCTGTTACCGTAAGAAACACAATCGTTTTCGACTGTCCACAATTCAACTGACGCAAACTTCGCTAACAAAAAGATTCAACAATCTAAAAATCCAGCAAATAATTGAGTTATAAATCGTAGTTAACAATTCTGGCCATTTTCAGAGCCATTAAGCACTATGAAAGAGACAGAGCTGGGGCTTGGATTCTTTTATATCAAGAAATGGCTCATTGTTCGTGCCGGTTACGACTTACGTTCCTACATTACTTGCTGTAGTATGTGCATACGAGAGTATGTAATAAATGTTGTGCTTCAAGGTCGAATTGTGAGTATAAGAAAGTGAAACTTGAATGGGTATTATGTTAGATTTAACGCTTCCTTAACAAAATAGCTTGTTTCTTTAACAAGGTACACAATAGCACGTAAGGTAGGTGAGAACCTAAACCTAACAAAACATTCTAACCACCAATATGCAGGTAAAAAGGAGACGGTAAAATTGCCAGGACAAAAGATTTAAAAGTACTTTTAGCGCTATCACTTTTAAGTTAAATCGGTTCGTTTTGATGCAGACATTTCCCGGTTAGTCAAAACTGGTCTGTTCTGGTTCTGCATGTAAGTAAATAAAGAAAGAATGAAAACTCACCGGGTCCTGTTCACTGCCGTCACTCTTGAGTGCTTCTCTTGTTTCATTCTGCAAATAATTTTATATGAAGCATTAAATAAACACTAAAGTTTTTTACTACGCTACAATATATTTGGAGCCTATCTTTGACAAATCTGAGAATGGACACGGGTAGCGAAACATTCATTTACGTTCAAAGAACTATCAGATACAACACAATTTATCATATATTCTTTCTAGTGTAGTTGAAACGTTAAGTGTTTCAACTGTCATTTGTAGATGTTCGATAGTTGTCATGGTAGACAGAAGTCAAAAAATCAGACACCAGTCTTGCCAAGGTGTCGTCTTACCCAGTTACGAGGTTGTGAAGGTCATATAGCATCGGCGCCATCTGCATGCTGTGATATTTTGGTACTTGAGTCCCAGCAGTCCCACCCTGTGCAATCATCACCACCTCCGCGACTGGCTAATACTGCTAAACCACAGCATGAGCAATTTAATCATTATCTTAGTAAGAAAAATCCACTACTCTCCACCATCCTTGGTTGCCTCCTCCGTCGTTGGCTCTGCCTATGTACCTTCGTGTTGCGTAAAGTTTTAGCAACTAAATAGGATCAAACATAACATATTACTACCAACCTTCAGATTACTAGAAAGCACAGGATCGGGTGGATCCTCGCCGGAGCCCTCGTGTAGTTCCGACGAGGCGGATGATGAGGATGATACGGACACCACCGACACTTCTGTGGAGTCCGAGTACTCGGCAGAGTCCAGGTGTTGGGACGCCGATTGGACCTGCAGAGGAGATAACACATGTTATGTAATTTTAAATGGTATACACTAAGTATTATTTTTTAACTTTATGTCGTTGTAGACAAGTGGCTAAGAACTCGCCTCTCATGCATCGTGGTAAAATCTGGGCACTTGCCCTTGCAATCCATATGTACCCTGTAAGTTCATCTAGGATATCGCTGAGAACGGTGAAGGAAAATATCGTGAGGCTACCTTGATTTATAGTAGGTACGAGTATAAGTTCGTGCTCCATTGATGTAATTGTTGCAAAGCGTTCCAGTGCCAGAATAAAAGAATAAAATAAATTAATTAAAATCTAGACTTTACACACCTACACTACACCTAGAAACTTTACACCCACTAAAGTTCTGCATTATAGATGATGAAAGTTCAATCAATAAAAATGAGACAGTTGTCAAACTCATATTAATTCATTTAACTGCTATAATGCTGAGGTGAAAGCTAATAACACTTTCGGAAATCGAATACCTGGGTTATTGCATGGTAAAGTCTTCAGGACAATCTAGTGTAAAATTAACTTGGCAAGTTTAATGCATTCCGACTATTGATTGGAGGTTTCACATTTGTGTATGATGACTAAAAATGGATGGATCACACAGAAATAATATGTAAGATTTTACCGCCCCATGTAACATGGGACAAGGACAAGAAAATTATATTGATGTATTGATTTATTAGTTTATCCTCGCACTGGAACGCCTTGCAGTAATTACAGCAATGGAGCACAATCTTATAATTTACTCACTATAAGTCCAGGTTTCCTCACGATGTTTTTCCTTCACCGTTGTCAGCGATGTCCAAGATAAACTTAGAAAGTATAGTCAAGGGTCAAAAGTGCAGTCCTACTCTCCCTAAACTCAAGTGGCTAGTTTTTGTAGAAGAAGTTAAATTATCGACAACTGATTTAATATTTTGTGTAGAAATTAAAGTACAGATTATTCCTACTAACCGCGAAAAGTTGAAATTCTGCTGCCTACAAAAAAAATGCTTTTTCTGTTTTGGTAGTGTGACTGAACTTTTGACCCTTATAGTACATATGAATTAAATAAGTCACATTGGTACTTGCCCGGATTCGAACCCACGATCTCAAGCACGAGAGGCGAGGTTTTAGCCACTGGGCCACCACGACATATGATGAATGGCGTAACATGACGAAAAGCTTAGCACTGGAAGTCAACGACCGATAATTACAATAATGCTTAAATAATCTATTCAACAAAGCTGAGGTAATATAGTCAATGAAAATTAAATAAATGAAGTCTATCTACATAAAAGAGAATTAGGATTAGTCAGACGTAAATACCTACAGATTAAGAATTGCTTTGACCTTATGCCACAAAAGAGACGCTATTTCATAGCAGCTAGAAATACAAAGAAATTTTCAATTTAGAAAGATTATTTCCGTAATACTAAATCCAGTTAATCTTGAACAAAGTATTCTTATAAAAGGAATAAGGTCAGTGATTTGAAAAAATCCATTATCCATGATTCATATTGAAATTGAATGGCTGAACAAAAAGAGAAACACAATGAATACTTACTCTGGAGATAATAAGACAACTGCAAACGAACAGGAATCTGCAACAAAATTAAAAATTATACCCTTTGATACATGGTAAACACAATATGTTATATTGAAATAGAAAACGCAGCAGATTAAATGAATAAAGAAATGTACATGTTGCGAGCAAACCGAATTGAATCGTGATACATTCTAATGGTCATTTATATTCGCAAACAAATGCAAGTAAACGCGGCTAAACTTATATTCGTGATACGCTTATATTGTCGGCGCGGGCGTATTGTTCCTCGTAATGCTACCGCCTAATGACGGGTCAAAAGACACGGCCCAGTAATGACAGGCTTCGGGATTGGATTGATCCCAGAGAATCAATATCAATTACCTTTGCCAACAAAATTGTTGAATCACGTACAGTTTGCGATGTAAATATTATATATTATACTATTTCAATTTTCGTTTCACGTTGTACTGAGAATAGTTTCCGTAAAAGTTAAAGGTGAACGAATCTTTGCGTGATGCTTACGGTTCACTCTGTTCATAAGAAGTCTATTAAATGTGGAACTGTACATTCGGAGTTCAGTGATAAACTGAATTCTAATTCAATCATGCTGTTCAGCTACTTTGCTTTTGAAGACGGTGCACAAAACTGTTAGATATTGCGTCATTCGTCAACTGAATGACGTGACATGCGACAGTGTGTTGACAAATTAAGGGTACACTAGTCGACGGCACGAACTATTTTGTGCGCGGGGTTAAAACTACTGTTATGAGCAGTAAGAAGCTAGTACGCATACGAATACACACTTTTGCAAATTTGTAGCGAAATGGATGATGATTTAGAACGAAAACGAGCGCGCGAAATTTTATAAACAGACCTTTGGGAGTCTGGATATCATGAAAAAAACACTGAATGTATCTGTTCAAAATAAAATTATTTGCTATTTTGAACTACTAATCTATCCCTGTATGGAGGCCGTTTTTCAATTTTCTTTCTTCTTATGGTACTTATTTGCGCCCAAAGATGCGTTAAAATGAGTGTTAAAATATGGAACTTTCGAAACTCATAACTTTCAAGTATTTTTTTTTACTTATTTGCTTCCATACAGGGCTAGATAATGATGAGACAAATTGATATAATTTTTTATTTTGAACGTACATCGTCAAACAGTGCAGTAATCCCTAGACTACGTTTGTATGGAAGAATTTTCGACTAGTGTACCCTTAAACATTAGTAGATTCAAGCAACATTTGTAAACTTTTCAGGTTTTATCCTTACTTATCAGAAGCCGTGTGCCCGATTGGGTTTCCCTTATACTAAAATGAACTTGCATAAAAACTTTATTCCCTATTTGATCCTTTTAGATTTGGAGAATCCTTTCTTGGTCCTCACTTTCATTGCCTACTGAACAACTGTTTCTTTTCTTATAAACTGCTGTTTAAAAATTCAGGGGGGTGACCATACGCTCTTAGATTAAGGTTATTTTGAGTGTGTGTAAGGCACAGATGTATCGTGTAGATGTATCGATGTACCGAGGAGCTCGTGGCTAAATAATAACAGCCGCACGGGTCGATCATCAAAGTTAAGCAACGCTTGACGAGGTCGGTCCGTGGATGGGTAACCATTTCAACAAACCGAGTTTCCTCCGTGCCTCGGAAAGCACGTTAAGCCGTTGGTCCCAGCTGTCATTTGAAGATCTTTGATAGTCGTTACGGGTAGTCAGAAAGAAGCTTGAGATCTGACACCAGTCTAGAATAACGTGTTACCCAGTTACTGGGTTGTGGAGGTCAGATAGGCAGTCGCTCCATGTAAAACACAGGTACTCAGCTGAATCTGGTTAGACTGGAAGCCGACCCCAATATAGTTGGGAAAAGGCTAGGCAGATGATGAGATGTAAGGGACAGATGTATATGACTTGTATACATCTGTCACTTACGCGATCTTAAAATAACCTTACTCTAAGAGCTTATGGACACCCCCCTGTTCTCTAGACCCAGTGGGTTACACAAAGCGAAGAGAAGGGGGTTGTCAACAGTTTCCCTTTTTCTGCGCCACATAATTACCATACTAAACACAGATTCATTCAACAAGAATTTTCATCAGGTGGCCACCATTTCGCAGCAGAACTCTTTAGATCCAGTGTTATTATTTAAGCAAGGTATAATTTTTGATAAACAGTTACATTGTAAGTTTTCTTCTCTCGAACTCAAATTATTCTGACTACTAATGCCTATTGTTTCGATCGCCACAGTTCTAATAATATTAGAGTAATATGCCTCAGTCAGTGACCCTTCTATCGAACCATGACCTCTGGTGTCCTTCGGATTCGATAAACTAATCGAAATTGTTGATTCATTGGGCATATCATGCTGTGCCATCTTGACAGAGCGATGAGCAAAAATGTGCAGTCTGCCCAGTTTGATTGAATTATAGAAATGCTAGCGTTAGAGTTGGTTAGTCTAAAGTTATCAGACTTTAGTTCTAGTAAAAATAAGGAAAAGCAATAGAGGTTATCCACATATAGTTATTGTATCTTATAAACGCTTAACTCTACGCTTGATCTACTGTAGGCAATGGCGATTAAAGAAGACAAGAAGCAGGCAACGTTTATACAAGTGACTTACAAAAAGTTAAACTAAAATGTTCGTGTATAAAGATAACTTTTCCTGTATAGAGGATTGGTGCCTAGTAGTTCAGCAACTCCCCGAAACTACTAATTAAATTAAGAATTTGCAAATCTAACATATTATCTAAAGATTCTTGCAGACGAGAGAGTGCGACGCGGACATTAGGACGACGCGATACCTTTTTTTTTTCTAAAAATCATCTTCAAATAGAACTAATACCATGAAAAATTCATCACATTGTTGTCTCGCGTCTATCTGCGGAAGCCGTAACTTCATACGTAATACAGCCATTCCGATAATTCATCCCTACAATCTTCCTCATTCACCAAAGCATAGGTTCCAGCTGCATTACATCACAAGCTTATCATTTCATTCGCATAAACTCCAACAGATTCGTGATTGTGCCCACAAACTCGCAATTAATAGCTGACCGAACATTCTGATCATCGTTAGGCGAGTTATAATCGTCATAATCGCTTTGATTCCGTGATCGAGAATCGAGTCCGTTACTCGTGTACGTCCAGGGGGGATATGGCGTAATACTCCGGTTGTATGGAGCCTGCAGGGCTAGATGACTGAAAGGCACGAAGGGTCACTCGATCGAGGGTTAGCAATAACGGGATCGAGCTTAATCGAATTGGATTGCTGTGTTTTTGTTAGGAGGCAATCTTGTAATTTGATTGAGCCGTTGAAACTGTATTTTAAAAATCATATACAGTATATAGTATATTCTTCTCCTATCGAACAGTCCATCCAAAGGTTGTCTGTAAGAGATTGCCCTGTGCGATAAGACCGCCCATTGTACACTTGTTTTTGTGAATGTTTATCCTGTACATATTTTGTGGTGTACAATAAAGTATATAATAAATAAATATATAATAATCGATGCATTCCTGGCATTTGATTAAGCTGAAACTTGCCGTTTTTATATAATTTTAGAAACATTTAAATAATATGGTACTGTGAGAACTCCTTGCCTATATTAAGACTGGCAACAGATAAATAGTCTTGAAAGGTAACTGAATTTCGAACATAAAATAAATGAAGATGTTTTTGCTAGACTTTTTCCGTGTATATAAAGGCTCGTCTGTGCTTTGTCGCGGCATCCGATAAAAGCCGCCTAAGGGCAGGCACATTGTACATTAATATAAATATATCAGATAAAAGTAATTAATTTGTCTTTCATTACGTAGTGCCCTGGCTACGTCCCCTACAGTACCATGGAGCTGGTCACAAGATGTAGCCAGAAGGTGGCCATAGCAACTCCTCAACCAGTCAAGGTAGCGCCATCCTGTTTGGCATCATTAGATATGTATTGACAAGCAATATAACATTTCTAACGTTTTACTACATTAAAAGCTTTTTTTTTTAAAGTGTTTTACATTTAATTAGTATTTTTAAATTTAATTACATAACGCTTGTATTCTCGGATTAGTTAGGTTACAGATAATATAATACTTGCATACAGATGCATCATCCCATACAAAGTATCCGTGCCGGCGTAACTATTAGCGTTTTTCGTCTGATTATCTGATTATATTTTGTACATCGATCGCGTTTGGTTCCGTTCCACGGCAATAGATAGATAGTGTTAGCAGCGACTTGCAAGGAAAAGGGAGGAAAAGGGTTTACTCGGTTCGTTAATACATTATTCTTTAAATACAGTGACGATTTGTTTTATAGGATTTGTTTGCACATTTTTACAGTTTCATTGCTCCAAAATGTGTTACAGTACAAATTTAAACAATCGAGTGGAATGCCTTAGAAATTAAAACCGCGCCATCTATTGGCAATCAATTTTAAATGATCTGTTCAAATAATCTTTGAAATGTGAATTAAAATCCAAATATTCTATAATTTTGTACTTAGGAGAGTTGATTAAACAAGAACATAATTTTTTTATATTCAATTCCAAAAAAGTCTAATTTTACACGCAATTCAATAACAAATCGGTGCATATCGCGCCATCTATTGAGATTTAATTGAACCAAATTTTCTTTCTTAGCGCTGGGACCCCGCGGTCATGTAGAGGTATACATAGGGAACGCCTACATTTCATCAGTTTTGCAATATATATGTTCAAAATATTGATAAACTACCTTCTGCCAGCGGCTTCGCCCGCGTGAAAGGTGTTTTATTATCCCAAGGGAACATTATACCGTAATGAAAAGAAAACTATGTGCTATTCCAAACTATTGTCTGTCTCTGTGCCATATTTCATCCAGACCTGTTCAGCCGTTCTGGTGTGATTGAGTAACAAACATACATCCATCCAAACTTTCACATTTATAATATTAGTAAGAGGTAGGTACATGAATGTTTAAGAAACATTATAAATAGTTTTCTCGTATTGACGATTGCTGTTATGCATAACTTTTTTTTTCTTTCAAATAAATATATTTTCTTTCTTTCTTTCTTCTTTTCTTTAACTTCATCGTCATCATCAGCCTTTTTAATGTTCACACTACTGGGAAATAGGCCTCCTCTCTGGGAGTATCCCGGTAATGGGCCGTAATCCACCACGCGGGCCCAATGCGGGTTGGTGGATGTCACATGTATTCGATTTTTTGGTTCTAGGGCATGCCGGTTTCCTCACGATGTTTTCCTTCACCGTTTTGAGAGCAGTGGTGATTAAACAATTCCCACAACGTAAAGGGCCTGCCTGGGGTCGAACCCACGACCCTTGAAAGTCGCGGCCGTTACCACTGGGCCACTACTGCTCTTGCAATGCAAAACTTAACTTCCTTTTGTGTGTTTAGCCTGCGCTCGTAATAAGTCTCCAGATAGATCCAAAAACCCAAGCTTTAATTTATAAATACACATTTAAAAAGTTTGTTAGGTTTGGACGTGGATCCACGTTTAGAAACAAGCGCAAAATTATTTTGAACGTAGATCCACGTCTTAAACACATGAAAGGATATCTAATTCATGATCCCATGGTCAGCATTAACACTTGCGACCACTAATTAACGAGGCATAATTGTTATTATTCACTACAAACTCATAAGAAGATATTTTATTGTGATAATATTAAAAAAGCAAGTTACAAACGTGCGTGAGTTACATTGAGAAATACCGATGACTCTCGTAGCGAGTTCGTAGCACTTTGAGTCGTTGATGTCTTTTGTTCACGCGTCTTCGCGTAACACATGACAACCGTTTTTACTTAACACACGGGAGAAATATGCTTGTACGAAGGTGTAATAAAGATTTAACGATGCACGAACTGTATTTCATAAATGTTAGTCCACTAATATTTTGCGAAAGTATCGATTATCATTATTTTTCAATCAATATACTATAACATCATCGTACAATACACGATTATTTCGCCAGATATATTAATTCCCATGAAATGACTGACCATTCATAGGAATAGAACCTATGAGCCGCGCACAAATTACAGATGAGAAATTAGAGATGGAAAACAGAGTAATATGTCGACCGGCCCGGGAATCAAACCTAGAACCGTATCCTCAGAAATAGCGATTATAACCACTCGTCCAACGAGGCAATAATTTTATAGCAGGTGATCAAATTATGCTTTTACATGAAAGCCTAGAAATGACGATGAGTTTTCTCTGTGCTACGATAATTCCTATGAAAACGCAACCAAGGACAGATCGCTATCACAAATAGGAACAAAAAAACGCCGCATTTTCTACATAACACTTACACTGCTGAAAGGTGACGGTCAAATTGCGAAACAAAAACGGATGCTTATTATATCATATTTTAGTTCCTCTATTAAATTAATTCATAAATTGCATAATTTTCACAGTAAGTGCGCGTGCGCTTGTAATCTAACTTCGGCTCGGTTCGGCAGCGGTCGGAACCGCTCGGCCTCGCTCGGCTTCCTACATCTCCTATCGTAATGGCCTCATTTCCGCTTCCTCACTCACACTCACGTGAGGCTCAGTAGTATAACTAGGTCATAATGTGAGCTCAAGGACGTTGCTCATCCCTTTGACATGGACCAGGCTATTTTCCAGGTAGACTTCTGGCAGATGAGGCAATTAAATCTTAATTTTAGGCAAGCGTGCTCTATAATGGACCACATCATCGCTTAGCTACCATCAGATAAGATAGTCATCAAACGCAAGCCTATCAATAATTAAAAAAAAAACAGGTAATTCAAAATATCAAAAAAACTCGACTGCTTAAGACGACGACTAACGCCAACGACCTTGAGGGAACAAAATGCGCACACGTTTCACATCCGCGTGACCCAAAATTTTGTACTTTTTTGTACTTTCCTTATTATTCTATGACTTTAAAAAAAAGCTTCAGATCAAAATTTAGATAATTAAATTGTCTTTGATACTGTGTCAATTTCATGAAAATATTCCCAGCGGTTTTGGTGTGATTGTCGTGTTTTTGTTCGTTTTAGACATAACTTTACAAATTAATTACACTATGTTATACGAATAAAACTCAAAATTTGCTCAGATCAAATTATTAACAAAATGGTCTAATATAACATATATTTTTCCAAAAAATTACGACTAGCCATTTAGACGTGATTCTCATTTTAAAATCAGCTACTAAAGGGAATCGGCGCCTTAAGAAGCGAACTAAAAAGTCGTAAACAAGAAGAAAATCATGCTGTGCATTCGGAGGATACATATTCGCGAGCTGGCTGACCAAAGCCCAGCTGATATCTCCTCCGACTGCACAGCATGATTTTCTTATTGTTTACATGTTTTTAGTTAGCTTCTTAAGCAGCCGGGTTTTTTGATTTTTTGAATTAACCTTTTTTTATTTATAACTTTTTAGTTAACATTTAATTTTTCGAATTAGATACATTTAAACATATAAGTGTTATATATTTTTGAAATCACCTCTTGAAACCCCCCACGATGGGTTTGGAAGAAAACAGTGCCCAAAAGCAGGCATGTTTTCTATTTTCCAATTTTAATGTAGCCAGTGACACTCGCAAGGTTAAGACAAATCCATTGACGTAAGAATCATCAGAATCGGCCAAAGCGTTTGGTCTCTAGAACGCCACATAGGAACAAGCATACATACATAGACTAATAAACACATTACCCTCCTTCGGCAGTCGGGTAAAAAATAGACGCCAACCCGCCATGAGCAACATGGTGATTAATGCTCGCGAGTCATGCCTTCTCTGTATGAAAGCCCTGCAGTAGGGCAGTAACAATTTGGTACAAGTACCATGTTGGCTTGGCCCGTGTTTATGAAAAGAGAAATAAGAAGAAAATAAAACAAGAGTTAAATGAAAATTACTGAAAATAAGTTACTGCTTAAAAATTTACCTATGAATGTTTTTATGATTTTTACCCGACTGCCGAAGGAGGGTAATGTGTTTATCAGTCTATGTATGTATGTATGTATGTATGTATGTATGTATGTATGTATGTATGTATGTTTGTTCCTATGTGGCGTTCTAGAGACCAAACGCGTCGGCCGATTTTGATGGTTCTTACGTCAATCGATTCGTCTTAACCCTGCGAGTGTCACTGGCTACATTAAAATTGGAAAAAAGAAAAATGGCGGATTTTGGGCGCCATATTGTGGGGTACCAAAATTTTTTTTTCTTCCAAACCTATCGAGTGGGGTATCAAAATAAAGGGCTTTAAGAGCTGATTTCAAAAATATATAACACTTATATGTTAAAATGTACCTAATTCTAAAAAAAGTTAACTAAAAAGTTATAAATAAAAAAAATTAATTAAAAAATTCAAAAAACCCGACTGCTTAAAAAGCGAACTAAAAAGATGTAAACAAGAAGAAAATCATGCTGTGCAGTCGGAGGATACATCTGGTTTTGGTCAGCCAGCTCGCGAACATGTATCCTCCGACTGCACAGCATGATTTTCTTCTTGTTTACATCTTTTTAGTTCGCTTTTTAAGCAGTCGGGTTTTTTAAATTTTTGAATTATTTTTTTTTATTATATCTATTAATCTCAAAAAACGGTTCATGATTTCATTAGTTTGTATGGTTTGTAGGAGGTAATATCTCAAATTACTCTGAAAGTACTGCCTTAGCCTGCCTTATCTCTCTCTACAATAATTTATTTATTTATTTAAGGATCACCAACGAGTGTTACAAAACCATAAAACTAACACAAAATACATAAATTGGTACACATCATCATTATCCTGTAATGCACACTCAATTATAGAAAACCACATCTTTTACATGGCCGAGCACATCATTAATGCCTTCTATTGGTATGGTCTGACCACGTGACTTAACGTTCAGATGTGTCATTCGCATTATAGACATTGATTCGTTTTCTTCTGGCGTTATCGATTGTAGATTGTCAACTTGGCTACAGGTACTGATTATCAACTTGGCTACAGGTACTGATTGTCAACTTGGCTACAGGTACTGATTGTCAACTTGGCTACAGGTACTGATTGTCAACTTGGCTACAGGTACTGATTGTCAACTTGGCTACAGGTACTGATTGTCAACTTGGCTACAGGTGCTGATTCGATTTCTGATAGAAAGCAATTTTTTTCATCCTGGTAAAATTACGGTTCCTGCTAAGCAGAAGGAAAAAGTAGTAACTACCCAATAAACATCTGCTAAATAACTAAAAAGTTTCTGGAAAAATCTGCAATTCAAATTCCAAAACAACAATTTTCAGGTAATTTCAGACAATTGGTACTCTAAGTACCTAGACTTTCATGGATGATTTCATACGATTTTCTACAAAACATTTTTGATTAGCTAATTTCATGCTGAAATGTTTTCAGATGTGATTCAGATTCAATCATCCATTAATTTGGTTACATGCCCGTAAGCAGAGCGGGACCCTGACCCTAGGGCTTTGTAGACCAACTAATTACTTAATGCTTACTTTGTGCCTTCTAAATTATTATTCTATTACGAATGCACGTGGATACCGGTTGGAATTCTGCTTCTTACAAATTTGACTTTTTTAATATCTTATGCCAGGGCTGGTTCGAGGTGGCTCAGGAAAAGAACACCTGGAAGGATTTGGGGGATTCCTTTGCCCAGCAGTGGACTAATATAAAAAAACTACACGATTCGGACTTGGCCAGAATTCTGCTAATTAGGCTAATTATTTATTGTTTGAAACACCACAAATTTTACATTTCATTGTTGTATCGCAGAAATTCTTAGCGTAGGTACAGAGGATAAAAAGATGAACAAAAATGTACAGTCAGCAAATTACGTTTTATATATTTAGAACATAATTAACTACTAGCTTCTGCCAGCGGTCGAAAAACATAGCGGACATTATGCCCGGGATATAAAGTATCCTATATGCTATTCCTAACTATAATCTATCTCTGTGCCAAATTTCATCCAGTTCCGTCCAGCCGTTTGAGCGTGAAGAAGTAACAAACATACACACACACTTTCACCTTTTTAATATTAGTTTGATGAACCTATAGGTATTCCATAGAGTCTGTGGATTTGGGCCAAAAGGCTCTATGGCATAGACCCTTTTGACCCAAATCAGAAATTATGACAGGCTTTTCTATTCGAATGCCACAATAACAGCAAAATATGCAACTGTCACACTTAGCAAATGCTTTGCTTAAAAGTTACATCCCAAGTTAACATACCCCAATTTCAGAATTATGAATTTGTTGTGAGTGAACAATTGTCAAACTCGACTTTAGCCTGGAAACCTGTGAAACTTTGTCATTAAAGATAAGGTTTTAAAAAGGTCTTAACTACAGAAACTCAATTCAGGAATCGGCCTTTGGAATAATAGTATATCGTAACAACACTAACAACAGGATGCCCAATTAGTTGAATCATCATCGGCGTTACATTTGACGAACCCCAGACATCCCAGTTCTTCTTGCTATTCGATCGTTTACCCAGACATCCGGCTCTGCAGATAATAATCGACTAAACTTAAGGTTCAACGCTTCGTAGAGCTTTGACGTTTTGACAGATTCTGCATTATCGATCGAAAAGGTTTGATCACATTTTTTATACACTTTTTTAAATTTATTTTAAATTATTTAATGTTTAATTTGCCTGGTCTATATAATCACGATTTTACTCAGAAGAGAAGACAGGTAAGACAGAAAAGAATTCATATTTTCCTTAACTGAATTCTAGGCCACACTTTTACAACACGCCATTAGCCAAGACTGTCAAAAAACCATAAGCAGCATCACCGAAACCAAGGGTGGCAGACGTAGACGTGATAGTAAGGCAAGGTTTCACACATGTGAGTGTTAAGTGGGGGCGGCCTGCGGAACGCACCGTTACTACACGGCTGGTGTGACATGCGGCCCACAACACCTCGCGACGTCACCTAACCCGGCGCCGTGACCTGTGCACGCTACCGCTGATTATTTACTGTGTACTGGCGAACAAACAGTGCGCTATACACCCGGTGTATCCTAGGCGGTGTGAGTATGAACAAGCGACTAATCACATAGACGGAAATCCGCATCTTGTCTTTCATCTAGCTATGTGATTGATTGTTCATACTCTTTGCCCTTTGCCTGGCCGAATTCATTACGCAATAGGCTGCTGGCATTCCAACTTTTCCACACACACACAACACAACACACACAACACAGCAGCAGCAGTTTAAGAGCTCACTTCATTACCCTACATTTTCACGATGAGTTTGTTACAGAACACACTAAAGGGAGTGTGGAGAGAGACGTCTTGTAGCCTCTGTTTGAGAAGACTTTGTCAACACTTGTGTTACAGTTTTCATGCACTGCAACGCAAATGACGTAAAGAAACTGACTGCTTTGTACTGGATGCACTTTCGGTGCCATACATAGTATGATCGTCTCTAAACCCAACGCGCAACAACTTTGAAACAATGTTATGAATGTAGCTGAATACCTTATAGGCATCCGGGTGGCCATATCTTTCGCAGGAGCAAATGGCCAGTAAAGTTAATAAATATTGGAGTGGAGACCACGCATCGGCAGAAGATCAGTATTACAGATGACCGGCAGCCTAATTGCGTAAGTGAGTACGGCATGGCAAAGGGAACACTCCATGAAAGAGTACGTATGAGACAATCTTTTTTTTTTTTCGGTATTTCGTAAATAATTTTGAAAGAGTACGTCCTCCACCTATGAGTTGTATTCACATATCCTTCCCATGACATATCCCTTTTCGAGTGTATTACGGAATATGAAAGTCATTATTTTAAAGGAGTTGTCACCCTTACCTATACTTGTTCTTTGCCGAATTAACTTACGCAATAAGGTGTTGTGGCCTAGTTTGGAAGCCTATTTGACCCATGTCTAGCAGTGAACTCGAATATGCAATTGATTGATTAATCTGAAGTATACAGCTATAAGCTAAACCAATTATCACACTTATCACGTTCCCAATAACAATGAATATTGGTTAACAATTCAGTGGAAAGGGTGAACATTGCCTGCAAACCAAATCGCTTGCTAGACTGTACAAACATCACTACCTGCAGAACTTTCTTTGAGGAACTCGTAAATAACGAGACGAAGAAATTAAATCGTTTACCATGCATGTTGTAGTCAGTTATAGACGGTTTGTTCTTGATTATCAAGACTTATTATTAGGGCCAAAATATATAAAGAGTTTTCCATCGACTCTAGAACAAGAAGATTTTTCTTTTATTATCAAGAATCTTATGCCACTGAGACTTACCTTTAACCATAGATTACTGGTAATATCCTACATATTGGGTACGGGAGAGTAATATATCCGTCAGTTCATGAAAATATCGAGGTATATAAGGCTGGGATAAACTGTAGAGAATGCAAAGGCAGTTTTAAAGGGCTAAATCAATTCACCAACATTAGGATCCGAAAATCTTTCGTAGTACGTCATCATCTGCCTGCCCTTATCCCATGTTACTTGGGGTCGGCGCAACACGTTTGCTTCTTCCATACCGTTCTATCCCCCGTCAAGTTATTACTGACTCCCTTTTCTTTCATATCACTCCTCACACAGTCCATCCATCTTTTCTTTGGCCTTCCTCTCCCTCTCCATCCATCCACATTTATATTCATAACTCTTTTAGTAATATGCGTTTCATCCCTCCTCATCACATGACCATACCAGGACAAACGGTTTCTTTCGTAGTACGTATCTTAAGAAAAAAAACTGCAGGTGCGTTATGGCTCGTGTTAGAATAAATAACATCACGAGCGACGTGGCTATCTGATGATATCGCCCCATTTGACGTGCTATACACGACTTGCAGAGGAAGGCTGGATCTTGATTTGGTTTTTAGAGTTCCGTACCCAAAAGGCGGGACCCTATTACTAAGACTTCGCGGTCCGTCTGTCTGTCTGTCACCAGACTGCAATGTATCTCATGAACCGTGATAGCTAGACAGTTGAAATTTTCACAGCTGATATATTTCTGTTGCCACTATAACAACAAATATTAAAATCAGAATAAAATAAATATTTCCCATACAACAAACGTGATATTTTTGCCGATTTTTGCGTTAATGGTACGGAACCCTTCATGCGCGAGTCCGACTCGCACTTGGCCGGTTTTTTTTTTAAATCTTAGCTGATCGTGACACTATGTAGATTTAGGACCTATTGGTATGCCCCAGACTAGATCTACTCGATTATGTTTATTTAAGTAATTTAAAAAATAATTAAAAGACAAGGAAACAGGAACATTTCTTCAATTCGTCTTCATTTTCATTAGATTAATTGATTTCAACAAAGAGAAATAATGCAAAATGGTATCATATTTGAGCTACAAAACCTTCACATACATCATTGCATTTGAAAAGTAACACAGGCCCTGAATAAATGCTTCCTATTCCATTCAAATTTAAAACAAAATGCATAGAAATAAAGTGCAATTTAGAACACACGGTATGTCGTCATAAACACGTCCGATCAACGAAGTAATGACGTAGAAATGAGAACAATAGCACAATAAATTATCTTGCGGTAAACTGTCAAATCTATAGGTAAAAATGTCGGCCTTAAACCTGCGGCATCTGCTTAATATTGCTTTAAGAAGCTCCGATGCAAATAAGCTATGCCTTTTATTCCGTTCAAGCGTAGCCGGGTCACAGAACTAGTACAAATATAATTTTGTTGTAGCGTCGCGAATTTACTTATTTCTATTGATTTATTTGTCCAACTGTACATTCTTGCCAATGAATTGAATTCGACGGCCGTTATGATTTGAATGAAATTGTATCGTCTCCCTGTGATCTAGATTTTTATTTGACACATACTGAGTTCCTGGGGTGAGTTTGGTATAGTACCTAGTCATGGCAAATACGTTCTTACTATGATTTTAGTAGCTGACTATTAATATTCAGTTCAATGTTACAGAGTGGCGACCGCGTACCGGCAGACGCAGCGTTGGCAGGTTGGTGGAACGACGACCTGGTAAATACGGGAGCCCGGTGGATACGAAACGCACAGGACCGATCAGTGTGGCGACGCTTGGGGGAGGCCTATGTCCAGCAGTGGACGTCTTTCGGCTGAAATGATGATGATGACCAATATTCAGTAGGAACCTTCCTACGTACGTATAGACACACTATCCGCCTTAGACAAGGGCGAAATCTTTTCGTCCGAAGAAGGAAATAATTTTCCGCTTTTCTCACTTGCCGTGCGTTTTTTGTTAACCTTATCTTATTTGCTCGTGATTTATAAACTAAACACACAAATAACATATAATTAAAAACATAAAATAGAAAACATGAAAACCTTTCACATTTCCATACTCTAGTTACCTGACACTTAGCACCATTTTGCACTAAGCGATACACGCTTCACACTGGTTCATTCGATTCTATAACACTGCCACTACTCGAGCTTTAATCGGTAATCACTTCGCGTGACTGCGCGCGTAAGTTCGCGGTCGATCGTAACAATCGAAGTCAGAGGAAGGAGGTAGTGTTGCGCGGCCGCTTCTCGCGGTGTCTGACCATCAAGTGTTGGTCGCCGACTCAGCCTCCAGCGTGCCTCCTCATCCGCGAAATGCTTCCCGCCGCGGTGAGCTCGCACAAAAGCGCGAGGGGGGCCTTAATCACTTCCAAAACCATTTGAGCCAACAATGTCCAGGTGCGAACTCAGTCACGCTCAATCCGACCCGACTAAAGACACAGTTCAAAGGCAATTACTCCGTACAATGAATTAACTAAAACACGGCATCAACGAAACGGGTTTACTGAAGACATATTAATTTACAAAAATATATTCTTCAAATTAGAGTAAGTTACAGTAACTTGATTATTTTTGTTACAAAGTAACAAAACCTCTTTTTTGTTAGTTTCAAAGTTAAACTTATTTTTTCTCAAAACTAGTGTTTTGTTACTTTGATTTAATTAATTGAGTCAATAGTTAATGTAAATTGAATGAAGACGTTATAGGTAAATAAATTAATATTGGGTATTTACCTAAGAAATTGCCGTTTCATGAAACGGGTCACTTGGAACTGTGATAATTACGGTTTGACTTGGAACTATAAGTTCAAATAAACTTACCTATTCGTTTAAAAAAATAGTTATTAATTTGTTTCTTTGGGTTTTGTTTAATTGAACGTATTCAGGTCAATCCGAAGTTAGCACAGTTCAAAGTTACCAGTATAATAAATCGGCAATTTCATAGGTAAAGACCGACTATTTTAGTAAACTATTCCGATGATTCCCTCCATCCGCATGAGTATGTTGAACGCAATTATTACCGACGTCAAAGTTACAACGCCAATCGTGATCTTCATAGGTCTGTAACAGAAAGTGGTCTGTTTAATATTGTATTTGATAACATAACATCACGCCAGTATTATCCCAAGGATTTAAGCGGTTGTGAACCTTATAGTAGATGCACGCACACATTGCCAGTTAGGTGTTTTAGTTATATGTAATAGGGCCTAGCCTATTGCCATCAGCCGGATGCAAATCATGTCTTAAAAGGGATATTGTTGTAAATAAATAAATAAACCTAAACCCTCTTATCAATAAACACGGAATAAAGTTATACCAGGCATATAAAAGGGATAACCATACATTTTCATAAATTTATACTTAGTATTACTTTATTCTGAGAGGGTTAGAGCGTACCAAGCGTGGTTAAATATCTATTTTTAACCCCCGACGGAAAAAGAGGGGCTTTTCTATGTTTATCGTGTGTACCTGTGTGTATTTGTGTATCTGTCTGTGGCATCATAGCTCCTAAACAGATAAACCGATTTTGATCTAGTTTTTTTCTTTTGTATGAAAGGTGACATTATCGAGACTTAGCTATGTTTGATGAAAATCGGTCTAGCCGTTCAAAAGATATAGGCGTTTTACTGTTTGAATCGGGTATTAGTTAGTAGTTTAAAAAGCATTAAAAAAAATGTGTCGGGGTTTTAAAAAAAAATCTTGTCTTCTTTACGTGTCAATTTGACTCAAATTTTGTCTGACCAAAATCTAACTCGACCAAGTGTCTATTAAATTTAATACATCACTTTTAAAGGGACACTGGGGTCTAGACCAAAAAACCCGGCCATGTGCGAGTCGAACTGATACGTCATACGTACAGACATACACACAACGAAATTATCAGCATGCAAATTATTAGCAGTACGACGGGTAGAGAGTGCTGGCTGAGATTTGCTGAGAATGGTGCGCGCTTGGTGAGGCCTATGCTTAGAGCTGGACAGCAAACTGATAATTATGACCATATTGAGTACACAGCATACCCGTCAGCATTATGGAAGTACAGCGCGCTCCTAAGGGTGTAGTAGACGAGTTGCATGTAGCAGTAGATGAGGTAGTACAGAGCCAGCGCCGTGGCCGTCACCGATAGCTGCACCAACGTCACCAGCTCCGACACTATATGCCACGACTTACTCTTCCCTTCGCCATGCTGAAAATATTAGAACGACTTCTGAAGAAAAATGGGTATATATAGAATAATCAGAACAAGAACATTATTTTTTTGATGTTCTCGAGGTTTAGTAAGGATAGACCGAAATAATGCTCTATCCCAGTTTAGGTAGGCCTACCGATAGACAAAAACATTAATGAAAAAAAAATTGTTCAAATTTCGATTTAGAACTAATGTTCGTTCAGCGCTAAAGTATTGATGTTGACTAATCAAACTTTTAAAACATGCACCGCTAGATCGCTTAAGCGAAATTCACAGCGTTTAACTTTTTTTGCGCTTACGTTTTATTCAACATACATCACATCATCATCACGTCATCAGCCTATTAAAGTTCCCACTGCTGGGACACAGGCCTCCGCTCTGTGAGAGGGAATGGGCCTTAATCCACCACGCGGGCCCAGTGCAGGTTGGTGGATGTCACATGTCTTCGAATTTTTGGTTCTAGGACTTGCCGGTTTCCTCACGATGTTTTCCTTCACCGTTTTGAGAGCAGTGGTGATGAAATAATTTACACAAAGTAAAGCGCCTGCCTGGGCTCGAACCCATGACCTACAACTTGTAAGTCGCGGCCGATACCACTGGGCCACCACTGATTCAACATAACATAAAGTAGAATATAGAATATTCAATTTATCGTGTTTTCCAGGGACACGATTACCTACTCTTCCAAGGCTAATTTAGTTTACCCAGGAAAACTAAGATGCCCACAGACAATTTTGATTTTACATTTAAAATATTTGCGAGGATTTCGTGTTCAGTTACAAATTGTTAGCACCATTATAATCGCGGTCGTGCTATTGTGATAGACACTGGAAAATTACAAAAACATCTAGGCAACTTAGATTTTTTTTCCTCAAAGGTTTACTCTGTATACTTTGAATGAATGTAACTGATTCTCCATTCAATACACAAATATCCCTGACATTTCAGACTGAATTTGTTAGTCATTACCATTACAGTTAGCAGATCAAACGATTAGCTTTAGCACCGATTTGCTTACATTAGAGTATTAATGTGTTTTTTCACCTGAAGCTCGGATAAAGGCGTTAAAGTTGCAAGTAACCTAATCTGCCAGGTGAATAAATGGCCGGACCAGCCTAATTTAGCGGTCGACAGACGAATGCCTTACTGTTCTTGGTCTTAACCTAGAGAGATCACTATCAGACGCTTTAATTACACTTTAACAAACATTACGCACCTGCAACCTCAAGTGGGTTCATCAAACAAGGTTTCATTTAGTACGTAAAGTAAATAAAACACTTTTAATAATAACTACTTGCTTCCTTTTCCCCTTTGAAATGTTGATTTCTAATTCTCGTTTGTTTAATTTTGTTGTGAGTTAGGTAAATTAATTTTAATTTGCATCCATATTAGAGTTTCGTGTTAATTGAATACGTATTTACTGCAATTAATATAGACATTTCAATGATTTTTGTTTTGTTTTTGCTGTTTGGATCCTGCTTGGAGATTGGCATACAAGGTAAGAAGTGAGAAACGATAAATCCGTTGTAAGGTATATTAATCCATTTTTATTTAACCAATATTTTAGCTCTGTAGGACAATCGATTGAAAGTAGATTTGCAAAATTAAATTGATAATAGCTTAATCCGCATTTTGCTTGTTTTCTTTAAAAGTTCTTAAAGGCACCAATTAATCACTTGGTCCATGATAGTGTATCTGTCATGGACCAAGTGATTAATCAGTGCACTATGTATAATGCCTGGACATTATGAATCGAGTCAACTTAAATCGGGCAATGTAATGATTTAAACTTTTGAGTTTACACATTGTCTGGTCATTATGAATAATGCTACGTAACGGTTGGGCAATTCGATAATTATGGTCAATTAATTAGTACAAGAGCGAGCGCAGCGAGCTCGGGAGGATAAGGCACCAAGACACAGATAAGTTAGGTTCTAAGTGGATGACTGGAGCTGAAGTGAGAGTGCAAAGCTAGCGAACTTAGCTCCCGTCATCTCCTTCATGTTAGGTTACTTAAGACCCTGCAGACAGAAATAGGGCTCCGTCGTCTTTGTTCCTTAAATAGTAATCTCACTTACCTATTCTATATTAAAATCAATGTTAACATTAAAATAATTTAAAGATGAGATGGAAGAGATGGGCATTATTCAGAAAGCCCGGTCAATTTAATTATTTCAGGAGTTTTTAGCCCTGGCAAACCCGGAAAGAAACTCAAGCTTTGAAGATATACAACATCCACGCAATTACAAAACAATGTGTAATATAGTATAGTGTCCCCGAATTAACACATACATGAATGGTCAAGATAAGGATTCATTTAATACAAGTAGGTACACGAAGTTACGTTGGAAACCTTCGGTCCATCCGCTGTATCATCCGGTAAATGTTTATCAATATTATGAATTGTTTATTTTTTATAATTAAGTTGTTTGTAATTTTTTACTTAATATCGCTTCGAATTCTTTGCTGTGTTGAATGTTTTAGACGATTAAGGGATGAACGCCGAAGACAGATGAACTTATTTAAAAAAACCGGCCAAGTGCGAGTCGGACTCGCGCACCGAGGGTTCCGTACAAACCTCAGCTTAAAGATATTATAGACCTGAGTATTTGATATGAATTTCAATTTAATACCTCTACGCGTTCATGAGGAAAGGGGTAGTAAGTTTAAAATTATTAAAAATATTATTATTATAATGATATAACTAAAAATTTACGGATTTCGCAATTTTTCCTTTATCTGTGCTATAAGACGTTGCTTCGTACCAAATTTCAAGATTCTGAGTTCACGGGAAGTACCCTGTTGGTTTTGATTCCCTTGCGACTTTCGAAAATTTGCGGAATTTTGCGGCATAAACGGCTGTATCTTTTGATTGCGTTGGCTTGGAAGTTTCATTTTTTTCACAGCTTTAAGGGACAGTAGACCTGAATATTTGATATAAATTTCAGCTTGATACCTCCATGCGTTCATGAGGAAAGGGGTAGTAAGTTTCAAAATTATTAAAAATATTTTTATTATAATAATATAACAAAAAAATTACGGATTTCGCAATTTTTCCTTTATCTGTGCTATAAGACGTTACTTCGTACCTAATTTCAAGATTCTGAGTTCACGGGAAGTACCCTGTAGGTTTAGATTCCCTTGCGACTTTCGAAAATTAGCGGAATTTTGCGGCATAAACGGCTGTATCTTTTGATTGCGTTGGCTTGGAAGTTTGATTTTTTTCACAGCTTTAAGGGACGGTAGACCTGAATATTTGATATAAATTTCAGCTTGATACCTCCACGCGTTCTTGAGAAAAAGGGTCTTGACAGACGGACGGGCGGACAACAAAGTGATCCTATAAGGGTTACCTTTCCAGGTACAGAACCCTAAAAAAGCTACTCTTGCTGCATACAGTTATAATAAATGTCAATTCATAAATTTTTCCCGCAAAACATGCGCAGTTCCTATGTCCTTCCTATGCTGCAGGAGCGAAACTGCGGATAAAACTTAGTCACCTATAGTCATCAATTACATTTTAAAAAAAAGGAAATACATGTCATAGATACATGAGGGAAGTTGATGGAATCTACCGGATGTTACTTGTTAACGGAAAAGGAAAATCTTCAATAAGTAGGTATGTCTACGAATCGCAGCTCTCTACCTACGCACGCAAGTCTCTTCCACTACCACAACTTCTTTATAACAATGGATATATTCATACCTTATTTCAGGATTTCTTATATGTCACGTGTTCTGGTCCACGTTTTCAAACCTAGGCTGATAAAATATTTTGAATTTTCACACCGAATATTTTAATATAGGAGGACATCAAATATTCACAATTTTTGATCCCATCCTAGCTTGCATTTTTGGACGATTATAACTTTATTACGTAACCATTAAAAAATGACCATTTCACCTTGTAGTGGGAAGCGGCGCTGTCGCAGGCCAGGCCGTGTCACGATCCTAGTCTCGATGTTATCAACGGGCACGAGCATCCATTACCGCGTACCAACACTCCTACGCCGAGCCCGACCGAATCGCCACGTTTATGTTCATTGTTATCACTACACTGATCGTACCTTGATAAGGTAGAAGAAATCCTGTAGAATTGTGTATCTACGCCCTTGGACATCGATCTAAAAGATTTAACTGTGTTGAAGAGCCATGCGTGTGACCTCATGATATTTTTGAAGGCCAATTAAGTGAAGCCCTGAAGTAGGTACGGGCAAAACTACGCTGGGAGCATTTTAGACGTAAACCAGTAACACAACAGCCTTGTCAGCAGGCACAGTCCAAACCGCCAAGAAAAGCCTCATAAACAACCAGAGTACACGAAAAGGACTGGAATCTAAGATCCAATTTACACAGTTTCCTGGTTCCTTGCGGCTAGTCAAAGGGCAGGTCGCAGCGTGTCCGTGTTGTAACAAGACAAGAGCAAGACATTCTTGAATAACGACAGGCGATGCATCGAGCAGGAGCGATGGCCGATACAGCGCGCACGAAGCAAGCACCTCGCTCACGACCCGCGCAGCCGCCGCCAACGCCGAACTTATGACGATCTTATCCGACGACTAATTAGGCAGAGCGTCACCTCGCTTTGATATACTACTGTGTAAGCAGAAGGCCTAACGTGGAAAACTGTAGGGGAAGGTACCCCATAGTCAGTGTACCCGTGCTCAAAGCGGGACGCGGATAGGCGTTCGTATGCCTTCAAATGAAACAATAATAGCGATGTATGTGTGTGTGTCGAGGATACCCGAACCACAGATAATATAATACCAGCATACAGATGCCTTATCCCATACAAAAGAAACCGCGCCGATGCAAATAGCGTTTTTCATCAATCGCGTTCGTTCCGTTCCACGGCGATAGATAGATAGTGTTAGCAGCAACTTGCAAGTAAAAGGGTTTACTCGGTTCGTGAATATTTTTTTTATTTAAATACAGGAAAGGTTTGCTCTATAGTATTTTGTTGCACGTTTTTGCAGTTTCTTTCCACTAAAATGTGTTACAATGCGGCCAAAGGAAGGCGGTCCACACCTACAATTACTATTGTAGGTATGGACCGCCTTCCTTTGGCTTTGAGCGATATAAAAAAGAAACAAAGTAGTAATGCTTAGGTAAACCACAAAATGTGCTTATTGACAAACCCGTTAGGTCTTCAGTATCACTGGCTTGTAAGTGCCCATACACCTACAATTTGGAAGAACTTATGCTCACCATTGCCGCCGCAATGGGGATGGCCAACTACTGGGCCCAAAATATATAAAGAGTTTTCCGTCGACTCGAGAAGAAGCAAACCAGTTATTAAGGAATAGGTTCTTTATTTTTGCGATTAGCACTAGGAATGAGCCGTGTCAGTTTAAATGATCTATTAATATCTACTAATAATAGTTATTAATGTTATTTAAAAATATACATATCATCTTCCTGCCCCATGTTACTTGGGGGCAACACGTTTTCTTCTTCCATACCGTCCTTTCCCCCGTCACGCCATCACTGACTCGCTTTTCTTTCATATCACTACTCACACAGAAAAAATGAAACCCACCCGCAATGACTTTTCAGTTTATACGTGATCATCATCAGGAAGAGGTAAGGACTGAGATCCGACCTTTTAAAAATATACATTAAAAAAATATAAATATCTACATATTAGTGACACACCGGCAAAATTTGCGGAACAAATAACAAAGTAGTTTTTTTTTTAATACGATTTTGTTACACTTTGCAATAAGATTCTTTCCATCTATCTCGACCAGGCCCTAGTCCACCGAAGTTAAATATCTGGGTGTAACGCTTGATAAAGAACTCAGGTGGAAAACTCATGTAGAAAATATTACGACAAAGTCCCTACGAGTGTTCGGCATGTGTCGTTCCACCTACGGTAAAACTTGGGGGTTAAAGCCCAAAGTGATACGATGGCTGTACCGGATAATACCTATTATCACATATGGCAGCATAGTGTGGTGGCCAAGAACAAAGCTTGCCTCGTGCAAAGCGCCACTCACCAGGTTACAAAGAACAGTGTGTCTCGGCATCACGAGTGCTTTCAGGAAAGCACCCGTGAGAGCAGCAATAGAGAGATACCTCAATATCCCTCCTCTGCATATGATGGTTGAATTTGAGGCAAGAAAGACATTACATCGTCTTGCTGTTGCTGGACTATGGGATGCCTCTAAGCCAAAGACTAACCATACAAAGTTCGAAGGGAATGAAGGTCTGGATCGGGTAACAAGCATGTTGTCCGATAAAATGCAAACTATGTTTGTGTTTGAAAGGTCTTTCAAGGTCCAAATCCCTACAATAGAGGACTGGACGAAGGGACTCGATCCACCAGAACAAGATAGTCTGGTTTGGTACATTGATGGATCCAAAATGGAATCAGGTACAGGAGCGGGAATACACGCAAAAGGTTACAAATGTTGCAAAATTCTAGGGAAGATGGCAACTATATTCCAAGCAGAAACATATGCCATAATAACCTGTGCTCAAGAGAATATAAACAGAGGAACCAGAGGTAAATCCAAATATATTCTTAGTGACAGTCAGGCTGCAATCAAAGCTATGCCTCCAGACTTTTTCTGGATGCTATCCAAACCCTAAACAGGCTTGGGAAGCACAACAGGGTAAGACTGATGTGGGTCCCTGGGCACAAAGGAATCCATGGTAACGAAGTGGCAGATGAACTGGCAAGAGAGGGCTCAGCAAATGATTTTGTTAGGACTGTAGGCATTTCGACGTGTCTCGTAAAAGCTGCATTTTTCAACGAACTTATTAGCTGTTTAATACCGGTCTACAACACTCCAAAAAATTCCTAGGATCTAGGTTCAAAGCCCAGGAATGCATTTGGAACATGAGCATGGGGCAAATCCGCTACCTGCTTGGAGCCTTTACTGGGAAATTTGAAACCAACGACATGCTCATGAAGATGGGTCTAACCGCGACACCCATGTGCAGGTTCTGTGGGGAACATACGGAACGCTTGGAGTACCTTCTGTGCACATGCGATGCACTGGCTATTAAGCGAATGAGTCGCCAAGGGGTTGGATATCCAAAACCAGAAGACTATAGGCTCGTATCTCCTAGTCTCGTTGTAAACTCATGAAACTCATGAAAAGAGTTTTAGGGATTGGGAAGGAGTAGTTATCTAGGGGACCACATTAGATCCCAATGGGTCGAAATGTCCCAAGTTATTTCTCGGCCCCTCCACAAGATAAGATAAGATCTATCTCGACCAAGTCCGTACGAGCTCCCATACATATCCAACCTGAATACAATTTTGGTCTTCTACCATATGATATAGTTCTCGCCAAACTTCTTGGCCGCCCTGAAGTTGGTTACAATGACTGCGCAGTAGTAAATCTCATACAAAAACACCACTGTTTCGTGCCTCGCGCAAGCGGTAAACCAACTTCAGGGCGGCCAGGAAGTTTGGTGAGGACTATACTGTAGGTTTAAAAATTTATTGATTTTATTGTTTTTGTTCATGTTTACACATTCATTACAGTTCGTAAACCCGATTTAAATTAATTCCATAATCATCACTAAACAATATTTTACTGCACTAGTCCGTGGACCAAAATCGATTTTCCCGAGCATAAGTTATTCTTTTTCTATGGTGTGTGTACCTCAAGTTCTGGACCTTCGGCGTGTACTTAAAAGCCAAAACCTCCTTCGTACCATAAGCTCACTTACTTACTTTTGCACCTCGAACTTCATCCAGGTAATTTTTGGCTTGAACGGCCTTTAAATGCTGGTTTTTTGCGAACGCAAAACTGAATGTAACGATATTCCTGTTAGAAGTGCATGGTTTTTTGCCTGGTACTGATCTCTTCACACAAGTATTAGTCTCCCTGAATCATGATAGGATGTCGATTGTCTAGCACAGTGGTGGGCAAACTTTCTTAATTGGGGGGGCAGAAAGTTTAAGAAATTTCTGAGGAGGGCCAGAATTATAGGAAAAATGCATGTTGTGTTGTAACTTTTAATCTTATAACATATCCAGCCTTTTCAACAATGTTTTGTTTTTGGTTTTCCGCATTCACCTTTTTTTCTGTGTCATTCATCAAAGCATAATATGTTCGGTTTTAGCATGACTGTTGTTAAAATGGCGAGCGAGGTTAAAATCTTTAAATACCTGCTTCATTTCTTATAAGACATATTGGCAGACATTCATGTCGTAGGCCCGTCGGCGGGCCGGATTAAATGCTTTTGTGGACCGGAGCTAACCCGCGGGCCGTACTTTGCCCATCACTGGTCTAGCACCTCTGGAGGCTCTCGTTAGGCGGCTGGATCAAGGGCTCGATTTGGACACGGTTCGTATTGTTAGGTTTAAGACTGACAATAAGTGTACCTAGCTAACTAGTAATTATGTGTAAATATTCGTAGTTTACCCGCTCTAGGCCCCACATACTCTCTTTGCGCAAAAGGCTTACCGACTTTAGGTTTCTCATAAGGGTAAAGCGGTATTACGTATCTTTTGCAAGAGCAAAACGATAGCGATTTTTGCGCAATAATTGCTCTTCAATACAAAAGTTTTAGAGTTGTTGGCGGTTTTTATAAATAAGTGCATTTGACAAACAGCGAGCGATTAGCAAACGATTGTGTAGGACCAACCATACCTACACTGCAGGTAATTCCGACTTTTATGACATTGAGCGTTTGATCGCTATCGTTTTGCTCTTGCAAAAGATACGTAATAAGCCTGCGGGCTTTTGAAAACATGTGGTTGTTCAACAACAATAAATTCTTAACACCAGAAAGTTTTATTTCGCTGCCGATTTGTTGTTAAATTTTAATAAATTCCTTACCTAAATACATGAACCTTTTGAGCATATTCTGAAGATATTGTTGCATTTTTGGCATTCAATCTTAGCTCACCTTATTAGGGCGACATCCTCCCACTTCTCCTGTGGTCTCGTGTGGATGCTTGTGGTGCAGACACGATTCCTAGGGGACGTAAAACCTAATGAAAAATCACCTTATGAAAATTCTTCAAATACCAAGATAAATCTAGGCATGCGACTTGATTCGATCTACATGTACGAGTTTGTAGTGCTATGAAATGAATTATAAATTAATAATTAGATAGGTAATACTTAGCAGGTATATCATACCACATTTTGTTTCACTGTCGCACCGCCGGCGCCGCACCCATCCTTCGGCTGTTTCTTATCGACCTGTCCATAACCGTACCCGCTTGATTTGTCGCACTATTTAGAAAAAACTATAATTAAGGTACAGCTGTTAAAACGATGACGATATTGAATGGGAACGGAGAGCAATGTAGGTTAGAGTGAACATACTGGCTCGCAGGGATAACGCTCTTTCGAGCCGTACATCCTTTTACACGAGCAGCCTGTGGACTAGATATACACAAAGATCGATGTCCGTAAGGATTGAGGAGCCACATTTCATATCTTAATGAAATTAATATACTTATTTAGTAGTAAGTTTAAAAATTTAGTAGTAGTGTCTCTGGTTCTTGATTCCGTTGTAATCTCAGGTAGGTACACTAACGTCAGGATTGAGGAGCCAAATATAATGCGTTTATTTACTAAATTCACTCAGTTTTACTACTTTGTCCATATGCTACAAATTCGAACACACTTACTACTAAATGATGAAGAAATTTCGCATTTATTGAATTACTGCTTCTTTGAAAAATAGCGAGTCCTATGTATGGTCTGAGGAGCCACATATAATGTATGGTAACTTTTTTAATTTTAATGCCATCGATCTCAGATTTTATCTACTAAATACTCTCAAATGCTACAAAATCATACCAAATTATGATAAATATTGATCCATGATGTTCCTAGTTCTGACGTGGCTCCTCAATCCAAACATTTAGATTGAGGAGCCACCTTTATGTCCATCTAACTTTTGAAGTATTATACTACAAAATCGAGGATCAAACCTACTAAATTTTTAAACTTACAACTAAATAAGTATATTAATTTCATTAAGATATGAAAAGTGGCTCCTCAGTCCTTACGGACATAAAGATCGTACAAGGCTCTTCGCGTTCAGTATAATAATAACGCGTTTAGGATGCTGGTGAGGCTGCCCCGCTTCTGTAGTGCATCGAGGATGCGCATGTAGATTATTTCTACCGAACCAAGCGCAAAAGGTGCGATTCTATGGTGCGCAAGGAGGAGCTCCAACAGTATTCTAAGCATCATTTCAAGTCGCCTAGACTGTGTTTTCGTGGATCGCTGTTCTGCCATCTCACATGGGTTGCCACAACGGTGATCCACTACTATTTATTTTTGTGTAGTGTCAGTTCTTAGTTATCATTTTTGAGTCATATGATACTTGAATAAAGATTTTGCTACAATCTTAGTTGTTTTACTGTTTTGCAGACAGTTAGATAATTTTCAATCAGAGTTGAGGCCTTGTTTAGGTACTAGATTATGACAAAGCCAAAAGCAAAGATTATGATTTTAGCAGTGTCTATATGTAGCAACTAGCTTTTTACACGCGGCTCCGCTCCCGTGGCCCACCCCGCTGGACACGTTACATTTTCCAGGTAAAAAGTAGCTTATGTTACTCCGGAATAATGTAGCTTTTGTTAATTAAATCGGTTAAGGAGCTTTTGAGTTTATCTATTACAAACAAATCTTTTCTCTTTATAATATTATTATTATTGGTGTAGAAGCGTAGAAAGTGTAGAGAACGATGACATAACCTTTCCTGCCACCTGGTATACGTTAAAACCCTCAGGCGGTGTTGAATTCGGGAATGATGTCTGTAAGATATGCTTGAGCTTGTCACTGGTCTTCACACATCCACATTTACGCCTACAAACACCGCCGGCGTCCTCCCCCGTACCCCCATTGCACCCTCGTTGGTTGCCGCTGGCGCAACTCGAGGCAGTTTGGTTTAGATCCTCAGTCATTACCGCTCTCTGAAAGTTATATCTATTTTACTGTGAAATTCCACTGTGAAAGACCTCCTACTTTAATCTGCGACCGCAGTTTGTTTAATCGCAATCAAAAATTTCTGAGTGGCTTTTATGCACATTATCATCGTACTTCCAAATATCTCGGTGTAAGGTACACAAAGCAAATCAGATAGGTTTACAGGGCAACATAGATGTTAGTGTGCGTAATATCAACGGGTGTATTACTTCTATAAATTAGTGTTTGCTTCACAATAATCCGTTGTCGACACACACACTTGCAATTTCTTGTCACTATAATGTTGCGGGGAAAATGAAGCATAAATTTAGTTACAGTAACAATTGTCTCCGTGGCGCATTAGTCGAGCGTGTGGTATATTATATCTTACGCCCTGGCGCCGTAAGATTGTATCCGACTGCCAATGGCTCAATGTTTTTGTATGTTTTAATAAAATATTTTACATTTGTTTGTTCAATTCATTGCTAAAATATTAGCAAGACTTCTTTATATTTGGGTTGGAATATATAAATTGTCTACCCTCTAAAAATGACAAATCATAGGTATATGTTAGTAGTTCAATTCAATTCAATTTTTATGTTTATAGCTCCATCGATGAACATTCGATGATTTTGCCAATGTCAAGGTAGTTGATGATAGTCGGTTTACTATTAAGAATACTTTTATATAACTATTGATCAGTGTTTGTAACGATGACCTCCATTGTTCACCATGCTAAAAAAAGACAAATCAATTTTGGTTAAAAAATTTAGAACGAACCAAAATAAATGTTAAAACATCAAATACATAATACATAAATAGAAATACATACATAGCTACAGTTGGATTTTATTAATGTTAATAAATCTATAAAGTATTTTTACTGCGGGGGTATGGACTAAAGATAATAGGAACGGAATGTTAATTGGGCGGGGAATGTTATCAGGGAGTAAATCGTAAAGGTGAATAGTTAAACGTGGACAGGAAAAAATAAGTGCTCCAGAGTACCCTCCGCTAGACCGCATTCACACAAAGAATTGTCTCTCACGTGGATTTTGGTTAAAAAGACAGGAGTGCAAACAAACCCAAGTCGGAGTCGAATTATTACGGAGGTAGCAATGTTAGTAGTTGTTCATCGTCATAATGCTATTGACTATCGGGCTTTCATTACGTTTTTAGACATATACACTGCAAGTTTTGAGAAGTGCTTTTATTTGTGAATCACTGTACTATACTTATGTCTTTTATGAGCTGAGATAATTATTTTGCATGAACAAAACGTTTCAATTAGTGAAATTGCGAGGCGTTTAATGATATCGCCCTCGGTAATTAACAAAATGTTTTTATTATGTTTAGAAGTTTAATATATTTAAATAATCCACATTTTATTGATTGTTGTTTTTTGTAATAATATTTTATTATTGTTCACAGAGAAGACCTGTGCAATTGTGGGTCCATCGTTATGCAGATTCGGGAAGCATTGAGCCTTGCCGACCGGGACCAAAGGCTGGATTTGCATAAACAGATGCCAAAGCGCGGCACTGTGATATAGTTGTTTGGCATATGTCTGAGCCCTTCTTCACTAGTTTACTACTCGTTCCACGGCGACTAAACATGACGTGACATTGCAACTGTACGGAACCAGCTAGTGTGAAATGTTGTAGGCCAAACAAGAAAACAATTTTTTTTTACTGTCAAGTATTACATTTTTGTTTTCTTGTTAGTATACAAGTATTCTTTACCTATTTTTAAGATTTTAAATTGTGTCTTTTATAAAAATTGTTAACGGAATGAAGGAGCCTGGATCTCACGACACAGGGCATCCTAGTGTGAGGTCTAGGAATTCAATCCACTTGAATGTAACCTTATCAAATAAATTTATTCTTATTCTTATTATTATTAAGTATTCACAGGCAAAACTGGCAGGCTTATTAGGTATCTTTTGCAAGAGCAAAACGATAGCGATTTTTGCGCAATAATTTTTCTTCCATACAAAAGTGTTCTAGTTGTTGTGGATTTTTTTTAAATAAGTGAATTTGACAAACAGCGAGCGATTAGCAAACGATTGTGTAGGACCTACCATACCTACACTGCAGGTAATACCGACTTTTATGACATATAGCGTATATTCGCGAGCTGGCGGACCAAAACCAGATGTATCCTCCGACTGCACAGCATGATTTTCTTCTTGTTTACGTCTTTTAAGTTTGCTTTCTAAGCAGTTGGGTTTTTTGATTTTTTTAATAAACTTTTTTTATTTACAACTTTTTAGTTATTTTTTTTTAGAATTAGGTAGAATTAGATATTTTTGAAATCGCCTCTTAAAATCCTTTATTTTGATACCTCACACAATGCGTTTGGAAGAAAAAAAAAAAAAATTCCCTACAAAATGGCGCCCAAAATCGGCAATTTTTTTTTTTTCCAATTTTAATGTAGCCAGTGACATTCGCAGAATTAAGACGAATCGATTGACGTATGAATCATCAACGGCCAACGCGTTTGGTCTCTAGAACGCCACATAGGAACAAACATACATACATACATACATACGTACATACATACATAGACTGATAAACACATTACCCTCCTTCGGCAGTCGGGTAAAAGTCTAGTAGTATTACTTTGGGATATTGCGGATGGATGTCATCAATGGGTCCCGTTGAATTAGTGCAGTAGCGGGTCGAAATACCAGTCAAGGTTACTTGGACGTTTTACATTACATGATGCTACCAACTGTGCGCATAGTATATCCGCAAAAACACATTTACTTCGGCGCAGTGCATCGCGCGCGACTTGTGCAAAGTTAGCTAAACGTCCAAGAAAATTTTACTGTGATTGGCTATCAAAAAGTCGTGCACCAATCAGCTATTTATAAAAATATCGGGGGGTGATTAAATTTGTTTTATGTGAGTGATGTTATTGTTAGTGAGATTACAATTAAGGATAGCTGTATCTTAAAATCTAACTTACTAACATATTTATTCATATCACTAATAAATAAATTACCCACCTGAGTATGAAAAACAACGTTAATTCTTGTCCGACTTAGAATATTTGTCATGCACAAAACTTTATATTTTGTAATTATAATTTTCAAAAAACCTAGTCAATAAATATTGTTGATTTCTTATTAAAAATATATTTTTTCTCCAATAATGTTCTTATTATCAGGTAAGTAACAAAAATAAAAAAAATTACGAAAATGAAAAAAATGGTTTTTAATCATGCAAAAAGTTGACGCGTTGTTGAGATTCGATCCTAATACGTTTGATTTACCAGCCGAATGTTTATACACTCGTGCCACGGGCCCAGTTAGTTACATGGTTAAATTTATGCTTCATATTATTGTGAAGCAAACACTAATAAATAGAAGTAATACAACCGTTGATATTACGCACACTAAAATCTATGTTGGTGTGCCCTGCAAACCTATCTGATTTGCGTTGTGTAGGTACCTATTTTAGCCGAACACAATCATTTGTAATCCTCAATAAAGATTTATCATAAATAAATAAAATCCATTGTTGCATTATGTCTGGTATAGGTACTAAGGATATATATATACCTATTCCATCTGTATAGTTGACATGAGCATAGTTCTCGCCAAACTTCTTGGCCGCCCTGAACTTGGCTTTCCGATGCGCAAGGCACGGATCACTGCTGTTTTTGTATGAGATTTACTAATGCGCAGCCAATGTAGCTAACTTCAGGGCGGCCAAGAAGTTTGGCGAGAACATTACTCATGTGTCCTTATACAGACGGTATAGGTAGATATAATACCTTTAAACGAGCAATTCTTGTATATTGAATTTTATATCTATATCTCGGAAACGGCTCCAACACGAGTTTCGGGGGCGATAATTCGATCTATATATAGGTTTAATTGTTAGAAAACTTTGTTTTCTCTTTTTTCACCCGAGAAGAGCTCGGTCGCCCAGGTACTAGGTATTATACCCTTAGTCTCTCATCTATACCTGCATCATTCCTAGCCTAGCTGACTATCTACCACATAAAGACTTCATGAAGCCTAGAAAGCAGTTGCCTCTCGGTCGTGAACTGTATTATCCAATACGGAAAGCTCTAAATCGATTGCGTACCCAAGTAGACCGCTGCAAACATAATTTTGCGAAATGGGGGGATTACCGAGGCATCCAACACACAGTGTGAGTGCGGGGCCCCTGACCAGACTAAGTCCAAACTGCTTGAGTGCCCCGAATGTCTATTCACCTGCACCCTAAATGATCTAAAAAATACATCGAATGCTGCTATAAAAGTGTCTACTTACTGAGCCCTAATCAATATGACTATGCATGAGTAACAACGACACGGATAGTAGCAGAAACTTAGCAGGCATCTTGCCTGTTGGTTGTAGCAACTTTCCGCACCAAGAGCAACTTAAGGTCTAATTACACTACACGGAATTCAGGGCCGTAAACCCTAATTTAGGGTGGTATAATACATGTTAGGAAGTTAGGGTTCCCTAAATATCGACCTTATTGACACGGAATTGTGGAGTGACCCGGTATTCAGGGCCCTGAATACCGTGTAGTGTCATAAGCGCTTTAAGTAACACAAGATAGCTTAAAAAAATAAATTAAAAATATGTACCTACTTAGAAACATTTGTGGGCAAACAGGAACATGAAGATAAAATATTAAATATACCTTGGTAGGCCTTTGCCCAGCAGTGGGACTGTATAGGCTAAAGAAAAAGCAAAAAAGAGCTGATCACATAGCACTAGGATTTTGGATTATAATAAAAATAGCATATTTTATTAACAACACAAATATTACGTTTTAAATGTCAAAACGACACATTTTATAAAATGTGCATATTTTTTATAATTTTTGACAACTTTTGAAGGATTGAAAGAAGGATTGATTTCGAATAGGTACCTATTACTTTCTATTAAATGTGAGTTACCTATACAGTGTGGCCAAAAAGTCGTGGATCAAACGATCAACTAAGGGTTAGATGGGGCCATCAGCTGCAAAAAATTGTTCTACGGGAGGTCCTTAAGGTCAACCCCTGCAGAGTTATAATTTATTTTGTGTTTTTATGAGGAAATTGTCTTTTCTTACTAATTCTTATTAAAACTCGAAAAAATCTACATTCTGTATCTTTTTTATAATTTTCACTAGATTGGTACTGATGAGTCCTTGTGTTAGACACTGCTATTTATGGTTGTTTAATAGACACGGCTATTTATGGTTGAATTCTCAAATCATAACTTTTCATTTACTTCGGACCCCACTGTGAAAAAAAAATACTCGACCGAAAAGTGACCCTGGTTTTCACGCGGTTATGCGCATGCGCGCTGCTTCTATGGTGTGCAGGGTACAGGCCAGTTCCAACACCATCCTGGCGATGATCGCAGAAAGGTTGGATTGCTCTTTCCTCCAGCATTGTTCTGACAGACATGTCACTGTGCCAATGCCGGAGAGAAGGTACTAATACTTTTTAAAATATTTTATTTTTATTTTGTAACGAATGTAATTTATTCTATTTGAGTTACTATACAAACTCTCTGACTTTACTTTATTTTGCTTTGACTTTACTTGTGACTTGATTTGACATTACTTTTTGTTTAGACCGTTATTTAACTGATATTATTTTTATTATTCAGATGTTTATATTTAATGTAAAATGGGTTTTGAAAAGTTACCTGAATAAAGAAAATTTTATTATTATTACAATTTTTGGCGCATTTAATAGGGGTTCTAAAAAACTCCTATTGAAACATCATAGTTATTTTTATACAGGTACAATCCTACCTATAAACCAATTTTACAACTATGTAATTTTTAAGAAAAATTTATTTACATGAATAAAAATATACACAGTAAAATACTTAACTACACACTAAAATTAAAAACTACTAACTGACTAAGCATAAAAATAAACTTAAGTAAATAAAATTGGAGATCAAAGCCGTTTGGGGTTGAAACTCTTGGTTTTGGGGTCCGAACTCACGCTTTATTCAAAGATCTAGATAGGATAGGATAATTAGGATATAACAGATAATAGTACCCTCTATTCCGCACTTAGACTCTCATTTGATCCGGTGTGCGTGGAGCCTTCCTCTATGTGAGAGGGAATGACCCGACATCCACTACGCGGATCCAGTGCGCGTTGGTGGTCACATCTCTTCGAATTTTTGTTTCTAAGACATGCCAGTTTCCTCAGGATGTTTTCCTTCACCGTTTTGAGAGCAGTGGTGATTAAATAATTTACAATAGATACGATAGATATAAATATCTATCTAAACGCCTAGTTGACACTCCGCGTGACCCAAGGGCTGGCTTTTTAACCTTGGTCAGTCAGCCAGTCTTTTGGGCACAATACCAGTGGGCAACTATGTGGAGGAGTTTTTTGACATCGTATTTTAGTTTAGACTATGAAATTCAATTTAATTTCGGGGAAGCAAGGCGACTCAGACGCAGGCGACGCGGTCACCGACGGTGACAAGCACGTACCGGGCTCGGCGTGCGAAACACCTCAGATATTATTTCACACTCAATTTTGACACAAATATTGTTGTTTGCTGCTGATTTATTTTTTAAACAAGAGTTAGAGAAAGAAAGAAAAATATTTATTTGTGACCCGCACATTGGGTTACCATCCGTCCGGATTTGTCTGGACATTTGGCTTCCTGTCCGGACTTTGTTCGGCTTTCTAATTTATCCGATTTTTTTACAGAAAGTGCGTGTCGGACTTCGCATTTAGGGTTCCGTACCAAACCGCAAAATCAAGTTGGTTATAATAGGAAAAATAAACGTAATAATAAACATTATCACCAAATTTGAAGTTCATAGGTCAAATGGAAGTTAAAAAAATCATCGAAACAAAATTTTGTAAAAAAAAAAGCTAACTTTGGTGGCTTCTCATTCCTTTGTTTTCCAATATTTATAAACAAAAAATTCAGTATCTACATACTTTTTTCGCGCCACCTTTGGCTGTATGGGAGCGCCCCTTAAAACATAAAAAAAAAATTGACAATTTTTATGGCTTTGGGCCAACACGATGCTTATACTGTGAAAATTTTAAGACTGTTGCTCTAATAGTTTGGCTGTAAAACATTATGTGGCAGATGACGGACAGACAGAGGGACACGTGAATGACAGCAATAGGGCTCCGTTTGGACCTTTCGTATATGGAACCCTAAAAAGGACTAAAATCATCAACATACATGATAACTCAATAACTAGGTACGTATTCAAGTAAAGTAAATCTAGTTAAGATACATGGTGCATGTGACCACAGGTGGGCTTTCTCTACCAAATTAAATAATAATACCTTATAACTAACGGAGCTAAGAACGGTGTACATACACTTTTAAAAGGACCGTAACTTATGTCTTGTTGAAGTTGCAGAATAAAGAGCTGGATTTGTTCCGATGCAGATGCCGATGCCCCACCATCGGAATATATACACTGTAATAAGAAAGAACTGTTTAAAACACGCCGGTGTCAAATCCCGACTTAAACTAGGGTTCTACCAGTGATACCTATAGTGACCTGTGATGCATACTCCGCGTGGTGGATTAAGGCCCATTCCCTCTCTCACAGAGAGGAGGCCTGTTTCCCAGGAGTGGGGGCATTAAAAAAGCTGATGATGATGATGCTTACTAGCTATATTGATGAGCGATAAAATAGCCACAGGTTGCGGCTGGCGCTTGAATATCGTTACGGGTAGTTAAAGGGTAACACAAGGGGCGACTGCCAATGCGATCTCCGTGATTGGCAGTCGCTCCATCCAGTTTCGAAGTGCATCCAGTTGGAAACGACCCCAATATAGTTGCGTAAAGGACTTGCAGATTGAGCTTGCGGTAGAACTGCTACCTATAGTCTTGCATTCTATTAGTAAACTGGTACACTCCATTAATACATTTTCAAACTTGCTAATGTATTCAAATTATAGCTTAATTGGTGTCGGCGATAATCGCAGTGTCAAATGGCCCTAATTTACCGTAGGGCCATACCGTTCTGCCATTGTTGCTGCTCTTGCGGAGCCCATAGTTTCGTGCCCCTTTGTAATTTGTGCGTTTCCATTGTACTTACACAGTTTTCGCAAAAAAAAGTTGTCTAGCTTTATGACGGATTAACCATACTTAAATAATTGGCTTCGTGCACAACCAACATGAGTACCATTGGGGATCATCGAAATCATAAACCAACCTGGAAGGGTCCACAGCTGGACATAAGTCTCCCTTCCTTTTTGCAAAGTTCTAAATGAGTCACAGAGCCAGAAGTTTAGTGACGTAGTCGAATAAACGCGCTGGATTTCTACGATCTAACCTTGGCCACGTTTAGATTGTCGATGGCCATTGTTTAGTAGGTCGTCGCCGGTACCTTTACCATACAGAGAGCCCGTGTCGTCAGGCTCTGTGTTGAACGCACGGCAATTTGACATGTCCAGGTGAAATAAGGCGCAGGACAAATGGCATAACGTGCATGTTACGCGGTTTTTACTCGACTGCCGAAGGAGTGTAATGTGTTTATCGGTCTATGTATGTATGTTCCTATGTGGCATTCTAGAGACCAAACGCGTTGGCCGATTTTGATGATTCTCGAGTGTCACTGGCTACATTAAAATTGGAAAAGAAAAATAGCGGCTTTTGGGCGCCATTTTTGTGGGGGAAATTTTCTTTTTTTCCTTCCAAACCCATCGTGTGGGGTATCAAAATAAAGGTTTTAAGAGGTGATTTTAAAAATATATAACACCTCTATGTTTAAATGTAACTAATTCTAAAAAAAAAATAACTAAAAAGTTGTAAATAAAAAACAATAATTAAAAAAAACCGACTGCTTAAAAAGCGAACTAAAAAGTAAACAAGAAAAAGTTCATGCTGTGCAGTCAGAGGATACATCTGGTTTTGGTCAGCCAGCTCGCGAATATGTATCCTCCGACTGCACAGTATGTTTTTTTTTTTGTTTACGTCTTTTTAGTTCGTTTTAAGCAGTCGGGTTTAATGATTTTTTTAATTAACTTTTTTTTATACTTCAGCTGAAAATGGTTTATTATTGTTGTATGTCAGTCATCCTAAAAAAAAAAAATAATGTGTCTGTCACGTCTGGTTTTGAGTATCTATATTTATTTAACTGGCAGTTCAAGTAAAAAATTAAACAAATATAGCGACTTTTTCTTCTCTTTTAATTGTTTTGTGAATTGATGACTTATAATGGACAAACAATAATCCCGCAGCATGTATTCATCGCAAACTCCTTGATTCCGATCTTCAAAATTCATTAAATCTTGGTTAAAACTCCCTACCTATATTGAAAACTAGCGGACGCCTCGCAGTTTCACCCGCGTAGTTCCCGTTCCCGTGGGAATACAGGGATAAAAAGTAGCCTATCTTTTCTCTTTATAATATTAGTATAGATATAGATAGTATAGATGAAACTGCTTTGTAAAGATTTTTTGACGAACTTTGCTAAGTTTGTGGAGTGTTAATATTATGAGAGCAAGCCAGAGTATTATTGACATTAATTTACTAGCTTCTAATCAACATTTTAATTAAATTAGAAACAAGTTATAGGTATATTGTTTTAATCAAATAAATGAACATCAAACTAAAACCACAATGTAGGGAGCTTGGAAAAAAGGGTGACTGTAGAAAAAAAATGTGATGTGATAGAATATTTTTCTGCTTTAACTTTTAGGTTTAAGAAAGGTATTTAAACATATTTATAATTTTCTTGCTTGTATATAAAAAAGTTATAATTTTTAAACTAGCAGCCCATTTCAAGGGTGTCATTGTATCATTAAGCTCCAGCCTTATAGGTGCCATGTACTTATTTTTATTTTTTTGTTCCGGGGTGGAAAAATCCTCATTGGATGTCTGTCAGACTCGTACTGACTACGCCTACGCCGGGGATCGCGGGAAAATATGATACTGCCGCAACCCCCGGCTAGTGCTATGAACAGTCGTGCCCCCTTACGGTACCTAGGCAGGGAGTTAGGCAGTCTTGGTGGAGTCCTGAATTGGAAAGACACCGACACAAGTTGAGAGGACTGTTCAATAGAGCAAGGAACACACGGTCGCCAGCACACTGGAACCGATATACAATAATTCGTAAAACCTATAAAAAACTGATGCGCCTCAGAGGAAAGACTAGTTGGAAGCGTCTTTGCACTAACATTGAAAATAACAACCAGGCAGTGAGGGTCAATACCTGTCTTGCTCAAGAGACAGACCATTCTATAGGATGCCTGAAAAAACCAGATAACACTTACACAACAAACGACGCTGAAACAAGTGAATTACTTCTAACCACCCACTTCCCAGGATGCCAGATTGCCACCCAGCAAAGCTGGGAGCCACACAGGGAGAGGGCCACGAACAGCTTTGGGAAGTGGCGTTGGAGGTAGTCAATAAAGACAAAATAACTTGGGCAATTAACACCTTTTTACCTTTCAAGGCAGCAGGGCTGGACGGTATTTTCCCAGCTCTGCTCAGGTGGAGCGGAGATCTACTGGCTAAATATCTCATAAAGGTGTTTCGGGCCTGCCTGGCTCACCGTTATATCCCCTTGAACAGGCGCGAGGTAAAACTAATCTTCATACCGAAACCAGGTAGGGGCGACTACACCCAGCCCAAATCTTTCAGACCCATAAGCCAAGCATCAATCGACCAATCACATGCGAGATGAATGACGCGATGTGGATTTCCGTCTATGTCTCTCAAAACCCTTTGCCTTGCCGAATTCACTTACACAATTAGGCTTCCGATGTTCCACAGGGGCGGGCCCAAGACCGAGCCCTGTGGAACACCGCACGACAGGTGCCATGTCCTAGCGCTAATTCTGAATATTTTAACTATTTTAGCGGGCTCTATTGCGGTGACTTTTCAGTAAAGATGATCGCAATGCAAGATTACGTCAAATGCATAGTACGGCTGTCGTAACTGGCAACAACGGACTCGCACTCTACCGACCGATTAAATCGTTTGCGGTTCGTGCGTGTTTTCGACACTGTGAACTCAACTAATTCATATTACCGTAGACAGTTACGTGTGGCATAACGGTGAAGCATAATAATTCTATACATTTCCCTCATTGTCACTGCAAAACGCATTATGTGACCGTGAGAAGGCCGAGAAAGTAGAAAAGTCCTTACGACAACAACAAATAAAATAGCGAGTTCACAGTAAGACGTGCCAATTTTACCAGATTTTATTACCATGGCTGACATAACTGTAGCAACATAACGTGCGCTCAGAAATTGATCGCTGTGCAAAATTCATGTAACAATGTGTAAGACGTAGCCGTGTCTAATGATTCCGTCTGTTACTTCTTTATTGCTGTATGGTAGTGGCTGCAGATACCATAACACTATTACGTTTGGGTCATTAGAGTCGATGGTTGTTGATAGTTTTATATTTGAGCTGAAACGAAGACAGGATTTTAGTCGAAGAACTAAAATAAAGTTTGTTCTCTCTAGTTATGTGGTTCTGGATTCGATTCCTAGGTCGGCAAGTGATATTGGCCTTTTCTTACAGGATTTTTTCAGTAGCAACCCAGTCTGGATTTGTATCCGATTGATGGCATTAGCCTTGCCCTAAGAGCTACATGGAACTGGAAATGTAATGAATGTGTCCCTAAGGGCGGTTACTCACTACATCCGATCCGTGTCCGTGATTTGAGTTCCGAGTCCAAAATGTTCTGAATTATGACGGATAGAGTTCGGATGTAGTGCGTAAGCTTCCATACAAGAAGTACTACGGCTAGTTCGTAACCGAAATTTCACGGACACGGTTCGGGTGTAGTGCGGAACCGCCCTAAACCTACATACATATCTAGCCCTTAGGAGCAAACAGGCGCAATGTTGCTATGTAGATAAATTTAGGTCATCCAACTATGCATGTCAGGGGAACGAAAATAATGAAAATTAATCTATAGTTGGGTAAGCACTCAGCAGATATGCCATTTTGATGGCATATTTGACTGTCGGCCAATTATCTTGAATGCTAGGGCACAAAACATCATTATAATTATTGTGACCTAGACATCTGCGGTTAACCAACATTTAAGATGCTTTGACATCGTGTTTCAGAAGGTCTGGTAAGCTGTACAGGTGCAAAATACCTACATAATGAAAGGTAGAAGAAGCAAGTAAGTAGGTTGGATAGGAACTTACTTAGAAGACATTCTTACTATAGATAGGTAGTAGAGTAGTCTTGATGAAGATCTAACGATATAAAAGCTATGCTATAAAAGTAAACAGAACCTATAAACTCGTAAAGAAAAATTTCCCTTCCAGTAGACGATCCATGTTTCCGTAAATTCTGGTCTATGTGATAACAAAATTGAAACGACCCCTTTCGTTCAACGCTCAAGTAGTTCCAAACAAAAGGGAAGCTTATCCACCGTGCGCAGCTATTGGTTCCAAGCTTTTGTTTTGGATAGATTGGTTTCGATGAATACTCGGATTGCATTTTGATTTAAATTCGACCGTAAATAAATAGAATAAGTATGTCGAGGAGTTTTAAATAAACTCCTCGATATTAAGAACATTCCTCGAGGTAAGAGTGGAAGACCAGAGAAACGAAGGATGGACTAGGATGTAAAACTTAAAAGGATGTTATAGCTAGAAAGGGGTTGATTGTTTTCTGAGACAGAAAGAAAAGAAAAAGAAAGAGTGTTTGTTACCACAAAACGACCAACATTATATATTACGTAAATAAATTTTGCTAATACTAAGCCCTTAACGATAGAATAGCCTAATAGAGAATAACCTTCAACATTATTATTGACGAAGACATCTTGGCAGATTACAAACAAAATATTTTGTATACTACCTGAAACCAGACAGATAACGTTCCAAATAAAGCGAAAACCTTATATAGTACATATGTATATACCACATACATAGTTACCTGATTGAACATTCACGATGCGACTTATCTTTTTGGTTAGTCCCATTTCATTATAGCCTTGTATTCACATCCCAGACAACACAGACACACTTTCAATAAGCACTTACAAACATCCACAAATCAATCAATCACCAGGACGTTTCAGGAAGCTTGCTCTAGGGACGGAGAAGCTTCCTTTGTGTGTCGGGCATGGACGTTAGCTAGGGCCTACCGCCCGGTGCGTGGCGCGAATCGCAGGGTCGTTCACTCGCGCACCTGCTTGGTGTTATGATCGCTTCCATTACGTCTGTTACACTGCGAATCGTGCGAATTGCGAAGCTTTTTGTGCTAACGACTTCTGATACAGGTTTGTAAGGTATCCTAGATATGAGTAATTTAATGACTCCTTCAACCGGCTCATTGAAACATAACGAAACGTAAGGTTTCATTTTAGAGCTGGAGTGTTCGACGGCCAATAAAACTTTTGTAAATTAGAATTGGAATTCTAACATCAAATAGTGAAAATCAACCTCAAATAGTTTTTGGACGCAGGTACCTGAGATTCGGCCGATACATGTGTTACCAAGGCATATCAGTAGTGTTTATAAATTGGAGCTAGCTAAATTGGTGGCCACGAGTAGAACATTCGTAGTCCTAATAACAGCCACACGATCCATCTTCAAGCAATGCTTGTAGAGGCAGAGGTACTAACCTCTGCCTCTGCCCGTGGAAAAAGAAGAAAGATTTGATTGTTACTTGTAGTCAGAAACCATGCTTGCCAAGGGGTATCGCGTTACTCAGTTACTGGGTTGTGGAGGTCAGCAGCCGTATTGCGTAAGTGCGCAAAGAGTTTAAACTCTATCCAGACGACCAAATCGGCCAATCACACACATCACGTCACCACATCGCGTCATTCATCTCACATGTGTCTCCCAATACGGCTGCTGTTAGGCATTGCTCCATGTAGAATAGGTAACTTTTTCTTTTTTCGGGGGAAACCTTCAATAGGCGCCTGGACTTTTGGGGGAAAAGACCAGGGAGTGTGGGATTTTCACCTCACTAAAACCACCCCGGTGATCACCATCATCACATGGAAGGGGCCCCGTTACCTCTTAAAAGACCACCCCGGAATCCCCTCTATGCAACGCCTGTTAGGGCACATCCCTGGGGAGACTACGAGGCGTCTCCCCTGAGCCTCGCTGTGCACGGCAGCACGTGACCACTGTGCCACCGTCTTACCTGGAGTCACATGCCTGGCGAACAGAGACCCCAATCTGGCTGCCCGTGGCCCCGGAGTCCCGCCTGCCTATGATACAGACGGGGTTACGGCGTTTTAGGCGTCGAGGTGGTTACCTCCACGACGCCTTCTTATCAGAATAGGTACCTACTGGTATTCAGACGCATCTGCTTAGACTGCAAGCCAATACCAACATAATTGTGAAAAGGCAATGCAGATTGACTGTTTATAAATTGACGCACGCCACAAATTTATTAACCGCTCCTTCTAACATCGTCATAACGAAACAAAAACACCGGAGCATTAAATTGCTACAAGACATCTGGGTCGCTTACATAAACATAGCAAACAAACATCCTGAGATAAAATACACAATTACGCCTGTTAATCATCCAAGGTGAAATTGTATGTTAAAGCGAAAAATGAAGACGGGTTGAACAATGGCCCGGTACACAAGGTCACTCATACAATAGAGGTGCGCTAAGTATTTTGGAAATGCGAAGGTCAACTGTGTCGCGATCCACGATAAGCCCTTCCTCCTTGTTAGCAGCGATAACCTATTTCACGCTACTGTGGACACGCTCAACCCTATGTTTACATCATCACGATAAAAAAATATTATGGTTAATTTGATTTGAAGTTGAAACGCCGTACTTGTTTTAAACATCTTATTGAGGCAGTTTTTATCATTTCTTCTGGAATACTGCTAGCGACTCACAGATTGGGTTGTATTGTTAGAAAACCATCTTATGAGGGAATGCGGTTGCAGACATACGACTGAATTTCCTAAGTAAAAGGTCGTAACTTGAGGTTTGGCTCTCGCCTATTTCCTTCTCCAATATTGGTCCAATTTAAAACGACCGTATTTCCTCATAATCGCTTGCATTTACCACGATTCGCCATCACCTGATATATATAAAAAAAAAATTATACTATCTAAAAGTAACTGATACTTGTACATGGTGGATTTCCCACCCATACGCACTAAGCTTTTTGGAAATAAGTATCTATACGTCATTATATCTACAGCTAAGGATTGGAATCCTTGCCGGAGTTTGTGTTGCCCGATAGCGACAACCTAGAGCTTTTTTAAGTCAAGAGTGAATAGGTTACTTCTAGGCTAGGGTGCTTCACCGTCGACCAAAATTATCATGGCTTACCATCAGGTAAGATAATGGTCAAGTGCGAGCCTATCTATAATAAAAAAAGATACCAAAATCAGGGCCACCTCAAATAAAAGTCATAACTTGTTCACCATAATGTTTTAATAAATAAACACATATTACATTTACGCTGCTGAAGCTACAGTCAGTGAGAGCAGCCGTAGCACTCGTGTGAATATTGTTTTGAAAGCATAACCACAGTGTGACTATCTACTCCATTCAGTAGGACCACGGGAATTAATCTCGACACATTATTTACGAGATCATCTTCAAATTAACACGTTATTGCATTGAATGGGCGTTTGAAAACGGAATGCGTCTAGTGGTCCCGAGTAACACCCGAGTAGCCCTTACATTATTAGACAGTCATAAGTTTTTCCCGGGCCAACTGTATGAAGTTCGACTGTGGCTTATCTATATCTATCTTACCTACTAGGGTCAGCAACAAGCTTCGTGATTAATGTAGTGTTTCAAAGTAAAAAGACCCATACGATAAATAAAGATCTGATCACCGGTGTCACGTATCTTCGGAAATAATAAAAAATCTTAACAAACGCATCAAATGTACGAAAATTAATTAAACACTAATAAATGCAATTACAAAAAGTTTTACAATTCAATTTCTTTAGTTCCTATAAAATAAATAAAACATCATCACATACTGGCAAGTTATATTCCAAAACTGAAAGACACACGACACCCCTGATCATTTGATCATTGCAAAAAATCACAGATCCACATTTCCAAACACTACCTAGCTGAATTTTATTTGAATATAAAAATTGGACTCATAAAGGGAATGTGCTTGCAAGTAGTTAGACGTCGATGACACGATCACTAACACGTAACAACACTAACTTGTGCTCAATACACTTGACTAAACAATATCCATCGTATCACACAAACAGGATGATCTACATTCTAAACATTTCTTTTCCTAACTACTGTATACAGATCGACCATAACTAATATTTAAAAAATATATTCCATTGATATAGGAAAATATGCATAAAACACACCCATTTTGATACCTATTAACATATATTTTTTTATATCAAACTTGTACATGTCGTGTAAGCGGAGGCATAATATTATATCGTGTATGTAGGAAGTACGAGGGTATTATAATTATTATATTCAAGGACTACACTCTCAATATTACTACAGTAAATACTGATAATGTTACCCCTGTATGTTCTTATATTTGATTTAGGTCTATTGATATATAAGTATGAATAAGGTGTAAGTGAAAGACAACGTAAAAACGTACCTACTAAGTTATAAAATATAATCTACACACATAGATAATATTAAATAAATTTTTTTAAAGACAAAATATGATATCAAAAACAAAAAAAGTAAAATAAATTAAAAACTTTTGGTTATGTTAAACACAAAAGACAACCGAAAAATCTACGGCGTATACAAAACTCTCAATGAAATTCGATGGAGTTTCTTTATAAAATAATCCATTTATTTCCCTTCTTCGAAAATAAGGCCCAAAATAAAATAAATTATGAACACAATATTGACACAAAATCTATCAAATGAAAAGTTCTTCTTAATCATATAATTTTATGGTACTTAACATCAATGTTTTGTAAGTTATAAGAAAATAATTTCTGCGCCTGTTTTAGATATACATTGAGTTAATTCAATGCTAGAATATTTTGTACGTTAGGCGAATTTAACCACTATCTTATACTTTGCATTTATCACATTTATTCGAAAGCGTACTAATATCGTGATAGTTAAAATCTGAGAGAAATATACGGAACAGAACCACTACAAAATATACACTAACACAGAAATATGTGAATAAAATGTCCGTGTAGTCTGCGCTTGCTAAGTGATGCCACACGTTTCCAAATAGCTCTCGTCACTTCTTATTTTAATATTGGCGATGCTTTTTCCTATTCTAAGCTATTCTAGCAAACGACAGCCTTTGTTTTAATTAATATCGATCTTCCAACACTAACACCGAACCCTCAGAACTATCATAAACAAACAAATCAAAAAGCTATAAATTCCCAATATTTATAATTTGTGCCTTACTTATACCATTCCATGCGCCGCCTCCGCCACCTGCGTTTTCAATTTAACTTCATTCTTACATATCTTATTAATTAGGTTTCATAAAATAAATGCCTTTAAACGCGGTACACATTACAAATCGTATATTAAATCTCTTAAGCGCAATAAATTTAAAACACACGAAAGACTAGTATGAATAAATCCGTAAATAAGAGCGGTAAACAATCATTGGTTAATATGGTTATGAAGTAAATGTGAAGTGTCTACATTTAGGAACATGTTGCAAAAAATACATTATAACAAAAAAAATTATAGATTTTTACAAGAAAAGTAGCTAACTAGCACAAGAGCTGCAAAAGAATCTATAGAACAAGACTGCCATACCGCTTTTCGACCTAACATGGAATGCAAGTTGAATCTCTACCATGGCTACCTACTGTGGAATTATACATCAGTCTCAGTTTTACTGCTTGTGCGCCGACTCCTGGCCACGGGGTCCGGGTTCGCCCAGTGAGGCCCGCTCAACAAGAACTTCTTCACGTTGTATTCCATCCGCGCCAAATCTTCCGGAGTTATCTCTTTGTTACCTTTAGCTCTCAATCCTTCGGCCACTAAGTCTGCTACAGTTTCTCTAGTCTTAGAGTTTTCGCTTATTTCTGTTACCGTCGCATCACCACTTTCAACTGGAAAGATCGTTTCTTTGGCCACATGACCGGCAAGTTTCGGCAACGCCATCGCGTGTTTAATTAATTTCTCCTGAGTTTGTACAGATACGTTATTGTGAACCCACGCGTGATGACCGTCTCTAGCATAAGACTTTGAGTACTTGCTGACAGGATGTGGCATGTTCAGCGCCAACTCGTTGAGAGTTTCCGTTAGCCTCGACAGCTTGCTGTCTCTCCTTAGAGCTCTGTTGGTAAAGTTTACGTCCTCCTCCAAAGGATCATTAAAGTTATTCTGTTGCTCCAAGTTTTTCTCTACCCACTCCGCAACTCTAAGCAACTGCTGCTTCTGCAGTAAAGCTGCACTATCGTCACTTGATAGAGAACTAGTACTTTGCTCGTTCGTAAACACTTTGTTATCATTCACTTTCAAATGAGTCTGAGTAAGATTTGGATAAACGTTTACAATAGGAGGCAATGGTGGCTTTGCTACTTCTGGTTTTTTCTCAATCTTTGGTATTTCATCTAGAGGTGGCAGGTCTTTAGAAATCTTAGTATTTTCAAGGGAGTGAAGTTGCGACATGTCGATTTTCCTTAAAGGTTTATTATATTGATTAGTTAGTTTGTTCTGTTCATAGCGATCAAAGTTGAATATTTTTACATCGTGGTTATCGGTGGGAGTAAAAACCTCAACTTTTTTCGTATCGTCCTCGTCTGTATTTTGAACGTTATTATTTTGTGTATTATTATTATCTGCATTGAAATCGTTAAGTAAATTATCAATATCAGTTGTGTTTTGCTGACTTGCAATGCTTTGGGATTGGTTATTATTATTTTCTGAACTGTTTGAAAATGTGTGAGTCTTTAAAGGTTGCAATGGTGAAGAGGAAACATTTAGTAAGATTGGGTTAATAGTTGTATTCTTAGCAGCGACACTTGTGTCTTTGTTATTATTGTCAACGTGGACATCGATAAGCGTGCTCTCTACTACGATGTTATCATTTTTGATATCTTCTTTAATAATTAAGTTATCCTCAATTTTATCTAAATCGATGAAGTTATCTACATCGTCAGTGAGATCTTTGAAGATGGAGTTTTCATTGCACTTACTTTGCCGCCTGTACAGAACGGGTGGCACGTCGGGTTCAGCGTTATCAAGGAGAATATTTTTGGATCCTGCTTGCATACGCAAATGACAGAACCTGGGCCCTGGCCCTACCTGAGTGTGGCTAGACCTGTGTGTACTTACTGTTGATTTAGCGATCGACGACGTCCTACTGACTGCGTCCATCGAACTATGAGAATTCTTTCTAAAACTGATATCATCCCCTGTTTTCTCAATTATTGGTTTTACCTCTTTATTGTTAAGCATTTCTTTGTTTAGAATGTCCTTGTTTAGCAAGTCCTTGTTAAGTAAATCCTTACTAAGTAAATCCTTGTTTTGTATATCTTTATTTTGGATATCTTTGTTAACCAGTTCTTTATTTATCAAATCTTTGTTAAGTATTTCTTTAGCAAGCAGCGCATCTTCATTTCCTGCACTCTGAATGCTACTCTTCTTGCTAGAGATTGAACTTTTTGTGCGATCACAGAGCTTGTGATGCACTGCAGGTTCCATAGTTACACTAGTTCTTCTATATTGCTTCAAGTCATCTACTTTAGGCATAGCATCCATTTGCACAATTGGCTCTAGCATGCTCTTTTCATTCATTTTGATGGTATCAATAACAATACCATTATTTTTTGGCCGCTCAATAACTGGTGGTGGTACTGGTGGAAGAATATCTTTGAGGGGTTCAGTATTTTGTGGCAGTATGTACAAAGGAGTGATCACTCCATGATTAATTGACTTTTCATTAATGAGTTTGATAGGATGTGGTGAGATACTTCTAATACTGAGGTTGGAATGTAGTGACTTTACATCAGAATTGCAGTTGAGACACAGAGAGTTCTTCATATCTCCGCTCGACATAGTTTGCGTGGCTACAGAGTAATAGGTTTCATTGTAGCAGAATGGTTTATTTTGAGATTTATTGCAGGTGCATGTATCACAGTGTTTGGTGACAGTATCTTGGATACTGTCCTCAAGGATTTTGGACATCAAGGAGGCGGAAATATTGAACTCATATTCACTGGCGTCAAAAGTGTCAATGTCGTTACCGTTCTTGGAATGAGTTGAGCTTGACGGTTTCGAAGTCTTGGACATGACGTACTGGGACACCCGCGCCTGTGTGTCAACCGGAAGCTGAGAAAACAGAAAATATAATCAGAAAATTGTACCTTTTACTTTTGTGTAAGAATTAGAGATGGACCGACTAGTCGGGACCGCCGTGTATCTATCTGGCCAAATTCCGACTAGTCGGCACTTAATGAGCTACACTACTTCGGGAAAACAGAAAATAAAATAAATAAATCGTCAGTACTTACTATAAGTAAAATCAAATATAAAATTATAAGAATTAAAATCAGTCTTACAAGAATAATGCTTCATCAAAATTATTATTTGTAATTATATTATAAAGAAACTCAAAACGTTTAAAACTAAAAAATAACGTTTACCGCGCGATGAACGATATGAAACGAAGGTCATAAAACGCGCCGGCACTTAACCGAACCCAAAAATAGGTATTATCGACTATTCGGACATTTGAGTGCCAACTAGTCGTCTATTCGGCTAGTCGGCCATATCCATAACCAGCCCATCTCTAATAAGAATCATTACTTACATTATCCAGCTTCTGGGACACGAAATTATCTGGTTTGCATTGTAGCAGTTGAATTGCTAAATTCATATCATTTTTGTATCTCTCCTGCAATCACAAGAAAGCAATATAACTAGAAGTTTATTTTTCAGTATTTATTTATTTAGGATATAAAAGTATTATACATACATTTTCTTTTTGTAACATACAGTTGTTGTGTTTAGTCTCAGCTAGTCGCACCGATAAGGTGGCAATGTCTTTGGAAAGTTGGCATTTTTCACCTTTCATCTTGTCAACCATTTGTAATAGCTTATCTTCAAGCACTTGATTCAGTTTTTGTACCCTCTTGTATGAATCATATAACCTGCCAATAGTAAAAACATTTAGAACCAATTTCATATTTTTATTGTATTATCAGATTCAGTGAAGTGTGAAATTACATATCCGTGCACACATTAGATCATTAACATAATAAATAACAGTATTGATAGGTAAATCAGTTACTATAGACACTCATTGGTACAGATTACTAAGATTATGAATAAGTCATTATTTAATTCTTTTACACTTGGCCTTGACCTTTGCCATGTGATAATTTACATATATTTCCTTAATGTTCAGATAGGCAAAAATTAGGTAAACGTATGCCTCACACTTGAGGAAATAATCAAGGAAATATTCATCATCATCAGCCTATTAATGTTCCCACTGCTGGGACACAGGCCTCCTCTCTGTGAGAGGAAATGGGCCGTAATCCACCACGCGGGCCCAGTGCGGATTGGTGGATGTCACATGTCTTCGAATTTTTGGTTCTAGGACATGCCGGTTTCCTCATGAGGTTTTCCTTCACCGTTTAGAGAACAGCGGTGATGAAATAACTTACACCAGTAATACGTGAGACTTAAACATAACTGGAAAAATGTCATTTCTTGGCAACGACACTACCAGCCGCACTACCAGTAGTGTCGTTGCCAATTAACGACACTACCAAGCATATTTTGGATTAAATTGTACAGTCAACACAGCAAAGCTCAGAAATATAATTCATTATTTAATCCGTAAATAATGAAATATCAGCAACAGCAAACTTCAGAAATGTAACTTTTTATTTATTACCAAATAAAAGCAAACTTATTTGAAAAAATACAAAAATTTGCGCAAATAATAAACTTCCTTCTTTCTTGTAACTGTAGTACTTACTAATAAAACTTAATATTGAACCTCAGATAATAAAAAATCGCGTGAAAATTTTTCACTGTTTCCCAAAATACAAGCTCAGGCTTAGCTTGGGAGTAGCAGTAACTTTTGTGTTATACACTAATACGAAGCATATGTTAGTTTAAGAAAAGATAGATAACTGTATTAACTGGCGACAATAAAGGATTTTTATTTTTTATTTCAAGTGACCGACTGTTACTGTAAAAGAGTAATAATACTGTTGCTTTGAACATATGACATTTTTTAAATTCACACTTTATTTAGTAAAAAGGTAACGTGGCGTAGCTAACATACTCGTACAAGCGAATACCCGCGTCGTCAACTTCTATAAAATATTAACGTAATATTTTGAGAATGTAATATTTTGAGTACGAAGGTCGGCTTGCATGGTAGCTTCAACCCTGATATGAAAATCATTGCTGGACATATCTTAACCGTAACTGTACCTAAACATTTTGCATTTTATAATTCGAGCACCTCCAAACAGATGCACCATTTTTATAATTTTTCAGTATATGATATTTGTGTTTGCCCAAAAGCAACGCAGTTCCCCCACTCGTCGGGCAAACGTGTAAAACTGATTCGTTATTATCAGCTTCCGACATCTTATAGGTTTTATTAAATTTTGTTCAAAGCTAGACCTATGAACTGGTGTCTCGAAAAAACGTAATGTAAGAAATACTCTCACAATTATAATTTATCCATCAAATATCAGTCTTAGGAAAAGAAGTTGATTATCAATAAAATTAGTTGAACTTTGAGTTGAATTTAGTGGAACAGGAATCCAAAACTTCTGTGTTGACTGTACAGTTTAATACAAAATAGGCTTGGTAGTGTCGTTAATTGGCAACGACACTACTGGTAGTGCGGCTGGTAGTGTCGTTGCCAAATAATGAAAAATGTGGGCTTACTATATGTTCACCAGTGCTTTTTGTAGATCTGGGTGGGATGTTATGTTTACATTAAAATTAAAATAAAAAATTATACATTACGGTTTATGTATAGTAGTCTCAATCTCAACATACCTTTCATACTTTTCCCTCCACGTTCTGACTTGTTCTTCAAGTTCGGTGGCCCTTGTGGTGCTGTTGATGAAATCGCGCTCAAGAGCTAGGATGTGAGCATCCCTGTCCGCGAGGTGCTGCCTCAAATGTTGCACTTCAGCGAGCGCCTGCAGGGCCGCGGCATCACCGTCACACTCCTAGTAATTTGTGCAACATCAAAACAAACAAGCTAGTGTGGAGAATGATAAAGTTGTGTATAGTACTTCCGAGAAACATAAATTGTTGTTTGTATGTTGTTTACGAATAGGGTCAGAACCTCCCTGATGCACAGTGGCAAGGCCACTTAGCCGGACAAGACACACTATAAAAAATGATATGAATTTTAATAACAACATTACTTTCTTGCAAAATTGCTTTCATTTAAAATTAAATGGTTATTTGATTGTAATTTTTAAAGCAAAATTGTTAATATTATAGTAATTGCGTTAAATACAGTTAGGTTGTTGTATGAGTTATTATCAAAATTACTGCAAATTCTTATTTTATATTAAAACAAAGGATGAAAACATTCTTCGTTCTAGACACTATAACTAATACACATGACTGTTGCTTTACAACAAATGTATTGTTTAGTTTTTCATTAAACATATTTGTTTATTCAGATGTAAATTCATAAACAGTTTTATGACTTTACATCTGAATAAACAAATATTGCCAACATATTTATGTTTCTCTAAATGACAGTGGTGTATGATTGAATAAAAAATTATACTATATCTCAAAAACTAATTCTATAAAGTGAAATATTTCAGTAAAGTGTGATAGGAAAATGCAAATTAGAAAAGAGAAGCAATGTGCATTCTATCTTTATTACTCAAGTATAAAAGATTTTGTTATGTTCATAAGATATTAAATTGAATAAGTTTTACCATTTTATTACAAACTAATCTTGCACATCAAACTGGTACAAGAATCTACCAGATTGGCAAGCAAGTAACTTTCTATGTAGTATGACACAGTTTGATAAAAGTATATCCCCTTGATGTCTGAATCATTCCAAACAATATTTACACTTAGGTTAATAAAAATAATTATCTATTTGGAAGACAAAAATGTATAGCCATAATCACAATCTAAAACAACTGTATGCACTAATGGCATTTCTAATTAAAGCAAAATGAATTAATACTTAATTATCAACCACAAGAAAAGTCAGCTTAGAACTTCTACAATCAGAAGAGTATTAAACAGCAAAACATTGGTAAATTTTTACCTTACAAGGGGAATTCTTAGTACTCTCATCCATTGCTTAGCAAGCTTTTAATTCTACTTCACATTTCAGATTAAGGTACGTCCAATTTGTCGAATAAATTGAACAACGGCACACACAAAGTGATTTTATTAGCTATTTATTACCATTAAGCCACTGTTAAAACAAAATAAAATAAAAAATCAATCTTGACACACAACGTGAAATATTTACTTATTTTCTATGCTTTTGCCAGCTGCCAATGTTTAATGACTCATAATAATCAAGTTACTATAAACAGTTAACTAGGAATGTTATTTATACATATGAATACGAGTAAAATTTGGATTTTCCCAAAAGAAAATCCTTTCTGTGATGTGAATTTCGATTATGTGGCTCTGTCTGTTAGCCAACTGACGTTTGACAACTGTTTTTTTTAAGTTGTACGAGGTGAAAGTTTGAAACCTTGGATTTTGGCACCGAGTTAATATTTGAAGGACTGCTTTTTTTAATGAAATAATGATTTGTCTTAATGGTAGAAAATAAATATTTGTATGAGCGTTTATAATTTCAGCTTACCTCATTTTAAACATTATTGTTCCTCTCTGTCATCTCCGTGCCCCGCAAAATAATTACCCCTTGCTTTGTCGGTCTAAAAGTCGATCGTGTTATTGGTACCTTTATTACTTAAAGATATTCAACTTAGTATAGAGCCGTTACACTATGGTGTAACCAACGACTTCTGGATGTGTCTCGAAGCCGACCGTTTCTGGGAATGGGAAAAGACTAGGTTGATGATGAAAGATATGCAGATAATAATGATCCTAGGCCGATCTCAATGGTGATTAGACAAGTATAGAGAGAACTTTTCGCCCAGGATATTCATGCTCAAAATCCAGTATAGTGCACAAGTACTATTATACCTACGTGTGCAAACTCGTAATACTCGTAACTATACTTCATAAAAGATAGCTTGATCTCTGCGACGTAATATGTCAAACTGACGTTTAGGTTATTGTTAGCATGTCAAGCGTTATTGTTACTTTATTGATAGTGACAGCTGTCGCAGAGATCAAACTTTATGAAGTATAATCATACTTATCCTCTCTCTATTAATTTACAGTCCTAAGACACTTGTCCCACCGCCGACAATGAGCGAGAAGTGAAAAGAGCTAAAAACTATACACGAGTTGGCGAGCAGCGAGCGTGTAGTTCCGATAGTTTGTCGCTCGGTTATAAGCGAGTGTTCTTGTGCGACGGGCGATTACTCGCATCACTCGCACGGGGTGGCTAGTCCTGTACAAACCTGTTAATTGGGACAAATGCCATAGCCCAATGAAACGATAATCCAAAAATACAGTGAAAAGTCAGGCCATGGTCAGGCGCAAGATCAATGCCTTAACTTTCTGAGTCTAGGGGCCAACACACCAACAACTTCCAAAATCAAGAATGCTACTTGGCTGACCTACAGCCTTATTGCGTAAGTGAATACGGCAACGCAAAGGGTTTGACCGCTATCAATCGACCAATCACACAGACGGAAATCCACATCGCGTCATTCATCTCGCATGTGATTGGTCGATTTGATAGCGGTCAAACCGTTCGCCTTGCCGAATTCACTTGCGCAAGTCGGCTACTGGGAATTAAACCCAGAACCGCAGAATAAATAATTGTGTAATTTCGTGTGATTTGATTATAAGCCATTCGTAAATCTATTAAGTGTTTTTAAATCTCGAATCTTTACGCACCTATGAACGTCTCGCGCTACAACCAAACCAGCTCCCTATAAATGAGCTCTCTGACTGTCAAGAACACTGAACCCCAGGCTCATTGGTTACGCTTGCGACAAAGAGACCAATCGAGACAGTAGATGGAGATGATGATGATAGTGATATGCAAGTCGGTTCTCAGTAGGTAAGTACAGTCGACGTCACAATCCATATTAATAATAATTTGACATCATACGGACACTGCCTTTATTTCTTTGCTCTAAGGGTGGTATTCGAAGTTCAAGTGTTGCCTGTCTATTTCTGACGTGGGAGCACCACTATAAATCAAAGTTTTGAATGCATTTTATGCACTATTAATTTCTCGCAGTGCAGTGGTAGTGGTGGCGTAGTGGTAAAGGCCCCGACTTACGTATCCGTGGGTAGTGTGTTCGAACCCAGGCAGGCGCTTTACTTTGTGTAAATTATTTTAAAATTACTGCTCCAAAACGGTGAAGGAATATACGAGTATCGTGAGGATTGTGGCATATCCTGGAATCAAAAATTTGAAGACATGTGACAACCACCAACCCGCACTGGCCCCGCGTGGTGGATTTAAGCTCATTCATTGATACTCTCACAGAGAGGAGGCCTGTGTCCCAGCAGTGGGAACATTAAAAGGCTGATCATGATGATTAATGTATCGTAAAAGCGACTAACGAAATGGTATTAAACTGCAATCGATCGACATTAGGTAGTTTAGCTGGTATACATACAAATACAAAAATACAAAATACAAAATCGTTTATTGTCACAATCTTAATATATATAAATCTCGTGTCACAATGTTTGTCCTCAATGGACTCCTAAACCACTTAACCGATTATAATAAAATTCGCACACGATGTGCAGTTCGATCCAACTTGAGAGATAGGGTAGGGTAGGGTAGGTAGGGTAGGTAGAGTAGGTAGGGTAGGTAGGGTAGGTAGGGTAGGTAGGGTAGGTAGGGTAGGTAGGGTAGGTAGGGTAGGGTAGGGTAGGGTAGGGTAGGTAGTTAGGGTAGGTAGGGTAGATGCATGTTTGGTGTTTTTATGGCAAAACAAAGTTTGCCGGGTCAGCTAGTTAGCATATAGGTATTATAGACCGGTGTCAGTTTAGTTATGACACTGTTCTGGTAGTCCTTTCGTTTCATCCATTTTGGATATAGCTTGGAAATCTCTTAAAATGATCCATTGTTGCTGCCAGGCAGGTGGGATGATACAGACAGAATAAAAGCTGTTTTTAGGGTTCCGTACCCAAAGGGTAAAAACGGGACCCTATTACTAAGACTCCGCGGGCTGTCTGTCTGTCTGTCTGTCCGTCTGTCTGTCTGTCACCAGGCTGTATCTCATGAACCGTGATAGCTAGACAGTTGAAATTTTCACCGATGATGTATTTCTGTTGCCGCTATAACAACAAATACTAAAACGGAATAAAATAAATATTTAAGTGGGGCTCCCATACAACAAACGTAATTTTTTTTCCGTTTTTTGCGATAATGGTACGGAACCCTTCGTGCGCGAGCCCGACTCGCACTTGACCGGTATTTTTTTATACCTACATAACTATTTCGATTTGGTACTTTCACTTCACCATCTGTTAGCAGAGCATGGTAAGAAATACCTAGGCACCTAGACTGTATTGCAGCTGTTTTATTATGAGATCCATACTTTGTAGTTAAAGGGGAAAATACTTATTATAGGATTATCCAGTTGTTTGTCGTTCCGAGTCAGATATTAGAGTTGGATGGTGACAACATTTAAATTTTACCTGAACCCACTTTTGTAATAAGTAAATGTTCTCCTTTTATGTTTCCCCGGTTCTCGTGTAGGCTATGTATGTGAACTGGGGCGTCGTGTAGTTCTCCTGACCTTCATAATTTCAGCCGAAAGACGTCCACTGCTGGACATAGGCCTCCCCCAAGTATAACCACATCGATCGGTCCTATAAAGAACTAAAAAAGAGCCTGGACAAACAGCTACAAAAAAGCTGCAACTGGATTTGGGAAAAACACTGTAGGTACACGTACTTTATTTACAATACCTTAAATTAGTTCCCTCTTACCATTACCATTTGCCAGTAGTAAACCAGCAGGATAGTTTATTACTACATAATATATAAACTAGCTAAATAAACTTCAACTAGGCTCTCAGTCACCTGTAAGACCTTCGAAAACACTTTTTCCATCCATTTTATTTTTAACCATCTTTCACAACATTACGAAAGAACTGAAATAAGTGCATGCGTAACTAAATATAAGCCTTATTGCTCCAATCCGGTCTTCGCAAACGATTGGTAAGTAAAATTCTATAAAGGGAATTTTCCGTAAACCAACGAAAGGTACATCCAAACATGCATTACTACTATTCTGAGAATTTGGTGAAAATACTCGTTAAAAATAAAATATTGACGGAGATTTTGTCGAAAAAACATCTACGTATGCTAACTGAGCTGTGAGCGGCAGTACCAAACGTGCTATATGTGTGTGCCGACGCATGTCTGGACCTGACGAGGGATCTATTTCGGGAAGCGATTGCTTCGTCGAACATACGCGTGAGTCCACCGAGTCAGCAGTCCTTTGTCTGATTAAAATCGTATTGGTCGTTACCTATTTTAAAAACACGTATCCTCGCGCTGTACATGTGCGAATGAAAGTGCGGCCTTGTTTATAAAAGTATTCCAAAATGGGAAATATTGTCAGTAGTGCCCCAACGAGGGAACACGACGCTGGTAACGTCACGAGTGAAAGTGAAACAATGAACAACACAAGCGGTTCCTGTGAGGGAACAAATGAAAACGTTGAGATGGCTGGAGCTGATATCATGAACGAGAAGGAGGCTCGAGCTAAGGCAAAAGAAGAAGAAATGAACGAGTTTAGAAAGCAGCTTGATTTAAAACGTGAACAAAGAAAACAAATTCTGGCGCGTCACAGAACCGAGAAAGAAGAATTAGAGAAGGCTCTGCAAAATGAGAAAACAGCAAAACTGGAATTATATGAAAGCAACAAGTTGCTTTGTGAACTGCTATCGAGGAATAATATTGAAATCCCCGATAATCTCCTGCATTTAAAAGGAAACAGTGAACTTACAGACGCTTTAGTGCAAATGAGAGAAGAGTTTGATGATTTAAAAGCAAACAACTTGAAACTGAGGAAGGATCTCTCCGAAACTAATAGGTCGTTACAGGGAGCGTACTCCGACATTGCAGACTTGAATTTTCAAAACACGGAATCTATTAAACAAATCCGTGCATTAAAGGAAGTAGTGGCAGTCAGTAAAACCATGATAAGTCTACGAGAACAACAATTAAATGATGTGAGTATCTAGCTGGTAGTAGCAGTAGATTCTTGCTATGATTTTGATTATAATGCATTCCTTACGAAAATAGAGGCTTATTTTAGAGCAGCAATAAATACCTCCTGTAGGTACCGGAAGCGCCATATAAACCTATGATGAAAACAGGCAATTAAAATTCAAGTACCTAGCTCAAATTATTATATGAGTCTGACCAAATAGTCTTAGGGCTAGGCTTTCCTCGCGACTTCCTCCGCGTCGCTTTCAAATTTCTCTCTTTTAGATAGATCCACACCATGGTTTGTTATTTACTTATTCACGTATTATTCCGCTTCTACGCTAAATAGGTTCCGCGGTTTTGCCATGGGAACGGATTAAACAGGCAAACATTGAAACATTTAAATCTATAATAGAAATAAGTACAATCTATTGATATTTCCATAATGATCAGGAAGATACAATGCCAAGCCAACGACCTGGACACAGCCATGCTGCACCCGGTCAGGGACCGCCAAAATACGACATGCGAGTCGCTTCATCTGTTACTTGGCGTCTTACGTTTTGACTAAGTGCCAACTCCACATGTACTTCTATAGCAGCTTCAACAAACCTTCCTTAATAAATATGACAGGGCTATCAATTCTTATAAAGATATTTTACTGACGTATATCGTTACGTATATTGCTACTGTGTCGTAGCATAATGATAAATTTCAATAGTATCAACCCACGCTATTACATAATAAATTAGGATGCAATGAAATAAACAAATCATGCTAATGAGTAGTTAATCAACGTTTGTATATTGCAGCTAAAAGAAAAACTGAATGAAATAGAACGCACTCTTGCTGATAGGGAAACAAATCTGCTGTCAGCTGATCTAAGGCAAGAATATGAGCGACAGCTGCAGAATATTCGCACACTTCGAGGTCTTTATGAAGAGAGGGCTCGACTTGCTGAAGTTTCTAGACAACGTCTGGTCCGAGAGCTGGATGAACACAAAGTACTTTATCAAGCTGAAGTCAAAAAGTAAGTTAAACCTAAAAAATAAGAATAAAAGCACTTAGTAGATGCCTATTTCTTCTCTATTGGTGAAATATCTGGCAGACCACTAATCATTGTGATAATCACGTTTTCAGGTGCAAGGATCTCAACACAAAAGTAGAAGAACTTGATTCAAAAATAGATTCTTTAATTGAAACTATTGATAATAAAAATTCTCAAATATCCACATGTCAAATCGAAACAAATGTATTGAAAGCCGAAATGGCTGTGGTAAACAAAGTAAGTGTACAGTTTATATTTAGCGCTGTAATTAGTACCTACACCAACTAAGAATTTTTAATAATTCCGTTTCGATTATTTGGATTACAGCTTTTCTCCCAAGTTTTGCTCGGAGACAAAACCAAACAAGATTTGGACACATTAGTTCAACGGCTTGAGGACAACCATGGTTTACTAACACAGATGGCGGAAAAAGAAAATGGATCAGAAGCTTCGTCAGCTTTGCCCAAACTTTTGTTAGAGCTAGTCAGTCAGGTGGAAGAAAACGAAGAAAAATATAATCATGAAACAACCAATGATAATGATCAACCAAAACAGGAGATTTCAACTTCAGAACAAGAACCAGGTAACTATCAAATAAGGATTTTTAAATTAAGGATTGTGTTCACAGGTACGTCTTAAATAGACTTGAATTACGATTTCTCATTTTGATTTTAATTTACAGAGACACAAAAACCCCAGAGCACCACTGCCGAAGAAATTGTGGAAAATTTGCCGAAAGTTTGGAAAGTTCTCATAGAACTTCTCAGTCACCAAAATGCACCTGAAGAGAACTCTCCTGAAAAAGTTACAACATGTTACAAATCTGTCGAGACAAAATCGGGGCCCGTGTTAGTGCCAAGCGTTAGTCAGACGTACATCAGATTAAAGGTAAGTGATTATCTCATTGCTCCAACAACAATTACTACTTTCTAGATAAATTGAGTCATGGTCAAAAGTCACAATGTATAAATAAACATCGTCATGATCATTATTTTACAGTAAGTACTCAAAAATGTGCAGTTTCAATTCTGGTACAGAGCCAATTTTTTGTGTAATCTCCGAAAACAAAAACAGTTATCATACCACTTTCTCAGAATCTGTAAGTACTTTTATTTTCTTTGTTATTAAACTTACGCCAAGTATCATTCTATTTCAGGATCTGATATTAGAAAAATTGGGTCTGATAAAAGAGGTCAACCGGATGAAACAACTCAATGGCCACCTAGAAACACGTTTAGAAGAACAAGAACGGAGATTATGTATGGTTACTAATGAGTTGAGCAAAACTTGGCATGTGGTGGGCCGATTGAGGAGGCACCATCATCAATTGCACACGCACGAGAAAATTCTTAAATATGAGTTGCAGCAAAAGAGAAAGCTACTAAACGAACTTAAAGAAGAACTTGAATACTGTCGGGAAAAGTGGGATGAAGCCCGCGAAAAGAACACCCAGTCAGAAAGAGATTGGAAAACACTAAGGGCAGAATTCTCAAGTAGGAAAACTAAATCTGGCTCACCATCGTTCAATAATTCAGGAGAAAGTGGTTACAGCGATGAGAGACCTTCAGATGAATCATCAGAATCAAATGACGAAAGTGAATATGTGGCAGAGAAATTGACGAGGTGCAAGAGAAAACAGAAGAAATCATTTGAAACAATTCCAGATTCCAGCACAGATTTTAACATAGCGGAAAGAGAGGATCCCGCTAGTGACCTGCTAGATGTGGCTGATTTACCTTTGGATACTCAAGAAAGTGAAGATAATCATGACCCAACATCAGAACCAAGTAAAAGTGAACGATTTCTTAAAAATGGAATAATATGTGAAGAAACAGAAGATGAATTCGGAGATATAACACGTGATGACTCCTGTACAGAAGAAACGAATGCAGAAGATACTGTTGATAGTCAGTCAATAGACACTACAGTTATCAGAAGCCGAGAGTGCGAACAGCAATTAGGTGCATCAACATCAGATAAATCTCCAACGGGTCAACCACTTATCGATCCAGCAGAAATTTTGAGGAATGTTCGTCTCCAAAACGAGAGATTAGCTAACAAGGACAGGAAATTGAACAATCTAGAAATAGGAAGCGCTGCATTGATACAAAAGATGCAAACTACGGATAACATAAGTGGACAAATGAGCAATATTCTGGACCATCTTATTAATCGGCCCACCTCAAGTAATTATTCAAACGAAAATAATGAAGACAATGAAACTGACGAGAACACAACAAATATTGAAACTGACGATATAGACGGTAAGGAGAGCTCCTTAAACTCAGAAATTACACCTAACTATACAACCGGTACTAATGATCCTTCAGATATAACCAACCCAGAAAAAGAAACTGATTTTAACCAAGTGCCTGAAACAACTGACCAAAATAAGGAACCAACGACCGATTATTCTACAATTTTGCTTCCAGTTAACGAATCACAAGCTTCAAATGAACTGCCCGATTTTAAAGCTATGCTAGAAAACGTTAGAAAGCAAAATGAAAGGCTTGCTAAGAAAGACGAAAGACTGCAAAACTTAGAGAACAATTGTTCAGAAGTAGTTAAAACTATAGCGAGCACTCTAAATACAGGCGACAAAATTATTGAAAAACTCGATACTCTACATAATGAACATCAAAATCCCAGTAGCAGTAGTCAAAATGCTATTGAAGAACCAAAAGAAGATAATTCAAGTTCCGATAAAGAAGACAATGTGCCATCAACATCTAGTGAAATTGATCATGAGGCTCGATTCGCCGCGCGTGATTTACGATTGAAAACATTAGAAGAACAAACCAAATCACTCGTCAATAAAGTAAAGAAAACAAACTCGAAAGGCGTGAAAATAAACTACAAATTGGAAGAATTGCATAACATTTACGGATCTGAAAGTTCTCGGGCCGGGACGCCGTCTGAAGAAAATGAAGACAAGAGCAATGCTAGCGAATCTCCAGAAGAATAATTATTGGGTTTTCTATAAAAAATCTATGTACCTAATTAATTCTACAAAAATCTATGTTATTTATTTGTTTGGCTTATTTAAATATGAAATTATTAAATTGTAAAGAATAAAAACACAAATCAAGAATAAAATGTATATTTTTGACTAATTCGATTGTATTATTATTATATCACAATAATTTTAAACTCCGATCGAATGGGCTTGCAACAAGAAATTAAGTTATTGGTGCCCACGTTTTTGGTGCATAATAAGTTGAAATAGTGTTGCAAATAGTGAAGACACAAAACCTAATACAAAAAGTAAAAAAGTGTAACTTAAACGACAATCTAAATTACTTAAAACTTTTACACATGATCCTAGTGATCTTAAAAATACCTTTGTTGGGTTGTTTTAACAAGCAAGTCCATTCAGCTACATATGCTCCGACAACACGCACAATACATAAATCACATATTTTGTAGTCATATTTTAAACGGTGTTTGTCTAAAACACTGAGGACACAACACCTAAAGCAGAAGGTGCAACATCCATTGATTCTTAAGAAATAACATCACTATCTATACTTATTTCTGTCTCTTCATACGTCTATGTATGATCTACATATTAAAGCACGCCATAATGACATCAAAATACATTATAGACGAACATTCAGTCATCAACTGGGACATTATTGTTAAATGACTTGTTGTCTATGCCGTCCTTCGCGCTTCTGACTTCTACAGAGCGAATACTTTCTTCTAATACTGCGACGACTACTTTGTCTCTCTGTACTTTTTCTAAGTCCTTCCCCGGAGGAGCACTGTAGACACGCCACGCCATGAATGATATCAAGAGCATCTCCAGCATCATGATACTGTTGTGTATAACTGGAAGAGGAGAAAAATATATTAGTATCGGCAATGTTTACGCTACTTAGAGTTTGGGCATTCAATAATAGTATTGTGTCACAAGGGACCAAAATAAATTTATTGAGGGCGAGAGCAATTGTTTAAATCCAGACCGAAGCGAAGGATTCTAGAATAGAATCCTAAGCGTGGCGAGGGATTCAAAGTACGTCCCTCGAAGTTAACTAATTTTGGTACCGTGTGGCACACCCTGCTTTTCATCCCCCTCTGTTAGAAAACTCAATTAGAGATGCTTTTAGTAGTGACAAGTATTTATATTTAAATAACCAAATTACCAATTTATTTTCTCTCGATTTGTTTGATAGTTAATTGTTTATGACAGAATCTGCGTTTAATTGTACACTTTCTTGTTAATATTTTACTTTCACTGCTAGAACTCATCTTTTATTCAATTTGTGTCAATCAAATTATAATTGTCTGTAATACCTATTTTGATAAGAAGTTGTAAAAAAACCGGCCAAGGGTGCGTTTTTACCCTTTGGGTACGGAACCCTTCGTGCGCGAGTCCGACTCGCACTTGGCCGGTTTTTTTTATTACCGTCCAGAACATTCTCGAAGCGAATTGCGTTCAAACTTTTTAATTAAATAATGTTCCAAATTCAAGTGATTTCGACACTGTTATTAAATGCGCCGGAATGACTCATTTTGCTCGCACTTATCTAGGAACCCTTCGCCTCTTTTCAAATAGATGGGATGAAAATGTTTATTGTCTAAGGAAATTCCAGGCAGGTCATGAAAAAGGCTTAACAATAGGGAAAAAAGATGACCAACAGTCGGCAACAATCCTTATTGTTACACTATTTTATAACTGCATAGTTGTGCATGTGCACACATGCTTGGTTCAAATGCTTAGAAAAAGTTGGTTTCTTTCGAGAGCCTTCTTAAATTAAGACACAGGCCTGTCGAAAATAAAATTGGTCCTCTGAGTTTTATCATCCCTAAAACAGTCCATAACTTAGTGAGTATCCAGCTGATAGACAGGTCTCTAGGTACTGTTTTACCTGTCTAAGAAGCATCTTCTTCTTTTCATGTCGAAGGTACAGCTAATTTTACAGTTTTGGACTCAGTAGACCAAACAGGCTGGAAGAATCTATATACATAATCAACTTACTATACACAAAAACGGCGGGATGAAGCTTCAAGACGCACGACAAGTTGGCCATATCTGGCAGAGACTTGGCCAGTCCGCACTGCAGCTTCACAATGATCAGCACCAGTTGTACTGCGAGGAACCTGGCTCGAGGCGTGCGGCCAACTGTCATGGCCGCCCGGACCAACATCACCACACCCCACATGCCCGACAGGATGGACGCAGCGATGAACGGTTGGAAGTATACGAAGTTACGGTGGTATAACATCTGGAATTAAATAAAAGGACGGTTAGTGACACCCACCAACCCGCACTGGGCCCGCGTGGTGGGTGATGGGTCCCAGCAGTGGGAACATTAAAAGGATGATGATGATTTGACCTACTTTATAAAATTAAGACTTGATTGGGGTTTAGATATCAACGTAATTTTGGAATGTGGTGAAAGTGGGAGATCTCATCACAGAACTGCATCTTGTGATCTAGGGGTATTTCGATGACACGGAATAAGTTGGGACTCAGCTAGATGAGAGTTGGGGAGCCACTCATTAAGCTTCTAGATAGTTCTGGGATCAGATAAAGCTGAAATATAAGACAGAGAGCTGCTATGATAATTCTTAAGAGTCGAATATTAAAAAACATTTAAATTCCATTTAATAAGAATATTGGTAAGAACTTACGTAATCTTCCGACCAGATGACGACTATGATGAAGTAAATAATTCCTTGAACGATTGGTATCTGGAGGACTAGATACCGCAACCACATCAGAGTTCGCCTGAAAAGAGAGAAAAATAGGTCAAAACCCTCATGGGAGCTTTTAGTGGATATCATGTAGGACAACGGCTGTTAAAATAATAAAAACATACAATTACCGTGTTAGATAGGTAAGTGTAGATAAGATAACGTTACCTAGTAGTTATACAAATTGAAAAATATAACAATTATAATCGCGTGAACAATAACGTATTTATTATTTTCTAATGACTGCTGCACCCTCGAACATATTACTTAGAGCGATCAAAAGCTTTCTATCGTAATTCCTTTGATAATTATTTACCCAGACACACCTTTATTTAAAAGAAACACGAGAACTGTCCTTGGCAGAACTTCTATAAATTAATTAATAAGTACATCAATTAATAACTAAGTACAGCACAATTTCTTTACTGGAAACTAGGTGCGCCTTAAGGTACAAGGTATCATCATCGTTAAGAGTACTTACTCAATATGCAGAGCATAATGGCCTTAAAATAATAATAGCCCCAATGATCCCTATGAAAGAGTAGCAAACATTCAATTCAATCCAACTACTAACTAATGATGTCGATAAGGATGGCTTGTGGAAGCAAAAACTACTGAACGGATTTTTGAGAAACTTTACAGAAATATATCTTATACATCAGAATAACACATACTTATGCCATAATTTATAAAGATACTAACTTCTGCCAGTGGCTTCGCCCGCGTTAAAAGTGTTATTTTTATCCCAGGGGAACATTATGATGTGCTATGCCAGACTATTATCTATCTCTGTGCCAAATTTCATACAGATCCGTTCAGGCGTTCTTCCAAACACACATACACCCAAAGTACAATGGCGAAATTTTAGCTGACTTAAATTTGAGCGTCTGAATGTGAGTTATATACGAAAGACATTCTATTAATTGTCTATGTTTTTTAAAGTATAATTAGGCCTGGTCCAAAATAGATTAAAAACAAACATAATAAATAAAAAGTTATTTGATTTTTTAGTTCATTTCTTTAGCGTAGTGTTGCCATTATATATTTTATCTGCTAAGTGACAAGTAGTAAGTAATAATATCATTATTGTTTTTATTGCAGTAAATGAGTTAACAATACAGTTTATGTCGAAGTGTAGATGTTCCTTGCAGGTAGGTAAGAATATTGTAGTGTAGTAAAAATAAATGAATTACTCTCAATTAATGATTAGCAAAAAGACTAGCTTAACTAGCTAGCTAGCTTAGCTTGATTGTTGACGACAACCTTTTGATACACGTCAAAGTCACTTAGTTTAAATAAATATAATCTTTCCAAAGAGTATACTACACATTTCATGCTAAAAGAACTAGGTAAGGGAAATACTAATGCGATATTCCCCTTTTACTTCCACGAAATTGAATAATATTACCTATTAAACACATTATTAAAAGTTACCCAGACATAACCTACAAAAGTTTATGACTGAATATCTATTATTCTCTACATTCTCGAACAAAAATTCTTGCACAAACTGATTCAGAACATCACCCTGAGTTAAACCAGATATTTTTCATTTAAAGACTTTTGAATTTAATATCAGCTAAAACAATGTATGGGCACCTGCCATTGTTCTTTCACATTTATAATATTAGTAAGATTGGGAGAAGTACTAATACCACGCGGGCGGAGCCGCGGGCGTCCCACAGCTAGTTAATATGATAATAAATTAATAATTACTTAGACAAAGAGCATTAATTTACGACATGTTGGCAATTTATGCAGCAAGTTTTTTTTATCTATCACTTAGCGAATCTGTTGTTATGTTATGTATGTATCAGCCCTTTGTGTTCCACTGCAGGACAAAGGCCATTCCGTCTTTCTATTTACAAACGAATTCAACAATATCAAACTTAATCTTATTCTGACTCTGAGATCAAACACGTCAAAACCAGGAGAAACAAAATTTTAGTGTTTCAAAGGTTCCCGAAAACTTATTGGACATAGTGATCAAAATTATAAAATAATTCCTTACGTATACAGTTAATTATGATTATAATTACCCGTCCATTGTGTCTTGTTTTTCAATATAAAAAACATCAATTCATTGATCAATATTCTATCACGCAGTAGCCATCATAATTGCTTGATACCTAATAGTATTATTTACGATTTACTGGATACAATAAACATAATATAACCTATGCAATAAGATACGTTTAAGTATATTGGTATTTTTCCAATGAGAATATATTTCATAGGCATAAATGTGGTAGATTGATTTTCTTTCTATGTAGATTCTACTCTTAGAATAAGATTCTAATATTGATGGAAGTTTTTGGGTACAATTAATTTTTAAGATTCTTTTCGAAAGACATGCCTTTTTGGTATGAATAAGTATTTGAGTAGGCGGTATCCTCCATTCTACCAATCAACTAATTAATTTTCCTGAACCTAATGCTTCTGGTCTAGTGGAACTGGTTTATCCCTAAAGATACCTTAAATATCAAATCACCTCTTGTAACCGTTACCATCTTACCTTTACCCTGCATCACCTTACTGCTCAAGAAAAAGACCTCCAGAGCTAAGGTGAACAACTGCCACAGAACAAAACCAGCCTATGCCATTACCACAGATAATATAATACTAGCATACCATTACCAAGAACTTCTGTATTGTATTGCCGTTTTATTTGCCCAGCCTCTAGCTAACCACGCTGCAGTCAGCTTTATGAAAGCGGATGAATAGAGATACGAGATAGAGACAGAGACAGAGATAGAGATAGAGATAGAGATAGAGATAGAGATAGAGATAGAGATAGATATAGAGATAGAGATAGAGATAGAGATAGAGACAGAGACAGAGACAGAGACAGAGACAGAGACAGAGATAGAGACAGAGACAGAGATAGAGATAGAGACAGAGGTAGAGGTAGAGGTAGAGATAGAGATATAGACAGAGGTAGAGATAGAGATAGAGACAGAGACAGAGACAGAGATAGATATAGAGACAGAGATAGAGACAGAGATAGAGATAGAGACAGAAAGAGATAGAGATAGAGACAGAGACAGAGATAAATATAGAGATAGAGATAAAAATGAGAAAAATATATATTTTTCTCAAACATGCTTGGAAATTTGAGCATTATTTTGACAACCTTCTTCGAGATAAATCGATAGAAATAGAACGATCTTTTACTCCGAGCTGGGGATCAGATCGAGGGGATCCGACCGGAACAAATCGAAACATGGTAACCAAAGAGGTAACTTATCAAAGGTTTTATTTAAATTTTTAACTGGCTTGCAAATAGAACGCTGTTTATTGAAAAAAAAAAACAAAAGAGCACTTTAATACGGGAACAATTATTGTTGTTCGTCATTGATTTTGACAAAATGAGTTCTAGGTACTATTTTCTTAGTTTTAATTTTCGCGCATTATTTGAGAAAAGTACTATACAAGCCTTGGCCGCAACTAGGCATTGATGGACTTACGTATTTGACAAAATGAGTTCTAGGTACTACTTAGTTTTAATTTTCGCGCATTTTTTGAGATGCCTTGGCCGCAACTAGGCATTGATGGACTTACGTATGTGTGCCTCGGCTTCGCCTCGGCCCACATTTACACGTTCGTCCATCAATGCCTCTTTTGCTGGCCGCTGCAGTAATGTACTATATTTGCTCAAACACGTGTACTTATACCAATATTATACATGGAGCTGCCTGTGTTACCTCCGCAAACCACCTTCTACTTAAATATACAATAACCCTTCGGACTGCTTCTACTGCTTCTTCTGCAGTTTCTACTAGATATACAATACCCCTTCTGAATTCTGTATCCCATATATTGCATCAAATTTCAAGTGTTTTGCCCATAATCGCATTCAAATGAATGCTTAGTCATGCACTATTCGACTTACTTGTGAAACTTCGGCCTTGGTATAACGCAACACGGCCAGCAGCAGCATGGCATCACCCTCGTCTCTAGGTCAGCTCCACCGGCGCTTCTGTAAACATTACATGACAGTCTTTAGTATAATCCTGTTCGAAGAAATGAGATTCTGTGACGTGTTTTGTTGCATCAACTATCTAAACCTATTAATATAGGTAAGTCAGATTCATCAGATTCTTGTTTGTAATCAAACAAGTATATAAAATTGTTTCTTTGTATACAGGGTGGCCAAAAAGTCGTGGATCAAACGCAACTAGGGGTTAGATGGGGCCATCAGCTGCAAAAATTTGTACTACGGGAGGTCCTTAAGGAGCACCCATGTTATAATTTATTTTGTGTTTAATTTATTTTGTATTGTTCACAATCATTATTTTGTTTTTTCGTCCTAGAAAGATATTAGAGCCACTCATAGCCATGTGTTATACTTTTTCAGAATCCCTATTTAATGCGCCAAAACTTGTAATACAGGGTCACTTTTCGGTAGAATATTTTTTTTTTCACAGTGGGGTCCGAAGTAAATAAATATAAGATATGACTTGAGAAAAAAAATATTCGTAAAACTTAATATTATCTTCAACACACCCAATAAACAACCATAAATAGCATGTCTAAAGCAAGGACTCATCAGTACCAATCTAGTGAAAATTATAAAAAAGATACAGGATGTAGATTTTTTCGAATTTTAATAAGACTTAGTAAAAAAAACAATTTTCCCATAAAAACACAAAATAAATTATAACTCTGCAGGGGTTGACCTTAAGGACCTCCCGTAGAACAATTTTTTGCAGCTGATGACCCCATCTAACCCCTAGTTGCGTTTGATCCACGACTTTTTGGCCACCCTGTATAGTAGTCTCAAATTTTTCGCTTCGTATTAGTTTTGTGCACAATTGTGTGAATTGGAAAAGCCATAGGAGCGGCGGCGACGCCGCGGGTAAAATCTAGTACAAAATATGCGTCGAATATTTCATATCCCATTGAAATAATTGAGTACTTTAAGAACTTATGATAGTCTTTTTACCAAAGTAATGTCGCAGATGGTTTGCAGAATTAGCTATTTTAGTTAACCAAAATAGAGAGCTATTTTACAAAACAGCTCCGTTTTGTATAACAACTGAACGTCGTTTAGGTGGATTATCATTGCTATGAGTCACTCTACGTATAACATAAGAAAACTTTAAAAAAAACCGACATCCAAACCAAAACACTACCAAGTTGGTGTCTGTGGTATGGTACCTATTGTTTTTCGTTTTTCGATACCGACTGTATTTTTTTATATACGTTCACCGATATCTCCGTCAATTGTGGACCGGTGTTTAAAATTCTGTATGTATTTGAAAAAGTGTAATCCCGAGATGATCCTATTGACACCAAGTCAGGATCTGATAAAGGGATCCCATGGAAATCGAGGGAACTCCTAAAATTCTATAGGTATACATATAGCGATTTTGGTATTTTATCAACATAGCAATGTAAATGACATTCAAATAGGATTATTTGGTGAAATGAAACTAATCAAGAAGACCACAGATGGCCACGGGAACTTCTCAATGTTAAGTATTTTTTGGACACAGTTGTTGCAATAATTAATTGTTATGAGAAACTCTCTGGCTATAAATGATTTTCATGGTAATAATTATAAGGTACCAAAACCTAAAAAGATAAACAACTTTTTATCAAAAAAAACTAAACTGGTATCCAAAACAAAACAATACAAAGCGAAAACGAAAAAAAATAGGTACCAAAGACATCGACTGCCGTTATTTTCAGTCAGCTAAAAATAACTATTTAGTTTTGTATTAACGTGTTTTGTTTTGAAAGTCGGTTTAGTTTATTTGTTAAAAAGTTTTTTGGGATGGTGGTTAAGAATATTACTAAATGTGCTAATGTAATTCGATCAAGATTGGAATTCAGCCTTAACTTCATGCAAATTATATTATCCCATATTATTTCGTGTTGGCGCAGTATGTTTTTTCCTCCCATAACATCACATGCGTATTTTTTGTTTTCACCATCATTTTCGATATCTTCCATCTGCCAGAACATCTATCCATCGTTTCTTTGGTCAATACTATTCTTTTCCTGGTTTATGTTTTGCAATTTTGTGGTCTTGTATCTTTATGGTTCTACCAGTCACTACATGATCTACAATGACCTTCGTGGTCTTAAAAGTAATTTAATAAAAACTACAATATTGAATTAAATTATTATCTAAGTGCGTTGTATCGCAAAATCGTGACACATTTATCAAGTCTATTTGTTCGTGATAATTTAAAATATGTATTTTATGGTACAGGTTTATTAACTGTTCTTATGCTTACATCATGGCATTTGTTTCTGTTGATTTTAAACAGACTGTTATCGTTATGCAGATTGTGGTAAGATAAGAATGCAATGTAAATATCACATGATAATTCATGGCTTAAATGTAATATTTACACAACTTATGTAATAACTACCGAAATTAATGTAAGTCAGTAGCCAACTCTAAATTCGGGGCTTTCTCAATATCCCAAGGTATCTTCTATCTCAAGGAGCTATTTCACACAGCCTATTTAATAAGCATTACTTTAGGTATGCGTGGTAATGCTTGCATAGTAATCAACTTTTAAGACCTCGCACAAAATACGCCACTGGAGTTTTAGTTGACAATTTGGTCTTCGAACAAAGAAATATCTGTGGTAGAGCTAGAGATTCAGAATATCAGATTTGTAGATAAAGCAAACGTATCAAAATTGACAATCGAAAGACCTGTGTTTGCCAGTAACAATGTTCTGACCAACGCGTAATTATTGTCGTGCAGGATGTTGCAAAATTAATACTTTACTTATTACAACATCCGCGACAATCGCGGTTCAGTCCAAGGGAGCTGAGTAGGTAGGTAATTCCATTTCAACATGATGATACTCACGGGTGAAGTAGCGGACACATCTACATGCAAGAGTTCATATTACCTAACATCTTTGCAATAGGACAACTATTCGCTACTCTGTGTCTTTGAGCAGCTTGTGGCTAAGTAAACAGCTGCAAGGGTCGATTTACAACATACTCGTACTTGTTAATATTTCTCAGTCGTTACGGGTCTCAGAAGCCAGCCAAGTGGTCCGTGGGTATAGACTGGTCAGATGGGGCACTCCGGTCAGCCACAATGCTACTGTGGAACCACTTCACAGTCTATGCCCCATCTTCTATTCTGCTCGGTATGCAAAAACATCTAAACCTTTGAGAGGCCAGCGCTAGGGCTACCGACGTTGTTGAGTACTGGTCAAAGAAAATTTCAACTAAGAACAAAGAATCATCGACCCGAAGAAAAAGTAGCCAGAAAATCTGTCACCAGCCTAGCCAAGGGTATCCTTTTACCCTGTTACTGGGTATTTTTTTTCCGCTGGCGTCGGGAATTCTCACACGAGCCAGCTCTGCTGTGTCGGACTCATCTAGGTGCTGCTAAAACACCAGGAGTACATTACAATTTATCCTCAGACGTGGTGTCCTTGCCCTTTTTTATTATTTATCCGACTGCCGAAGGAGGGTAATGTGTTTATCAGTCTATATGTTTGTTTTGAAAATCATGATGTGCAGTCGGAGGATACATCTGGCTTTTCTTCTTGTTTAGCTCTTTTTAGTTCGCTTCTTCAGCAGTCGGGTTTGATGATTTTTTTTAACATGGTTTTTATTTTTGCTGTGAGCAACTCCACGTGCAAGTTACACCAGAGCTAAAATGTGTTTGCGCTCCTACATTGAAAACATTCGAATTTAAAGACTTTGACCCAGTTTCCGGGTTGTGACGGTCAGTAAGGGTCAGTCCAATATGTTAAATACTAGTGCTTAGCGTCATCATCACTGCAAGCTGACCCCAAAAATATGTTAAGAAAAGTCGAGGTAGATTTTTATTCGCTACTCTGTCATGCGTAATTGCGTAGTTCAAAGGAATTAATTGTTATCTCCAACTTAGCTTTGTGTTTGTCTATTAAAGTAATTATGTACACAGCTTCCTATTATCAATTAAGATAGCAATAATGGTGTATGAATGATGTAATAGTTATAGCTAACTTGTTATCTGCTTGCGCAAATCGTAACAGAACAGATATGCAAGAGAAATCGCACTCCACCAGTACTATTATCGCATTACTGACATCGTTAGGCCTAGTACTTGCTTCAATTTCTTTTTCTGTGTTGTTACATTCTGAATAGTTTAGTATTCATCTACCTTTGTGCCTTGATTGATGCCGTCAAACACCTGTCCTAACAGGTACCTTAGTGTACGAGTATATCTAGTATCTTCAGCCATTAAGATTATAATATTTATAACAATCCTCAGTTCTAAGCATATACGTCACCATTCCTCCTAGCAGGGTATAGTAATCCCATATTTTTATTGTTTTTACAACCGATATATTCACTTGGTTTGTTTGTATGTGTGTCCAGCAACAAATTAGTATTTTTTCAAGTACTTCTCATCTGATTAAGCTGAAACTTGGCATAGGTACTTATGAAACTTTTTGTACCAGAATTTTATACCAACCGTATGCTTGCTAGATATATAATATCGCACGACAGTAATAAACAGTCGGCCAATAAAACAACCAATCATTAATGCATTAAAAAAGGAGGAGGTTCTCAAATCCACTGATTGTTTTGGTAGATAAATTGGCGACTGCAGATTCAGACGCAGTTTTTTTTATGAAAGTCACTCACTCGCATTATCTATACTAATATTATAAAGAGGAAAGATTTTTTTGTTTGTTTGTTTGTACCGACTCCGACACTACTGGACCGATTTAAATAATTCTTTCACCAATAGAAAGCTACGTTATTCCTGAGTAACATAGGCTATTGTTTAATCCCGAAAACGGGTCCTGTGGGGTGGTCCACGGGAGCGAAGCCGCGGGGAACAGCTAGTAATTCATATATTGGTAACATTGGCAATTAGATATACAATATTCATAATCTTTCACGTTTACGAGTTGCTGTTGTGTAATATTTGCGAAACGCGAAATCTTTCAACATTAGAATTTTTAAATCTCTCATCAAATTAAAATTGACTAGTTTATAAGTATTTTAATTGTCATCAATATGCAGCTATAAAAAACATCAACGAACTATCCGGCGTTCCCACGGGACATACCATACATGGATAACCTCCGTTGACAAGTCCTTCAACTTTTTTTTACATCATTTTAATATCTCAGGCCCCTGAGATCGCGGACCATGGCCCTTTAAGATGCTTTTTTATCATATGAAACACTTTTTAGGGTTCCGCACCCAAAGAGTATTACTAAGACTCCGCCCGTCTGTCTCTCTGTCTGTCCGTCTGTCACCAGGCTGTATCTCATGAACCGTGATAGCTAGGCAGTTGACATTTTCACAGATGATGTATTTCTGTTGCCGCTATAACAACAAATACTAAAACAGAATAAAATAAATATTTAAGTGGGGCTCTCATACAAAAAACCTGAAATTTTGGCGGTTTTTTGCGATTATGGTACGGAACCTTTCGTGCGCGAGTGTGACTCGCACTTAGCCGGTTTTTTACAATTACTATTATTATTTACATAATTCTACAGTTAATAACTTTGCCAGCTGGTATTAATTCTTGTTCTACTTTGGGGTGTGAACGTTTATTTGGGTATCGTTTCATATTATATGGTATCGTATGCCAATATTATTAATTAAAATAATGCGTGTGAATGTTTATTATTATTACTTCCTAGTGTACGAGTATAGCGTGCCTAAATTAAACCAACATCATAGGTACAATCATAAGTAATTAAGTGACATAAAATATTGTTGTTTTATTGTTAGTCAACTGTTGTCGAAATGACGCCAGGCTTGGATCAAATCAAAATTAAATTGTATCGTGTAGTAGTATGTTTATGACGTCATCTGACAGTTACCTGAATCGTTTTAAAAATAAAAATAGAGTTTTTAACTACAACGTGTGTTTTTTTTTGTAAATTGAATATAAATAAAATAATTAACTACGCACTCAAAATTAAAGGAAAACCTATTTCAAAATGCCAGAGTTATTATTGTTAAAGATTTAATTGCTTCCTTATTCGATGCAAAAAACACAAAGGCGCAAGCTATTAACTGATTGAATACGGACCTGACAAACTGTTCGGTGCCCCCACATTCTGCCACCACCAGGCAGAAGAAGTGGTACAGTGCTATCATGACAGCCTCCTGGGCTATGGCTTCGCAGGGTACCCTGGATCTGGGAAGTATTAGCGTTACGAATGCTGTTGCTGCCACGATCTGAAAAAGTAAAAAGAGGCCATAAGACAGAATATGGAAAGTTTAAGAATAGTCAGTCACTTTAAGAATAGTTTGTGCCTATTGGTCTTGTTTGTTTGTTCTTTCTCCTGCTTGATATGGAGGGAAGCAGAAATTTGTATTTTTTTTCCTACTCCGCCGTTATTCTTTTCTGATTAATTTCGTTGCGGGATCCAAGACAGTTAAATTAATTCTCCGGGACTTCGTCGAGCTTCATTGCCTCGGCGCTTTTCTGGTGGTCGCCACTGTTGATTCTGGCTTTCAGGAGTTGCAGTGGTTTGGGTATAGTGCGGTGGATTTGTCCCAAAAAAAACAAAAACATAGTCAGTGGCCTAAGTGGGATCTACCTTCACGATGCGGGGAGCAACTTTCAGTCCTTGGGCTCCTATGCTGATAATTTTACGAAAGATGGAATTGGTACCGACGAAGCCGAGACTTATATAAGGGATGTTAACTAAAAATTAGTTTTTTGTCCGTCAGGTAGATTAATAAATAATAATAAGTTCAAAAACTAAAACCCGACTACCGAAAAGTCACGCTCTAAAAAGTATGAAACAAGAAAATATTATCATCTGAAATTGTTATGTGCAAACTATTCCGTAAAGGATAACTGTCGTATGCCACTTTGCAGAATGTATTGTTTTGTTACGGTAGGTCGCATACGACCACGATTATCCTCTACCGCCATATTGAATTTAATGTCATATAGCCTATAAACCAGCGAACAAACAAGACGCTTCCAACAACACCTCATTTGTCAAATTATGACAAGTAGTTTAGAAGTTACAGATGAACATAAATTCATACTTACATACATACATACACACATACCGGTCCATAACATAACCCTCCTTTTTGCATCGCCGTAGTCGGGTAAAAATATTGAGCACGTATTTTTTTTCTCTTGACACATAAAGTGACGACGATATAGTGCGTTGAAATATCATGCCACGACTCACGTCACGACGTTAATACACTTTATACTAACATAGTGACGTCACAAGCCCCCACTCCTGAACTTTAATGCGCTTTATCTGTGTCATTTTTTATTGATTTGATAAAGCAAAAAATACGTGTCCAATGTTATTAGATAATCTCACTGACGGACTAAATAGAATTGACATCTTTGTACCCAGGAATCATCCCTATTTTAATAACACAACATAACATTACACTTGTATGCCCCGGTTAGACAGGTTACTGTTAGTACGCAAGGGTAGTAAATTACCCTTAAAACTACAGCAGTTTTTCGTTCGGATGCTACGATTTGTGCAACCTTACCCTTATTGAAGAATTCGCATTGCTCGCTCAGGAAATCCGTTCGGGTTTCTTGAAAAATACCGGCCAAGTGCGAGTCGGACTCGCGCACGAAGGGTTCCGTACCATTATCGCAAAAAACGGCAAAAAAATCACGTTTGTTGTATGAGAGCCCCACATAAATATAGATTTTATTACTTTTTTTTAATATTCGTTGTTATAGCGGCAATAGAAATACATCATCTGTGAAAATTTCAACTGTCTAGCTATAACGGTTCATGAAATACAGCCTGGAAACAGACAGACGGACCGCGGAGTCTTAGTAATAGGGTCCCGTTTTTATCCTTTGGGTACAGAACCCTAAAAACGTGTAGGTAAACGTGATCGTATCCAATTGTTAAAATAAAGATGACAGGATCCAAAAAATAACTCATTAAATAAGAAGATAAAATCATTTCTCCCACAGTATTCCGTTTATCAAAAGTTCCTCGTAAAATAAACATTGTAATGAAGATATTAACATTTTTAATAATTATTGTACGTAAGTATATTTGTGATCTTTGAGAATAAAATAATTAAATTAGTTTCTTATTAAAGCCTTATTTGCAATCTTTGTAGTCAATTGAAATAATTGGCGAAGTAGACATAAGTCAATGGTGTGAGAATACATAATAACGACAATAGGTGAGTTTTAAAAATAAAGTTATATTAATAAGTTACTTTTTTAAGTAATTAAAGTTAGCAGTTGCTATTACAGCAATTGGTAGGCACATTTTCATACACAATTTTAGCAGATAAAGGAGATGTATCATTTTCGGCCATGAGATGTACATTTATCAAAAAAGTGAGAAAAATCCCACGAATTCAGGAAAAATATTCTTTCATGAATTTAAGCCTGATTTCTTGCATACAATAAGTAATAGTTTTTCAATGATTGCCATAACTGTACCGTACCTATCTACCGACCAATTTTTTTTTACTAAAGTCTTTCTTCCGCGGAAAATCTTAACACCGCCATTCAGAAAATGACGTCAACAACGCGATCCATCGAATATGGAATTCAACTGTCCGAGTATCTGAATTGCGTGTGTTGTGATATTTTACTTCTTGAACGCTTTAAATGCATCTAACTTTTGGTAGAGTGAACCGATTACAATGAAACAAAAACTGAGTAATACTTCAAGTTACGTACAATTTTAAACATACACATTTACACACATTTTACATGATTCGTGCACAACTAAACAGACAAAAATGCCAAAAATGCATGGGTTCTCTGTTGGTTATCCTTTAACACCTTGGCTATATTTTCGATGTAATTAGTAATTAAGAAGTCGATGCAAGTCTTTCCCACCGCTCACAGTTGCTTGAGTATTTAAAATCGGTCAAGTACAAGTAACAAAGCATCGCAAATCTTTAAATTCTTAATCACAGCCATTGTGAATCAGTTGAGGTCTTATAAATTTACTAAGAAAAACCTATTAATAATTTAATGAATGAAGTCGGTTAAAACAAAGAATATTGATAACAATTGAAATAAGTATCAAGATAGACAGGTAATCATTATAAGTTAATAACTTCTATACTGGCCATAACTTGGACAAGAAAAAAGGAACAAACCTAACTTCTAGAGAGTGTAGGTACCTACCTATTTTAGGAGCCAGTAACCCTAGTGGGATAATTTTTAATTAGGTTCCTACAGTTATTATTTCATCTGACGTAATTAGTACAATAATAGTAAAACGTGAATAAAACAATTATACAGACGCCTTATAAAGGTTTATCCACACATATCAGGACCAAAAAAATATCGGTACGTACATTTTATATGAACTCGTACACACACGTCCGTGCACGGGACGTGCCCGGGCCCGTGCACGGGGTTGCCCGGTCCCGTGCACGGACGTGTGTGAACGAGTTCATATAAAATGTACCCAACGATATTTTTTTGAGACCCTGACGGGGAACGGTCCGTCCACGTCCCGGGCACGGCCCAGATATGTAAGGCATCTAGGCAGTTGAGAGCACACAAGCAAAAAAAACTAATTGAGTATATTGTTACGTCAATCATGAATTCATGATAGTCTGATGAGAGATGAGAGATATGAAAGAAGTAATTCTGTACTAGCCATCAATAAATTATTGAGTAAGGGCAGGAGTGAGAAGGATGATGACGGATGAGGACGACAGAGGCAGAGCTGAAGTCCGGTCTTTTATATTTTTTTACAGTTTTCCCATATTTTACCAAAGATCTAATAAACGTCACTGACGCTGCACTGCAACAATTAACGTGGCCACCTACTAAGCTCAAAATATTTATAGAGTTTTCCATCGACTCCAAAATAAGAAGAAGTTTCATGTATATGTTTTCACTGTGTATCTCGTCCCCGCTCATGCCAAGTCATGCGAGTACTGTGCATGAGCGTGTATAATATCTGACATATTCTTCCGGGGTCAAGCGTGACCATTATTTAATTATTTATATGTAAATTGTCAAAAAAATATATACGTATACACGATCGCGTAGATACTGAAACTTGAATCTAACAATAACGCATCGTATTTTCAATTTCACACAGATCAGACACAGCACACAGGTAAGTAAGAATCTACGTCTAAAAATTTTGTCAGTCTGCTAAGGTTTATTTCCAAGACTTTTCGGTTCATGTCGGCATATTTCCAACTACATACGTAGAAACTTATCATAATCCCCAAATCGATTAGCAGCATTATGATAACAAAGTAGTGCACACTACAACAAAACAAACACAAAACTTTGCAAATTATAATCTGCCCTCTTTCACTCATTCTCATTCTCCGAATTTACTTATTTTCGTTTATTATCTAAGGCTGCCTTCAGAAATACTGTCACTCTTATGAAAACTTGCTACAAAACTGTTTTTACCTACTTACTCAATACATCTATTGCTTCCACATGTGAACAGGCTTCTTCTGGGTAAGCTCACTCCATCGTCGACTCTGTCTCTGTCACCTCTGACCTAGACTAGAGTCAAGAGCAAACAAAAGATGGTAGGTTACAAATTTAGACCATTGTGGACCCTGTCGGGTACTTATATTGGTAAGGCAAAAATGCTTCAAACAAGAAACCTGTTTTGACTATTGTGTGCACTGTCTTAATGCTTTAGTTTATAAACATCGAATACGTCAACAAATCCATTACTTGCAATAAAACAATTTAATTGATCATAAATATGTAGAATTAAAATGATTACCAACCTATAAGTACCTATTCTTTTGTCATTTGCGGGGTCTAAAACCTGATAGTGAATATTTTTATTGTTTGCAATCTTGGAACCAAGTTAGATTTGAATTTTTTTTTTAATTTTCTGTCGGTTCTGTTATGTTAATATTAAACAGCATTAAATTATTATAATTGCTGTAAAAGTTAATTAATGAGAGGTTGAGTACTAACTTTTAAACAATGAAGGTCGCAAGTCACAACTCGGTTGTTTTGGTTTTGACCCAAATTTTGACGTCACTGCTGTTTTATTAAATGCCACTATCTTCGTATAATTATATTAATATCCGCAAATTATTGACAAAGAACATTATCATTAATAATTACAGACAATCATGTTGCAATCTGTTGTAATATTGTTTCTCAGAGCCATTTTCCTCAAGATTCGGTACTTGTGGATTTGCAGTGTTTGTGGTTACCTAAAGCCGTTAGCCCTAATAAATAACAATGCTCGATCTGCAACACAATACCTTTTCATCTTCAATCCATTAACCAATATAATAATGTTGCTCAGCGCAAAGATTGCCAAATATACGCCTTCTAAATCTAACACCTACCTACTTACGAGCGCAGAAAAATTGCAGACTTAGCATTTTTATTCGAAACTAGCTGTCCCACGCGGCTTCGCTCCCGTCAACTGGCTACCTACCTACCCTACATACATGAATGTTGCGTAACTTTAACCGCATACGCAGCGCACGCAACGGAAGCTCCCAAAAAGGAATAAATTTGCCCGTTTTTGCAACATTTTGCATTTATGCTCCGCTCGTATTGGTCTTAGCGTGAAGTTATATAGCCTATACCTATACCTTCCTCGATTAATGGACTATCCAACACAAAAAAAAAAAACAATTTTCAACCAGTAGTTCCTGAGATTAGCGCGTTCAAACAAACAAACAAACTATACAGCTTTATAATATTAAGTATAGATAATGAACGATTCGGCGGATATACCAGAATTAGTGTATAAGATAAGACTGCATGTACCTGGTGCATATTTACGCAGACCTCAACCACTGGACACACCGGTGGTGAGAACTTCTCACAGACAAAACGCGTTCCTGGTTAGAGCGAGTCGTGCCGGGCAGTTGACATCGACCTCTATACTAGTATTAGTAAATAAAAAATTTGATTTTACTTTTTATTATTAGTTTGAATATGTACCTTAGTTTTAATAATAATCTGTTAATCTTCATAATAATAAATTGTAATTCCTCCCCGGAAGAGGGCACTGGCTCCTGTAATACAGGTCAACCACCTAGCACAGCAGTCAAGGAATCCATGTATTTGTATGTTTTCTTATGTAAATAAAAACACAACGTCAAACTTTGTCAGACGGATTAAAATAAAGTACCTGTCTACGTCCAAAACAATGTAGCAATTCCAACACGGTCAGCTTTAAGGGTTTTTCAAGTAACCAATTTCTAGGGCTTTTCTTGCCACATAGCAGATCTAACATAGTTATTAATTTTGTTAGTAAAGTAAGTTACAAAACTTGAAGCCCTTGTTCTATCTTCAGATATTTGCAGAGCAAGGCTGATAATTTAAAACAGTGTTAAGAAAGTTGACTTTTTAAACATAGTCGCGGCGCGTGGCGGTCATCAGCGAACGGTATTCGTCGCCGGCTTATTACGAAACAGAGCCTTTACGCAATAATGACCCGCGAAGCCACGCCGTACCCTACTTGCCACAAGGATCTATTAACATAGTTTATTTCTGCTAATCTAAGCAAATTTTTATAGAGTTCTCTATATTTAGATACTAGAAATTTACAACAATGAACGAAGGTCTTCCTGTAAACATATATATCTGGCCCGAAATTTTGTATATAACTACCACGGCATCGTCAATGACATCGCAGAAATCACTTTGGCTGCATATTTTAGAGTACAGAGGCCAGGATAGGGGGTAGAGCATAATTTGCAACTCGACTCCAAATTCGCATCCAGTTGCCATTCCGTGAAGGTAGCCCCACTTTGCGATGTTAGAGTTACATCTTCCTACTTGTGTTCTGAAGCGGTTCAGAGACTTCCATGTGAACCACGGCAGGTTAGATCCCGCGGAAAGATTAGAGTGGATGGGGGAAAAGTGTCCTGCCGCAGCCTGTACCTGCTACCGATTTCAAAAAGCTAGAATCAATGGTATGTTTAGTAGACCAAGTTTGGATGGAGAGATCAAAGCATTCGCTCTGCTATCTATATATGCTGCCTGGTCGAATTCCATCTGAATCAAGACGAGACAGTCTACTCTACCACGGGCGAACGAAATAAGAAACCAAAGAACAAAGAACAAAAAAAACTGTGCAACTTTAGGCACGGACTTAATAAGTAAATAAGGAAATTGGAACTTTGTTTCTATGAATAACGCCAAGTAATTATTATATTATCTGTGACCAAGGATACTAAACTTACTTATTTTAAACCCCCGACGGAAAAAGAGGGCTGTTATAAGTATGACGTGTGTTGCTGTGTATATGTGTCTGTGGCATCGTCCAAACGGGAGAACCGATTTTGATTTAGTTTGTTTTTGTTTGAAAGCTGATTTTGTCGAGTTTTCTTAGCTATGTTGGAATAAAATCGGTTCAGTCGTTCAAAAGTTATGGGCGTGTCATAATTACGTGTCCAATAGATTACCGATCGAAGCGTATCTACTATGTACTAGATAAATTATGTAGCATGAAATAAAATGTGCCGGGGGTTTTTTAAATATTTGAATTTTACTTGTCATTAGCTAGTCTAAACTGTTTGATTTATTAGTCTGTATATCTGTAAGCACGAAACAACGACAAGCGTTGTACAGTAGAAGCGACGAGATGGAAGGGACCTAGCGGAAAAAGACAAAAAGGTCGACCGATGGTCGAAACGATGGCTGGATGTCATCATCTCTAAAGCAGGAAAAGAGTCATCAACTAAATATAGAGAAAACTGGAATAAACTGGCGGAGGCCTACCTCTATTTGGGCAGGCCTCCGCCAGTTTATAACCTATCTTAGAAAATAATTAGGTTATCAAGAAAATAATCACTATAAAGAAACACAGTCTGCTTTAATCTATACTAATATTATAAAGAGGAAAGATTTTTTTGTTTGTTTGTTTGTTTGTTTGTTTGTTTGTTTGTACCGAATAGGCTCCGAAACTACTGGACCGATTTAAAAAATTCTTTCACCAATAGAAAGCTACGTTATTCCTGAGTAACATAGGCTATTTTTTAATCCCGAAAACGGGTCCTGTGGGGTGGCCCACGGGAGCGAAGCCGCGCGAAGCAGCTATATTATATATAACGTAAAACTATAAGTAAAAATGTTAAAGAAACTAACAATACTAACAATTAGTAAATAAGTAAGCCAAATACCTACTAACAACATTTGAAATGTAACAATAGGATACGGAAATAAAAAGGTTTTATTATAATTATTATATCTGCAAATAAAAGTTAAACCTTAAAACGTATTATGAAAATAAACAATCCGGGCTTATGATTGCAACTCTAGTACCAATACCTCATCATTGACTTATTTAAAGTTACAAAGTATCGTTACCCTAGGTACGAGTATATTAGTATATTATTATGACTTTAACATATCAATCATCATCAATCTGCCGGGCCTATTGTATTTATATGATGTGTGGCCGGGCCTTGACTTTGTTGGGGTTGGCTTCCTTGTAGCCAGTAGCTAAATTCCAGTGTTTTACATGGAGCGATTGCCTATCTGACCTCCACAACCCAGTTGCTGGGTAACACGGTACCCCTTGGCAAGGCTGGTGTCAAATTTTGTGGCTTCTGGCTCCCCGTCTTGATCGTACAAGATTTACAAATGATAGCCGGGATCAACGGCTTACCATGCTTTCTGGGGCACGGAGAAGTCTCGATACGTAATGCATGGTCACCCATCCACGGACCGACGCAGCACGGTCGGCAAGCGCTGCTTAACTTAGCTACGGCCCACATACCAGTTTAAATAATCATATTTCCCACTCACTAAAGGAAACAAACGCAGTTCCTTCAGTTTATCGGCAATGGGAAAATTTCTAACGTAACCTCAAAAGCCTCAATTTCAAAATTAACTAATTATTAATTTATTAATCAATGGGACCTCGTTTTTTACTAAATTAATACAGAATCTGTCTTAACAATCGAAATAACTTCAAGTTTACTTTTTAGCGGTCAAGTACACTATATTTATTGTTATGGCAAGGTTGAGGATTACGTAAATCAAAGGATATTTAGCATCTGATTTGCGAAACAATTACTCTATTCAATTATTTTATTTCAAAGGAATTGACTTGTTTTTTTCTCTGCTATTGTTGGAAAACGAAAAACGGGGAAGGAAAACATCGTGAGGAAACCGCCATGTCCTAGAACCAAACATCCGAAGGCCACCTGCAATAGGCCTACCCCTCTCACAGAGTGGAGGCATGTATTCGGACCGTGTGAACGTTTAAACGCTATACTTTACTGCACTGTATAGATAAGTACTACATACACATACACTGAACCTCAATCTATCAGGTCAGGGGCGAATGATGGTGTTCTTAGTTTTAGTGTTTGTTCTAGGTTTTTGAGTTTCAATCATCACTTTTGGTGTACCTACGTACCCACTTCAAGAAATTCGAAGAGTTAAGAGTTTGATGATGAGACAAGTCCATTTAAAGTACGCTGTTTCATTTTGCTCATATTACCATTTATTGCATTCGCATTTGAGAACTTCCAATATGTAAACGTAACGTAACGTTCTCGCCAAACTTCTTGGCTGTCCTGAAGTTGGCTATCCGATGTGCAAGGCACGGATCGGTGCTGTTTTTGTATGAGATTTACTACTGCTCAGCTATTGTAGTCAACTATTGTAGTCAGGGCGTCCAAGAAATTTGGCGAAAACTGTACCTACCTAGATTATTGTGGAATACCTGGGACTTTCTTCCCCCATCCAGAATACTTTCTTCAAACAAAATCATGCACAAGCCATGTTATCTCTCCATCAGTAAGGCATTAAGAGCAGTGGTGTCCTGGAGGGTAAACTCAGGCTCTACTATGTGTAAATAATTTTATCTCCACTGCTCTCAGCCGGTTTCCTCACGGTGAAGGATTACATCGCGAGGAAACCTATGTCCTAGAACAATAAAATCGAAGACATGTATCATTTACCAACCCGCAATGGGCCCGCGTGGTGGATTAAGGCCGATTCCCTCTCACAGAGAGGAGGCCTGTGTCTGACTGTGTCTCAGCAGTAGGAACATAAAAAAGCTGATGATAATGATGAGTCAGGCATTCTCTACTTGACAAATAAGGGTATATATGATTCAGAAAGCAATAAGCCCACCGTTATGCCTTTGAAGTTTCAAGAAATTTAAATAAAGAAACAATATGAGCCATTTGTAGCTTGACTTGCTGTACTTGGTTACAGTTACAGCACTCCTTTTTACCCGACTGCCGAAGGAGGGTAATGTGTTTATCAGTCTATGTATGTATGTAAGTATGTATGTATGTTTGTCCCTATGTGGCGTTCTAGAGACCAAACGCGTGGGCCGATTTTGATGGTTCTTACGTCAATCGATTCGTCTTAACCCCGCGAGTGTCACTGGCTACATGAAAATTGGAAAATAGGAAAATGGCGGTTTTTGGGCGCCATATTGAGGAACCGCAAATTTTTTTTTTCTTCCAAACCTATTGTGTGGGGTATCAAAATAAAGGATTTTAAGAGGTGATTTCAAAAATATATAATACTTATATGTTTAAATGTCGGAGGATACGTCTGGTTTTGGTCAGACAGCTCGCGAAGATGTATCCTCCGACAGCACAGCATGATTTTCTCCTTGTTTACGTCTTTTTAGTTCGCTTTTCAAGCAGTCGAGTTTTTTTATTTTTTTAATTAACTTTTTTTGTTCGTATTTTTCTGTAGTCTCTAGCACTGAAAGCGCACAAATTGATATGTTTGCTGAGTGAGCTCGATCCAATGACGGTTGATTGAGGGCTCGGTCATAAAAGCTTGCAAGTTTGATGATAACAAAGTGACAACTCATTACTGAGAGTGGTCGAAGTAATTCAATATCACTCTTAGGTACTCTTCAGAAATGCCATTAGGAAGGTACTTAAATAATAAAATGACGATTACACCCAAAGCAGAAGCTTTTTTAATAGAAATAATTTATGTGATAAGCACCGGTATTGTTAGGCAGATATCTGAATCATTGAATCCACGTATATTAATATACCTAAAAGCGAAAGTAACTCTGTATGTCTATCTTTTCCTTTTTAGGGTTCTGTACCCAAAGGGTAAAAACGGGACCCTATTACTAAGACTCCGCGGTCCGTCCGTCTGTTTGTCTGTCACCAGGCTGTATCTCATGAACCGTGATAGCTAGACAGTTGAAATTTTCACAGATGATGTATTTCTGTTGCTGCTATAACAATAAATACTAAAAACAGAATAAAACAAATATTTAAGTGGCTCCCATACAACAAACGTGTTTTTTTTGCTGTTTTTTGCGATCATGGTACGGCGACCCCCCCCCCCCCCCCTCCTTCGTGCGCGAGTCCGACTCGCACTTGGCCGGTTTTTTTGTATGTATGTAGATATGAGCGCTTTTCACTCAACCGATTTTGTTACAGTTTTCAATATCATTTGGACACATTCTTCCGGAAGGTTTATACATAAGGTTTATTAGTCGCGATAAAAAGCTAATATTGGAATCAGTAGTTGATGGAAACTGCGGTAATCTGACACGTATTGTAACTACGAATGACTTACGTTTTGAACCATTAGTCATAGTTGACTACCTACATCTACAGCAAACACGGAACAAATTACGCAGCCTAAAACCTTCCATTGGTAAATTAGTTTAAAAATTGATAGCAATGACTTGCTTGAATTTATCAAACACTACCGCGTCATACCAGTGGTCTGATTGAATATTGCCCTGCCAGATACATAGATAGATAAACCATTTATTTAGTGCATACAAAAGACAGCACAACACACAATATCACAATAAAATTATTTAAATTTACATGGAAACAAGGTGCCAACATACCATAAAAAGAAAAATAGGAAAATATATATAAAAAAGTAAAAAAAATAAATATATATATTGTAATTTATAATGTGTTTATTGATGACTTTTGTAATGTATTTCTAATGTTAATTTTTTTAAAGTACCCATTATTATTTCACATGGTATGCAATATGCATATGGACTGGTTCCGATATAAATAGGGTTTGCAATTCGAATATTCAATTATTCGAATATCTGGTCCAATTTCAAATTCGAATAACTCATTTAAATTCTCCGAATATGCGATTAGTTAATAAAGTAATAAATAAAGGTACTTATAATTTTAAATAATTTTCTGACTCTAATCCTGCCCCTAAATGGCACTCTGTTGTGTCCTATGTAAGATGTAAGTACATAAAATAATGATGACTACAATATGTCTATGAAAGATCAGCTGCGCCGCAAGTTACAAAATGACGCAGCCGAATCTTTACAGCTGCGACAGTCCGGAGAAGAGGTCTTGGATCTTGGCATTGAAACCCAAGTAGCGATGGCTCTTTTGACAACGGTGGATAATGTGGTACAAAACTCGAGCATAAAATTTACTGCTCTCCATCCCACCCTCCAGTGGCGAAGCTGAGAGGGTATTTTCTTCGGCGAGTTACTTTGTGACCGCTGAAGAACAAAGATGAATGCCAATACTTTGGAAGCCTTAAGTTTTTATGCTCATATTATCAAAGTTTAAAATAGACAGTTGATTGTTAATTTATAAAGTATATGTTTGAGCCTAAAAAAAAGACGTTTTGTTTTATTATAAAAATTAACTGAATTTTAAAATGTAACCAAAGTTCCTATTCTATTTCTAGTGAAGATAAATATGGATATTTAGTGCTATTAATTAAGTACAAATCAATAATGCTGACTATGTTACATATGCAATACTGAATTGAACCCTAATTATAAGAAAACTTTCCATAGTTAGTCTATTCACAAATTTTGATTGTGATAATTATAAACCTAAAAAAAATAATGATACACCTAAACTAAATCCTAATTAAAAGATTACTTATTTATTTATTTATTTTATTTAACAATTTTTGTACACACACATAATACAAGGACAAGAAGAAGGAACAGAAAATTAGGTACAGAGGTGATGCTTATTTCTAATGAAATCTCTTCCAGCATACCTGCGAAAGGAAAATGATAAAAAAGAGATGTAGACATTGTGTGTGGAGGGGAAAAATAAAGACATAAAACAATTCACAGTTTAGTAATATACAATGTAACAAATAAAACATATTGTCATATACATACATATATGTATACATATCATAACAATAAATACTAAATAAATACTAAAATATATAAAAAGATAATATACATATTATATGCAACTATGACGGAATGGAAAGGTAGTGTTCTTTCACTCTTCTTTTGAAAACTGTAAGAGTTTGGCAGTCCCTAATGTCAGGCGGCAGCAAGTCCAAGCAGTATCCTAGTTACTAATGAATAATGTTGATTGTGATATAAAAGGTACCTGAAGTCCTGAACTGAACCTTAATTTAAAGATTACTTATACTAGCTGTAGCTAAACTATTACTTTTTACTAGTTTTAGTTACTTTTCTGATTTTAGTCATTTATATCCCTAAGCTAAGACTGACTTATCTGAACTTATTCTGTAAAAGAGTGATTTTTTGATAATTGAATACTAATAAAACTAATTAAAATGAGATAGATATTGTATTATTTTCAATATATGTTAAAAAATCTTCGAATATTCGAATATTTAGCTCCAGAAGTATTCATTTTATTCGAATAGTAAAATTAAACGAATAGTGCAAACCCTAGTCATATAAATGAATTTTAATTATATTTTATTTTATAATACAATAAAAAGTGACACAAGCAACATACCTACTTCAAATAGTAGGTATATCGATTAAAACACAGTGCGGTGTGCATCTCAAGGTGGCACCAAATGGGAGTCCAGCTCAGCACGTGTCAGGCAAATATACCTGACGCTGATATTCTGCTGGATCCCTGCAGTGATATACGGTGGCTGAACCGTCGTGATATGTTGGTGCTTGGAGGCAGCGCTAGCTGCCTTCAGGCTGTTGCATCTGGACACATGGGTCAAGAATCTCACCAGCCCACACGCTATTATCCTGGACCGAGCGATTGAATACCAACCCTTCATCGCCACCCCATGTGATAGAACACCCAATTCAACCTATGTTCAACAAAACCTATATCATACAAACTGTAGAAGAAGATAGGGATCAATCTGCACTCTGCAGCCAATGAATTACGCATCTGCACAGATGCCTCAAAAACAGATACCTATCGGTTCAGGTGCTGATGGTGGCGTACATTCCCTTGACCTCAACATTAACTTTCACTTACCGCTATGCACGCACAGTTCAATCTTTAAATGTGAGTGTATCGCCATAACACAAGCCGCTACTGCTGTAAAGCGCTTAGGTATCTATAACTTTGTATTTAGATTCCTATCCGATAGTCTGGCTGTGCTCAAAGCCCTAGAAAACAACCAAACCAATACCAAACTAATCGTTGAATGCTACCTTGCCCTGGAGAGTAAAGCAATATCCAATCGAAACACCTTCCAGTGGATCAAGGGACATAGTGGATCCGTAGGCAATGATGCCGCACATGAACTTGCAAGGAGAGGTTCCGAGATGATAGTGCTAGGCCCGTACCCATACTTCTCCCCCTGCTTTTTTTACAATTCCGTGCATGGATCCGCCAAAGATCAACCGAATTGCATAATATAGATAGTCACGGGCTAAAGACTGTAGACAGTCAGAAACGGCCTTACCGAATGTAAACCCGTGATTAACCAAAAATCTTCTCAGCTTAAGCAGAAATAACCTCAGAATAATCATAGGGACAATTACGGGTCACACCCCTCCTTAACAAATATCTTTTCAACAAAGGCGCCACAGACAGTCCACTTTGCAGGGGCTGCTTTAACGCCGAGAAATCAGCCACCCTCGTCATCCTGGATTGCGAAGCCGTGGCTTCCCAACGTGAAGAAATCCTCGGAACAGTAAGTTCGCTCCGCGAAGCCTGTGAAGCTCCCAGGAAGATTCTTGCTTTTGGACAGAGCAAGGCTGGGTATGGTAACCAGTGCCACGCACAACGGACCAAATGGGAGCCTAAGTGCGAAAAATGGAGTCCCTCTTCTATTCTATTCTATTGCCCTCCTAAAGCAAAGAATCTGATACATGCAGGAGTATAAAGACAATTAATTAGGATAAGCTTTATTATACGCCATAATTTTAATATAGCTCACATATACGATATTCATTGTTGTGTATTGCTGTCGGTTCGCTAATGCTCATAATATTTCATAACTGCCTAGAGCCTACTAAAACTTGGCCAGTGTTTTATTAAGGGCCAAAAATAACAGAGGTCGTACAAGGTCAGAGTGTAAACCCTCCCACTTATTCAACCCTAGATTGCTCCCCACAGGTGACCTCCCCACAAGGTAAGTGACGTTAGGGTGAATACAATATTAGCTTCCGTGCGGAAAAACATCCCCCTGGTCATAAAATTAATGATTAACTTCCTTTTTGTTGCCCTTTCAACTTTTTCCCCGTAAAATAGTTTGGGTATACGGTCCAATTTCTGGAACGAAAGTAATCGCAAAATTTCATAATGTAACAAATTGACAATCGCGCGTTAGTTGCATGATTGTTTGAATTAATTTTCAACAATCATTGTTTCAGTTCAATTGCATTTAACTTGCGCGTAATGTGAATCTAGTGTAAGCCTCACAACTGCTTATGTATATCTAAATAGGTACTAGATCAGATACTAAAATTTCGGTTATAAATGATTCGGTTATAAATGAGAATATTCGTGACAATGGAAAGCAATTTTATGACCAATCCTTCCAATTACTTTTTGCCCACGACAATACCAACAGAAAAATCAAGGAGTTCAGTCACGTTCAAGATCCGAAGCTAATATACTCATGGTGTGCCAAGGTCCACTTATCCACTATTGCTTAAACAGAGGGAGCAAATGATTTATTCTAGAAATCCAAGTCTTTTATTAGGATTGTGTGTATAGCTAAGGTGTAGAATTCCCTGCCAGGGTCTGTGTTTCCTGATATACATCCTTGCGGTATTTAAATCAAAAGGGATAGCGTGCTCTATCATCGCTTACCATCAGGTGAGATTGTGGTCCGACGCGATCCAATTAGTAATACAAAAAGAGTTGATACTTACAGGGTAAATGCTTAAGACGACGGCAACATGGCTGATTTTGTCTCGCCAGTGCTTCAGCGCTGACCGAAGGGTGATGACGTATAGCGAGCATATTATCAACAGCACTGTCAGCCCACAGACCCAGATGATCCAGGCGTAGGAGTGGAGAGCTGTGGAATAATGAAAAATAAGGTTAATGGGTCTGATAAGAAGGCGTAGTAGGGTGGGTTACAGAATTTATCGAAGAATTTTCAGAAAGGAAGCATACAACTGGAACTATCATTTTCTTTTAGCAGACTCTTGCTGTTGCGCGAAAATCGTTCAGAGAATCGTGCTGTTGCGTGAAAATGAGGGCATTTTGAAAGGTGAACTATCAGGATTTCAGGAGTATTGTCGGCAACGTCCCCTTTTGCAGCAATTGCAACTGTCTTTTCTGTTCTTTATTAGATAAACTTGTTATCACCTCATAGGTGCCTATACTTAGGATTTACAGGTTCTAAGGTCTCCGCCAGATAACAAAAAATAAAAGTCATTGTTCCGATTTGTACCGAAAAGTATAAATACGTAACTTAAAAACATGTTTTTTTTTAGTTTATGGAGATATTTTGATAATTTTGATCTCATGCTTTTGAGCATAGAACCATTTCAAACGTTTAAATCATGTAAATCGCGTTTACATGATTTACGCGTTTATGAGATAATAACTCATTACTGAATGCCAAGTGAAAGAGTCAATAACGCCCCTTACCGCGATACGTTTGTTTTGATCATGTTAACGACAATGCCTTTACGTTTTTTTCGTGTCGTTTTGAAATATTAGAATACATTGGTAGACAGGTGGTAACGACTTTTATTGTTTTGTTATCTAGCGGAGACTTTATCTACAATCAATAAAAGTCGTCGAACAACTTGACAAGTTTGACCCCTTTTCGGCCCGCATTAGGCATGCAATGTTTTCATACCTTATGTAAGTAAATAACAACCCAACCTGAGCTTGACCTTTTCAGTCCTCGACGAAGTAACTTTGATAATAATAGAAATTGAAAACTTATAGAACTTGCGTTCTAACTTGTTGATTTCTACATGATGTTGTTAGCGGTGAAAGCAGGTAGACCGGAGCAAGCAAGTCATTAGCGAAGCTAGCCTATTTTAGCCTAATAGACCTAATGGACCATGAAATGATTTTTCTACCTACCCACCATAGATGAATTCGTTCACTTTTTTTAACCCCCTGAAAAAGAGGGGTGTTAAAAGTTTGACGTGTGTACCGGTGTGTTTGTGTATTTGTGTATCTGCCTGTGGCATCATAGCTCCTAGACGGACGAACCGATTTTGATTTAGTTTTTTAGTTTGAAAGGTGATTTTGAGTGTTCTTAGCTATGTTTGATGAAAATCGGTTCTGCCGTTCTAAAGTTATGGGCGTTTTATTGTTTGAAGCGGGGTTTTTTCGCAAGATATCGTGTAATAACTACGTGTTATATAGATTGTCGATCGAAGCGTGTCTACTACTAAATAAATTATGTAGCATGAAATACCTAAAAATGTCCCGAAACTTTTAAAATTTTTCTTTTGTCATTTCTTAACGTTTATGCTCCAGGCATTCTAGTTTACACTTTTCGCTCTAAGATCAATCTCGAGTCTCTCGAATAACCAAACCAATGCCATAGGCTCAGAAATCGTGACTACTTCAGATACAAAAGCTATTTATAACAAGACTAGTTCCAGTTCCAAGTTCCCACTTAACAAATAATCTAAAAAAGACAAAAAAAGCCACAACTTAACTGAATAAAACTCGGCCACAAAGCTATCCGTACAAAATCAGCCTGTCGTGCGGGGGATATTTTTTATTTTTACATTAAGTTTTTTAGGCCGAGTTTTTTGATCCGTAGTTAATTTAACCAATGGTTAAATATGCTAACAATTGGTTAAATTAACTACGAACTTAGTAAAACAACTTGTACTTGCGTAGCTCGTTTCATTTGTTCTTGTTATTTTTTTGCATTGACATCGAAAGATATTTTGAGTAAAAATATTTCAAATTCAAATGATTTAATTGCATAAAACATGGTTTAAAATGGTGTTAAATAAAATTTAATGGAAAAGGTACAAACATGTTGAGCTAAATTATGACATAGCATGCAATTTTTGGGTAACACACAAACTATAGTTACAAGTAAAAAAAATTGATTAAAATTAATAATTAAAATAATTTATAATATAATTTCAATTCAATAATCAAACAAGAACAATTAAATCATGAGATATTGAGTCTTTCAGAGGGTTTAAGAGCCATAAAGCGGCATCAACGCCGCCACCTACGAACTAATGACATGACGTCACACAAAATCTGCATCGCGCAAGCACAGTTTTCGGCGCGATTTGAACACATACAACAGTTCGACAATAATCTTAGGGCAGTTGTCTGGACCAGAAACAACATTGGTCGGACGATTCTCCCTTTTTCTATGGAGATTTGTGGGACTTTACAACCTGTTCCGCCTACCTCCAAACTGGTGGATCAAAGTTGGCATTACCAGCCAATGTATATCCATATTATTTTTCCTTTGTTTCACATCCGCTACACAATGCGTACAAGCACTCTAAATGGAAATTAATGTGACGCACATTACAAAAAGTATTCAAAAAAAAATATTTAAAAAAATCGCGGCTCTTTGTAAATATTGACGTAAGCAAACATGTTAAAACAACTTTCGCTTTTCTTTACTCAATACCTACCTATTTGTACCACATTGTACTTGCATTGTAATAAATCAACTATACTTCGTTTAAGATAGCTTGATCTCTGCGACAGCTGTCAGTATCAATACAGTAACAATAGCGTAAGTATAACTTATTCGGCTTCATTTGAAAATTGCCTCGCAGTAGGTATTTGAAAGAAAAGGGAGTCAGAGATAGCGTGACGAGGGACAGGACCGTATGGAAGATGAATACGTGTTTCGCCGACCCCAAGTGGCATGGGATAAGGGCAGGAAGAAGAAGAAGAATTGGGACAGATCTTGAAAATTAAACTGTCCATATATGTACGATTCGAAGACATGTGACATCTACCAATCCGCACTGGGGCCGCGTGGTGGATTATAGCCCATTCCCTCTCTATGAGATCTGGGCCTGACCAGGCCTGGCCTGTGTCCCAGTAGTGGGAATATAAAAAAGACTGATGATGATGATTATATATGTACGTACATCTTGGTAAAATGAAATGCCCACCCATGTAAAAAATCCTGATCCAAATTTTTGCCCACTTTAAAATAATCGTCGTGTATTGTATTTCTCAGTAACTAATACATAAACTAACCATTTAATTCTATTTGTTTCATTCATTTTAAGTTATAGCCAAGCGATTAAGCGATTAATTTATATACCAATTGGTATATAAATTAATCGCTTGGCATTTCTCTCTTTACTATTAGATAAAATGTACATTTGCAACTAATACTAAATTGCTGATATACACTTACATACCTTCTTTAAACACATTTAAACTTAAGGAGGTCATGCAATAGATAAGTGTTAATAACCCTTATCATTAATTTGTAGTTGAATAACACCTGTTGTTGTCTGTGAACACGAAATTGTTAAAAAACACATCCGTCGTTTCCTGTAGTTTTAATTTTAATGTTAATAACCCATAAAAGTCAGAAGCAGTAATTTTTTTTAACATTAATTTGCACTCCTCTGAAAATGTCATGGTTTCTTAATTAATTATGGGAAAAATGATATATCTGTGCCTTGCCCAAAAAGACTCACAAGTGTTAAGGCGCTATATACGCCCCAATGTTAACGCAGTACTGGCCGTGCGCCCGCTCGATGCCAAAATATCAATATTGAACCTCCTTTTGAACAGTTTTGTTTGCAAAATATTATTTGATTTACATAATATGCTATGTTAGTTATGAAGAAATTCCAGCTATCAATTTTTTTGTAGTTTTTTTTTTTTTTTTTTTATAATAAATAAAAGTAAGTAAGTAAGAAGAAAGTTACCGTTTTACGACGCTAAAGCGTATGTAGGCCCTTAACCGCGAATCGATGTTGAAACCGGAAAAGTTGAAAACATGGAAAATAATGTTCTTTTCGCATGAACAGGTGGTAACTCTGTGGTAAGCGTAAAATTCATAATGCGTAAGAAAATTATACCTACTTTTGTTGCGTTAAACACGAATACTTTGAAGGATTGAGTAATGTTTACGGCGAATCCATTGTTAAATAGAGGTAAATTGTTTGTTTGTGTTTGTAAGAGGTCACCTCTGGAATTACAGAACCTGTAGCCAAGTTGACAATCTACAAACGATAACGCAAGTAGAAAAGGAATCAATGTATGCGAATGACACTTCTGAACGTTAAATCACGTGGTCAAACCATACAAATAGAAGGCGTTAACGATTGTAGAAAGAGATTCGATTCGAACCGTTTGTAACTTGGCTAGGGGGGCTGATCAAATTACGAAAACTGTTTACCTGAAAAAAAGCTATACTAATGATGTGAATAAGTTTGAAAAATTAGGGTTCCTGTTATAATAGGAATGGAATAGGTTAGGAGCGAATCCTAGTGGAAAAAGGTAGAGAGTTATACCTAACATGTTTTGATACCAAAAGTTTTGTTTGTTCGAGAGATGTAAACAAATCTGAGTAACTATCTGTTAAATATGTTAATTATCATAAATACGTAATAAACAAATAAATAATAAAAAAAATAATAATAATAAATCCGTACGCAAAATACGCGCTTGGTCGTGGAGTTGCGGATACCAGCCCGTTTTAACCTAACCTAATATATTTATATATATATCATATATAAACATGAATTTTTTTTTTAGTATTTTTTAAGTCGGTTTTTTTGTAAAAAAGCTTTTTATTTTTCACTTTTTAGTTGTACCTACCTAGTAAGCAAGTTGTTTAGTAAGATATCTATAACGCCAGAATACATTACCCGAATATCATGAAACTTGAACAAAACCGGTGAAATGAGAGATCTGCGTACCCCTTAAGAACATACTGACGTGATGTTATGTTATGAAATGGTATAAACAATAAACAGACATGCGATTGCAGCAAGCCCGAGAGATTTTCCGTAATTTATTGAAGAGTTCTGCTGTATATCATATACTTTTTCAAACAAAAAAAGAATTTTCAAAATCGGTCCAAAATTGACGGAGATATGCGTGAATAAAAACAAAAATAAAAAAACACAATGTCGAACATAGAACATCCTCCTTTTTGGTAAGTCGGATAAAAACAATAAAATTGACTTATAGTATAGGTACCTACATAATTATTTCGAGCTGGCATGCAAATAATAACACACGAGCCAAGGCCCCAGGGACACATTTTTACTCCTTCCTAGATAGATGTTTAAAATTGAATTGTTAGTGCCGGTCAATCATCAACATTTTTTCATTTTGGTTATTGTACTTCCGCGATGTTCATTTATTTGTGTATTAATAAATTCCAATTAACTTTTATGCAAATAACTCGATTCAAAACTATATCGATTATACTAGAATTAACATCATTCCTGCTTCATTATAATGACATCAATAGCAAGGCTAAGTCACTACTTCGGTTGGCAGACCTTCCCATTTCGCTTCTAAGGCGTATATATTCCCCAATGTAAAGGCGTATATATTCCTCAATTAACGCAGTCAGGCCGTGCGCCCGCTTGGAGCCAGAATATCAATATTGAACTTCATTTTGGACAGTTTCGTTTGCAAAATATTCTTTGATTTACATATGCTATTTCAGTTATGAAGAAAATCTAGCCATAAAGTATTGGAGGTGTATCCAAAAATAGCGTAAGAATATCGTATTGTTAATTACTTTTAAAAGCAAAACTATTAGTCGCACAAAAAATACATGGTTCATGTTTTTTGTTTGTTTTCATGTTTGTGTTGTGTCTTGTTTGTTTCATGATTGTGTGTTTGTCATTGATTCATGTTGTACCTACATGAACCAAATTTTTTTTTTCAATCCATTTTACCTAGCCGTTACTAAGGAAGGAGAATGCTTTAGAAAGTAACCTTAATAATATTTCACGTAATTTTGATTTCATTGCCTACTACTGTTTTTATTTTTTAAACTGGAGGAAATTTGGCCATATGAAAGACCTTGTAAAATAATTTAGACCATAATTAAATAAAGCCTACCTATATGCTTGATAAGCCTATCTTGTGGAAAAGACCGATGCAAAAAAGTAAGTAGTTGCCCTTCCGATGCCAAAAAGGTTATCAAAGGTTAACAACTCTATCAGTCCAAAATCCCTATAGGAAACGAGTCGAATTTAATTGAAGTAAAATATTATGGTTCTAGACAAAACATTCCAATACTTTATACAAAAAGGCATGATAGAGAAGAAAAGTTATCGATAAAAAAATGGGCTTATGCAATGGACTAATTAGAGCATTCTGCTGACGTTGGGAAAATCCACTTAAATGGCAAAATCTATTGTCATGATAAATGTCGTTATTAAGGAAACAAGATGTAATAAATAAACAATCCATTTAAATCAATTGAATTGAAAAATTGTGTATCACACATCCTCAAAGCTTTTGCCATCAATCAGCCACATTCCAGAATAGCTGATGCGTAAGTCATAATTTAATTAGCAATACTAGGATTTGAAGCACGACATACCAGCCGAATTTGAACATACGTGCAAGTTTTAATTCAGTCTTAACGACATTGATGTTGTCTCAATTAACACCACAATTGGTCAAAGCACGCTTCTAGTGTAAAATTGATATGACAGTGAAACCTAATTAGCGATAGGAATCTCTATAAATAATAACAAGGCTTCTGTGCTTGTTCTATTAACATTTCATACACTTCATATTCTTCGTGTCAATAATTCGTTGTTCCTAATTTAAAATGTATAAATATTTTCTTCATACGCTTTTGGTGCGAGACTTCCGGGAGTCTTGCCAAGGTTTGTGAACGAAATGAAACTATGAAAAGATTGGGACTGATTGAGTGAGGAAACGATTATTATTATTACTATGAGGAGTTTAGACCTTTCGATGCTTGAGTCACCGCTCTAGGGTAATATTTGTAAAAGGATTGCACCAAGTACGAAATCTGAACCGGATGGAAGTTAGCAAAGAACGGTGTTGTTCGAAAAACAAATAAATGATCGCCGAAATGGGCGATAGGTTAATAAAAGTCACTTATTTGTCGATCATATATGTAACTCGGACTAGTCGAGAGAGAGAAGTGCCCATCCTGAAAGAAACCCGATTTCCGAAACAATTTTGGAAACGTATCTGCAATGAAGGATTTTGTTTTACAAGAGCAGTAGAAGCCATCTTCTTTCTTATATCTATAGTAGAAACATTTTACAGTTTTCTATACCACCTTGTAATAGGAAAAAGCCTTAATCTATATGTGAATATTATATCATCTTTGATACACTTACTAGACGTGTTGCCAACACATGTTATTAAGAACACATTACCCAGATGTGCAACTTATGCATGTTGCCACTGTTGCCAGACCACAGAACTTAGGCAAGCGTTTCCTATAAGCACTCTCACAACTTGCATAGAAACGTTCTAAAAATAACTTCCATATGCAAAAATAACCATGATTTCATAAGACAAGTATGCTTTGGCTGTACTTTAAGTGTTTTACTATGCCTAATTGGTTTCTCTTCCGTTACGACAGTGACCAAACAAAGTTTGCTAAGTTCTGTAGATATAGGTATGGTATATTGACCTTGGATATAAAATTTACTTGCCGGTCTATTCTGTAAAAACCCCGATGTAAAAACGTAGGTGAATTTAACATGAAGAGAGCTGAGCGAACCCATGCAATCAAGTTGGAGTGACAGTTCAATACAAGCTGCTTGAGCTTGCTGAGCAGTCATCCAATGACTTCGCCCGCCCTGGGTGAAGCGGGAGGACGTGCCAGACTTTTACTGACTAAAACACACCAGTGTTACTCAGTTACTTGAGCCAAGGCTGCGGTAACTCTTTTATCAAATTTGCGGCTGGATAGACCTACATAACCATTTCAGGCAGTAATAAGATAGAGATGAATTTCCGCAATCATCTATAGGAATGGAAAGATAGTATTACGTAATGAGAATGTGACTTGATGAAGCGTGTATTACGAGTAGAGGAAGATATTAAATGGGCTTGGGAAGATTATTGGGAGAGCAATCGGTGTAATGATGAGTCATTTCTTTATAGCCTTTGATTGATGACTAAGGTCTAAAATGACATCTCATAGTCGATTGATTGAATTGACTTCATTGAACAGTTGATTTGATCTGTATGCTTAAGATTTTATTAGGTTATAAAAGTTGAAAACCGTTGGAAATTCTTTGCGACGCAACCTAACCATATGATTTATCTAGGTAGGTAATATTAGCTTTATGAAAATGTTTTGCTTGGCAAATTTAACTATCGGTAGGTCAATTAAGTTCTAACGATACCTTCGGATAAGGAATATCTATGCATGCCGAAATATGCAATTAGATTTTCCGAATTCTTTAGGTACCTACAGTCTGAAAAATATAGTTCTTTGTTGTCTATCGTGTGTAGGTAGGTACTTTTAAGACAACGCAAATTTATTAGGTATTCATATCAATTACAACGAATACTTTTAGCGTTAAAATTAGAATTTTTAATCGTGTTTAACAATAAAAGTTATCACAGATGGATTATCTTTGACGGACCTGCGGTGAACATGCCTCGCTAACAAAAGTGATCCTTTTGGATAAACACAAAACTTAAAACAAGTTAAAACAGAAACATAATGAAAACATCTGCGTAAATTAAGAATGAGATTAATACAACAATGGAAAATAATTAGTTTAAAGAGCAATGACTTTATTTAAGGCCAAAAAAATCTATCATTATGGTGAATATTTATTTAGAATGAAAGAAAACTATTTAGTTTATTTGGCACACAGAGATACACACAATGTAGGTACAAATAAAAGGGAACTTAATTTTAAAACAATTACTTTTTACTTATTAAGTGTGAATGTGTCTGAATAGATATTTAATATACCACTGTTGAACTGTCACTGTTGTTGGAGCAGTGGTGGCCCAGTGGTATCGGTCGTGACTTACAAGTTGTAGGTCGTGGGTTCGAGCCCAGGCAGGCGCTTTACTTTGTGTAAATTATTTCATCACCACTGCTCTCAAAACGGTGAAGGAAAACATCGTGAGGAAACCGGCATGTCCTAGAACCAAAAATTCGAAGACATGTGACATCCACCAACCCGCACTGGGCCCGCGTGGTGGATAACGGCCCATTCCCTCTCACAGAGAGGAGGCCTGTGTCCCAGCAGTGGGAACATTAATAGGCTGATGATGTGTGATGTGATGTGATACCACTGTTAGATACATTAATTGAGGAAAGTAATTAAAAGGAACGTCTTGTTGATTGTAGATAAATATTACATAATAGTTTATACTCGAATGATTTTTTTACATAAGTAATGAAAACCTTTGATGACTTCCGGATAATTGTTCTAAAGACGAAAAAAGCTTCTTAAAGTTTTATATACTCAAGTGCCTACTAAGGCCAGGTTCACATTAGGTCGGACCGACATATTAACCGTTGGCCGATTATCGGGTTATGGTGTTCACACTATAAGCTGCTGTCTGACGTCATGTGAACACCTCCGTTGTTAACCGCTGCCCGGCTTACCACAAAGCAGTTGTGAGTTGGTTTCTATGTACAATGGACGACGATGACGTTCTCAAAGTCCTGTCCTTTATAAATGTGTCCTCCCTGCGTGCACGCCGGTGAAACTCCTGGCGAGAGCGGGTAGGTGAGTGGTGGGCGGGTGGCTTTGCCTCTACGAGCCGACAAGTGTGAACGGCACTATACAAAGCAGTATGCCAATATTATATCCGACTCGACAGAAATCGTGGCTGAATGTCCGGTAAATGTGTCGTCGCCGACAGTTTTATCGGGTCTACCCTTATGCGAACAGCACTATTGAAATACATATGCCAATTTGCTTCCTACACCTTTGTCGTTCCGGTAAATCTGTCGGGTCAACCTAATGTGAACCCGCCCTTACTGTTCGCAGTTTGTTAATTGTATAACAACTAAGGAATTCGAATGCATATAAAATACAAAGCCTATATGCAAATATGTTTCATTGTAATGTCTGTCACCAACAGAGCTTAATCACGTTTGGACTTAAACCTGCACAACTTTACGCCACTCTAAAAACATAAGTTGCATTCTTCAAGGACTTTTGAGTCTTGGCTTATTTTTTCTTTATACTCTAGCATTATATGTGTTGCAATTGCGGTTATTTTTAGATTTATTTTGCATTGCAGAAACGGACGGTCATTGGATAAAAAGAGAGAGATAAAATACCTAGTCAGCTTTATATTCGAGCTATTTATCTCATAAATGTCACGCGAGATTTCCCTTGAACTTTTTTACCTCGAGTAACCCTTTGCAAGTCAGGATGCACTATCTTTTTATTTTTATTTTTGCTGACGTTAATAAGAGGTTTCTGATTCATACTTATTTATGAAGGGTAGATAGGTACAGACTATAGGAACTAAAGTATACAATTATATGTAACGTCATCAGTCTATATATAGCAGCCCACTGCTGGACATAGGCATGGGCGTATCCAGCCTTTGCTTAAAGGAGGGGCAAAAGGGGACCCAGGGTGGCAAAACCAATCAAGGATCCTCGAACCAGCACGCAAATGAAGGCAAGAGAATGTGAACTGACGGGGCGAGCGAAGTGACCTCGAAAATTTTTGAACCCTTCTATTAGTTTTTCTCGAAAAACAGTAGATTTTTAGAACCAAGTCAGGGTGAAGGGTATGTTGGCCCACCTGCCCATGCCCATGGACATAGCGGATTTCTTTTCCAAAAATTGAGACAAATGGCGCGTGTATGGAGATACACGCGCCATTTGTCTCAATTTTTGGCAGCTCTCATCCAGCTGCAACTACCTACAAAGATGGTCGCTCCAGCTAGCCTGAGGGCGTCGCACCTCACGTTTACAAATTATATATGTTGTATGTAGAGTTTCTTACATATTGTGTAGGTACCTATAACAGTAACTGCTATGGTTAATTTAAAGTTTAAACATATTTCAACGTTACAACTGTCTAAAAAAATGAGGACGTTCTCTTTATAGAGTCTAGATAACTTTTTATTCGCTGACTCTAAGATAATATATTGGTAGTAGGTAGTACCTATGTACCTTTAAATAAACCGAAGCATTTAGATTATTCTAAATAGTAGATGTCATCCACCCATTTATAAACTTTAGATAGGAGATAAGCTACATTATCAATACCAAACAAATGATTATCGGATAAAAAAATTGTTTTTTCGTAGGAAGTATTTAAAAAAAACAATGATAACAAAATAGATAAGACTTTTGTACAGTGAAGACAATGAAGCTAACCGATGAGCTTGCCTAAGATAGTGGGTATACCAATTTGACCAATCGAGGTTGAAGTTCCAACAGAAAAAGGAAATTCTATGACAAAATAAATTGCAATAGTGCAGTTGACCAAAAGAGGTTTGTTTCAATAGGAAAAGGAAATTCCATGACAAATACATTTCAATAGTGCAGTTGACCCACAGAGGTTGACGTTCCAATAGGAAAATAAATTGTATGACAAAACAAATTTCAATAGTCCAGTTGGCCCAAAGAGGTTGCCGTTCCAATAGGAAAAGGAAATTCTAGGAAAAAATAATACATGTCAATAGTGCAGTTGACCAAAAGAGCTTGACGATCCAATAGGAAAAGGAAATTCGAAGACAAAAAAAAACAATATTGCAGTTGGCCCAAAGAGAATGCAATATGAAAGAAAATTCTATGACAAAACATTCTCTAACTTTTTCTGGTTACAGATATTATAAGTCTTCATATAGAAATTTACATTTGATTAAAATGAGAACAACTAAACTAACAAACTTCAAAATATCATCTAAAAAATAATGCAAAACTGGTAAATCCTAGGCATTTTATGACAAAATAATAAATTTCAGTAGTGTAGTTGACCAAACGTGGTTAACGTTCCAATAGGAAAAGAAATTATATGATAAAACAAATTTCAGTTGGCCCAAGGAGATTGCAGTTTCAGTAGGAAAAGGAAATACTATGAAAAAATAATAAATTTTATTAGTGCAGTTGACCCAAAAAGGTTGACGTTCCAATAGGAAAAGGAAATTCTAAGACAAAAAAAAATCAATAGTGCAGTTGGCCCAAAAAGATTTTCGTTTCCAATATGAAAAATAAATTCTATGACAAAACATTCTCTAACTTTTTCTGGTTACATATATTTTAATTTTTCATGTAGAAACTTACATTTGATTTAAATGAGAACAACATAACTAACGAACTTCAAAATACCATTTAAAAAATAATGCATAACTGGAAAATTCCAGGAATTTTGGGAATCCATGAAAACAACTTGTTTGATTGCAAACTGCAATTGGAGAAAAAATCATTAAACAGATCGGATTGCAAATAAGTCAAAGTTTTTCGGTTAAATATTTTGAAAAAGCGAATTATGGCATTACCTGAAAAATAGGACGCAAAGTCGGGATTCTGGCTGTAGCTATGGCACAGGAGCGTTGAATTTATTTCTATGTTCGTCTCGGGAAGCGATTTGTCTGCACTTATGTGGCGAGCAGTAAGAATGCGCGTCCCACTACTAGCTTCGCCTGACAAATCCATTTTAACTAAATCACTTAATCTAGTTAGAAATTGTCACTTAAAGTTTGTTATTTACAATTGTTCAGCCCCACTTTTATTCATAACATGTTTGAAATTTCGGTTGTTATTGTATTTCACTGGTTTTAAATATCGAATTTCGCGCGTTATCCGCTCCCCACGGTTGGTGCGGGCGCCGAGGCAAAGGCATCTGAGCATACTGCCAGTGCCAGAAACAAACAGCCAGCCAGCGCTCGCTGTCGCTGCTATTGCGTTCACTTTCTTTCGACATTTTAGTGGCCTGTCTGCGCAACGCCTTCACTAGTGATGTTCGATACACCAAATTTCTTCTAATTAATTACTTAGGAACATATTTTGACGCCGTATTCCAAATATTAACCCGATTACGGTTTCAATTCGCAGTTATGACTACACAGGTTAACGATTTCTAATAGTGATAACATAGCCAAATGTACGATAAGATTAGACAACCTATTTGTTTTAGTGGGAATACTTGGATCTTCGGTAAATATTGTAAATACTGTTTTTTCGTATTAAAGAGATAACTATATCGCTAATACATTGACAGTGTGAATCATGAAGGAGCTCGTGGCTAAATAATAACAGCCGCACGGGTTGTTCTTCAAGGTTAAGCAACGCTTGACGAGGTCGGTCCGTGGATGGGTGACCATTTCAACATACCGAGTTACCGCCGTGCCTCGGAAAGCACGTTAAGCCGTTGGTCCCGGCTGCCATTTGAAGATCTTTGACAGTCGTTACGAGTAATCAGAAGCCTTAGATCTGACACTAGTCGTGTAGTCGTAATACCGTGTTACCCAGTTACTGGGTTGTGGAGGTCAGATAGGCAGTCGCTCCATGTGAAACACTGGTACTCAGCTGAATCCGGTTAGACTGGAAGCCGACCCCAATATAGTTGGGAAAAGGCTAGGCAGATTGATATTGTTGACAGTGTGAATCATATTGTATATCCTTATTTACTATCATGCAAATAACTTTATCTCAAGTAACATATCTTCAAAAAAGAAACCACTCATTGTGATTCGCTTATATTCAAATTCAAATTAAATCATCACAGAACACCACTTTAATTTCATCGATATTCAAACTATCGACTTTGCACAGCACCGCCTCACTATGAGGTAATACTCGTAGTAACATTAAAAACCGCTGGGTAATATCCACCAGGCCAACTTCATGCTCTGCTTGTAGCAAAGATTGCAAACATCATTGGCGTTATAAACAATAACAGGTATATGACTGCCGTATGATAGCAGCGATTATTGAAACAATTGCATCATAAAAATGTTATTGGATAGAGATTATAAAAAAATGTAATTCAATTATTCTCCTGTGAAGTTCCGTACATAGGGCAAAACAATAACTATATACAACATTTCATACGTATACCATAGAACATAAGGAGCGTACAAACCCACATCTGGTGAGGGACGAGCAACAAACTTTCTCTTTATAGGGTTCCGTACCAAGAGCCCAAACAGAGACCTATTGCTGTCACTCACGTGTCTCCTACCGTTGTCTGTCACACAGGTTTTACAGCCAAACGGTTGGAGCTACAGTCTCCAAATGTTCACAGTTTATGCAACTTGTTTACCCAAAGCCATAAAAAGAGAAAAAAAAAAAAATATCTGTACCAATATTATAAAGAGGAAAGATTTTTTGTTTGTACCGAATAGGCTCCGAAACTACTGGACCGATAGACATTTTTCCCCACAAAATGGCGCCCAAAATCCGCCATTTTTGTTTTTTCCAATTTTAATGTAGCCAGTGACACTCGCAGGATTAAGACGAATCGATTGACGTAAGAATCATCAAAATCGGCCAACGCGTTTGGTCTCTAGAACGCCACATAGGAACAAACATACATACATACATACATACATACATACATACATACTTACATACATACATACATAGACTGATAAACACATTACCCTCCTTCGGCAGTCGGGTAAAAACACGACTGCTTAAAAAGCGAACTAAAAAGACGTCCACGGGAGCGAAGCCGCGGGCAACAGCTAGTTTTGGAAAGGAATGAGAAGCCACAAAGTCAGCTTTTTTTAAAAAAAATTGTGCCGAAGAGTTTTTTTACTTCCCACCCCGTAAACTTGAAATTTTGTGATAATGTTTATTATTACGTATATTTCACCAACAAATACCAATATATTGAAAAATTTTAAGAGTTTTTCTTTGAAATTCCCTCATTTGTTCCTATTACAACGAACTTGATTTTGCGGTTTGGTACGGAACCCTAAATTTGTAAAGTCTGACACGCACTTGGCGGGTTTTTTTGTACCATAGGATATGGTATACCTGGTGTTTACCTTTGAATACAGTGCTATTGGCCTCCTCATCACGCCAAAGCTTTTAGATTTAGAGATATAATATACACAGTACTATCAGTTTAAATAATTTTGAGGAGGCTTAATTATTTTTCTAAAATAAAATCATCCCAAGTTACTCATTATAACATCAGCTATCTGCCAGTGCTTTCAAGACTTTCACTGGCAGATAGCTGATATTAATGATGAAGCCGTCAAACTCAGTCCAGCCGTTTCGGAGAATAGGCCGAACACAGACATTCTTTTCTGTTTTTTTTTTTTTTTTATCGGTACCGTATCGGTTTCATATGCATTTAGTGAAAAGATGATATTAAGACATTACAAACAGACACTCCAATTTTAATATTTTTATAGATGTAAAGACTAGTTATGCCCTCGACATCATTCGCATGGATGTTGGAAAAAAAACTGAATTTAAGAGAAGTTGTGCTCACCATTAAACGCCCACCACCTCAATGAATTTAGAAAATAGGAAGGAAAAAATTACAATAAAAAAATTTAAACCCTGTATTACAAAAAAAAATTATTTCTTTGCATTTTATTCACTTAGCGGTATGAATTTTACATAAAACAAAATCGGTTCATACGTTTGGGAGCCACTATCATGCCACAAACAGACACAGATAGAAAATCGTGAACTGATTGAGGCTGCCCAACGAGTTCACCTACTTTAAAATGACGATATAGCTGAAAGTCGTCTGCATAGAGATGATAGTTAGAAGTTGGTTGGTAGATGATAGTAAGTAGAACCTTAGTGATAGCATTTATAAAAATAGAGAAGAGAAGAGGACAGATGACGCCACACTGAGGAACGCTTGCAGTCAAGTCACATCATTCAGAGGAACACTCATGGCATAGAATAGACTGCAAACGGCCCCGAAAATAAGTTTTTAACCACCATTGGTTTTGGATGTCTGTGTCAACTGAATTTAATGCACTGCCAGTAAAACCAATATAGTCAGAGATTTATTCTCCATAGCCATTCTTACACGGGCGTAGCCAGGGGGAGGGTACCATTAATAACCGCGATTTTTAAAAAGTGCCTTAAGCAGTAGTACCTACCTAAGTAACGACAAAGCTGACTTCAATTATCCTAATTTCGAAGAGGGTGAAGACTGCTTTCTTTCTTTTTCATGTGAGGTTGTGGCCACCTCTGGTGTCAGAGTTAATTAAGCCACCTTTTGGAACCCCACAGGCCTCAGACTTGGCTATACAAGTCCAGGTTTCCTCACGATGTTTTCCTTCACCGTTGCCTGTGATGTCCAAGATAAACTTAGAGAACATGATAAACAGGGTGGATAGTGGGAATATTGAAATTAGTTTCCTTTCAGTTTTCGCGTGGAAAAGCGGAATAACGATCGAAAATAATATAATAAATATAAATAGGTACCATTTATCCAACCGTGCTTTTTTATGACATAGGGTCAACAAGAGTGGCAAACAAGCAGGTGGCCCATCTAATGGTGAATGTTTGCCAGCACCTATGGACAGCTACCAAAGAAGTAGATACCACTGGTATAGTTCTAGCCAAACTTATAGGCCGCCCTAAAGTTGGGTTTCCGATGCGCAAGGCACGAAACAGTGCTGTTTATGTACAAGATTTACCTACTACTGCGCAGCCATTGTAGCCAACTTCAGGGCGGCCAAGAAGTTTGGCGAGAACTATACCTGTTGCGTTGCTCACGCAGGAGTACTCTCTTCAAATTTTGTTTAAAACTGCTCTGGATGGATTCTGGGCATTGCGCTATCCACGCAAGGATACAATTTCGAGGTGCATAGGATAAGAGAATAATTCAATGAGTACCTAATATATATCCCAGCCTGCCCCTTCCTCCTTAAAATAATATAATGTACACCACGGATGCACGGCTCTCGAACTCGGTTGCATGGCCCCTGACGGTACGCGAAGAGGCGGTCGGCGATGGTTTTAGAACAATTGAAGCTCTGCTTAAATTGACAGGCGTTTTTTTTTTTTTTTACGATTCTCGGTTCTTATGCTAGCTAGGTACATAGGTAGATGGCTGTTTAGAGCTGACAAGACTAATGACCTCAATGATTAATTATCCCATTTGCCAGTGCAATGTCATAACTAGGACAGGTTGGCTCAACGACCTCAACTTGCTCAACTCTACTTCAAATTGTTCCAACCGACGTATAGTCAACTGTACTTATGTAAGCCGGATAACAAATTATCTGTGTCATCAGTCCAAGCTAAAGAGTTTTATGAATTACTAGCTTTTCCCCTGGCTTCGCTCATGTGCGAGGCGATATTTTTGCCCTGTTGGTGTGCCCTACAGGACAAGGCAAAAATATCGCCTATTTCACTCAGGAATAATGTAGCTTTCTACTGGCGAAAGAATTTTAAAATTGGTTTGGTAGTTTTTGCGTTTATCTATTACAAACAAACTTCTCATCACATCGTCAGCCTATTAATGTTCCCACTGCTGGGACACAGGCCTCCTCTCTGTGAGAGGGAATGGGCCGTAATCCACCACGCGGGCCCAGTGCGGGTTTGTGGATGTCACATGTCTTCGAATTTTTTGTTCTAGGACATGCCGGTTTCCTCACGATGTTTTTCTTCACCGTTTTGAGAGCAGTGGTGATGGAATAATTTACACAAAGTAAAGCTCCTGCCTGGGTTCGAACCCGCGACCTACAACTTGTAAGTCGCGGCCGATACCACTGGGCCAACACTGAAAAAAAAAACTTACAAACAATCAAATCTTTTCTCTCTAATTATAACAAAAAAATAACTTATTTTTTCGTTCTTTGATATAATTAAATAATAATCGTATATAATATTATTTATTCCTTTTCATTTCTTTTCCTCTGCAACAACATTTAAATTAAATTGGTCAGTGACTTTGTCCCTGACTGTATCCGCCGCTCACGTACTTTGTGTCTGTACCTAGGTTACCTACTCCGAGCTCAAGCGTGTGAATACGGTTGTATTCATAGCTACGTTCATGTTTGAGAGAAAGTTGTTATTGTGATCTGTAACAAATCATAAATCATTCTTTTCATTCATTACATACAACAGGGAATTGGTCTTTAAAGCACAAAAAAAAATGCATTAGGTCAATGTTCAGACTCCACAGATTAGGCTCTTGTAAGCCATTGTTTATCAAATACAAATTTCCTAGTTTATATATTTTTGAGGTAGCTGTATTTGTTAAGACCAATCCAGACCTGTTTACCAGAATATCATTTCACAATAAACGACCACAGAACAACACACACAGACACAGAACAATGACTTGTGCGTAAAAAGGTCCAACACAGCATTGATGCAAATAAGTGTTTTTTGCATGGCGCCAATCAATCTGTTTAATTGAAATAGGTAATTAAACAGTTAAACATAAACTTATTAAAGAAAGAGCTTAAATCTTTACTGTTGTATATAGCATATTACAGCATTTCGGAATTTTTGACAGACAAATGTGATGAATGTGTTGTTGCCCATATATTATAATCGTTGACATGTTAAGTTATTATTAATAGGCTAATTTCTTCCTTTTTGACATTGCACGTGATATTTTTTCGTAATTGTCATTTTTAGGGTTCCGAAGTCAACAAGGAACCCTTATAGTTTCGCTCTGTCCGTCTGTCCGTCCGCAGCTTAGCTCAGAGAATATAAGTACTAGAAAGCTATAATTTGGCATGTATATACATATTAATAATTCCAACAGAGTGGTAACATAAAATCATGGAAAATATTTTTTTTTCGGGTACCTCCCATAGACGTAAAGTGGGGATGTATTTTTTTTTCTCATCTATCCCATGGTGTGGGGTATCATTGGATAGGCCATTCAAAAATATTATGGGTTTGTTAAAACCATTTTTCGATTCAAATATTCGTTTGCGTAAAATTAAGCTTTAAGTTGCAAATTTATGTTAGAGTCAAGTGTCCCCCCCCCCCTGCCAGCGAAATGGTTGCTTTTGACAATGTGAAAAAATTCACGGCAGTAGTAAATATAACGAAATTAAAAGGAAAATTATCACGGATAACAAGGCTTTTCAAGTTTACGAGTAATAGTCGACCAACTTATTAAATGTACTTGGAACAGTAAAAATTTTGTACAAATGCCATTGAAATATTACTTAAATAAAGTTGATAGCTGTGTAAAACAGAGTAAATATAATGCTTACGAACCATGTAAAAATATACAAAAATGAAATCATAACAGGCTTTACAAGTTTACGAGTAATAGTCGACCAACTTATAAAATGTACTTGGCACAGTAAAATTTTTATACAAATGCCATTGAAAAATTACTTAAATAACGTTGTTAGCTGTGAAAAATAGAAAGTAAATATATGCTTATGAACCATGTAAAAATATACAAAAATAAAATCATAACATCCTTAATAATAATGATTTCTAAATTAATAATGTTTAAGTTCGATTAACGCATTGGAGTGGCCGGAGTCGTTGGCAGTACCGTAGTCCATACGGCGCATGCGCGCGGAGTCTATTTTGTGTTAGTGCAGAAGTATTTTCGACGTTTTGTAATTAAAACGTAAAAGTAAAGTCAAATTAGATTCGATTTCCAAGCAAATTTATTTTTTCTTTTGTCGATATCCTTCTATAAAGTCAATATTCGACCCGACTTCATCACTAATTGAGTAGCGTAAAACTTTCCAGAATGAAATAGTGAATACCGCAGATTAGAGGATTCACCTCTAATCTGCGGTATTAAAGGAGATTAGAGGTGAATACATACGATTTTTTTCTAATTCCGAAAGATAAATAAACAAGGAGCGTGCACGCAAGGATTCAGGAACGAACTATACCATTCCCCGTGGCTCTAACGCGCGCTCGTATCGGCTCCTTTCGCATTTCGCACCCGCGGTGGTACTCAAATATATAATATTTTTCTAACTTCAGTTGCGAAGTTGGATTTTATTACTCCTTCTTCAGTTACCAGTAAGTCCTTATTTAGTTTAAGTCAAGAGTGAATAGATTACATCTAGGCAAGCGTGCTTCACCGTAGTCCACATCATCGCTTACCATCAGGCGAGATAGTGGTCAAACGCGAGAATATAGATTAAAAAAAAACATCATTCTATGTGGGCCCATTTTTAGACTTTGTGAGCCGCTGAAACTGTTCTAATGGTCATGTAACAACAACAAAGCCCTTTTTTTAGTCCGCATTATTATGCAACTTCGGAACCCTATTACTGCGCGTGGCCCGACACACACTTGGCCGGTTTTTTTATATTCTTTATTGACATTATTTTATATTTTTCCTTTTGACATTTTGTAATATATTTTAATTTGTTTTTTTTTGTGTTTTGTTTCTATTATTATTTTTCAATAATCTATTGCAATTAAGTAATGTAATTATTATAACAATTTTAATATCCATGAATATTTGTATCTACGCCTTCTGGCATAACATAGCGCGCTTGTATTTTTTATAACAACCATTTTTTTGTACCTATGTTAAGAAATGAATTATGAATTACATTGTTCCACTATGAAAAATTAACAATTGAACCTCTCACAGCACCTCGGTACTATATTTCTTTTTACTTTCCAAAAAGGAGACGGTTCTATGTTCGAATTTATGTTTGTTTTTGTTCACCGATTTCTCCGTCAATTGTAGACCGATTATGTTTTTTTTTTAATGAGTATGTTACCAAATTGGTCCCCTTTTAAATTGTTGAAGATCTGAAGAATAACTTCGGCGGTAACAACAGAACTCTTCAATAAATGACGGCAATTCTCTAGGGTTTGCTGCAATCGCATGTCTGTTTATTGTTTACCTACACCACTTTCGTAACATAACATCACGCCAGTACGCACTAAACCGAAAGTTTACAGTTCACCTTGGTACACTCTCATTTCACCGGTTTTGTCCAAGTTTCAAGATATACGAGTAATTTATTCTGGCTTTGTAAGTAATCAGCCCTCGACCGGCAAGGGACCATTTATACTTTTTTTTTTGGTTCCATTTATGGCGCCTGTGTATTTTTTTTTTCTATTGTGTCTGTAATTACGCTAGCTGAGTTAAGAACTAAAAAGTGAAAAACGATTTTTTTTTAGAAAAAATACAACCTAGGTACAAAGGGAAAAATAACTTCTTAAAAGTAAATAAAGAAAGTAAACAGGAACACCGACTTTCACTTTGTAGTGTTTTTATTTGGAAGTCGGTTGTATTTTTGTCGGTTCTATGTCAATTCGAAGTACCTATTACAATAAAATGGCAATTTCATACTTTAACCCCTAAATGTAGGTACCTGCAACCTTGGCCTAAGTAGGTCATACAAACTTAGCCGAATGAAAATAATTCCTGGCTGACATAGCCGACAACACAGATAAAACAATATTGCTACATTGCAACCGATATAGTGAACAACATCGTTAACTTCTTGCCAGCTCTACTAATGAACGTAGTGCAGCTATGTTTGAGCAATAGAATTGCAAGGTCAAAATCAAAGAAACAATTATTCCTTAGAGCATTATTCTAGAATATCTAGGTACCAGTTGTTACCTAAATAGGTATATCTCCACGTACTTTATCTAAGATCTCCACATTTACTTTCAATAAAATGGTGTACAGCACCATCTGTTCTAATTCACAAAGCGTATTAATGGAATAAAGTTCAGCTACTTGACACTAGATGGCGTATTCTCACAAAACAGCTTCGAACATTTTTCAATGATATTGTCTATGGTTAGTTGAAACCGTAACAAACGAACCTGTATTAAAAATAATAATATTATTAACATGAAATAGGCGTTATGCATATCTACCTGAATCAAGAAATGTAAATAAGTGGAGAAGTTTAGATAATAATATCTAAGACCAAGAACTAGTTTTTACAACGTGTTGATACGAATAAATAATTAGTTTGCTTATTGAATACATAGGTAGGCTTTTATAGTATTATTATTTACTAAATATATTTAGCCTTTATATCATACATTTATAAACTGTAGGTATAGTTCTAAATTGTGTTGTTTATTTCCTCAAAACATAAAACATGTAGGCTACTGTGTCCGTGCGTGTTTACATTATTTACTTATGTAATCAGAAATAAAACGAGGACATACTTACCTAATTGAACGGAGATATTTCGAAATGAAAAGAATTGAGAGAATGGTGTAAGTAGGTAGGTGAATTTTGCTGTATATAGAGGAAAAACACGTATCCATTTTCAGCAACTGCCGAGTTTTAGCAAACCAATAGGTACTATTATGAATTCTTCTTCTTTATTTTCATATCGCAGTAAATAAAATTAATAATCAATATGTTTAGACCCAGGAGGTGGCCACATGGCATTCATTCAACTAGGGTGCGCTCTAGTTCAATAAATGCTTGTTTTTTTTTTACCTGCAGGTAAACAGACAGTTAGGGAACTCAAGCAATGACATAAAAAATTGTTTTGTAAAAACATAAACATGGCCCGATGAATGAGACTTTTAAAACACTGGTATTGGCTAATCTGACTGTAAATGCGATTAGATTTATCAAGATCAAGACGAAATATAGATACCTAGGTACCTATCTGTAAAATACCCTTGTAATTATTTAATACAAATGTATGAATGTGTAGGTTTGTAGATTGTCATGGTACCTGTTTCTTCTCGTAACCTTTGATGAGTCAAAATTCTTGTTATTGTAAAATGATTCATTAAATATTATGGAAAGTACGATAGCAGATAAGAAATTCATTTAGAAACCTTATGATACAATATGTACAATGTTTTATTTAAATGTTATGTTTTGTATTAAATCGAAATTATCCTATACATTTGGTCCCGTGGCCGTAACAGGTGACTATAAAATAAAATGCGTAGTCGCGTGTTATCTTTATTCGAAGGTCAAATTAGAGGCAGTCGTCGCCCGATACATTTAATTACAGTAGGTAGGTAAAAAATGTTTATATAATACGTTGTTAGCAGTAAGCTAATAATAAAATGATTTGTTATAAATTGTTTCGAAAACGTGTACGTTCAAATACAATAACATTTATATTTGTAAACAACTCATTTAATTTCCCTACAAAAGAGTACAATTTGCAGCAACAGAGCTCTAAAATCCACGTGGTCGACAAATAGATACCTAGTAACTTTTAAGAGGAAGCGTGCAAAAATATTATTGTATTGGTACCTATTTATTTATATCCTCAAGGCAAATCCAATATTAGTTATTTAGTAGTAATAATAACACATATTATTATTTCTAAATCTAAAAGTAAGTACCTAAATTGTATTAGTAAAATGACTCCACACAGTGGTATAAAAACGTGGTTACAGAAAGCAACGGTCGCACTATTTAGGAGTCAATGACTTCATGTGGCAGACGTTTTAATATTGCTGGTAATTACTTCCATGGCTCACAAATATGCCAGCGTCCTAAGATTCCTCAAATACTTACCTTGTTTCTAAGTAATACGCTAGGAAACATGTTCAAAAGTTCTAAGGCATTCATAATCATATAAACAATAACAATGTTTATATTCAATAACAAGTCATGAAGATGTTTACCTGAGTTGAAAACGGTCGCAATACATACCTATCATAAAAAAGAATCTACGTGATCGCTGTCTGGAAAAAACCGAGGGCATTGTCCGTTTTTAGTTTTGTTTCGCCCATACACGAGACTCGCAGATAGTTATACAAATAAACATACTTATACGACTCTGGCCGTTGATATTTTAACACTATACCTAATTAGCGATAAACGCAATATGTCATTTCGTCGTACGCGCGATCGTGATGTTTTAATATATTAGCTAAAACTGTATAGTACCACAATATTAAGATAAGAAGTCAAACTCTATTATTATGATTATCATTATCTTATAGGTGGTATTCTTCTTAACTTTAACATTATATTTACCACATTAGTAAATAATGTTCACTCATATGATTGTACTGTAATGATCCAGTAATGGCATCCGTTCATTTATATTCAGGACGGGGTCCTAATACTTACCTACTTATCTAGATAAATTTATTTGAAAGACTGCTTAATCTTGTAATACTTATGTGTCATTGCTAATAATCTTCGCCAAATCATACAGCATTTATTTAGATCAAACATGTCGACAATTGTCGAGCGGTGGACCCACCAGTCTTCTCTATATTGAATCCTTTTCATGATTCAGCAAGCCAGTCGGCCGACTAGCTAAAACCACTAACACAGAGATAACACCGTTCACTGTTCAGGCATATCGAGTCTGTCTCGTGTTTATTTACGTCCATCGTATTGTTTGTATACAGCCCGGCACGACTGCGCATCAGACTACGTCATCCCTCCCCTCTTGCCTGTACCCCCGCGGAGGCCTGTCTTTCCTACGCTGGGGTCGAGCTGGCTCACTCGCTCATTCATTCGGCATTCGCAAACGTTGGTTGTTGCTCGCTGCCCGTGCCCACCGTACCGGTGAGATCTCTAGTCCCTTACTTAATCAATCTTCAAATTCTAACCGTTCTATCCTTCACTATGTTGAAAGAGAAGTCCAGATACGACAATCGCCATTCCTCCGAAGAACAGAATCGCCCGCTAACCTCCAGTAGATTACCAGCTATTGAGGAACTCACCCTTGGCCTGAAACAAAAGCTTCACCTGCAGGCTCGCGCCCGTGCTGCACCTTATTACATTAGAAAACAAGAACCTGTCGATCTTGTGGAAAGGTTGCTGGAACAGAATGCCCTTGTCGCCGAGGCTGTTCGGAGATTACAAGAAAAGAAACAAGTGTGTCATGAAATTTCTGTAGATTCATAATTTATAAACAAAACATTTTAGTTGTGAAAGTGTCGAACGTGTTGTGAAATCGCTTGTGTGTAAGAAACGTGTCGGGTTACAATGGTGCTATATGCGGAGAGCGTGCAAGAAAGAGATAGCCACCAATGACGTGTCCCGGACGACAAGAGTCACGAGAACGATCCAAAATGGCCGCGCTACAATCATAATATTTATTCTTCGTTTTATAGTGACCTTAACTGATCCAAAGTACTGAATGACGTAACTAGCCTTTAGTATTGTAATGCATTCTAAAGTACTTATTTCTATAATAATTACAACTTTGTGACTGAATGTTGCGATAAGACATTTCCATCTAATTAAATTAGTTATTGTGAAGTATAATTCAAGAGCTTTAACTATTGTTTATGTAATTATTTAAATATTCGATAGCAAATGTCCGTTGTCTTTCATACCTACTTCATATTTGTACACTTATGTGAACTGCTTTATTAGTTTTAATAATACCTCATTGTAATGAGTGACATATTTCATATCTCAACAACATTACATCAGATATTTTGCTACAAATATATGTAGGTATATTAACGAAAAATCTAATGTAAACATACTCAATTGGGTCATTGTTTGTGTTATAAAAACTTTCAAAAGTGATTGTAGAGATAACAGTACACTTTTACATTGTATTAAGTACCGTACAGTTACTTCCTCGCATGTGGTAGTATAGGGAAAATTATTTTTTGTCGCACTGTACGATTTCAGAATGAGTCTTATTGAAATGGTCGCAGTGCGACCTAGGCAATTTGTAGGGTTTTAGTTTTATAAAAATTCCTATCTAGCTAATACTTTATTTCAACAATGTAGTAATTATGTTCAATGTACCAAAACATGGTATAAAAATCATTGTAATATTACATTTGTGCATGTTTTAGTGCATTTTGTGATTTTTAGGTAGTTTAATTTATCGTCGATCTTGTGATTTAAATAAGAATAAGTAATAAAAGGAATTAATTTCAAAAAACAAATTTTTTGAATTAAGTTCTTGAATTTAGCTGTACAAAATATTTAATTAAAAATAGCTATCTACAGAAACTTTCAGTGTTAGATCTATTTTTCGTCTATTAAATATTTGATGATTATAATGCCTATATTTTATTTTTAACAACCTGAATGCGGAAACCTACATTCCTTAGCTTGCAAGGAATAGATACATATTTCTATTTAACTAATATTGGTCTCCCACGACCACGAGTCCCACGGGCCCGCCACGTGTTACATTGAGCGTTTTAAATCTTTAGATTATGGTCATACAATTTTAGATATCTATATCAGCATCGTTATGTTTGCTGTTTTTGTTGCAAGCATGCTAAAATGGAGTTTAATAAGGTCGTGTATATAATAGTCAGCATACATATAGCGGAAAAAGTACAATACCGTCCAAATATTAATCACCTTGATTGGCTTGGTGTTTACAATAACACAGCAGAAATATCTGATAACTCATTGTTTATTTTCATAATCGTCTATGATGTCAGCTGATTATTAATACTACTAGTACCGCCCTCTAGTATCGAATAGCAAAAAAAAAAGTTCAGTTTTAGCAAAAAGCCTCATGGTTTTTTTTTCCAACTTTGTCTGACATTGACAATCAATACCTATTGTCATTTGTCAAAGTCAAAAAAGCAAAAAAGACAAAAAGCTAGACAACGTAAAGTAGGTAGAAGTACTGTCAAAGTCACTGTGGCAGGTTGTTTGATGTTTTGGAATACAAAATAATCGAGAGTTCCGCATACATTAAAAGTATATTTTATCATTGCTTACACTGGTAAGTCGACTGACTGTATCTTTATTTCGTTACTTTACAGTTTTTTGAATATTTTCTTACCTGAAAAATCATGTAACGACCGTAAAGAATGTATGAACTGCCCGTCGCATTTGCGTATTTGGCATCAGTCATAAATTTACGGTACCCTAAAAGCCGCTTTTATGACAAATTGCCAACTCAAAATGTAAATATTTGAGTGATCAGTGAAATGCTACTTGACTAATTGACTACTAGTTCAAATCTTTATATCCGTTTTTTCCAACCAATATAAATGTTAAGAAATAGATGTTTATTCAATTTAATAAGCAAAAAATGTTTACCAGTGAAGTTGCATCATAACAAGTGTAATTTTGTTATAGTGCGTCGTAATCTATATCAACTACAAAGTTTGCGCTTATCGTCAGTATTATACCGGCTGGCAACAAAGCCTAAGTTCAGTATAGCTTTGTCAGCGAAGATGGCAGCGACGTGGTCAATGGGTCCGGGAACTTTGGACGTCCCTCTGTCGTTGTTCGCCAAGAACAGAAACCGACTGGCTGATAAACTAAAGAGGGGGCAGGTTGTTGTTCTGCAAGGCGGTGAAGACATAAGCCATTATGATACCGACATTGAATATGTGTTTAGACAGGCAAGTTTATTTTTTATACAATTTTCTTTCTATGCATAATATAAACTGAAGTCATGTGTGTGCGAGAATTACAATTTTATTAGTTGCTAGATTTTATTGTCTTACTTAAGTATTATTCAATCAGGAATTCTGCACTTTCTTTCTGCCCCTATTATGAATGGTATTTATTCAGTTCAAGGTGAAATAAGCACAGGTAATAGCTAATAAAAATATATGATTAAACTAAGAAACCTCCTATGTCCATTCAGAAATTACCCTGGATTTAAAAAGCATTAAAAAAAAATCTTAAAAATAAAGTTTATCTTTATCAGGAAGCCTATTTCACCTGGGTATGTGGTGTCCGCGAGCCAGGCTGTTACTTCGCCCTGGACGTGGCCACCCGGAAGTCATACTTGTTTGTGCGCCGTCTTCCAGAAGACTATGAAATCTGGATGGGCAAACTCCTGAGCTGCGATGACTTCAAGAATATTTATGCAGTTGATGAAGTACATTATGTGGATGAGGTAAAATACTGGAATACTTACTATGTTATAATTGTTTTGTTTATTAATTTCTGGCTTTCTAAATAATGTCTGAAGTTCTAGAAACATGTAATAGCTATGGAAATAGTAATATAGAGTGTCAAGAAATAATAAAGTAAAAAAAAAGCCAGTCTCTGCAATATTAATTAAAAATCAAAAAACTGCCTGCTTAAGAAGCAACCTAAAAAGCTATAAACAAGAAAAAATCATGCTGTGCAGTCGGGGGGCCAGCCAGTTTGCGAATATGTATCCCCAGACTTTTAGAATTTTTAGTTATCATTTTTCTTTAATTACTTTAAAACATATAATTGGTTTATATTTTTGTAAACATCTCTAAAACCCTTCATTTTGATACCCCACTCGATGGGTGTGGAAGAAAATTGCATACCCCACAATAGTTCCTTTTTTTTTAACAGCTCTTATCTAATAACACTTGTGTGGTCAAGACCTATCTAACAATGTCTTAATTATAAAAATCCGTCAAGTAGTTTGAAAGATATGAGGTACCTAATAAAGAATATTACATACATACAAACAAACATACAAGATACACTCGAAAAACATAAACTTTCCTTGCAGCTGGGTAAAAAGACTAAGGTAAAGTTCTTTAAATTTTATTGCAGCTTCAAGATGTTCTCAAAAGCCTGAACCCAGAGAAACTGTTAACCCTGGTAAGCCCAAATAAAGTAATTAAAACTAAATATAGTACATTGTTCAACCATATATTGATTTCTAATATTACTATTACAGAGTGGGCCTAACACAGACAGTGGCTTGACTGCCAAGGAAGCAGTATTTGAGGGCATTGATGAGTAAGTAAAAAAACCTTTTATAAAACTGGAAACTACTGATTTTTGTTATTGTTTGTGGAGTGTACCTAATCTAGCGAAAAAAGACATGTTTTCAAAAGGTTGCCCAAATTGTCTCCTATAAGAATATAAAAGATGCTATGGATGCTCTAAGTTTGTTAAACTCTGAATTCTGATGGTACAATATGTTATACCTAACAATTAATTGGGGACACATGCCATCTGTTTATAATATTTCTATTCAGTTAAACAATCAATTACACTGATAAAGGGGGTGGGTGATGTGTAACTAGTTACACTCATAGCAGTTCTCATGAATAACTCCATTTTTGTTTGTACTGAGATGAAGGCTACAAGAGGCAATTAACCTTGTGTTAGCAAGTAAACTCAGATAGGTTTTTGGTATAAGTGGGCCTTAACAATCGTGGAATAAGGGGTACTGCACCAACCTCAAATAAATTTGTCTTTTGGGCAAGGGAGGAATTCGATGTCTTCAAATGAATATTCAGGAATGGCGATTCAGAGGTCAATATGTGTACCACCAACAATAATTTAAAGTACATACAAAACCCACAATTAAAAAAATATCGCTGTGTTCATTAATAAAATTAATAAGGTTCTCTGCATTCTAATTATAAAAGTTTTTTTTATTATTTTTCCAGATTCAAAGTTGACAATGAAACATTATTCCCTATCATTGCAGAGCTGTGAGTATCTCATAATTAATCTATAATAATAATAATTATTATGTGATAAAGTATTGCTTAATATGTAATATCTATGTATTGAAAGAATTTTATCCTTAAACTCAGCTTATGTAAATTCAGTTATCACTGTTATCAGCCTTATCAGGTGATTGCTTTTTTATTCCTATGCTAGGTACATAAGTAATAGGATTCCATATCAATGTAATTTAAAGAACAATTGTTGATGTAATTGTCTATTGTATTTATTTAACAATGTGAAAAAGAGTACCTAACCTTAGCAATTAAAAGCTAAATAATATTACTATAAACAATACAGTTGTACCTATATTATTTAATGTTTTATAGATCTTTTTGATATTGTTTATGTGCATTTACGATATAATTTTATAGGTTTTCATAAGACATTTAATACAAGTCAGTAGGTACTCACCATCTACATGTATATTTTTATTTCAAATTACAATTGAATATAACTAGGTATTTATAATATTATGGGCTAAAAATAACTTAACTATAATGTTAAAGTGGAACTGATATTCCATTTTCAATTTAGAAAACAATAACGGTTTTCATTTCCTCCAAATATGTACAGTCATTTCTCCAAGATTTTGAGACATTGCCAAAAATTATGGTAGCGGCAAAGCCCACGCTTCGGCGTCCTTACATCTCTCATTTCCACATAAACAGAATAACTAAAACATTGAGTTCATTGACCAAAGATAGTTCATCGAATTCTGGTCATTGCCTCTTTTTTTTATTCGCTCGATATTGTCTTACTAACGAATCGATTTAGAACAAATAACTGACAAAAAGCAAGTTTGTCTGTACTATCCATGATACCAGGCACGGATATAGGGGGGGGGGGTGCAACGGGGTCAATTGCCCCCTTCTCCCCTCCTGGGCCAAGACCAAACTAGTGGTATGAATGGGCAACAGAAAATTTATCTCCGATGCAGGGCACTAAAATTTTCGAGCTCTACATTCTTATACTTTTGAAGAATGGTCAAAATCTGATCTACTATACTGTAGATATACCTAGTAGATCAACTGTCCTAAAATTTTCGAGCTCGCTTCGCTTCTCTTAACCACAATGGTTTCCTAGTTCGCAATTCATTAAACATCCTACTAAAAAACAAAACTAAGGAGGTTTTTAATTGATACGATCCGAAAAGCAAGAACAGCATTTTTTTCAACGACACCCCTAGACAGCCATTTGCCCTCCCTGAGCAAAATTCTGGATCCGCGCCTGCATGGTACTGCGAATACCTGCTTACTACTTATATTTTTATGGAATACTAGCTGTTCCCCGCGGCTTAGCTCCCGTGGACCACCCCACAGGACACGTTTTCGGGATTAAAAATTAGCCTATGTCACTCAGGAATAATTCAGCTTTCTATTGGTGAAAGTATTTTTTAAATCGGTCCAGTAGTTTCGGAGCCTATTCGGTACAAACAAACAAACAAATCTTTCCTCTTTATAATATAGAAGATATAGTATAAAAGATATGCGCTATAAAGCAGTAGTTGTCCACTACATTTATTTTATATTAATAGAAAACTGTACTGTATCGTTATCTGGAAACTATGCCTATCTACCCTACTTATCATCTATGTATTCTGATAGCCACGCAAACATGTGTGAAATAATAAACTGTTTGTACTTTGTGCAGGCGCGTTATCAAGACCCCGGAGGAAATTGAAGTTTTGCGATATGTGTGCAAGATATCTTCAGATGCTCATAAACAGGTAATTATGCTTTTAATTCATCATCTTTTCAGCCGAAAGACGTCCACTGCTGGACCAACCCCAAGCGTCGCCACACTGATCGGTCCTGTGCGTGCTTTTAATGACTTACTCTTTTTAATTAGATTTCCAAGCAACTAGTTAACCTCTTTCAGTACAGACAAGGACTAATTATGACTCCCTAGTAGAAATTTCCCACTCTGAAAGGCCAATTAACAGAAATACTTGTTTTTAAAATAAATATATAATATTTAATTCTCCTTTTTAGGGTTCTGTACCTAAAGGGTAAAAATAGCACCTTATTACTCAGACGCCGCGGTCCGTCTGTCTGTCTGTCTGTCGCCAGGCTGTATTTCATGAAGCGTGATAGCTAGGCAGTTGACATTTTCACAGATGTTGTATTTCTGTTGCTGCTATAACAACAAATACTAAAAACATTAAATTAAATATTTTAGTGGGGCTCCCATACAACAAACGTGATTTATTGCCGTTGTTTGCGATAATGGTACGGATAACAATTTAAAGAAATATGTCTGTCCCTCTCTACGACAACGCCGTTTTCTATGGCAGATATATGGGCATCGTGCCATCTGACGTCATGTGGCACGTCAGACTTCTCTTTCTAATTCTCTACTTTGACGCTTTACTTCGTCTCTAATCGAGATACTTAAAAAAAAAAAAAAAATTTTTTACTATATTTATTAAACACTAGATGTCCCACGCGGTTTCGCTCCCGTCAACTGGCTACCAACCTACCCTACGTACATGAATGTTGCGTAACTTTAACCGCTTACACAGCGCACGCAACGGAAGCTGTCAAAAAAGAATATTTATTACCGTTTTTGCACCATTTTTCATTTATACTCCTTTAGGCTCCTATTGGTCGTAGCGTGATGTTATATAGCCTATAACCTTCCTCGGTAAATGGACTATCCAAAACAATAAAAAAAAAACAATTCCACTCAGAAGTTCCTGAGATTAGCGCGTTCAAACAAAAAATCTCTTAAGCTTTATAATATTAGTATAGGTTTCATTTAGAAAATATAAAAATTACATGCATACTCCCTACTCCAAAATGCCTTGTTGTTCTAGTACTCGCAAACGCTAGATACTGCTGACTGCTATGCATGTGGTGCCGAGTTAGATTCCAGGATAGAACAATGTGCTATTGGATGTCTCCATCTAAAAATTCTCATCCCGGAATTTACTTGTGCCGGTTGATGACATAAGATCGAGCCCTAATACGCGGAACTAGGGTTGCTATCTCTAAAATCTGCCAACCAGGACAAGAACCGTGAATACCCAGGATTTTGGAGCTTGCAACCCGGACATTTGATCAGAGTATTTGTTCTAACTACTCAATAGAATAAATAGACATGCACTCTCGGGGGATTTGCCGTAATTTTTGAAGAGTTCCGTTGAATATCTCCAAACTTCTTCATCAGAACTTTACCTATTTAAATGGGACCAATTCAGGATCATACCCTTCCAAACAAAAATAAATTTTAAAATCGGTCCACAATTGACGAAGATTTCGGTGTAAAATTGCCTTTGGTAAAACCCGGACTACAAATAATACCCCGCCCGGACGCTCCCCGGACGCCTTTTAAACTAGGACAAATCTGGGGAAACCCGGACGGATGGCAACCCTACACGGAACTTACAGTGTCTCAAGACGAAAGTCCAGTTTGTGTTGCCAGTGATAACTTACGGGACAGAGACGTGGTAGCTCAAAATGGGCCTCATCGGAAGGCTAGGGAAGGAAGAAGGAAGTCACCCAAAGAGCAATGGAGAGAGCTATGCTCGGAGTTTCCTTGCGTGAGCGAATCAGAAATAAAGACATCCGCAAGAGGACCAAGGTTACCGACATAGCTCGTAGAATTGCCAAACTTAAGTGGCAGTGGGCAGGGCACATTGCTCGCAGAACGGTTGGGGCCGAAAAGTTTTGGAGTGGCGACCGCGTAGGTACCGGAAGACGCAGCGTTGGAAGGCCTCCCTCTAGGTGGAGAGAAGACCTGGTCAAGGCTGCGGGAGTCCGGTGGATGCGAAACGCATAGGACCGATCAGTGTGGCGACGCTTGGGGGAGGCCTATGTCCAGCAGTGGACGTCTTTCGGCTGAAATGATGAAACATGCAATTGAAAGTGGTTGTAATAAAGGTGCATCTCTGCTATACGGTGAGGAAAGGCGTGATGTTTTGTTATTTTTAATTCCAAGAGAATTTTTCCCACCAGGTGATGCTCTATGCCAAGCCCGGCAGAAAAGAGTACCAGTGCGAGTCAGTGTTCCTAGACCACTGTTACCGCGTGGGCGGGTGTCGGCATGTGTCGTACACGTGTATCTGTGGCTCGGGCGACACGGGAGCTACGCTGCACTACGGACACGCCTCCGCGCCCAACTCTAAGATGATCAGCGATGGTGATATGTGGTGAGTATTGAGGAGTTACTAAATCTATAATATAAAAATGAACCGCTAAATGTGTTGCTAAGCTCAAATCTCGAGAACAGCTGAATCGATTTCGCTAATTCTTTTTTGTTATTTGTTATTGTTACAAGAAAGGTCCTTATGAAAAATAAATTGCTACCTTACCTACATAGGTATGTAGTTAGGGTAGGGTAGGTAGATTAGGGTAGGTAGGTTAGGGTAGGGTAGATGTTGTAGTTGTTTGGTGTTTTTATGGCAAAACAAAGTTTGCCGGGTCAGCTAGTTCATAATAAATCTGTAGAATTGACATTTTTGTAAATCGATATTAATGCCAAAAAAAATAGCCAGGGTGTTAGGGATAAACAACAAACCCATTTATAGCATTACCAGCATTTTTTGAACTTTTGTTTGTTTATCTGTTTAGTTGTGCACGCATCACGTAAAATGTACGAAACCAATGTAGATAACTTATATACATAAAAAATGTGCCTAACGTAAGTATTAATTAGTTTGTGTTTGTTTCATCGCGATCGGTTCACTCTATCAAAGGTTAGATGAATTTAAAGTGTTCAAGGAGTAAAATATCACAACACACGCAATTCAAATAGGACAGTTGAACTCCATATTCGATAGATGGCGTTGTGCATTAATTGACGTTATATTCTGAATGGAGGTGTTAAGATTCACCGCAAAAGAATGACCCTAGAAAAAATATTGGTTGGTAGGTTGGGTAATTGATAAGGCAAGTAGAGTAGGGTGAAAGATAAGTATAATAAGTAGGAAGGTATGTAGGGTTCGGTAGGCAGTTGACGGGAGCGAAGCCTCGGGCACAGCTAGTTAATATTAAAAATCTAAAAGAAAATCTGTCTGTTTGTAACCTTTTCACGCCTAAGCCTTGAACCGATCTAAATGAAATATAAGAAAGCTATGGCACAGATAATATAATACTAGCATACAGATGCCTCATCCCATACAAAGAAATCGTGCCGACATAACTAGCATTTTTCACCTGAGTATACCGATTATTTTTTGTAAATCGATCGCGTTCGGTTCCGTTCTACGGCGATAGATAGATCACCATCTATATCCGTGGAACGGAACCGAACGCGATCGATGTAAAAAAAATAATCAGTACAGTACGTCGGCACGGTTTCTTTGTATGGGATGAGACATCACTGGCTATGGCCAGATACACACTTCACATAGAATAGTTTTTACGCGGGCGAAGCCGCGGCAGAAACTAGTAAAAAATTATGTTCTCAATGACCCAGACCTCCTTCTCTAGTTGTTATTTTTGTGTCAATGTTGAAGTAGAAGATATCATTGTCACGGGGTCTCATTGCTAAGAAAGAAAATTTGGTTCAAATAAATCTCACTAGATGGTGCGATATGCACCTCGATCTGTTATTGAATGTGTGTAAAATTAACATTTTCTGGAATTGAACACAATAATTGTATGTTCTTGTTTAATCAACACTCCTAAGTAAAAAATTATGGAATATTGGGCTCTTAATTCACATTTGAAAGATTATTAGACGCATCATTTAAAATTGATGCCAATAGATGGCGCATTTTTAAATTTCTGAGGCATTCCCCTCGATTGTTAAAGTTTGCATTTTAACACATTTTGGTGCAAAAAATACTGTAAAAACGTGCAAATAAATACTAGAAAACAAACCTTCACTGTATTTAAAGAAAAAAATATTCACGAACCTAGTAAACCCTTTTACTTGCAAGTCGCAGCTAACACCATCTATCTATCACCGTGAAACAGAACCGAATGCGTTCGATGTACAAAAAATTGCCAGAATAAGCAGTCGAAAAACACTAGTTACGTCGGCACGGTTTCTTTGTATGGGATGAGGTATCTGTGTCATTGTATAACTGCCTCTTTCACTCGTTTCCGTTTGTCACATCGTCCTGTCTCGCTTACTCTATGTAGTATACTCGATGACAAACTGTTTCTTGTGCAATGGTTTGCAGAGCCAACTTCAGACACAAAGATCCGCTGATACTATACACACAAGTCAATAAATAAAATAATAATATATTAATGATTGCAGCTTGTTCGATATGGGCGGCAACTACGCGGGCTATGCCGCAGACATCACTTGCTCGTTCCCGGCCAACGGCAAGTTCACGGAAGACCAGAAACTCATCTACGAAGCGGTGCTGGCTGGAAGAGATGCTGTTATCAGGTAATAGAAGAACTTAAAAAAAACTTCTATAACAGTTTTTAGAGTATGATGATACACAGCTGAATAAAATTCAAAACCTTAGAAAATTTACTGTTAATTTTTAGGGTTCCATACCCAAAGGGTAAAAACCCGTTTTTACCCTTTGGGTACCTCATGAACCGTGATAGCTAGACAGTTGAAATTTTCACAGATGATTTTCATGGTAATAAAAAGTACCAAACGGCAAAAAAAATCACGTTTGTTGTATGAGAGCCCCACTCTCATACAACAAACGTGATTTTTTGCCGTTTTTTGCGATAATGGTACGGAACCTTTCGTGCGCGAGTCCGACTCGCATTTGGCCGGTTTTTTTTGGTATATCTCTCTATTTACTTTGGTACTTTTTATTACCATGAAAATCATAGCCAGAGGGCTTCTCATAACAATTCCAACAAGTCTAAACAAGACTGCCATCATCATATCAGCCGAAAGACGTCCACTGCTGGACATAGGCCTCCCCCAAGCGTCGCACATTGACCGGTCCCGTGCTTCTCGCATCCAGCGGATCCCCGCAACCTTCACCAGGTCATCGGTCGTCCTGGTGGGAGGCCTTCCATCGCAATATATTCCGGTTCGACTGGCATACACTGTTTTATTGAAAAAAACATACTTATCATTGAGTGTTCCAGTAGCCATCTGTCGTCTTCTTCATCAATTCCACTTCACCAAATGATACTTTCTGAGTGCAAATGCTTGCCATGTTGATGAAAATACTAAAATCGCTATATGTATGCTTATAAAATTTGAGGAGTTCTCACGATTTTCATGGGATTCCCTCATCAGATCCTGACTTAGTGACAATGGAACCACATTGAAAGTAAACTCATTCAAACAAAAAAATAATTTTCAAAATCGGTCAATTATTGACGGAGTAATCGGTGAAAATACATGCAGTCGAATATAGAACCTCCTCCTTTTTGGAAAGTCGGTTATAAAGGGTCTACAAGTACCTACGACCTGAAAAAGTGCAATGAAATATGAACTTTAGCATATATGGCATAGAGTAAATTGTTGCAAACTACAATTATCTGAGATTATGTATTGAAGACTTGGTTGTCTTGTAAGATGAGAATGATTCAAAGATATTAATTTTATCAGGGAAGCTAAGCCCGGAGTACTGTGGACGGACATGCACCTCGCGGCCAATAGAGCAATGCTCGACCACTTGAAGAAAGGAGGCCTCCTTAACGGTAGCGTTGAAGACATGATCGCGGTAAGTAGCTTGTTTATTTACTTGGACTCTTGGACCTTAGTTTATTGGTTTTACCACATCATCGCTAACCATCAGGTGAGATAGTGGTCAAGCGCGAGCCTATCTATAATAAAAAAAAAAAAAAAATTTCGTTGTGTAAAAATAATAATGCATTTTTTCTGCTGGAAATAATTTTTTGTTTTAACTATGCCATCTTGGCTTGCATTGTTATTGCTGCTGTAGATGGCCGTTGTGTGGATGACCTAACAAACCCTAGCAAAAAGGTCTACATGGTACTTCTTACTAGAGATGGGGAATGAACCCGGATATTGGGTTTAAATCCAAATCTTGCCTATCTATACAGATGGGTAAACAACTTAGTTTAAACCAGGCTTATTGGGTTTAATAAACCCATATTTTGCTCATCTCTACTCCTTACTTCAGCAAACAATCTCATTTCCGCCAGTTTTTTTTTGAATTGTCAGAGTTTCAGAAGAAATGTCATACTTCAGTGCTTTTTCTCCACAGAATGGCATCCACGGCATTCTCCAACCGCACGGTTTAGGCCACCTGTTAGGCTTGGACGTGCACGACGTAGGAGGGTACCTGCCGCACTGCCCGCCGCGCCCCACGGGACCTCTCGCCAGGCTGCGCACTGCTCGACCACTGCTCGCCAACATGACGCTCACTATCGAGCCTGGCTGCTACTTTATACCGAGGGTAAGTGTAATACATGGCACTTCTTAGCGATCATCTCGCTGAAAATCTTAACTCAGAGTTAAGGTAAAAGTCCTAGAGGCCAAATCCCCAAATGGTGGTCCAACCAACATTTTGGAATTTGGCAAATATCGTAGCATCTGCAGATACCTATCAGCTCCGCACGGCACCAAGGTGCTGATCACAACAGATGGAGAAAAACCGTTGACAAGTTGAAACAGAGTGAGATTCTCAGCAGTCTTACATCAGAATAACACATACGCTATAATTATTTATAAAGATATTGGAAGAAGTACTAATACCACGCGGGCGACAGCTAGTCTATCATATTTTTTTTAATTCTTAGCCTGTCGATGACAAATATAAAATATATATATTTTCGGCCCAGAATACCGCTACGTAACACCATTCGGTGACGCAGTTATAAGGTCCTCGCACGTACAGGTGACAGGGCATGCTGCGCACTCCGAGAAGTGGGCTTTGGTCTCCAGAGAGATGCCGCACAAGCACTGAAAGGCTCGTGCCATCGAAGAACCCCCACAGACCACGACAGCGCGTGCCCAGGCGGAAGGCTCTCTGATAGCTCGAAAATATTATTAGGAGGTTTGAGCTTCTCTCGCCAAAGATAACATCTCGCCGAGGTGGTGTTGCTATCAGATAGATCCACGCAATCAAGAAAATATTTTCGGCTTTTAAATCGCTGGGGCACTAAACTGTAATTGTGCATTGGATAGCGTGGATCGTTTTCTAGTTTCGCCCTTTCTATGCAACCAGGTCTATAGTCCTGCGAATTTCAGGGGGTGGAATGCCGATTAGTGAATACAGCATTCGTACAGGAGTCGGTTCGAGGGAACCAGTGGCACAGATAATATAATACTAGCATACAGATGCCTCATCCCATACAAAGAAACCGAGCCGACGTAACTAGCGTTTTTCATCTGCTAAATCTTGTTATTTTTGTAAGTACATCAATCGCGTTCGATCCCGTGTCACGGCAATAGATGGTGTTAGCAGCGACTTGCAAGTAAAAGGGTTTACTAGGTTCGTGAATATTTTTTTCTTTAAATACAGTAACGATTCGTTTTATAGTATTATTTTGCACGTTTTTACTGTTTTTTTTTTGCACCAAAATGTGTTACAATGCAAATTTTAACAATCGAGTGGAATGCCTCAGAAATTAAAAAATGCGCCATCTATTGGCATCAATAAAATTGATCCGTTCAAATAATCTTTGAAATGTGAATTAAGAGCTCAAAATTCCATAATTTTGTACTTAGGAGTTGATTAAACAAGAACATACAATTTTTTTGTTCAATTCCAGAAAATGTTAATTTTACACACAATTATTTTTGTGTGATTTGAATTTTGTGTATACGTCGCGCCATCTAGTGAGATTTATTTGAACCAAATTTTCTTTCTTAGCAATGAGACCCCGTGCCACTGGTAATCCGGATCGTCTCATTTAGAGCCGTATCCACTAATTTGGAGTGGGCAGATTGACTACATACTGGACTAGTATATTCACCAAACTTTTTTATTGACAGCTCTTAAATAATGCTAAGAACAACCCAGCGCAAGCCAAGTTCTTCAACTGGGACAAAGTGGACAACTTCCGCGGCTTCGGCGGCGTGCGCATTGAAGATGACGTTCTTATTACTGACGCTGGAGTTGAGAACCTTACCTTTGTGCCCCGGACGTGAGTTACTATTGTGTATTGTACTTTTTTACTACTATTGTGTAGGTTACCAATTCGAAAGGGAACTAAATCGCGAGACTATGAACTTATCTATACTTCGTAAAAGATGGCTTGATCTCTTCGACATATGTCAAACTGACGTATACGTTATTGTTAGCCTGTCAAGCGCTATTGTCACTGTCTTAGATAAAGTACCTATAGATAGAGCCTTAAATGAGCTGGATTGATAAAGCTAGATGGCTAATTGGCAGCTCCATGTAAATAATAAGGACAAAAGATGATTTTTTGTCTTTGTTACCATGGCCGGTTTCTGTTGTTTGTCAAACTCTAATACAATGGCAGGTTTGACAAACAAACTCGGTTTTGTTTGATTTTCTGTGATTTCGTGTTATTATGTGTTAATTAAGGAATTTGGGTTATTAATAGATAATAAGTGTCAGTGCGATGGTGGGTTGTAGTGTTCTTATTGTAACACCAGAACTAACTATTGCTGTCTCATGTGCGGCCACGCCAGGGCTTAATCTATAGGTACTTTATCTAAGGTCACTGTATTGATACTGACAGCTGTCACAGAGATCAAGCTATCATTGAAGTATAGCGACTGGTCCACTTGGACCAGACCACTTGGTCAAAACAACTGAGCACCCGAAATGTCAATGTCACTTTGACGTTGGGCTCTCGCTATTGGCTCACGATGAGAACGCGGGGTGCCGCGCGGGTATTCGCTAGTGGGGTCTTTTGATATTTTGGGTGCACAGTTATCTTGACCGTGCTATAGACATAGACTTTCTCACCTACATTATTGATTATAATCATTAGTCAGGGAAAAAGTTCAGTGATTTAAAGCTACACTACCACTGAGTATCAAAGCCTTCTATTTTTTATACTGGTAACATGCACAGTTTCTGTGCACCAAGGGAATAGAGAGAATTCAACACACCCAATAAACAACCATAAATAGCATGTCTAACGCAAGGACTCATCAGTACCAATCTAGTGAAAATTATAAAAAAGGTACAGGATGTAGATTTTTTCGAATTTTTAATAAGAATTAGTAAAAAAAGCAAATTTTCTCATAAAAACACAAAATAAATTATAACTCTGCAGGGGTTGACCTTAAGGCCCTCCCATAGAACATTTTTTTGCAGCTGATGGCCCCATCTAGCCCCTAGTTGCGTTTGATCCACGACTTTTTGGCCTCAGCTAAGTTTTACCCAAAGTCTAACAAACTCCTAGGCTAATCACGAAAATTATCGTAATCAAAATTCAACTAACTGAGATGTTTTGTCTACAGTGTTGCCGAAATCGAAGAACACATGGCGAATGGTGTTAATTTTAAATAAGTTACTTAACATTACCAACGATATGCTAAATACCAGTTATAAACGTGCAATATTGTAAATTATGTAAAATAATAACTATGAACATATTTATGTAAGTACAAATACATTTTATATGAATAAATCGTTTTATTAATCACATAAATGAGTAAAGCTTTACAAGCTGATTTATTATAGTAAACTAATATCTTTGATGAATATCAATAAAAGTGTGAAGAATCTTCACATATATCTTAAATAATTTTTCATTATTTTGGGTAAAGGCAAACTATTTACAATAGATAAAAACTCTTGAGTGGATTTGACACCGCCACGTTTTTTTCTTATTAAGCTTCTAATTTTGTATCTGCAAAGATGCTTCAAAGATAACACATGATATGGAAGCGACTCTGCAGTTATACTGTTGTCATTGCAGTCTAACATAAGTAAGAGATCACGCTGTACCTGAAAATTTACATGAAATCAGTACTTAAGTCTTATTGAACTATCAATTCAAAGTTAGCATAATTATTATATTCTAAGTAATAGTAGTTCTAATGAGCTGTAATAAGGTTTTCAACTGCTAATTGTGAACATTCTAGCTAAGCCTAATAACAACTTACTTTTTGTGGTATTATGCCTAGAACGCCACTTTCATTTGCTTTTTCTAGGTGATCTCCAGGCTCAATGGAAATGCTATATGGCACCATAATTGGCATTGAAGGAGGATACCAATGTGTTGAAGCATAGAATGCATCAGCAATATGCTCCTCATTGGCTAATTCAGCTGTACTGCAGTAATCTACATTGCAGCCATGCTCTATGAGTATTTTGAATACCTAAAATTGAGAAGCATCATTAAACAATAATATTTCCACTAGAAGAGTGATTGATGTTGGCAATAATTCGAAAACCAGACTGCCCAAAATCCAACATTAAAATAAACAAGTATTTTTTTTAAACAATCTGATTTAAAAATTTTGCCTCAACTTTATAATGAACTTACTTCATGAAAGCATGATGTATTTACATAATGTGCATACACTAGTGGTGGACATACATTAGCTTCAAAAGGATTCACCTCCACTCCTCTCATCAGAAACAAATAAAAGAACTCTCTAAACTTTTCTGGTGACTTATTGTAGATATAGCCACATATATTTAAATATGAATTCAATGGTGCATGTAAGTCATACTTAGGACTATTGTCCCGAAATGTATGGTGGTCTATATAAAATGTTTCAGAAAAACTGAAAAACTCTGGTCCCAGATCACTGCTTAGTAAAACTTCCAATATCTCAAACTTAAAATAATGAGGTTTGCAAGCATTGAAAATTATATTTCTGTTAAGCTTGCCTCTATCTGTTAAAGACAATAAAGTTTGGAATACTTCCGTACTGCAGTCAAGACTCAAGGCTATGTCTATAGCCATTTCCCCGCCATTATTCTTAATATGAGGATCAGCTCCATTCTTTAATAAGAAATATACAATATCATCATTTAGTCCCTGAAGAGCTAGATTTAGTGGCGAATCTCCAAGAGTTGTCACTTGATTGATATCAGTTATAAACGGAAAAAGGGTTTCTACATTAGGGTAGTATCCTTTACAGCAAGCTAAATGAAATGGTGTGAAACGGCCAGGGTCATTTTTAATATCAGGGTCAGCTCCAGAATACAGCAGAGTTACCAAAGCTTCATGTTGGGTGGCTAGAACTGCGTCATGTAAGGGTGTATCTCCATCAGCATCCTGCACGTCAATAATTGCTCCATAGTCTATTAATAATTCCATTAACTCAGTGCTGCCTTGATTACTGGCAATGTGTAGAGGTGTCACTCCCTCTGTGCTACCATAGTTGGCGATATCATCTGCAGAATTAAGCAAGGCAGTCACAGTCCTTAGGGAACACTTGTTTTTACATGCTAAGTACAATGCAGTGTGACCTTCATGAGTCTCAGCTAGCGCTCTACATCGTCGGCATTTCAGTATTAACAAAACGCAATCATAGTTATCGTTGTATGCGGCTTCGTGCAGACATGTCCACCCCCTGTTGTCAACCAAGTTAGGATTTATCTTTTGAAGCAAACGCTCCACGTTAATAACATCATTGTTTCTAGCAGCAAGATTTAGTGCATTCGATGTAGCCGGATTTCGCGAACTAAAATCCATGTTCTAAAATATAGAAAAACACTGGTAGCACCAAATTTCAAAATGTTCTAAGAACCGATTTCACTTGGATTAAAATATCAGACTAGAAAAAGAATATTATTATTAATTTATTGTAGGTATGATAAATAATTCCATCTTATTTAGATAAAAAGGAAGGTAATCTGTTAAATGTAAACATACAACAACAATGAAATGAAACTAACAATAAAGAACCTGCAACCTTTCGATACAATCATTATTTTTCATTTTCACACTCACGGAAAGAGTAAATGTAAATGACACCGTTGACCGTTCTGACAGTGTCACCAAATTTGTGACAAGTGACTTTTAACTGTTATTGATCGGCCGTCATCACAACGGTGTTGCTATCATATAATTTCCCCGTAGATAAAGTACCTATAGATTAATCCTTAAAATGAGCTTGAATGATAGAGCGAGATGGCCAATTGGCATCACCATGTAAATAATAAGGACAAAAGATTATTTTTTGTCTTTGTCACCATGGCCGGTTTCTGTTGTTTGTCAAACTCTAATATAATGGCAGGTTTGACAAACAAACACGGTTTTGTTTGATTTTCTGTGATTTCGTGGTATTATGTGTTAATTGAGACAAGGAATTTAGGTTATTTATAGATAATAAGTGTCAGTGCGATGGTGGGTTGTAGTGTTCTTGTTCTTGTTGTAACACCAGAACTAACTATTGCTGTCTCATGTGCGGCCACGCCAGGGCTTAATCTATAGGTACTTTATCTAAGATCACCGCAGTACCGTCCACAGATAACTATATACTAGTCAGGTACCGTCTGGTATAGTTCTCGCCAAACTTCTGGGCCGCCATGAAGTTTAATTTTAAGAATAAAGGCAAGTAAAAGGTTTTCATGTGTAGTTTGTAAACCTTTTACTTGCCTATATTCTTAAAATTTTCTAGGCTAATAAAATTGTCCGTTAAACAATTACTTTTATCATGAAATAAAAATGTGTCGGGGTTCTTAAATTTTGAAATTTTACTTGTTGGTTTTCTATTGATAATTTCGGAAATACTTTCGACATAAACAAAAGAACTCGTTTTTAACCTCAGTCACATTACCTGTTAGACCACGTTTCCGAACTATGCATGGCAGTCGCTCATGAATTCAGGGGACCATGGTTCCATGGGGGTTACCATGGACGTCGGCGTCGGCGGGATTATTTTCAGCTCCACATAACTTACTTATGTTCTTCAGGGTCTTTAAGCTTTTACATGGGGGAGGCAGACAATTTTACGCAAGAATGCAAGAGCGAGTGAAACGAGCTCGGAAATGACTAACTAGATTTCCTTTGAAATGCACGAGCAAGTAAAGCTAACTTAATCAGAGCATGTTTTTTTTTGTTTTCTATTGATCATTTCGGAAATACTTTGACATAAACAAAAGAACGCGTTTTTAGTGTTCTGTACCCAAAGAGTAAAAACGGGACCTTATTACTATGACTCCGCGGTGCGTCTGTCCGTCTGTGACCAGGCTGTATCTCATGAACCGTGATAACCGTGATAGCTAGGCAGTTGAAATTTTCACAGATAATGTTTTTTTTTCTGTTGCCGCTATAACAACAAATATTAAAAACGTGTTTTTATTGACATTTTTTGCGATAATGGTACGTAACCCTTCGTGCGCGAGTCCGACTCGCACTTTGCCGGTTTTTAACCTCACAGTCCTTACCTCAAGTCACATTACCTACTCCTTACAAATAGGTTAAATGTCCTAAGCATTACTCACACTATAGGTACCTACTCTTTACTTTGTGGCTCAGTATTCTGAAACGTTTGGGTTTTTGTCTATTATTTTAAATGTATGTTTTTGTGTAATCCAGGCTCTTGAAAGCTTGAAGAATTGTGGTCGGTCACAAAAGCCTTCAAGCTGCTGGTTGAGTGTTGATAGTTCCATAAAGCTCGTAGCCGACTTATACGACACCGCTCCCATCCGGCAACAATTCTATAAAAATAATGTTCATTGAAATGTGAGCTTCAGGGCGTCCTCTGTAGCCATACTTTACATTGACAACACAAATTAGCAGACAGCTCACTGACAGCGATACAGAAGCTTACTGCCATTGTACCATTCGATAGTTGACGTCTCGCATAACTTTCAAGTGTTTTTTAGGGTTCCGTACCCAAATGGTAAAAAAGAGATAAATAAAAAACTTTTTAACAAGAAAACAAACCGACTTCCAAAAAACACTGCAATACGAAAAATAACTTTCTTTTCCGAAGTCGGTGTCGAAATACGGAAAACAATAGGTACCAAAGACACCGACTTTTTAGTTTTGATAGGTACTTCCAATTGCCATAAAATTCATTTATAGCCAAAGTACATCTCATGGCGATTCCAATAAGCCCATAGACGACTAGGATACATTGTTTAATTTCGGAGTACCAGTGCCTACCTGCCGGCTTCATCATCAGATCAGTTCGATGGTACCATTTTCATCAGCACTATACTTAGCAATAAGGAATTCTATTGACCATCTGTGGTCTTCTTCACCAGTTCCACTTCACCAAATGTTACTTTCTGAGTGCAGATGATTGCATTGTTGATAAAAATACCAAAATCGCTATATGTATGCCTATAATATTTGAGGAGTTCCCTCGATTTCTCCAAGATCCCATCATCAGATCCTGACCTGATGACTATGGGACCAACTAGGAGGTATACCCTTTCAAACAAAAGAAGAATTTTCCAAATCGGTCCAGGTCTTACAGTAATCGGGGAACATACATAAAAAAAAAGATTCCGACGAATTGAGAACCTCCTCCTTTTTTTGAAGTCGGTTAAAAACGAGATATTATTACTAAGACTCGACGATCCGTCTGTCACCAGGCTGTATCTCATGAACCGTGATAGCTAGACAGTTGAAATTTTCACAGATGATGTATTTCTGTTGCCGCTATAACAACAAATACCAAAAAACAGAATAAAATAAATATTTAAGTGGGGCTCCCATACAACAAACGGATTTTTTTGCCGTTTTTTGCGATAATGGTACGGAACCCTTCGTGCACGAGACCGACTCGCACTTGGCCGGTGTTTTATATAAAATATTTAAAACAATAAGTATTTAGATGTTGGAACATATATTTTTATTCAAAGCATTTAAACTTCCGATTCATACAAAATTGTACAAAAACAAATATTCACTTAATAATTTTATTTAGATACCTCGATATAATTAGGTATATTTTTTGTATCCGGCTACAGCTTATCAAAATTTGAAAAATCGCGGTTGCCATCCTAGCCATGGCCAAACTTAACTAAGTTAAAGCGCTGTAAGTTTAAAATAAAATAAATAAATCACTCAAAAAGTAAGGAGAATTTTCTAGTTACTTAGCTAAAAAAGATAAAAATTTAACCTAACAAAGGCAACTTGTGATATTTTTATCTGTAAAATTATTATATCCACTAGGACGATGTTAATGTAGAGATAGTTGGTATTTGATCCACAAAATATTATGGATAAGTTCGGTTTTATAATAGATCAGACAACGAGTTATCAAATCTTAATCAAAATTAACTAAATTAAATCTTTCAAATAAATTCAAGTAAAAGTGGAATACGCCAGCGATCCATTCACTCGCAAAATAATAAGTTGACACTAAACTCAAAAAAGTGTCGTAATCACGTCAAGATCATGGCAGTCAATGTTAGGTATACTATAAAAAACTTTACCACATATATTGTACGTGGTAAAGTTTTACCATCAACTCGCATAGTCTTTCGCCAAAGCCTAGTCTTTTCTTCAAGCAATATCTAGCCTAATATTAACAATTATTTATTTAATTTAGCACTATTGGGCGCAGTGCCGTTGGGGAATTTGAGAGGAGACATCGCTGGTTTAACTCGTGGTAGAGAGTTGGCGCGGGGTGATCGGGGAGAAAGAGGCGAACGGGAACATCGCGCCGCCGGGTACGGTCGCGGTCTCAACTCTTCAGCACTGCGGAATGTATTCCGGGCTACTCTTCGCCGATACAGTGACGTCACCGTCGATTCTTGCAACAGGCAACTGAAGACACATAAAAACAAAATATTTCAAAATGTTGCTGTAGCTAATAGTGAATTCGGCAAACTACGAAAACACCTTGTTTATTGGAATACTTAATCGCAAATAACAGTATCTACCTGAAACTTGGTAGTGCATGCAAATATATCACGAATCCGACGTACGGACCGCGAATCTGGGTCTTCGGCAATAAAGAAAACGACTGAGAAGGAGGAGGAAACAAGATCAGGGTATAAATTGGTAATAATTAGGTACAGAAAACTGGAGGAAGATCGGTTAGAGAAAGCAGTGTTATGAAAATAGTAGATTTACCACACCTTACGGGGTTGCATTTAAGACTCACTTTTCTAAATCAGTAAGTTGTTGCTTAGGGGTGGACGCGGCGACGGGGCGGGCGCGTCCTAGTTTAGCTCGTGTGTTCTGTAGCATCTGCTGTGTCACTAAAGGCTGTTGTGTTGGTTTTGAGCGGACTGGATTGTCCTGGAATACGATTATGAAATTAATACCATGAATAATATTCATCTGTGGTTCATACTTGATAGCTTAACAAAAATCAATAGCAGTGCTTTGTAGCGGACCATACAGTACTCGCCTAACTTCTGGCAGTTGGAAGTTGGCTTACCGATGCGCAAAACAAGGCGCGGTGCTGTTTTTGTATGAGATTTACTAGTGCACCCACTGTAAACAACTTCAGGGCGGCCAAGAAGTTTGGTGGGTACCTACTGTAGGTAGGTGCACATTTTTATATAAATAAATAAAGTTAACTATAACTAGATCGTCCAATATTGGACGGGATCAAGAATAAGTCACTCGAGCTTTTGGGGTTACTAAAACTGAGGTAACTTTCTACTACATCAAAAGAGACACATAAGTTATAGTGAAGCCGGTACCCTTGTCTTCCTCAATTTAACATTTGCTATGTCTTGTGGCGTGATTGTCAGGTGGGGGCCAGGAGCTCCTGGCGGAGCAGATCCACATCTCGGTAAAGTGTGAGCTCGCACGGGTAGCTTTGTCACGGGGGCGTGTACGGGAGGCGGAGGAGGGGGCGGCGGAGGCGGCGGTGGTGGAGGTGGAGCTTGTGACTTCGGTTTAGACGGACTCTCGCGCTTCCTGAAAAAAAAACAGCCTTATGTTCATAATCGGTTTAGACAAGGAATAACTGACCAAAACACAAATCGTAACGTCATTCATATCAATAGCACCAGAGGGAAGTTTTACCTGAGCTTACCCTCGAGTTGTTCAATTTTCTCCATCATCTTTTTCATTCCTTCTTTCAAGCTCTCATTCTCCTGTGATAGCCGCTCTTGCTTCTTATCTACTTCTTCTAAGAATTTCCTTAGCTCCCGCAACTCTTCCGCATTGTTATTGTTTTCTTGGTGAACTAATGGCTCGCGTAGTATGTCAGAGTACAGGCCGGTGATTGATTGGTAGCCCTGAAAAAGAAAGAAAACCTGTGAGGCAATGAAAGTGGCATTGGAAACCTTAATTTAGCACTATAGCGTGCGAGTAAGGAGACTTTATCACGTCTTAACTTAAGGTGTCCCTGAAACGCCATGCGCCATGGTGTCTCATGGCATACGGCGCGGCGTGTTGCCTTCATTTTAGCCCTTTTTACCCGACTGCCGAAGGAGGGTAATGTGTTTATCAGTCAATGTATGTATGTACTTATGTATGTTTGTTCCTATGTGGCGTTCTAGAGACCAAACGCGTTGGCCGATTTTGATGATTCTTACGTCAATCGATTCGTCTTAATCCTGCGAGTGTCACTGGCTACATTAAAATTGGAAAAAACAAAAATGGCGGATTTTGGGCGCCATTTTGGGGGGGGGGAAATATTTTTTTGTTCCAAACCCATCGTGTGGGGAATCAAAATAAAGGATTTTAAGAGGCGATTTCAAAAATATATAACACATATGTTTAAATGTACCTAATTCTAAAAAAAATAACTAAAAAGTTGTAAATAAAAACTTCTTGTTTACGTTTTTTTAGTTTGCTTTTTAAGCAGTCGGGTTTTTTGATTTTTTTAATTAACTTTTTTCGGATTATGTACCACATCTTCTGCTAATTCCCCACAAAAGGTTCATCATTATCATCATCAGCCTTTATAATGATCCCATTGCTGGGACACAGACCTCCTCTCTGTGAGAGGTAATGGGCCGTAATCTATCACGCGGGCCCAGTGCGGGTTCTTCGAATTTTTGGTTTAGGACTTTTTAGTTTCCTCACGATGTTTTCCTTCACCGTTTTGAGAGCAGTGATGATGAAATAATTTACACAAAGTAAAGTGCCTACCTGGGTTCGAACCCACGACCTACGATAAGTAAGTCGCGGCCGTTACCACTGGGCCACCACTGCTCTTACGCCACAAAACGTTACGTTCAAGCAACTGCTCAATCTATGGGTCTTTAAGAGTGAATAGGCTTTTTCTAGGCAAGCTTGCTTTATCATCGACCACATCATCGCTTACTATCAGGTGAGATAGTGGTCAAGCGCGAGCCTATAAAAAAGAAACTGCCAACTCCAACAAACTCCGCTTCAGAAATAGTTCCAGAGAACGCAAGGAGAGCCCGGCAAACATTCTCTAATTTATTCATTAACTGTTTATACAGCCAGTTGTTCTCACGGTCATAATTAATTAAATTTTACAACAATGACGTTAAGTTTAATGACCTCAGATTACGGGACAGTAAAAAGAATAAAGTGCATTTGCATTGAGATGCATTTTTATTAGATGAGTCCCTAAGTTCCTTTGTTCTAACTCATATAAGGTCGGGTGCTAGGTTCACAGAGCCTTTTTGGCGCCATATTGTGGGGGCCCAAATATTCATATAATATTCTAATTAACTGATGAAAAAGTAAGGATAATCGCATCGGCGTAAGTAAAGGTTATTTTTATTCATAACATAAATTATCGCAATCGATTTAAGTACGTACCTAAATACTGACGTAACTTTAAACTGTGCTTCCTAATGCACCGAGATGCACTTGGAAAATTAATGCTACTTAACCTCATTGCAGAATAACACTAAGTTCGAGCTGTTGTTATATTACATAGATGAATTATTGCACCTATTGTTATGTTTACTAAATAACTATTCTGTCAAAAGCTCTAAATAAAAAAAACATACATATTGTTGAACATAGAACCTCCTCCTTTTTGGTAAGTCGGTTAAAAAAGTAAAAATTTAAGCGCTACTAACTACCTTTCTGCCGATCCAAGCACACAGATCCACAATCTTCCACGCTTTGGGCTTGCTGTTCCGGCGATGGCTCCTCTCCTTCCGCGGTGTTCCACCTGACAACATGAACCACTCCATATCACTCAACTGTCCCGTATCTAGAGCACACTCTATCTCTAATTCAACCTTTATGCTGTTCTGTGTGAGAGCACCCATCACTAAACTAGTTTTCAAGAAAACGAGGTTCTACTCAAGTTGCCACTTGTCTGTAAACACACACGACTGACCCAACGTTGTTTTTAAAATGAGATTGGATTGTCCTGTTGTCTCGTCTCGACCGTTAAAGCAAAACTTGAAACGCCGAGATGCGCGCGCGACGATGATGTCACAACTATATTAGCAGCTGACTGAGCCAAGATGTTTGTAATAAAAATAGTTATCAATTGAGATAATAAGTTCAAGTTATTAAACTAACCTCTGGTTAAGTTGTATACTACAGATGACGAGGGCTTTGTCATAGTAATAGCAGTAACGTGGATATTATATTTGTTTGTACTGTACGCGAGTGTACCTATATATTTATTTAATATAAGTTCCTAATAAATTGACACTCAGTATTAATGAGAGATACCTTTCTTTGTCATGCTGAAATCATAAATTCATAAGCGCATACTTAGGTGTAGCCCACAATATATAGGCAAGTATATAATAGGTACTCTCAAAAACTACATAGGGGGAGCAAAAATTATCATAACTACAGTAAGTAGACACATAATGTATTCTTATTATCATTTACGCATCCATAGATTTCATAAGTATGAATAGGTAATGTATTGGAGGCGCGACTGGATTGCGTCACGTGCACAAATTAATTCTCGATATGCAAATATTTATTTTTTGCAAGTGACGTACTGACAGTACAAAGTTTGTAACACAGTAAATTGAATATAAAGGACAACATCCTTTAAATACCATATAGTATATACCAATACACCATTTTTTTTTGTTTTGTAAGTAAAACGTAAGTTACCTGGCGTTGTATTTTCATGATATTTACTGAAACTATTGCTCTTCCGTGACCTCTGAAGCGCGTCTTTAAATAGGTTTGAATCCGATTTCATACGTCTTTTTCTAACTTTGATTGAATGGTTGCTGATAACTGACTTGAATGATATATCCGAATTACTGGAAAGGCAGGAACGAGGTCTATGCTCTAGTTGAGAGTCTGTCAAATCAGATGTGCTGGATGAACAGGATTCTGAACACTGCTTTTTGCAAGGTCGCAATTCCTTGTGCTCTCCATCACTGGAGTTCCGTCTGCAACGTTTAAATCCTAAACACTGTTCAGAATTTTCATTGGATTTTGTTTCTGGTAAATTATAGTCCTTGCTGAAGGAAAGGCTCACGTCAACAAAGCTGCAGTTAACTGGCAGAGTCACAAATGGTTCCGTTTGAGTGGAACTGTCGGTTGAATTCCCCAGCATAGAACTGGGATCGTCACTGGCCATGATGCTCACAAATGGAGGCGTCTTATTGTAATCGTTTTCTTTGTTTTCATGAGATGAAATGAAACTACGATCCCATGACATATTTACTGTGTCCTGTTGAGAGCATTTCCTTATTAATTCTACCGAGTTATCACAAAATTCTCTTCCTTCAGAGGCTTCGACTTCTGACATATCAGTGTCAACAATTATATTTTTTTTGCCTTCTTCCAACGGCATCTTGATAATTTGTTAAGTAAATACTCCTGTAAAAACTTTTTACTAAGGTAAATGTTTCACTTGATTACTAAATCGAATAAGTACAAAATCCAGCAACTTAAAATAGGTATCGTCAGAAATATACGTCTTCAAATCTACAAAATCTACCCTCACAAGCAATTAGAACTACCCACTGAAATAAAAAATCTGGTCCATGTTCAGCATTATTAATTGATGAATATTTGCAGCAATATTTATTGGTTTATCTGTGTTTATACATGTCAGTTAAAGGAAAAAAAAACTTATGATTTTATATAGGTAATTTGTTTGAATATTTCTACAATGCTGAATACTTCTTTGCATGGGGGTGCATGTTTCCGAACGTTCGTAATCAGCTGTTCGCTGAAAGAATTGGTCTTTGTCATGTGTCAAAATGAAATTGACACAACGCGATCGATCAAACGTAAACAAGGCATTATTTTTTTATTAAATTAATTTTGTTTGTTATTTCAATGCTTTTAGGACGTTAATTGTTTTAATAACCGAGTACAATTGCGGGAAAAAAATATTTAATTTATAAAAAATGCGTCATGCTTATAAAAAGAAGATTATTTACTGTGGTGTAATTGTCATTACATTGATAATTTTGCTGCATCCCGATATGAATGCCCGGCGTTCTTACGAGTATATTGAAAAAGATGATATAATTCATAGCCTACATGAAGCTACCACTGACAATTTTACTAGTACCGCTATACATGACTGTGATTATTACGACATTGTACACGATGAAACTACTCTGTCCATTAGTTTAGTTGACGGAGATTTGATAGAAGGCCATAGGATAAAGGAAGGTGGAGAATACGCTCCTTCTGATTGTAAGCCCAAATATAGCACAGCCATTATTGTTCCATACAGGTAAATATCCTCCAACTCTAAGATAACTTTTAATTTTCACCGTAGCGCCGTTCTTCATTAAAAATTACTTCTTATTCTCATAGGGATAAAGCTGAACAACTACGAGGGTTCCTAGTATACATGCACACATACTTCCATCGCCAACATATCCACTATCGCATCTATGTTGTGGAACAAGTGGACTCTCGCCCTTTCAACCGAGCCAAGCTCATGAACATTGGGGCAGTTGCTGCAATGAAAGCAGGATACCCTTGTCTTATACTTCATGATGTAGACCTCTTACCGTTAAGACCTGCTAACTTGTATGCTTGTACTAAAAGGCCCAGGCATATGTCCTCTAGCATTAATAAGTTCAGGTAAGATTTTTAATTATTAGTTTTTTAACATCTTAACTGCCAGTTGACCGACAAACTAGGGCCGAATCTAGGGTTCAGCCGGGCAAATGCCTAGAGTGGCATAAATGAGGGGCGGCCAAACTGAACTAACAGCCTTCTTCATTTCATCAGATAACTTAACTTATTTGTGGGTTCATGTTGTAAACCCTGAATAATGTTAAGTTATTTAACGTGTTTTAAGTAACACGTTAAATAACTTAATATTCATAACCTTGCGAAAATTCTTAGGGGAAATTTTCGAGCTCACTTAGTTTTTACTTCGCTCGAAGTTGTCAAAAAGCGGCTATATCCAATCCGATGGTAAAACCTGCATTATTTTTTAATAGATATATCCTTACCTCCATAAAAGGCGTCATTTTTAAGGGCGGCAAATATTGTCTATTTGTGTGCAACGTATTTGGTAGATTGTGCCCTGTTTGCAACACAATTTTATTTTTGTTTTATGTTGATTAGTCATTTTTTGTTTTAGTTTAGCACATTGCAGCAATGGGTTCGGTTGATAACTTGGAAGAAATGTTTCACACTGATCATTCAAAGCACTTCACTGTTATTATATAACTATTGGTTGTTTTTGTTTGGTAGATTATGAATAGAGGTATTTTTTCACTGCAAAGATTCTGCTTTACTTTTACCACAAATTGCTGTACTTTTATTTTAATACTTGACTAAACTCCATTTGAAATAACATTAGAAATTTCTACAACCCTTTTTTTCAGTCGGTTCAACCGATTTTGTGTTCTATCCTGTAAATATAAGGATAGCATAAAAAGCATCATGTTACCAAAACTAACTGTTTAATACAGCTGCCATTTTCATATCACTAACGCAATAGAAGTCAAAATCGGTTGAACGGGCTGTAAAATGGGATTATATAAATGTCTAATGTAAATGGAGGCATACCTATTATTTGTTCCTAACTCAACTTGCTAAAATTTCAGATTCGTCCTGCCATACTTAAACCTGTTTGGTGGAGCAATAGCAATTGTATCTAAGCAATTTAAAGCTGTAAATGGAATGAGTAATGAGTTTTATGGCATGGGCGGCGAAGATTTTGACTTGTACTCTCGCTTAGAAGCAAATGACTTGAAGATATGTAGGTTTCAACCAGATACCAGTCGTTATCATATGGTCTCTTCTGAGGCTGAGAGAAAGATGTAAGTTTTTTTTTTCTAACAAAGTATAGTATAGACCATGTTTGCCCTGACAGATGACCCTGCAATAGTACTACTCTATGTATATACTCCTATGTGCAGAATTGGTCCACACTAACACGTAACAGACAGGCCACTTTTCTCCTCTCTGTTACGTGTTAGTGTGGACCAATCACCATAGAAACAACTACGAGTAGCTGTTCCCTGCGGCTTCGCTCCCGTGGGCCACCCCACAGGTTTCGGGATTAAAAAATAGCCTATGTTACTCAGGAATAACGTAGCTTTCTATTGGTGAATGATTTTTTTAAATCGGTCCAGTAGTTTCGGAGCCTATTCGGTACAAACAAACAAATCTTTCCTCTTTATAATATTAAGTATAGTATATACAAATTGTTTGTAAGAGACATTATAAATATGAAAAACCTACATTTATATTTATATCGATAATTTCTGAATTGAGAATTCGGTATCAAGAATATTACCCTATTTTAATGGCAAATCCTGACAGGTTTTCAGCCAAAAGTAGAGTTTGGGCAATAAACGACTTCAAATTCTTAGTTCTAAAGCCAGGATTTAATTCTTTAATCTGTGCATGTGTGAAGTGCTCGTAATCAAACCAATTCTTTATAAAGAGATGGTTACAAACAAGACCTGATGTATGAAGACACAAAATTTATAGCCGTAACACACGCTCGGATTTGGTACGGACGGACCACGAATATGGTACGCTGCCGTACCATATCCAACCGTGGGTAGTGTGGTCCGCCGGACATTATTATTATTAATTGAGTCCGCCTCGGTCCGCTTGTTTGCACATCGGATGTGTGTGTGTACGGTTGTCGGTTGGTTGGGCCGTACCAACTACGACCAGCATTGAAAAAGTCCTCGATTTATGGGAGATCTACTGATTTTGGTTATTGTCGCCCGATATCCCGACAATTTTTACATACATTCAAATAATAGTCATACATAATAATTAAAAATAATATTCTTAATACGACAACACTAGGATTTGGTAGGCGGAGTTGGTCCGCCGAACCAGATCCGGTCGTGTGTAAGCGAGAACAGATTTGTGGGCGGAGTTAGTCCGCCCGTACCATATCCGGGTGTGTTACGGCTTTTATCTTACGCATGTTCCAGAACACAGACAACCTCACCTAGATCGCACATAGGTAACTTTACACTTTCCTCACCCTTCCACTTGCTTCTATATTTGACCACAATTTCACTGAATATCTGACTTTCAACTTAGTTTTGGCATAAACACTTTTAACTTTAAAAACAAATTCTTATTATTGATTTTAAATTTTATCTGTGATTTTGAATTTTAATTTATTTTTAAATATTATTTATTTATTTTCTTACTATAATTTTTGTTTTCAGGGGCCAAAGAAAAAAGGTGAAAGGTTTCACCAAGGAAAAGATGGCTAAAGATGGCCTAAGTTCGTTACAGTACACAGAGGTCGCCACCGTCCTTCATCCACTCTTTACCCATATCATGGTTGACTTGTAGCATATCATATAATAATACCCTATTATTTTGGTATTTAACTAAATGTAAACACAAACTACCCACTTAGCAATTCTCACAGAGGATATAATTAGCCTATAATGTCAATAACCCCTGCTGGGTCAACCGCGTAGGTCATCCTGGAATGCAAGCCTGTGGTTTCCCAACGCGCACAAATTCGCTGAACAGTGTGGTCGCTCCGAGAAGCCGAGCCTCCAAGAAGCATCTCTGCTTCAGGGCTGAGCTTTGCCGGGCCCTCCACACACATCGGACCAAACGGGAGTCTATAAGGCTTAGCAAGCATTACGGTTTTTAGTCGTGCGGGTTTTATTCGCACAATTTTTTATCCGCGTACTGAATCATAACTAAGACGCACTACGTATAAAATACCGCGCGAATTTAATCCGCGCCGCGGTGTGGTGGATTCTGTGGCAATACAGAGATTTCTTGCGGATTTTTACCGCGTGTTTTTTTTACCGCAAATGCGTTCAGCATACAATTCCATATGAAGCAGAATTTGAGTGCTAAACCTAATGTCAACTATCTCTATGCTGGAACTCAGCTCAGGCCTCCTCTCTGTGAGAGGGAACGGGCCGTACACAACTACATGTGCCCAGAGTGGGTTAGTGTATAAGTTTACATTCATCCTAAGACCCACTCTTTCGGAAGCTCGATGATCTCAGTAGAGCTTCCGATAGAGTGGGTCTTAGGATGAACATGGACAAAACCAAGGTAATATTGAATGCCCAAGTTATACCCACTCCTATCAAGGTCGGAGACTACATTCGAAGTTGTAGGCGACTATGTCTACCTAGGACAAACGATCCAATTGGGTAGGGCCAACTTCGAGAAAGAGGTCAACCGTCGAATCCGACTCGGCTGGGCAGCATTCGGCAAGTTGCGCGGTATCTTCTCGTCCAACTTACCACAGTGTCTCAAGACGAAAGTCTATGACAAGTGTGTGTTGCCAGTGATGACATATGGCTCTGAGACGTGGTCGCTTACAATGGGCCTTATCAGAAAGCTTACAGTCACTCAGAGGACAATGGAGAGGATGAGAGATGGAGACAATCGAATCAGAAATGTAGAGATCCGCAAGAGAACCAGGGTTACCGACATAGCCCGAAGAATTGCTAAACTTAAGTGGCAGTGGGCAGGGCACATTGCTCGCAAAACGGATGGCCGATGGGGCAGAAAGGTTCTGGAGTGGCGACCGCGAACCGTAAGACGTTGCGTTGGAAGGCCCACCAGGTGGACCGTTTACCTGGTGAAGGTTGCAGGGATCCGCTGATTACGAGCCGCACGGGACCGGTCAATGTGGCTTCTCTTGAGGGAGGCCTATGTCCAGCAGTGAACGTCTTTTGGCTGAAATGATGATGATGGTGAAGTTTACATTTAGTTAAGTACCAAATCGAATGGACTTATAGAATTACTCATATCACTTGTTCAATTTCGCTTTAATTAACTACCTGAAATTTTAAGACCACTTTAAAAATAAGTAGTGTGTTAGTAAGCTAGGATATTAGGATTTAATTCTCAATACAATAAAGTTTAGACTCGATTTCGACTATAGCTTAACTTGAATAGATTCTGAAGCCATAGATTAATAGAACTATCGAAGATATAGATTTAATTCATGAACTAATTAGTAGGTCCAAGTTTCAATTAAAATTAGTACCATAGATGCAAACGAGGGCAGTTATGGAAAGGAGGTTTTATTTTCGGTGGAGGAAATTATCTTTGGTCCCTTTCGTTCGTGGAAAAACGATGGTTTATTTTAACCTCTGTTTTAATCTACCATGAAATCAGGCTTTTGTTCCTGTCTTTGAGTCCCATGTAATATGTATGCCGATTTTGGGTTTATTGAGATATTTGCATGGAAAATATAGCACGTTGTCTGATCTGGAGCTCGAACCCAGAACCCCACGTTTAACAATAGCTTATTCGATGCGACACCAAGAAATTGTGCAAATAAATAAATGCTCACTCTCCATATCTGCCTTCATCACTAAACTAGCCTTAAGGAGACCAAAACTTTTACTCAGCCATACTACTAACGTTCCTATTGTTCTGATCTAATTAAAGCAATAATATTATAATAAAAATCATTGTGATATTCTTGTTGAGGGATTGAACGATTTCTGTCCATAGAATTCCTGTAGTTAATTATTCTAGTGCAATTAAATCTACATAAATCTTAGCATGTAACTATTAAGGGAATTGATTGTTTAAAACTTTAACTTTTAAAGTTGTTGACTTGTACTTACTTAAATTGTTTTTTTTTAATTAGTTATTGTTTAATTATAAATCCTGCTGTTGACGAAGGCATAGTCTGCAAAGAAGGTTGGTTAACATATCAATATTTTAAATCGTAAATTATTATTAAACTAAATATTAAACATCGTCTTCAAAAAAAAGGCTTTAAGCAACATTTAATTAACGCCATGATGTAAACAAGTATGGCAGGCATAACGCTTTTTCGTGACGTGATGATTTCTACCAGGCAACACCTGAATCTGTTCCATATTTTTTTTGGAACAGATTCAGGTGTTGAAAATCAAAATTAAATCCTTTTTATATGAAATGCTGAAAAGTGAAGTAGAGTCTGTCAAGCGAGTCGTATCCCATAAAAAAGGCGGCAAATTAAAAAATATTCTAGGTTTCAACACTGTTAAAGTACGCTGCAAACTTGTTTGATAGAATGAATGCACTTTTTAGGGTTCCGTACCCAAAGAGTGAAAACGGAACCCTTTTACTAAGACTCCACGATCCGTCAGTCTGTCTGTCTGTCCGTCTGTCACGAGGCTGTATCTCATGATTCGTGATAGCTAGACAGTTGATATTTTCACAGATGATGTATTTCTGTTGCCGCTATAACAACAAATACAAAAACAGAATAAAATAAATATTTAAGTGGGCAAAAATTCACGTTTGTTGTATGGTAATACAACAAACGTGAATTTTTGCGATAAAAAAGGTTTCCGTTTTTTGGGTTAAAGGTTGACTGGTAGAGAATGCCTTGTGGCATTAAGTCCGCCTATGTACCACTATTGTACATGAAGTTTAAATAAATAAAACCGAGCGCGAGTCCGACGCGCACTTTTCCAGTTTTATTTAATGTATCTCAAAGAAATTAAAAATTGCAAGTATCAAACAAGTTTTCAGTGTACTACGAGTAGGTATATCAGTGTTGACACCTGTAAGATTTTTTAATTTTCCGCCTTTTTCATGGGACACGATTCGACTCGCTTCACAGACTCTATCAAACAATTGCATTTCAATTTACATGTAAGGTAATATTAGTTAATCGTCTTTCGTTGCTGACCGTACTTACTAAGTTGTGATGGCCACGATTTCATCAATTTAAGTAAGATATGAATGTGATCGCAGAGGCGACTTTGGGAAGTATAAAATAGGTCAAGTACTCAAGCTTAAGGGCGTTTGTTATTGTGCCAGACGTAAGTGTACTTTATGACAATAGAAATAAAGTTAAAAACTGTAATATCGATACGTCGCCGTAGACGTCATAAGACCGCGACCATAATAATAAATAATTAGTAAAATAGTAACAATGATAATAAATTGTCGTAATAGAAATATCATATCACTGTTAAACAAAGGAATTTGATTGAAATTGAATAGAGTAGAATATTATCATCGGTTGTTAGGTAGTGCGGTATAAAAAGAAGTTAATGATGTGTGTTTTTTATGAAGATCTACTGATTTTCAACTGTTATAGTTCAATTCTAACTTAATGACGACTCGGAACCGTCTGCGTGTCGCTCCACAGTAACGAATTTATGTGACAGCATGGGATATTGCGCAGCGAGTAGTGCGGTACAGCCGCTATAAAGTTTGAATCGACGTTTATTTGTAGTGACTATTAGCGGGTAGTCATAAAGTTTTTGAAACACATACAATTTCGCATATGTAGCTTATGTCTGTAATCCTAATTTTTCTTTTAGGAATATGTTTTTACTGAGCATTTTCTCATGAGCAAGAAAACTTGTCCGTCCGACACCCAAATTGGTTGTCATATAGACAGGACAGGGTGATTATAAATTCTTCAATCCAACAGCGTTCCTTATTTAAAGTCTGGCAAGGTCATTCCGTCCAAAGAGTTAGGTATTCGTTTTTTGACAGATAGAACCAGTGATTGCAGTAGCGTACCGGTTTCGATTATCGACACTCTAATTGATATGTAAGTAGATCGATTATAATTTTTTGCTAAACATTACTCAATCTGAATATTTTTGGTAGGCAATAATCCAGAAACGTCTGGGGGCTCTGGGATCTAGGACTACTGTCAAAAAATGAATAACCCGTTGGACAGAATTTAAATGAGATGAGACGACGCTTCGCCCCTCTCACATCTCGCATCTACCTAGCTCAGGAAGTGGTAGGGTTGTTGAGAGGTATTAGCTCAGGTAGCAAAGAACTGTAGGCCTATAGGTACTTTGGTCCTGAAATGTAGAGATCCGCAAGAGAAGTAAGGTTGAAAGAACGAACTAACTGGGACATAAAGGCAAAAAATTATTGACTGGGAATTTCCGCGGTATCTACAACAAACTTGCATTTTAACCGATACAATGTATCATGTAACGTGTTTTTAAATAATAGTCCTAGTATATTTTTTCATGTTTTATTAGCCTAAGATCCCATTGCAAAGTTCGTCACGTATTTATGTATATTTTTTCAAACTTAAGTTTCATGAATGATACTTGTTGTTATATGAGATTCTTGCAGGGTTGCCTGCCAATTTATAGTCGCATTATTTTAATTAAATAAATTGAAATTTATGTTTGATAGTTAACCCCAAATATTTAAGCTTTTCAAGTAAATCCAACGTTATTTCATATATCGTTATTTTATCAAGAAAGACGTATAGAAAATAGGGAAAATAAGGTTGATAGCTATCAGTTAGCGGCAACCTGTGGGTGCAACTATCAAGAATCATTCATAAAATCAAGTTTCATCAAAAACAAAATACCTGCAGATTAATTGTGCAGTGGGATCTCATACTATTAGAAATAGCAGCATAAATAGCTACCGCATTTGCTCAATTCACGCAAGGAATTTATTTGTAATCACTATGAACCCTTTGGTAGCGAATAAACAGTTACAAAAACATGTTGTTTAGTTTTTATTATTACCTAAAAATTACCAAATAATATCGCTATTTTTGGGCATAGCACAGGGCTATTTTCAGGGGGTGCCTCTTTAGTAACCCGCCTCCAATGGATAGTTTTTCTTTTACCCATTATCATAGGGTTACTACTAACTTTGTCGGCTTATGTAAAAAAGATGTAAGAGTTATTTCAAAAATTTTTGCACTTCGCGTCGAAGCTATCCTCTTTTAGGAGTTTTTTGTATATTTTATTGAAAGCCAGGGGAATGCAAGTGAACGCCCTTGCATCCCCTCCCGGCGCGTAACTTTCATTATAAGTCCAACTTTATCTGTCGGCAGCGGCGGCCCTAGTTCTTGATCAGGGTAGAGCAAGATTGTCTTGCAGCGCCCTTTGGTTGACGCTTTCACTTCACTTCAATAATAATTCAGATATTTCCAAAGTCTACTTTTATGGAACTATCAACATTAAAAATCTGATCTGGCAACACTGCTCCCACGCTATTTTTTGCGCTGTAATAGTGCTTACACACGTTCGAATTTGGTCCGGTCGGACCACGGATTTGTGGGCGGAGTTAGTCCGGCCCGGACCATATCCGAGCGTGTGTAGAGTGGTCTGCCGGACATTATTATTATTAATTGATTCAGTCTCGATCCACACAAGCGTGTGTAAGCGAGAAAGGATTTGAGGTTAGAGTTAGTCCGGCCGGACCACGGATTTGTGGGCAGAGTTAGTCTGGCCCGGACCATATCCGAGCGTGTGTAGAGTGGTCCGCCGGACATTATTATTATTAATTGATTCCGTCTCGGTCCACACAAGCGTGTGTAAGCGAGAAAGGATTTGTGGGCGGAGTTAGTCAAATTCGAACGTGTGTAAGCACTATAAATTGTTTTCCGCATTTGGCACCCCTTGCCATCTGGCACCCTTTGCCAGGCCGAGAGCCCTGGCAAAGATTACTATTATATGCCTAGAGCGACAGACCGACCGCTCCTCTCGCTCTACGCTAGGGCCGGTGCCATCACATATATTTCAATGTAGGTACCATAGACTACGATTATATACCTACTGTAGGTACTCTGTGCCCGGTGCTTTCTGTCGATAAGAACCATAAGAACCTAAGTAAGTATATATAAAAACAAAGTGTCCATTTCTTAGATAAAGTACCTGTAGATGAAGCCCTGGCGTTGTCGCACATGAGACAACAATAGTTAGTTCTGGTGTTACAACAAGAACACTACAACCCACCATCGCACTGACACTTATTATCTATAAATAACCCAAATTCCTTGTCTCAATTAACACATCTCAATAATCACATTATACCAAGAAATCACAGAAAATCAAACAAAACCGAGTTTGTTTGTCAAACTTGCCATTATATTAGTTTGACAAACAACAGAAACCGGCCATGGTGACAAAGACAAAAAATAATCTTTTGTCCTTATTATTTACATGGAGCTGCCAATTAGCCATCTCACTCTATCAATCAAGCTCATTTTAAGACTTAATCTATAGGTACTTTATCGAAGGTCCATTTATTAGGTGTGACTGATTAATTTAACTTGTTTATTTGAATGTGCTAATGGATTTATTTATTGTTTGTAGGTTCAGGGATTTCCAAGAAAAAACAATAAGTATTTCTATTTGATTTGTAGATATTTATATTTGGCATGAATATTTTCACAGCAGGTGGTCCCAAATCACAGGGGGATCTAATAAAAATAGGTATTAATAAATCTGCATAAAGTATTGGTAAAATTAAGTAGGTAATTATTTACAAAAGATATTATTATTTATTGATAGGTTACTAATCTATATCTAATATTTCGTCCAGCCATTAATTTTACATTTGACAGCTTATTTTTTTTTAATTCTCTTATCATTTAGTGATGTCCTAATTTCCGATTTGATTTCTTACAACAATCGGCTTTATAAACGAAGAAATTTTAAATCGATTAAGCACATTGGTATTTTATTTTTGCTCAATGTATTGTAAGTATTTATAAATATTCGCAGGCATTTAAATGATTATTTTTTATGTATTAAATATATATTCTTTATCCAATAATATTTTTTTTTATATTTAACCTTACGTATCATAGTGATAATTCTATTAATTTGTGAATTTTAATTCATCGGAATATAGGGGCCAAAGAGTAAGTCGCTTCACTATTGTAAGCGTCAGGGGCGTACCTATCAGGAGGCTGGACGGGGCCGTGCACCGGGGCCCCCAAGCACAGGGGCCCTCGGACCCTGACCAGCAAACCTCAACTAGCGAAATATTCTCTTGATTCTGAAGCTTTTCTGCAAAAGTCGGTAACGTAGTCTATTTGAGGTGACAATTTTTTTTGTAATCAATTCCTTGCTGATATAAAGTAGCTTTGCACCTTAAAAGTATCTGTATTTTGACTTGATCAAAGGTACAGCTAAACTAGGACCCCAGTTTATTTATTCACCTGGATTTTTGGCTACCTAGCTACGGCTCTGGTAAGCGTCCATGAAGTATTGCATTTTTTTGTCTATGGTTGCCTTTTAAAAACTATGGAACTTCATAGGCGTGTTGTCAAATGTAAAATGGCTGGGCGGAATATACAAAATTATTTTGTATAATGTATATTGTTGCTGTACATTGGTACCTATATTACATCAATATTGTAGAAACTACATGAACTATTTACACGAGAACAATGCTAGCATGCCTATGAAACGACAGTACAACAAAACACATAATTTGAACATATTATTTGATAAACCGTAAGAATACATTGAGAAAGCCTTTACAAGAATTCAGTTTATAGTATTAAACTTCTCTTATATTTAAAAGCAAGGTACGACCGTGTTATTACCTACAATTTTAAACTAAAACACCAAACCATATATAAATTAAAAATGTTAGCACCTATCTAAAATTTTAATTTAGGGATGATTCCCGGGTAAAAAATAATAACTCTATTTATGCCGTCAGTTAGACTATCAAAGAATATTGAACATGATTTTTTTACTTTACGAAATAATAAATAAAGCGCGTTAACCGGTTCGTTGCGGATGTCACGCCAGGCCATCGATTTCTTTTCAGTGTGGCGTATGACACGCGAGTCGTGACATGTTTTAAATCGTTCTCTCGCCTGAATGCAAGCGATCATGTGGTTGACAGTGAAGCACGCTTGTCTAGAAGTAACCTGTTCACTCTTGACTTAAAAACCCCAAGGTTGTAGGTATCAGGAATAATAAATAATATCAATTAACACGATCGCTCACGGACTCAAGTTCTAAACAAGTTTCTGGAACGTCTCCTGTTATAAAATAAATAAATTAATTGATTTGAAAGGCGTACCAGGGGCCAAAACTAACTCGCAGAGGCATTTTTATACATGTAGGATTAAATGAAAAAAGAAACGAAATACTAAATATTTGTAACCTCCGCTTATTTACGTCACTTGATTCTCCATTTCCAGGCAAACACGCATAGTTAGTCACTCAAAACAACGTATTCTTCCGTTTACAACTTATGTTTGATGTCAATTAAACTTAATCATGTCTAACAAGTTTAAAAAACCCGCGATACAGTTATTTCATGACACGATATCTTGCAAAAACACCCACATTCAAACAGTAAAATGCCCATAACTTTTGAATGACTGAATTGATTTTCATCAAACATATCTAAGAACTCTTTCGATAAAGTCACCTTTCAAACAAAAAAACTAAATAAAATCGGTTTATCCGTTTAGCAGCTATGATGCCGCAGACAGATACACAAACACACAGGTACACACGTCAAACTCCTCCCACCCCTTCTATTTTTCCGTCGACATTTTTTTTTGTCTGATTGCACATTAAGTGTGTCATCAACTACTAGAGCGCTTGACACGACAGGCGTGCCACAAAATATTTGTTCGCCGAGCTAGAAGTTTTCGAAAGCGTGCGTCGCGTCGCAACGAATCGGTTAAATTTCAGGGCTGACGTCACTTATGTAAAAACTGTACCAAGGTGATCACGTGAAATTTCAACGCACTGTATCATCGTCATATTTTAAATAAAAGACAAAAGAAAAATACGTATCAAATATTTTTTATTAATCTATCAGACGGACCAAATTCCAAAAAAATATTTTTAGTCGTCATCTCTATTTTCGCCAGTGAACGAAAATAAACCATAATTTCGTTCACTGATTTTCGCACCATACACCTATCACAAAATAAGACTGAAAATTTAAATTAACCTAGATTTAAACCGTAAGTAAATAGCATTCAACCATGCTAAAAAATACATTATGTAACTATGACTATATAGGTACCTACAAGGTAGGTACTAACAGCGTAAGTAGGTACTAAACTCTTGTGAATGAACTTTGCACCTGCTTTCGTCATTAAGTAAAAGTCGCTCACGACGCAAATATTTAATGACCTATCCGATAGAACAAACATGTAAAATTAATTGATTGAGCCGGTTTCTAAATGGAGTATATAAAGTGAAGAACTGCAGCCTAATTGCGTAAGTGAATTCTGCAAAGCAAACACGTTGAAACCTTCCCAAAAACGACTTTTCGTATTGCCTAATACACTCTGAAACGGAAAGGCTCCTTTCATTACCAATATTTTGACGTAGAATTGATTGTAAAAGAATGAATGAAAGCGGAAGAATCGAGATAAAACTTCACTATTAGTATTGTGTAATGCAAATGTCATATATTTAACAAGCGTTAAACCTTTTCGTCGCTGTCTTAAGTAGTCTGTGTTCAACTCAAAGGAGGATTTGGAAAGCTAACACTAGCTTTCCAAATTAGTTTCGCAATACCGAAAAAGTTGAAAGAAATGATTCTGATTCTTTGAAAGAATCGACTTGTTTCCTTTGCAGAATTCACTTACGCAATTAGGCTGCGGGTCAAACCCTACTTTAATTTCAAAGTTTGACAGGTTATAGTAGAGTAAAAGAATATTACCCAACTTCAAATTCTTAATTCAGCAATCGAGGGTTTTTGTTCTACGTTTATTCAAAGGATTGTATACATCTAATTAGAAAGAGCTTAAAACAACCCTAATTATATAAATCTCTGAACTGTTAAGCACCTGTTATGCAACTGATTATAATATTAAAATTCACTTTATAGAATTTGAATTAATTACTTAACAGAAGAAGTGCTGAACAGTTGAAAGATTAACAAAGCAATCTGGTACTATCTTCAATACTAAATGTACCGATACTAACTGCAGCTACACACAAAATAATGTGGATAGTCTAGCCTAATTGCGTAAGTGAAATAGGTAAGGCAAAGGATGCTAGTATTATGTTATCTGTGGCAAAGGTATTGCTAAAAAATATTGGACGCTTTCATTGGTGAAGATACTCTTTTCGAAAGGGTACAACAAATTTTGGTAATACCTAAATATAGAGAGCAGTGGTGGCCCAGTGGTAGCGGCCGCGACTTACAAGTTGTAGGTCGTGAGTTCGAACCCAGGCATGCACTTTAGTTTGTGTAAATTATTTCATGACCACTGCTCTCAAAACGGTGAAGGATAAAATCGTGAGGAAACCGGCATGTCCTAGAACCAAAAATTCGAAGAGATGTGACATCCACCAACCCGCACTGGGCCCGCGTGGTGGATTACGGCGTGTGTCCCAGCAGTGGGAACATTAAAAGAGTGATGATGACTAAATTATTTAAAGTGCATACTCTTACAAGGGGTCAAACTCTTTGCCTTGGCGAATTCACTTACGCAATTAGGCTGATGTATACTTTCTATAGTTATAATAAAATTAAAAGATTCAAGTCAGGTATATAAATACATATTATGAAACCACATATAGAAATATTTAAGTGGTCATGGTATATAAAATTAGTCTAATAATTTTTCTATAGGAGTTTCGTAGGTACTATGAAATTTTATTGCCATTCTTTAGAAACTAGTGAGAGGCCATGTTGGTAATATTAATATTTATCAATATTTTAAAAGCCTTATTGGCTTAAATATCAAACATCTAAAATATTTTTATTTAATTTTTTGTATATATGAACAAAACTTATTAGTAAAACATTAAGATTTTGCCTTTTCTATGTTATTTTTTTTATACTAACAGCTTTAGTACACATACACGAGCAAAAAATTACCCTTGCATAATTTTATTCTAATTTGGGCCATTTTCCATACCCTACCCTTTTGCCCCATACACATCACCATGGTCTATTTTAGCTGCACATAAATGTTTTTCCCACCAATTTTAAATTATTATAACTGGCTGAATCATTTTCAACCATGTCATGGCAATAAAATTTCATAGTACAAACCTTTACAGCACAAACTCTATGGTCTTAGAACAAGCATACAAACAAGACCAAGCACGAAGGAAAAAACCAGTTTCAGGTTGGCGCTAATGTGGAGCCAATCAGGCCATTGAGACTCCATGACTTTTTCAGGTTGGGTTGGCATCAGAAGTGCGGCGATGCAGCATATGCTCACTAACACTGCCACTACGTTTACTGGTTGTGGTTCCCTGTAATAGGAATTTTGTTGATTTTAGTACTTACAAACACTAAGTGGAACTGGCTAGCTTTTGTTAGTTACTGTGTAATCTAAAGCAAAGATATTGGTCACTGAGTAAAGATAGTAATATTCTCTTTGGTTAAGTATACAGTTATAAATAAAAAACAAAAGGTAATCAATTGGTCACAAAAAAAAAAACTTAACCAAATTCGGTACATTAGTTTAGAAGCTATGGGTTTGTCACACACAGCTATAATGTTAAACTCACAACACCCATCATTTTTGCATCGGAGGATAAAAAAGCAAGAACACAAACTAATTACTTCCTTATATCAATGATTCCAAGTAATTGGAATGAATTTCCTTAACGCAGTGGTAGGAGTTGCCTAGTAAAAATCGTCAGGTTATGAAAACACTTTAGCCTCTCGAGATGTTTGGTACGGTTTGGTGTAGTTCGGGTAGCATTGTCAAGCGTTGGCTGCCATACTTTCTATTTTTTAGGAATTTATTGACCTGGCTACTGAAGCCTTTAAGTCAAGTCTTCTATTGATGTAACACATTCTGTATTAAATATTTAAAGGTACAGTTATGGTGAACTTCAGTCCTGACGTGGACCCCTGACCACACATAATTTTTTATTTGGAATCACACAGTAATAGCTCATCACTACCAGAGCTATACAATAATTCATATGGTTTGAGGCCTTTGTTATTGTTATTTAAATAACTTTTAAATCAGCCATTGTCTTTGTAATCAATTATAAAGACATTACACTCATGTCGGATAATGTTTTCAAATATTAGTTGGGGTGATTAAATATTTCTTTTATCAATAAGAGTTGTTTTTATTGAGTACTAGCTGACCCGGCAAACTTTGTTTTGCCATAAAAACATCAAACATTCATCTACCCAACACTACGCCACCTACCCTACCCTATCTACCCTACCTACCCTACCCTACCTACCCTGCAGCGATGGCGCATTCCTCAATCCGAGTGAATCGGCCGCCCTACTAGCGGATACGTTCTACCCCGAAGACAGAGTAGACCAGGATATCGCTGACCACAGGCGAATAAGAGAAGCAGCCAGCCGAGTAAATGAATGGGCTCATGATGAACATCATGATCCCCCATTTACGACGCTGGAGCTGAAGTCCGCTGTGGCGGGTTTCAATCCCAAAAAGGCACCAGGAGGGGATGGACTGACTTCTGATATCTGCAGTCGAGCGATCCACCAGGACCCGGACGCTTTCCTTGCCCTATACAACAAGTGCCTTGAATTGGCACACTTCCCTACCACCTGGAAGGAGGCTACAGTCGTAGTCCTCAGAAAGCCGGGCAAGGACAGCTATACCACCCCCAAGGCATATAGACCAATAGGTCTGTTGCCTGTTCTGGGGAAGGTCCTGGAGAGGATGGTCGTAGCGCGTCTAAAATATCAGCTTGTACCGCGTTTTAGTACTCGTCAGTTTGGCTTCATGCCCCAGAGGAGCACCGAGGATGCCCTCTATACGCTAATGGAACACGTACAGGACAAGTTGAGGCTGAAGAAGCTAATTGTCCTGGTGTCATTGGATATAGAGGGCGCCTTCGATAGCGCCTGGTGGCCAGCCATAAAGGTCAGACTGGCTGAGGAAAAGTGCCCGGTCAACATCAGAAGGCTGGTAGACAGCTATCTCGATGGTAGGAAGGTCAGGGTTCGGTATGCCGGGGAGGAATGCACTAGAGAGACAAGCAAGGGCTGCGTTCAGGGGTCTATCGGAGGTCCAATCCTGTGGAACCTCGTTCTCGACCCACTACTGCAGGACCTAGAGCAGCGTGGAGTTTACGTGCAGGCGTTCGCGGATGACATCGTCTTGGTCGTGGATGGGGACACGGCGACTGAAGTCTCGAGATCTGCCAATGCAGCCCTCGCCCATGTTCATGATTGGGGCGTCCGAAATAAGCTGAGGTTTGCACCGCACAAAACCTGTGCGATGACCATAACCAATAAGCTTAAGTACGACACTCCAATACTGAGCATGGCCGGGGTCGACATCGGTATGGTTAAGAAAATGAAGTTGCTGGGTCTAACCATAGACAATAAGCTCACTTTTAATGAGCATGCCGCGAACGTCTGCAAGAGGGCAGCTGACGTATACAAGCGGCTGTCCCGAGCGGCAAAGGTGAGCTGGGGATTAAACACACAAGTAATACACACAATTTACACGGCAACGATTGAGCCCATAGTGACATACGCAGCCGCCGCCTGGGCACCCGCTGCAAAGAAGTTGGGTATACGGAAGAAGTTAGGCTCTGTTCAACGAGGATTCGCTCAGAAGCTCTGCAAATCTTACCGTACTGTCTCTCTGAACTCGGCGCTGGCATTGTCTGGGATACTACCTCTAGACCTGCGCATACAAGAGGCAGCCGACTTGTATAAAGCGAGGAGAGGGTCATCCCAGGTTTTGCCGGGAGATAGGGAGATCGAGGGTGCGGTAGGGTTTGCAGAAGCCCCTCATCCAGCTACACAAACGCCCCTGGAGTTCATGTGCCTGGCAGACCAAGAGTTACTAGACAGTAACAATGTGCAGGCGGTGCGAATATTCACCGACGGCAGCAAGATTGAGGGGAAGGTCGGAGCCGCATTATCCATTTGGGATAATGAGGGCGAAATCCGGAACCTCAAGCTTAGCCTTGCCGCGTACTGCACAGTCTACCAGGCGGAACTCCTGGCCATTTGCAAGGCGACAGAAGTGATCCTCGCGCGGCAAGAGGCGAGCTATGGTTTGTACAGCGACTCAATGTCCGCATTGCAGACGCTTGCAAACCATGGCTCACTCCATCCCCTGGCAGTTCGCGCGCGCGCAAACCTGGCTCACGCCCTGTGCCAGAACAAAGCTGTGACTTTGTTCTGGATCAAGGCCCACGCGGGCCTGCCGGGGAATGAGCGAGCGGACGAGTTGGCTAAGGAAGCAGCATTGTCGTCACGGAGGAAGCCGGACTACGACCAGTGTCCGGTTTCATTTATCAAGCGACAGATCCGTTTGGAATCGCTTGATGAATGGAATCGAAGATATGTGTCGGGCGAGACTGCTTCGGTGACGAAAATGTTTCTTCCGGATGCAATAGCGGCTTTCCGTATCGTACAACAGGTGCGGCCCGAAGGCGTCCTCACGCAAGTTTTGACGGGGCACGGTGGGTTCTCTGAATACTTGAATCGCTTCAAGTGTAAGGATAGCCCATCGTGCGTCTGCGATCCAGGCGTGGCAGAGACTGTCCAGCACATACTTGTAGAATGCCCGTTATTTATCAGGGAGCGCTACCAACTTGAATGTGAGCTGGACAGGAAAATAACGAGGGAGAGCCTGCATGGGCTCATGGACAAAAAGACAAGGGAAAAGTTTCTGGAGTACTGCATTAGAGTAGCCACTGCGGTTATACATAGGAATAAAACCTGAAGCGCACCGTGCTTCATTAGTATTTTGTATGATATTTAAATGTAAGCACGGAATGCAGCACAGGCACGTGTAGCCGGCAGTACTTCATGTTAGTACCTAAGTTAATAAACTGTGTAATATAACTGTGATAATTTTGATAACTGTGCTTGTGTTTTTATCCCTAATTATAATATGATATTGTATACATATTTCTGTGATAAACCGCTCACTGTATACCTGTGATAAACAGCATTGTTTGCTCAAACTGAAATAAATAGCAACTTTAGCTCAAATTGTATTGATAGCACCTTTTGCACATCGTTAATAGCACCTCTGCACACTTGTATTTTACCTATTTTTATAAGAAATAAATTATGCCCTTAGATCAGATTAATAAAAGATTGATAAAAGATTGACCGGAATGACAGAGGTTAAGCACATAAGGCACCAATATCGTTGGTGGGGATTAGTGTTAAGAAAAAAAAAAAAAAAAAAAAAAAAAAAAAAAAAAAAAACCCTACCTACCCTACCCTACCTACCCTACCCTACCTACCCTACCAACCCTACCCTATCTACCCTACCCTACCTACCCTACCCTACCTACCCTACCTTACCTACCCTACCCTACCTACCCTACCCTACCTACCCTACCCTACCTTACCTACCCTACCCTACCTACCCTACCCTACCTGCCCTACCCTACATACCCTACCCTACCCTACCCTACATAAGTACCTTCTCCCAACAATAACGAACACAACAAAAAAAGAATAAGCGAAATCGGTCCAGCCGTTCACGCGTGATGCCGTGACAACGGAAAACGGGTTTCATTTTTATATATATAGATGTACCATTAATTATTTTTTCATAACAACAACTGTCAAAAAAAAATACACAACATTTCCAAAATTCTTAATGCTTTTTACATTCTTAACAAACAAGTAATGAATTACTTCTTAAATTATGTATTGTGAAATCATGACCTAGTTTTATAATTTATTACTTTTTTATCCCATTTTATTATTATCTATCTAGGTGAACATTTAAATACATTTGTCTTGAATGAATTATATTGGATGTGTAGGTATGTACTCTATCTAGAGCACAATATATTGATAAAGAATTGCTGGTGGTATTTCGTCATAATAAGATAACATTTTTTATGAGGGAGTTTGTTGAGCCACTTCTTCCCAGTTAAAACACTAGGAAAAGGTGTTGCATGGGCATTTAGGAGACTGTATTTTGGTGTATTGTGATGTTCTGCCGATTTTCATACTTATTTGAATAAATGACTTTTGATTCTGGTTTTTAAATACCTACTGCTCATCCAACATGAACTGACCTGTGGGGGTGTGCACATGGTGCGACTCTTGACTGTAATTCAGTACTCGTGGGTCTCACAGGAGATTCCCTACCCACCAGTGGATGGAAATTGTCGCCCGAGTTCTCCTGGCTTGTTTTAGGAGGCTCTCCTTCAATTATTTTTGTCAGAATATCCCTTTTGCCCAGATCCTGCAAAAAACGCAATTGCTAGTGTTCTTTATTGAAATAATAATTCTAAATTAAAACCCAACACCTGTGTTGATTTACTTAAACACACATGTCCTATTCAACACACCTAAAATTCAATGAAACATTGTATATAACTTTCGAAAGGCTATTTAAATATTCATACCTGCTGTTGGTTGTTATTTATTACAATACGGAACTTCTCGTTGTCGTTGCAGTGTGATACAGATGGTTGTGAATAGCGAACTACAATGTCTATGTAGCTCCGCGGGGCAATCACACCCTCGGGGTCGATCACAGTGAACTTCTTAGGTGATGTACACAGAACTGCAAAAAAACTATGTGTGTCAACACAATAACTTTAGGAGAAAAATACCACACGTTTGAGTTTCATACAATACCTCGAAAATTAATAGAAAAAGCGTAAGGATTATATAAAGTTAATAGTTGTTTGTGAGTGTGACGAGCGTTTAAATAAAATTCTAAGGAATTGGGAGACACGAAAACGAAATTTTCCATTTTGTCCATATTTCGGAAACAACACAACACAATAGAAAAACAATAACAATTTCACGATTGCAGCACGTATACAAGTGACAATGACGTTACGTTGACAGTTGTTTTTTTTTTTTTTTATAATGTTTGTGGCTATGCCACTGGCTTGGTTACGAGACCTTTAAGCCAATGACAGTTGATTTGAGTCTTTGGAATAATTGCCATATTGAGAAATAATAATGGGTTTTTATTGACCTGGCTACTTCGGTCAAGTTTATATTTTTTCAGTCAGTCTCACAGAGAAAATAAAACTACGTTGTCAGTAGGGATGTCGGAAGTGAGAAAATATATCGATATTTATTTGAATATCAATATCGACCTTGATATATCGATATATCGGTCCAGTTTTAAAGATTTTCGATTTTAAAATAATAATGTTTTTAGTTCAGTCTGGCTCAATAAATAGGTAATACTAAGTTTTATACAAAAAGCACATTATTTTAATATATGAGAATCTTAATAAAAACGAAGGTATTTTAATCGTTAATCCTTTAGGATCAGACTGTAGTGGACTGTATTTTGTTGTTTCTGGGGAGGAATGAAAATACTGTCTTGATTCGTATCTTCAATTTTATTCGTTATTTGTTACCCCTTGTCGAGCTGAGACATAGGCAAAATTTTAAAATTTCAAAAACTAAATAGCAATCTTTAAAAATATTAGAAGATGACACGACTACATACACACAACGCAAAAGAACTCACATTTGAAAGTGAGTGCCGAGTGACGGATGATGGCCACCGTGGCCTGCGACGGCCGCAACACAAACCAAACATTCAAGTCATAGACAATAAAGTAATTTTCCGTTCGTTCCTATTTTTTACGGCTTTCAATTCTGTTAAATATTCTCTTAATAAATTAAATTTGAAAAAAATAAATAGTTTTTGGTACGTTTTTCGATATTGAATATTTTGTATCGATATATCGATGTATCGGATGAAAATATATCGGCTAAAAATATCGATTTGTCGAATCAGAAATATCGATGTATCGATACTTTTTCGACAAGCCTTGTTGTGATGTGATGTGTCACATCACATCGTCGTACTCGTAGATTATTTAACTGAGCATCTTACTACGAAACTTTGGATGATGGATGGATTAATAGGTCCATCTATCTATATATTTGTTACTCAATCACGCCAGAACGGCTGAACAGATCTAGATGAACGAAGACTCGTCACGGCCCAAACAAAATTTACACAGCCCGGGGCTAGTATTCGCGCCATAGATAGTATTCTCAAAATATTGAATATATCACTCAACAAAATTATTGACATTCGCCATTCCCAAAAATATTGGCTAGCTTGAATTACCTTGTATACATATATACTAACTGACCACCGCGGCTTCACTCCCGTCAACTGGCTACCTACCTACATCACTTACCCTACCCACCTAACAATTTATTTGAATAAGAATTAATACTAGAACAAGAATGTAACCAACTTTTGTTTTTACCGGCGATCTAATTACATTTATAGAACACAAAAGCTACTATTGTGATTTAACTATGATAGTTAGATATATATATTCTATCGCAGTGTTTTTTGTGGATAATATGAGTAATAATCATGTAGTAAATAATTATTATGAATCTTTATTATTTTTCTCAGAGCACGCCAAATAATTAACTTGTACATTATCTATAATAAGTATACATAAAAATGAATCCCTTTTTCCTTAGATAAAGTAGGTACCTACTTTATCTAAGCCTTTTTCCCTTGGTCACGGCATCACGCGTGAACGGCTGGACCGATTTCGCTTATTCTATTTTTATTGTGTTTGTTATTGTTAGAAGGTTCTTATAAAAAAAAAAAAAGAATAAAAATGGTACCTTGCCTACATAGGTAGGGTAGTGTAGGTATGGTAGTGTAGATAGTGTAGGGTAGGTAGGGTTGTGTAGGTAGGGTAGGGTAGGTAGGGTAGTGTAGGTAGAGTAGGGTAGGGTGTAGGTAGGGTAGATGAATGTTTGGTGTTTTTATGGCAAAACAAAGTTTGCCGGGTCAGCAAGTTATCTTATAAAATTAAGCAAATTTTGCAACTTTGGGTTACAGTATTGCAATTTTTATAAGGATCTCAATTTTTTTCTAGTAAAAAATATAGCCTAAGTTACTCAGTGATAATGTAGCTTTCTAACGGCACGGAAGTTTTGAAATCGGTCCAGTAGTTTTTAGGGTTCCGTACCCAAAGGGTAAAAACGGGACCCTATTACTGAGACTTCGCGGTCCGTCTGTCTGTTAGCTACACATAGCTACACAGTTGAAATTTTCACAGATGATGTATTTCTGTTGCCGCTATAACAACAAATACTAAAAACAGAATAAAATAAATATTTAAGTAGGGCTCCCATACAACAAACGTGTTTTTTTTCCGTTTTTTGCGATAATGGTACGGAACCCTTCGTGTGCGAGTCCGACTCGCACTTGGCCGGTTTTTAAGTTTATTCGTTACATACAAAAATACAAATCTTTCCTCTTTTTAATATAAGTGTAGATGTTATGGATAATTCAGTGAGAAATTTATTGTTAATAATGGAATTTGTTAGATATGTGCCAGGATTTAAAAATAAAAAGTTAGTTTTAAACTATCTAACTTTAAAAAAATATTAATAACTTATCTATAGGTACATCAGAATATCACATATTTAAGCTATAATTATAAAGATTTGTCGCAGTATTGGTCGCAGTGAATGATTAGTCATCAACTATTTGAAGCCATCAAGCCAAACACAAAAAAAAGTTAATTAAAAAAATCAAAAAACCCGACTGGTTAAAAAGCGAACTAAAAAGATGTAGACAAGAAGAAAATCATGCTGTGCAGTCGGAGGATACATGTTCGCGAGCTGGCTGACCAAAACCAGATGTATCCTCCGACTGCACAGCATGATTTTCTTCTTGTCTACATCTTTTTAGTTCGCTTTTTAAGCAGTCGGGTTTTTTGAATTTTTTAATTAACTTTTTTTATTTATAACTTTTTAGTTAATTTTTTTTGGAATTAAGTACATTTTAACATATAAGTGTTTTATATTTTTGAAATCAGCTCTTAAAGCCCTTTATTTTGATACCCCGCACGATAGGTTTGGAAGAAAAAAAAATTTGGGCCCCCACAATATGGCGCCCAAAATCCGCCATTTTTCTATTTTCCAGCAAAGAAAAATATTTGTCACATAAACACCCAGTGGAGTCCAGTGGACTATGATTATTGATTACTCATCGATACGTAAGGCGCAGGCAACCGTCCTCTTCACGGACACATGAAAACAAAACTGCGATATTTAAGTTTTTAGGCCAATATGTTATTTTGTGCGGAGTCCTTGGGGCTAACCCAAACTAACCGATAAATTATGGGAACTCGGTGATCCAAGGATTTGGGTGACGCCTGTGCACTCGAGGAGCACGGGCGCGACCGTTTCCTCTGCTTCCATGCATAGGTTCCACAGAAGAATATCCGTTACGCCCATTGTGCAAGTTTTAGCTGTATTCAGTAATAGTCGCTGCCACCAAGTATAGGCTGCCTGTCCGTCCAGTCCAATCCAGTCACAGAAGAGACACTTGGCCTCCTTGCAGCTTGTTGGTGAGGTCTACAACCTCTCTGCTTGTGTATGTATGTTCATGTAGCCATCTGCGTAGCTGATTGATGATTGGCACAATATGTTCGGGTCCGAAGTTAATTTGTGCCAGATCTTTAGCCTCCTGGTGAACTCTGCTGACCGTATCATTGCCTAGTGATCCGATGTGTACTTTTACCCACTCCTGTAGTGTCACAATATTGCGAATAAGCACCGTGACATGTTACGTGTTACAACGCATTGTGGCATTCTCGAGGTAATAATTTATATTTATCAAAAGGGATATTTTAAACAGTAACAACAGCATCCAGTTTAAATATTTTATTTAATCAATACAAAATCGTCCAATATGTGTTTAGTAGGTATTTACATTCTCTAATTAAGATCAAAAAAATAGTGAAACATTGTAAGTATGGATGGAACAAATTTGGAAAGAATTAGATAATGTACTTGTATGTACGGAATAAGAGATAAAATAGAACGAGTGACTCGCCAGACATATTTAACCGTAGTCAGCATGGCTAGCACCAGCTAAAATAAACAACACACTTAGGTACTTTATTGTGTATGGTATAAAAGTAATTTTTAATTTAACTTAAAATAATTTAATAATAATAAATAAGTAAGTATACAAGGATCTTTTGGCGCGTGGGCAAAACCAGAACTTATGTCGCCATCTTGTTTTTCTAATAAAAGGTAGCCAACTCGGATTATAACAACTTTAAATTGAGATAATTTGTTAAATAAAAATAAAATAATGGATGTTTTTTTTTATAGTTAAATTACTCAGGCTTTGCGAAGTACAGGTACTAACACATTTTGTATAGAAAGCTCTCAGTAACGTCTGGGATCCTGGTGGTTATCCAAGTGATTATCGTCTTAAAATCTATCCAAAACAAAATCGCAACTCTGACTAAATAATGGATATGAAACAACACCAATAATTTAATTTTAATCGAAAAGGTGGCAAAAAAGTTGTATACATCGGACTTGGCCACTCTACACAATTTCCATAGATATTATACAAATGTTTGCTAACAACGCTCCCTTGACGTTATTTAAGCGCCAAACGATCCTTGTTACACTGTAGGTACCTAAGTATTTTTTTTTTTGGAACAGACAACCAATTGAGCTTTGAAGATGCCAATTTTACCCAGGATAATAATTTTATAAGAAATAGTTCCATTCAGTTATTATTATGCCTTACTAGAGAGCATATTCGCGATGAAATACTATAATTTATAATGTAATACAATAAGCAGACCTATAAAAAATGCAGTTAGCAGTATATCTTCTTCAATGGAAACTCAGAACCTCTCATTGTCATTGAAAACTTGAATTATTAATGTTTTCATTTTAATTCGTGTTTGATCTGAGTTGTCCCGATTGGCAGTATCTTTAATTTAGTTTCATTCAATCGAAAATATATTTAAAAGAAAAAACATTGTGATGGTGAATAGAAAATGCAAAATTAGAAGGCATTATATTCGATTCAATATTTATTGACTTTGGTTCATGGAAACTTCAAAGGTAAGTCAAAAAGACGCAGAACTGTGGATCCTATTATGACTTATGTGTGTCCTTCACCCACGTGTTGCTGTCTTTTTACAAGCATTTATTCAACTTGCCTTGTTGTTTGGGTCAAATCTTGCAACTGAAATTTAAAACAGTTGTCCCCATCCAAACGAACTGAAAATTTGCTTACACGTGTGGTTTGGATGACAATACACGTTAAGCTCAAAAGTTGTTTTAAATTTGTTTTGGGTAGTTCTACAAGGATTTTTTGGGGCATTGTTCTTTTTCCAAAGTTAATTTCACAAATGTTTACTAACAGCTACCCTGCCGAAGTTATTCAAACGCTAAAAATCCTTTTAAAACTGTAGGTATAATCCGCCTAGTATATTTTTGAATTAACAAGCACCTAGCGGTTTTAACTTGATATTTATTGGTAAGGGTATAACATGGCGACGGCAGGGTCCTCCGTTTCGAAGGTAATGAGGACATCTTTGAACTTGTCTAACAGCTGCATCAGCTGTGATCGGCTCACGTTCTCCATGAACATTATCTCTTCTAAATGCTGCTCGCCACGGAAGTAACCTGGAAAGTATTTCAAATCAGTTGCTGTGTTTGTCTTGGCACACAAGTCAAGGTGATGGATATGTTAAATAAAACTAAGTTTGTATAAAGTACTTAATACTTCCATGGATTCAAATCTATGGTTCAAATTTTTTTCGTTGAAATAAAAAGCAGTGTGAGGGCATTGTAGCAAGTAGAAGTGGGCAATCAAGCTCGTTGAAATCCTATTGTTGGGTTTATGCTAAAGCCCATTTCTAGCCATGAAATGCAATGAATTCACACACCGCACAGACTGAAAAGCAAAATATTTTTTGTTTGTGTGTTGTTACTGCTTTTATTACCAGTCAATATTAGAAGCTTGAACTCATCTTCAATATTAAAACATTTTCTCAAACATGCTTGGAAATTTGAGCATTATTTTGACAACCTTCTTCGAGATAAATCGAAATTGCTGTACTGGCCAAATACATACGAGCAGGGGCCGGCAAAAGTTGTATGAAAATCCATATCTGTCGTGTCTAGCGGCCAAATAAATTACATAGTAAACTCATATCTCTCGTGTTATTTAAAAATGGAACGATCTTTCACTCCGAAACATGGCAACCAAGGAGGTAACTTATCGAAGGTTTTATTTAAATTTCGAACTGGCTTGCAAATAGAACGCTCTTTATTGGAAAAAAAACAAAAGAACTCTAACGCGGGAACCATTATTGTAGTTCGTCATTAATTTTGACAAAATCAGTTCTAGGTACTACTTAGTTTTAATTTCCGCGCATTATTTGAGAAAAGTACTTTTCAATGCATGTCCTCGAAAAGAGCGTTTTCCAAGCAGCCAAACTGTGCGGAAACTGTCACTTTTTTTAACTAGTGCTTTTTACTTTTCTGTATTTTTTTAATTTTTACTCCAACGTCAGCCCGGCGCATAGGGTTTTATTATTTGAGAAAAGTTTTACAAATTAGTTAAGTAAAGATTATAATTCGTATAAAAGGTAAAATAAAACTAATACTTCATTAAAGGCGTTTTTAATTACTCTAGATTTAGATTTTGATCAATAAATTAATTTTAAATATTCATTAAATATGTTTGGCAGAACGTATATTTTGCTCGTGCCATTTTGCTTTACGACGTGACAGCTATTTGAACCCATAATATTTTTGAATGGCCTATCTAACGATACCCCATGAGAGAGATGAGAAAAAAAAATACATCCCCATTTTACGTCTATGGGAGGTACCCGAAAAAAAACATTTTCATGATTTTATGTTACCACTTTGTCGGAATTATTAATATGTATATACATGCCAAATTATAGCTTTCTAGTACTTAGGTTCTCTGAGCTAAGCTGCGGACGGACAGACGGACAGAGCGAAACTATAAGGGTTCCTTGTTGACTTCGGAACCCTAAAAATGGAACGATCTTTTACTCCAAAACATGGCAACCAAGGAGGTAACTTATCAAAGGTTTTATTTAAATTTCGAACTGGCTTGCATACAGAAAGTAGTTTATTGAAAAATTTAACAAACGTGGGTAAAATTATTGTTGTTCGTCATTGATTTTGAAAAGTAATATTGTATTTTGACAAAATGAGTTCTAGGTAAGACTACTTAGTTTTAATTTCCGCGCATTATTTGAGAAAAGTACTATAAAAGCCTTGGCCACAACTAGGCATTGATGAAATTACGTATTTGTGCCTCGGCCCACATTTACACGTTCATCCATCAATGCCTCTTTTGCTGGCTGCTGCAGTAATGTACTATAACTATAGGCCATACGAATTTGTCCGTGCGGGCATCAGTTCCACTCGCGACACGCAACGTGGTAGTAGCAAATAGCTCAACCACTGCGCCAACCGTGTAGTCAAAATTATTATTATTCAAAACCACTATCATACCTTTCTTATGCAACTGCGCCAGTAACAGCAGATCATCAGTGTTCTTGGAAGCGGGTACATTGGCAAGTGCGGCACGTTCCTCGGAAGTGAAGGTGTCGAGTAACGACTCGGTCGTTGGCGGTTCGTTCGGGATGCGACATGCGTCAACCACGTCGCAGCTCGCTGGGACGTTCCAGACTGTCGGTGGTTGGAAACTGGAATAATTGGTATTTGCTATTAGTTGAAGACCTTACACAAAATAGCGCTTGGATGTGGAGTTGCATCATATCCAACTATTGAAGATTTGTTGAAAAAAAAGACATTTTTACCACTACCTTGTCTATTATGTAACACATTACCTAAGAAATTCGTTTCGAAATATGTACATTTAGGCACAAGATTATAAAAAATAAAATAAAATACATAATAACAGTTACGAAATGACTTTTGTATGGAGTTTTGATATCATTATGTATCTGGCAGAATGATACTGAACCTGTTACCTCTTGAAAAAGCGCGCTTTGATTTTGTGTATATAGGTTGTGGGTGGGTGGTGTGTAAGTTGCCTGAATTTCGCGGTATGTCACATGTCGATCTTCCTTAATCAGCTTACGCACAGCATCAACGTTTTCTTGGGTGACTGCAGTTTTTGGACGACTTTGACGGGGATCATCACTGAGCTTGACACGTCCACGTTGAAATTCAGCAAACCAGCGATAAATTATGGTTTTGGATGGGGCTTCATCACCAAATGCAGAAATGATCCGGTCAACACACTGTTTTTGTGTTAAACCACTTCGAAAGTCATAATAAATCATCGCTCTTGAATTTTCTCGAGTCAATTCCATTTTCTCAACGACTAAACAAGTTTGACAAAACCTTATGACAAGACCGAGAATCTTTTTTTAAATAAATAAATGGTATTCGATTTTTAAAACCAAGGAGTTTTCAGTTAAAAAGATTTTAATATGACAGGAACAGTGGAAATATTCCATTCCCGATACTTTTAGTGCAGCCCTCGTAGCTTTCGACATTCACCTTCGGCTCACTTCTAAATTGGCAACATCGCTCGTGTTAAAATCTCGACTTTTTATGCTCGACACGAAAAATTCTATTTCAAGCTTAATACAGTGGTAGCTCAATCCTTTTACAGTCCATTCAATGGAGTTTGAGTTCTATTCCGTAAACATAAGGATGACATCAAAAGCATAAACCTTTTACCAAAACCAACTGTTTACAATAACTGCCATTTCTTATAACCAACGCAATAGAAGTGAAAATAGGTTGAACGGGGTCTAAAAAAGGATTATTTAAATGACTAATATCTGAAAGAAGCGGCGCAGTCATAAAACGTAGCGAACTGAGGTGACACGAGACTCAGTGCGGAATACTAGAAATCCCGTACTTTACCATCTAATTCGCACGTGTTATGACCGCAACTATTACAAGACTTTGCTTTTAATATAGCCAGCTAACTCAATGTTTCTGTGCCAGTGAACGATTACAATGATCTGCTTACACTAATGCTCTTCCTTTTACACGATCAAAGGAGTGAAAACAACAACAACAATCAAATTCATGAACAATTTAAAATTAAGTTGTACATACCTCATCTCACTCTGCAACTTCAAATTCAAAGACACGCCATTCTTTTTCTCATTCCCATTCATCATTCCATTAATTTTCAGTCGCGGCGATAAATCCGGATCACTCTCAAACCTATCCTCATCACTGCTTGTATCTTTATTTAAAGTCGCCTCACTGTCCTTCAAAGAAAGATCCGATAACCGCGAAGGCAAGCTCTTTTTATCCGAATCTGGCTTTTCAATAGATAAGGTCGATATTAATTCTGTCTTCGCTTCATCCGTGTGTCCGTTCTCTAATATTTCTCCGTTCCCATTAACACCATTGATGGTAGTACCATTCATATTGCTAGATATGCCACTGTCAACGGAGTTTCCTTGTATTTTCTTCTGTGCTGTTTCTTTGGGATCGTAGTCACCGTTTGTGTTTTGCTTGATTCCGTCCACAACATCTATGCCGTCGTCGAACGAATGATTAGCGGAGTCGGTTTCTCTGAACTTGTCGTATTTAGTGTGTTCTGATTCTATGACTATTGGTTTGGTGTGTGAGAAGTCTGTTTGGTTGAGATTATTCTCTGTAGGGTAGTCTTCGTCGGAGTCTGGGAAAGTGTTTGTGGTTTCTCTCGGTTCGACTGGTTCGGGCACGTTGAGTTGCATTTGGTTGAGAGAGGAGAATGATACGCTGCAGGATTGGTTGAATACGTCGTGTTTTTCGCAGTAGTATTCTTTGCCATCTGTAAAGTGTAGAATGCTCATTTTAATTTGTAAATAAAAACTTACTCTACTTTTGGGATTTGCTACAGTCGCATAAAATGTTTGATAGCTTATTATACGATCTACAGTGTCAATTATTTATGTTTAGTATGTAATTTTTACACAAGTTCGTTATGTCAATCAGGTAGTTCAAATAAAGTATTGTGCTTAAAATAAACTAGATTCGAACCCCAAAAAATTGTCCAATTCTAGCGCAATGTTACAAAATCTCGGCACCCTATTTCAAAACAAGATACCGAATAGCTTCTACCCGGACCCCTTCCCCAATGCGGCAAGTTAAACTACACATTGGTTTAAAATCCAGCGCACAATCTTTTCTGTGATCCGCCACTTAGATAATGCATAGCATAACATGGGCATGGCATGGCATTTCAGCTTATAGGGTATAAGCTGACGTAGAACATCATCATACCCTAGAACATACACATAGGTATGCAGCTGCAGAAACAGTCTCCTCCACCTCAGCCACGCGACGTATGACGCTAGCCGTGCGCCTACGTTTATTTATTTATTTATTCAGGTTATTAGCTTACAATTGTTTACACATTACATTCCATATAAGTACACGATAAACATTTGTAAGTGCAACTGCACTTATTTGATTTGATAATAAATATAAATTATTGCAATTAATTAATTAAGGAATAATTAATGATAAAAAATAATTTACGACTAAGCATACATTGCGTGATACTATTAGCTGAAGTATAATATCATACCCGGATCCCTGCCCCAATGCGGCGAGTTGAACTGCACATAGGTATGCAGCTGCAGTAACAGCCTTCTCCGCAGCAGCCACGCGACGCAACGAGCTAGCCGTGCGCCTCCGCCGCCGCCGCCGCAGCCGTTACGTGACACGTACCATAATGGTGCGGGGAGCGAGAACTCGCTTAACATCTGGCGACAGAGTATAAGACGTTTAGAAACTCGACCTTCTTCAACAAGTAAATTTTTTTATGTTACCTTTTATTATAAAAAATGCATTGAAAACCCTTTTAATTAGAGTAAGGTCCAGTTTTTTGATCCGTAGTTAACTCAAACAATGGTTAAAATCACAGATTTAGAGTAGGCTAGATACCACATGCCGTCCGACCAAGCCCGAAGTTTGTGCTAACGCACATACGTGACGCGCTACTACTTTAGTTTGTATTCAATCGCACCAGTGGCGAGTTGTGTCGTCGAGGATATAAAACCGGCCAAGTGCGCGTCAGACTCGCGCACGAAGGGTTCCGTACCATTATCGCAAAAAACGGTAAAAAAGTCACGTTTATTGTATGGGAGCCCCACTTAAATATTTATATTATTCTGTTTTTAGTATTTTTTGTTATACCAGCAACAGAAATACATCATCTGTGAAAATTTTCAACTGTCTAGCTATCACGGTTCATGAGATACTGCCTGGTGACAGACGGACAGACAGACAGACAGACGGACGCGGAGTCTTAGTAATAGGGTCCCGTTTTTACCCTTTGGGTACGGAACCCTAAAAACCAGCCAAGCGCGAGTCGGATTCGCGCACAAAGGGTTCCGTACCATTATCGAAAAAACGGTAAAAAAATCACGTTTATTGTATGGGAGCCACACTTAAATATTTATATTATTATGTTTCTAGTATTTGTTCTCATAGTGGCAACAGAAATATATCATCTGTGAAAATTTCAACTGTCTAGCTATCACGATTTATGAGATACAGCCTGGTGACAGACGGACAGACAGACAGACGGACAGCGAAGTCTCAGTAATAGGGTCCCGTTTTTACCCTTTGGGTACGGAACCCTAAAAAAATACCATTATAAAACAACCAAATATAAAACCATTTTAACCACAGATTTAGAGTAGGCTAGATACCGCATGGTCATTAGATAATATGAAAACCGAGCGTGCCATCTTTTTAGGATTCTGTACTCAAAGGGTAAAAACGGGACCCTATTACTAAGACTCCGCGGTCCGTCTGTCTGTCTGTCTGTCACCAGGCTGTACGTGTATCTCATGAATCGTGATAGCTAGACAATTGAAATTTTCACAGATGATGTACCTATTTCTGTTGCCGCTATAACAACAAATACTAAAATCAATATAAGAATAAAATAAATATTTAAGTGACGCTCCCATACAACAAACGTGATATTTTTGCCGTTTTTGGCGATCATGGTACGGAACCCTTCGTGCGCGAGTCCGACTCGCACTGGGCCGGGTTTTTATACCAACGATGACGTCATCCCAGCCATTTAGTTTAGTGATGTGCTCAACGTAAACAGAATAGTTTAAACAAATAATAAAAACAGAATAAAATAAATATTTAAATAGGGCTCCCATACAACAAACGTGATATGCACAAATATCGTTTTTGCGATAATGGTACGGAACCATTAGTGCGCGAGTCCGACTCGCACTTGGCCGCTTTTGTTTTTTGTTTTTTTTTGTCGTTTTGTGACAATTAAACACATTTTCTTTCTTTCTTTCTTTCTAACGCAGTAAAATGCGTTTTTTCATCAATTGTTAACCTCACAAATGGTCAAACAAGTTGGAAAGGTAATTATTTGGTCATTTCTTAGACTAACAATTCATGAAAAAACGCGTTTTACCGAAATTCGAAACCATTGGTAGCATATTTAACCATTGATTGAGTTAACTATGAATCAAAAAACTGGGCCTTATAATAAAAACTCGCACTAAGGCCATAGACTACACGGTGACTCTAATTTCCGTCTTTATGCACCAGCCCGGGGTCTTTGCTAAGAAAGAAAATTTGGTTCAAATAAATCTCACTAGATGGCGCGATATGCACCTCCATCTGTTATTGAATGTGCGTAAAATTAACATTTTCTGGAATTGAACACAAAAATTGTATGTTCTTGTTTAATCAACTCTTCTAAGTACAAAATTATGGAATATTGGGCTCTTAATTCACATTTCAAAGAATTTTAGACGGATCATTTAAAATTTATGACAATAGATGGCGCATTTTTAAATTTCTGAGGCATTCCACTAGATTGTTAAAGTTTGCATTTTAACACATTTTGGTGCAAAATAAAACTGTAAAAACGTGCAAATAAATACTAGAAAACAAACCTTCACTGTATTTAAAGAAAAAAACATTCACGAACCTAGTAAACCCTTTTACTTGCAAGTCGCTGCTAACACCATCTATCTATCACCGTGAAACAGAACCGAATACGTTCGATGTACAAAAAATTGCCAGAATAAGCAGTCGAAAAACGCTAGTTACGTCGGCACGGTTTCTTTTCGGGTGGTATGAGGTATCTGTATGCTAGTATTATATTATCTGTTATGATATTCCAATTGATAAAAACGCTTACAAACAATTTAAAATAACATACCTGTAATAAGCACAGTGCAGGGAATTCCTTAGCGAACTCTTCAACTAAAGGCGAGTGTATGTGCACGTTAGCGCCCGGAGCAACCACGTACACATTGCTCTCACATAACGGATAGATCACTGTAGCCTTCGCCCAGTAGACGAGGTGGCCTGTTAGTTGCGAAACCTGGAAGGAAAAGCGATAAGCATTTTAAAAAATAATGAAATTTTAAACATTTAGTAAATAAGAAGAATAATGTTGATTTACTCGCAAGAATGGTAAGCCTGTTTACACAACACGAAAGTTTTTACGTTTCACAAAATGTTAATGACGAATGTGGATTCGATTAACTTTTTTTTTTTATCCAATTTTATTTAAGGGCTTTTATCAAAGACATGTCAGCCCCATCGCGCCCTTTTACATAAATTTCTTACATAATGTACTTTTACATTACTTAATTAAATATTATTAGTTTATATAACATTACTTAATAGTTAATTAAACAAAATTATTCGTGTAAGACCATAATTAAATGGCACAACTTTTTAGTCATCTCCGAAGCTGGTACAGATAAGATGGATTGTATTATGCCTACATCCAACTTATTTATTTTGAAATCCTTTAGGAATAACTCGCGTTCTACTCCGTTCCGAGCACACTCCATCAACAAATGTTGCACGTCCTCGATTTGATTGCAAACTGTGCAATTAGGAGAATCGGCCTTTTTCATAAGAAATGCGAATTTTGCCGATGGATAGTGCCCAGAACGGAGTCTTAATATCAATTTAACGTATTTTCTATCTAATTTAGTATTTCGATTTACTAAATGAGAACATTCGAGCTCCTCGGAAACATGCAACCGCGCGGCGGCCATGCTTTTGTGCCGTGTAAACAGAGGCCTGAAACAATACGATGATGTGCAACGTGCATTTGTTTCTTGTGTGTTGTTTCTTCACTTTATTTCATTTGAATCGTCAAGTCAATAAAGCTTATTTTGCTATAGCAACGTAATTTCCAGTTATGCGGAGTTGACCGTGCGGATATAATTCTTCTTGTATATACGCGCTCTTAAAATGGCTAGTCTAATGGCGGTTTGAGATTTCAAGTACGCTACTGTCTTATATTGCGTATTTTAATAAATAACGTAATATATTATTAAAATAAGCAATTTCAGATAATGGCAATCCACCCATTTATTTTAGATTCTTTGAGTTTGTAGCTTCATCCTTTTCCATACAAAATGCAACCATTGGTTAATATATTAACATTAAAAAAAAAAACAGCAATCTGTTTTCTAGCCAACTGTTAAGGGCCTATAACCGCTTTAGTGCTGTAAAACGGTAGCTTTCTAATGCATACTCCTTAGTAACGGCTAGGTTAAAAGGTTTGAAAAAGTATATATTTAGTATTGATTCAAGTACATTTTTTTTAAACACGGTTTTTTCGTGTAACTAAGTTTTGCTTCAATAAAATAATTTCCAGAAGTGGTAATTCTGCCAGTTACATAATGATCCATATAAAAGTCATTTCATAACTGTTATTATGTAATTTTGTTATTTTTTAATTTTTATTTTATAATCTTGTGCCTAAATGTTCATATTTCGAAACTAATTTCTTAGGCAATGTGTTAAATAATAGACAAAGTAATGGAAAAAAATCTTTTCTAGCCAACTGTTAAGAACAAATCACACTGCATCTGCATTCGTACAAATACATACGTACACTCTACCTTTTTTTCCCATAGGTGTAGGCAGAAACTATAGAACGCCACCTACCGTGCAAACACGGCCTCTGTGATAGGTTTGAGACACGCATTTTATGACGGTTTTTGCTCCCAGATTGTGATAAAAATATGTGACTCAAGCCTGTCACAGTAGGCCGTGCTCGCCCGGCTGCTACGATCCCTTTCATTTACGTACATTCATCTAGTCGTACACGCAAGCAGGTTATGAGTACTGCGCACCTGACCTTTCTGAAGAACATCGCCAATAAGACCCGTGAATGTCCTTCTAGAGCGTCTCCTCCCGGCGATAAAACATCGACAACACGACAAGACTCACTCAAGTTTGCCTTGTAAATACCTTCGTACTACACTATTATATGTTATGGACCAAGTGATTAGTGGGCTTAGTATATTATAATCCCCGTGCAAGTATTGAACTATTGAAAACTATGTCAATATAGTTAAATTACCTGTTTCAACGTCAGATCAGCTTCAATGGCGAGTGTCTGCAGACTCTTCAGCGGGCTATATAGTTTTATCAGTCTTAGGAGTGCTGAGCTGCTGTCCAGCGGAATTGAAGATAGCAAGTCGTTTGGGTTTACCTGAAATATAATTTGGATAATAAGTCTTCTCAAACAAAGTAAGAAATAAATAAATTATATGAGGTTTGAAAGTGACATAAAAGTTAAATGGGCATGTGATGAGGAGGGATGAAACACGTGACAAAAATAGTGATAAATATGGATAGAGAGGAAGAGAAAGACGGGAGAATGGAGGAAGAATACGTGCTGCACCGAGTCAGACCCCTAACAACAAGATACAACAGTTGGCAGATATCGAAAAATACGGGCCAAGCGGCTCATCGGCAATGAGGCACTGGTCGAGTCAACGCTCCATGGCTTGAACATCGTCGCCGAGTAACAAGCTTGTCGGTTTTTAGGGTTCCGTACCCAAAGGGTAAAAACGGGACCCTATTACTAAGACTCCGCGATCCGTCTGTCTGTCCGTCTGTCACCAGGCTGTATCTCATGAACCGTGATAGCTAGGCAGTTGAAATTTTCACAGATGATGTATTTCTGTTGCCGCTATAACAACAAATACTAAAAACAGTATAAAATAAATATTTAAGGGGGGCTCCCATACAACAAACGTGACTTTTTGCCGTTTTTTGCTCGATATTAATAATGGCAACAGGTAGACGCTTAAAATATTCACAGAATATTTAGTTGCATATTCACTTCAAAAAATAATAATTATTAAATTAAAATAAATTAAGGGGGGCTCCCATACAACAAACGTGATTTTTTGGCCGTTTTTTTGCGTTAATGGTACGGAACCCTTCGTGCGCGAGTCCGACACGCACTTGGCCGGTTTTTTTTATCGGTTGTATTCCGGGCAGCCCATTTCATCATCAGACTACAAGACGTACGCGATGTGTCATCGGTACATGGTGGACATCCCACCCATACACACTAAACGTTTTGGAAATATTTTCATTATGCGTACAGCTAAGGAGTGGAATTCCCTGCTGGAGTCTGTGTTGCCTGATAGCTACAACCTCGGGGTCTTTAAGTCAAGAGTGAATAGGTTACTTCTAGGCAAGCTTGCTACACCGTCAACCACATCATCGCTTACCATCAGGTGAGATAGTGGTCAAGCGCGAGACTACCAATAATAAAAATGAGTCTTCTCATACAAGAGATAAATGCTAAAGGAAATCGGCAAGCAACGACATGAACGCACATTTGTGGCAAAAAGTGACTCAAAACTCACTCCACTGTCAACTTTGTGTCTGTCATTTCTGACCTAGACTAGACTATACTTCATATAAGATAGCTTGATCTCTGCGACATAATATGTCAGTTTGACATATTATGTCAAACTGACGTATACGTTATTGTTAGCCCGTCAAGCGCTATTGTTACTGTATTGATACTGACGCTGTCGCAGAGATCAAACTATCTTATGAAGTATAGAGTCAAGAGTAAACAATTGAAAAAAAATTAAACTTCGAACGATGATACAAATTTAATCAAATCAAATTTAATTTATTTATTCTTACTTACCATAAGCAATATTCCATGGTAAGGTCGTAGTTTTTGTAAGCATTTGTCTATGGTTTCTGGCTCTATGATCAATCCTCTGTTGTGTATTTGGTGAGCTTTGTGTGGTAAGCAGAAGGACAGTAACACCCATTTGTTTATGCGTACTTGAACTATACCTATAATTAAGAAAAGGATCTATCAAGTGCAAGTTTAATATGAGCACAGATAATATAATACTAGCATAGAGATGCCTCATCCCATACAAAGAAACCGTGCCGACGTAACTAGTATTTTTCGTCTGATTAAGATCATTATTTTTATAAGCACTTCGATAGCGTTCGGTTCCGTTCCACGGCTATAGATGGTGTTAGCAGCGACTTGCAAGTGAAAGGGTTTTCTCGGTTCGTGACAATTTTTTCTTTAAATACAGTGACGATTTGTTTTATAGTATTTTTTGCACGTTTTTACAGTTTTATTGTACCAAAATGTGTTACAATACAAATATAAAAAATCGAGTGGTATGCCTCATAAATTTAAAACCGCGTCATCTATTGGAATCAATTTTAAATGTTCCATTCAAAAAATCTTTGAAATGTGATTTAAGCGCCCAATCTTCCATAATTTTGTGCTTAGGAGAGTTGATTAATCAGGAACATACAATGTTTATGATCAATTCTAGAAAAGTTAACTTTACACACAATTCAATAACAAATCTATGCATATCGCGCCATCTAGTGATATTTATTTGAACTAAATTTTCTATATTAGCGCTGGCACCCCGTGACATTAGTTTAATTTGTCCTTTGACCTGGTTCTCAAGTCCGACTTTTCAAAGCATGTCTGTATAGAGCAGGGTTGTTGCTGATGCACATTTTTTTCACATCCACTGATTATGATGCTGATTGTAATTATTTTGAAAGTTATTTTTTGTTTTTTTTTAAACTGGCATGTTCTTGTTGTTTTTCGTTTTCACTGGTTATAATTATGGTGTATAAGGTATGCAGAACGGGGTGGAAAGTCCCGCTACATCCTTTGAAAAGGGACAAACCAACCAATCACACGAGATGACAGATTTGATGGAGTTTCTTGTCCGTTATGGAGTTTCTTGTCCGTTATGGAGTTTCTTGTCCGTTAATGGAGATTTTTGTCCGTTTTTCTCCATAACAATAAAATCAATTATTATTACTTTTAAATTTATATTTTTGGCGCACAAAAGTGTCTTAATGGACTAGTTGAAATAAAGAATTTTTGTCTTATGTCAGGTGCGATGTGGGTTTTCGTCTATGTGATTAGTCGATTGACGGGGTCAAACCCTTTGCCTTGCCGAATTCACTTACACAATTAGGCTGCGGGTATTATATCTCGTCCGGCCAACAGCCCGACGGTTGTTGTTGGATTGTTGCATGTGTACAAATGGCGCCGAAACCTTTGTTTATGCGATGCAGGATTTTGTGCAACGTCAGTTCTATTCGCTTTGAAGTGTACTCCACATGAGTACGCTTCAAAGCGTATCGTTTGTTGAAAGATCTATGAGCGCACCCTTCGGAAGCTCTTATGACAACCGAAACTGATTTCGGTTGTCATGGGAATGATGCCTAAAATACTTGAAGGGTACAGCCAAATAACAAGGATTGTCCTAATTAATAGATTTTGAGGAAAACGCAGTTTAAAGAGTATGTAATGTATCCTTCTTCTTTACCGGTATGTACCGGAATGCCATGGACATTCGCGGTTCTTTTGGTTTCGGCCATAAACAAAAACGTGTTTTTGGCGTCTTACGTTTACTTTAAAAAAAGTAAGTGATTGAGAATAAAAATACCATAGATAAAGGTTTGCTTGCCAATAAAAAAATAAAAAATTGTGACATTCCCTGTTCTTTGCCTGTACCCTTCATTTATACTATACTTATTACTGGTAGGATTTCTTCATAGTACGAATGCCCACGACTAAAACCGTAACGTATTAATTCTCTAGATAGATGAGTCTATACCCGGCTAGGTGGGCAGTACTGGCCAAAAACGTCACAGTGTTATGGGGGGGGGGGAAAGGTTAATTTCTGCTAAGGCAAAAAAAGAAAACAAACGGTTTTCAGACATTTCACATCATCACATGTGCCTGAGCCTGAGCACATTTTCAAAAATATTAATAAATTTAACCGACTTGTCTAATTTTTTTCCAATTTTAAATGCTTGTTTACGGATGCCGAGATTACCAAAAAACCTATACTTAACTTCAAAAACGAAAAGAAAGTTTCAGAGTCACTTCAAAATCGTTTCATACAACACAGTATTTTTGTAATCAAAATAAACAAATCTGTCGATTTTGTCCGGTTTTGTCCGTAAAACGACGAGACAAAATTTGGTCATGAGCACTCATACTATCAAAATCAGTTTTTAATAAGATCGTAACTACTTTACCTCACTTGTAAACAATGTACCTATTACATAACTACAAGTGGTCATGTGATGTGTAATAATAGTACATTTCGTGTCGACCATAAAAAATCGTTAAAATAAAGCTAGTCACGAACGGTTCTTTTTCCACTACCTGATGAGTTTACTTAATTAAATGCAAATAAGTTCCAACAACAATTTATTCGAAACGTTCAGACTAAAAACCACAGACTATATACACACAATCAACGCGCGCTTTTTCAAGAGGTAACAGGTTCAGTATCATTCTGCCAGTTACATAATGATATCAAAACTCCATACAAAAGTCATTTCGTAACTGTTATTATGTAATTTTGATTTTTATAATTTTTATTTTATAGTCTTGTGTATAAATGTTCATATTTCGAAACGAATTTCTTAGGCAATGTATTACATAATAGACAAGGTAGTGGAAAAATGTAATTACATAACTCACCATGAGAATGCACAAATGCACTTGCATTATATTTAATTGTATGCACTGAAATTAAACTAAGCTGCATCCTAAGTGATTCATTTAGTTAGTTAAACATATATAAAATATTGTAACATAGTATATAATTGTAAGTTCTTTGTATATTTTTACTTCTGTAAATTTATTTTATTTAAATTTTTACTGTTTTCTTTTGTTTTTGTCTTTACATATATTATAATTTAAAGATGTATTTTATTTTGTTTTGTGTTTAAGCTTGTACGTTGCGTTTTAGTTTTCTTTTTTATATCACTGTATTAGCGCCTTAGGACCTTGTCTAACCACCCTGTAAAATTATACCTGAAATTGTAATAAATAAATATAATTGGGATTTAAATAAATAAATATAAAAGGCTTGCTGTTACTTTGAGTATTATTAGAACATAGACTAGCATGGAAGTGTATTATATACGGAAGGAATCCCCAACATATATTTTTATTGTCTTCTCACTTTAGATCTACCTTTCTCTCTACAAATTAACACCCTTAATAAGGAAAAAAAGAAAACATAATATTTGCGACTTGCACAGGGCGAAAAAGAAAAAAATATATTTGTGACTTGCACAACACAGGGCGAAAAACAAAAAATGAAATATATGACTTCTTCCAAAAATGTTTATGATTAAATATTTTAAACATGTTGATAACAAACAAGAATTGGCAAGTAAATTAAATAGCTCAAAAAGTTCATTTTAAGTTATTCATCAAAAACACTGAACGGCGCGTCGAAGTTACTGTAGAATTTCTGTATTTCTTGTGATGTTAGCGGTACAGTCTCCATTTAGCATAGATATTAAGTTTTGAGAAATGTAATTAAAACACCTGTCCTGCTTTTCAATTAAAAAACTACATACCAGTACTACTAAGTTCTTCAAACACAGACTTCATGGACCTCGCCAGCGAGCTCCGCTGAAGTATGAGGTGGAACGCCGACTTAGGTGCGGTATCTGTACCATTCTCACTGCTGTAAGTGGTTGAACTGACCGAGTGACGGAGATTGTCTTCCTCATCGTCATTCTCACCATTTTCTTCACTGTCTAAGGCCGAAACTTCATCGTGAGCTGCCAACTGTAAAAAAAGATTAAGTTAGAAAAATTCTTCGAATTTATACTCGTATGTCTGTGAGGATATTTTACTTATTTTGAATACTGAAACCCAAAATCAGTCAACTAGAATTCACCAGATGCAAACCTTAGCAAAAGTAGTTCTTTATTGAAGTACCTACATGACATGAATAATTTTTATTGGGCGATGAGTTTTTGGGTTTGTTATGTCCGTTGCGTCCTTCGCTAGTTAGACCTCTTAATGTGGCCGCAACAAGCGGATAGGATCGTTTTGATATGTGGAAACGCGGGCGCGGGCTGTGTCGTTCGGTGCTGCCTCTCGTCGCGTCCGCTACTACGGACGTATGCGGCGGTTTCGTCACGCGCCGCGTTAGCTCCTCACTCTGTTTGAGGCCATATAGAGAAAGAAGTTGTAGCTTTTTTGGCAACTGTTATAACATAGTATTTAAGTAGATTTCTTGCTGGGAAGGAAGTTTAAAAATAGTTAAGTAGTTGTAAGTACAGATAAGGCTAGGTTCACATTAGGTCGGACCGACTATTTAACCGTTGGCCGGCTATCGGGTTATGGTGTTCACTCTATAAGCCTCTGTCCGACGTAACGTGAACACCATTGTGCACAACCGCTGCCCGTTTCGTCACAAAGTAGTTGTTAGTTGGTTTCTGTGTACAATGGACGACGCCAACGTTCTGTTCTGGTAGTAGTATATAAGTAAAATTATTAAATAGAAAGTAAAATTAATAGTAAGTAAAATTATTAAATAGAAAAAAGAAAAAGGACATATTAGGTTCATCCCATCTTTGCGGAGCGTAATGACGTTGAAACATTTCAAACGCTAATAAGCGATTTTTTGATGAGCTATAATTACTTTAGAATGTCTATTCGTTCCTTTGATGGTTTTGCGAAATTTAAAGGATGCATAAGAGCCCAAAATACAAAATTCAGAGATTTTATTGCGCTACGAGCCGACAAGTGTGAACGGCGCTATACAAAGCAGTAAGCCAATATTATATCCGACCCGACAGAAATCGTGGCTGAATGTCTGGTAAATGTGTCGTCGCCGACAGTTTTATCGGGTTGCCCTAATGTGAACAGCGCTATTGAAATACATATGCCAATTTCCGGTAAAACTGTCGGTCCAGCCTAATGTGAATCCGCCCTAACTGTTAAACAAGTCAACCTTCTAGAAGTTCAAGTCAGTCCTTAGCTACAACATGTTAATCAGCTTACTTACCATTATTTTCATTTCTTCAGTCAAATATGAACATCTCTTTTCTTCATGTCTCAGTGCTTTGCCCAGTCTTTTGCTCAAATCATAATAGCACTTAACTGGAAACCAAGGTCAAGGTGAATATAAATAATAATAAAACAAATATGTAAATGGAGGAACTCCTTTTCTCAAGAGCGGGACAGGCAAGGCAAACAAAGGATAAAGTAATTTAATCTTCTTATTTATAAAATTTCTCTATAGGAACGTCCTCACTGAGAGCATTCACGTGTAATGAGCTAGGGATGTCGGAAGTGCAAAAATATATCGATATATCGATGTATCGATATTTATAAAAATATCAATATCGACCTCGATATATCGAGGGAAAAATATCGATATATCGGTCCAATTTTTATAGATTTTCGGATTTTAAGATAATAATGTATTTAGTTCAGTCTGGCTCAATAATAGGCAGTACTATTTTTTATACTAAATGCACATTAATTAAGTCTTAATAAAAACGAAGGTATTTTAATTGTTAATCCTTTATAATAGGCAAAATTTGAAAATTTCTAGAACTGAATAGCAATCTTCTAAAAATATTCTATAATGACACGACCACACACACAACGCAAAAGAACTCACATTTGAAAGTAAGTGAAGAGTGACGGATTTTGGCCACCGCGGCCTGCAGCGGCCGCAACACAAACAAAACGTTCAAGTCATAGACAATACAGTAATTTGCCGTTCGTTCCTATCTTTTACGGCTTTGAATTCTGTTAAATTTAATTTGTTAGCAAATTAAATTTGAAAAATAATATCGTTTTTGATACGTTTTTCGATATTGAATATTTTGTATCGATATATCGATGTATCGGATGAAAATATATCGCCTAAAAATATCGATATATCGAACCAGAAATATCGATATATCGATGTATCGATATTTTTTCGACAAGCCTATAATGAGCATTCGACGTCGAATATTCGAGTGGTGTGGACGTTGAGCCGAGCGTTACAATTACAAAGCTTACACGCAAGCGCGAACTTCGGCCGGTGTGGACGTCCGTCGCAACGATTTTCGGGGAAACGGCTTGCATTAGAATGATCACGCAAATAAAACGCTCGAAAGCGGGTACTCAGATAATGAAATCAATGAGTTTGTATGTAGGAATATTACTGGCCACTTGTAAAGCAAGGAACAGTTCCTTGATATTAAATAAAAAGGTCAGAAAGACCTTCTTGGTGAATCGTATCATCAAATGAATGACATTTAACAAGATCGAATTCGAATGCTCCAAGCTGGAAAGGGAATGTTCGACTCGAACATTCATAGTTTTGCTTAAAAGTATTCAGTTTGCTGGGCTCGCTGGGAAGCATTTGTTGCTCTTCTACGATTGCTTGTTTACAAATGCTCACGAAAGAATGCTCCCAGTGAGGACGATCCTTAAGGATAATTTGAATTAAACAGCTGCTAAACGTTTTACTATTCAGTTTATTTTATTTTTCCTATTGTCATGCATAGCTTATAACTTCGTAAAAAAACAGTAAAACATAGTTTATTGGGAATCATTTTGTCACCCACATTGGCATTCTCTAAAAAAAAAATAACACCAAAGAAGCGTAGTAAACTTACCAACAGAATGACTTGCGGAAGCCTGCAGAGCAAACACAATATTGATAAGGATCATAGTGGCTGTATCATCCTTGTTGGTCCTGTACGGCAACAAGGTAGGGTGTCCAACGAACCTGACGTCGTTCACTTTGAGCTCAAACTTCCTGTTGCAAAGCTCTGCTTTTACTGCAAACAGGGTTGAGAGCATCTCATCTGTGAAGCCACTTAGCTGACCTGCAATTTTTTATAAATATTTGTAAGTAAGAATTAGCGATTGCACAACATCTAGACCAGCGTTTTACAAATTATGGGTCACAGCGCCCACTGGTGGATCCAAGCTAATATTGGGTGGGCCCTGAAAAACGATAATGCTAAAGCTATAATGATAATACATAGACTGATAATCATATTAAGGAATAAAAAAAGTTAATTAAAAAATCAAAAAACCCGACTGCTTAAAAGCAAACTAAAAAGACGTAAACAAGAAGAATATCATGCTGTGCAGTCGGAGGATACTTATTCGCGAGCTGGCGAACCAAAACCAGATGTATCCTCCGACTGCACAGCATGATTTTCTTCTTGTTTACGTCTTTTTAGTTTGCTTTTAAGCAGTCGGGTTTTTTGATTTTTTAATTAACTTTTTTTATTTACAACTTTTTAGTTATTGTTTTTTTAGAATTAGGTACATTTAAATATATAAGTGTTATATATTTTTGAAATCGCCTTTTAAAATCCTTAATTTTGATACCCCACACGATGGGTAAAGAGGAAAAAAAAAAAAAAAAACCCCACAAAATGGCGCCCAAAATCCGCCATTTATGTTTTTTCCAATTATAATGTATCCAGTGACACTCGCAGGATTAAGACGAATCGATTGACGTAAGAATCATCAAAATCGGTCAACGCGTTTGGTCTCTGGAACGCCATATAGGAACAAACATACATACATACATACATACATACATACATACATATATACATACATACATACATACATACATACATAGACTGATAAACACATTACCCTCCTTCGGCAGTCGGGTAAAAAAGGAAACAAATGCATCCTTCTCATAAGATTATTGCAATTAGTATTAAAAATTTTAATTGGAACAGATTCAAATGCACCATGGTTTGCAGGAAATATGGAAATACATGAATACCTAAATGTGCCCACCATTAAGGAGGAGGTAAATAAATATGCCACAAAATACAAGAATAGGCTTCAAAAGCATACAAACCAACTCGCCAGGGACCTGGTTAATAATAGTAACCACATCACAAGGCTGAAACGATGGCAAATATTGCAACTGGACCAGAGACACTAAATTGAGGGTGGACCATTCTGAGGATCATGGATCATGGTCCGAAATAAATGATTGAATTGAATTGAATTGAATTTGAATTGAGGATGGGAGGAGAGTATTTGCTGAAATACCTCCTGAAACACAAAAAGAAGACAGAAGATCTGATTATGACTGAATGGCCGATGGCAGATATGAAAAGGGTGAAAAAAAAAAAAAAATAATTGGAACAGATTAATTTTTATTAACTTTAATACTTTCGTGTTTCATAATCGAAAACAATATATCACGGGCATTTAACGCAATGATTTAGATAATTTATTTACCTATTTAACCCAACGTTTCGGCTGTGTTGCAACAACCGAAACCCGGGAGCACAGTTTTTTTTATTTCTCCTTTTCTAACTATATGTGATAATTATATTGCATGTTGCATGACACAAAGAGTAAGAAATTAAATGATTCAGAATGATTTTGACTTATCTGATTCCAATGTTGCCTACAGAACTGGATCTCTAATAAGAATAGCTATTCCCTCAAAGCCCATGTCATTATGAGGGCAAATAATTGTCACAAACTTAATAATCTGGTCATTATTGACCTACACAAAGTTATCAAGTATACAGAAAGTACTATGCTCCATATCTACTATGAACTGCATTATCAATACATATGCAAAGTGCATATTTCAAGATAAGTACATATAAATATTGATTTATGTCCATTGATCTGACTCAGGAGTAGGTATGTACCTTATCTATAAATAATATTGACATACATTTTGATAAACGATTTGTTTTCTGGTATTCAGCAGGATGCAATGGAATTCAGAATGCACTTATGACGTCAAAGTAGACATGACCTATATAGGAACTAACCTTTACAAATATTTGATGTCTGCGACTGAGTATTCTGCAATAAGTCCTCTGTAGAATTAATGGCGTAAGAATTGTGTCGACCATATTTTTTCTGTTCACTTTCATCCTTGTTGTCTGTTGTGTAAGGATATCTGAACAGTAATCTGTCACCTTTACTATCAGATTTCACGAAAAATATGTTTAAAGGATTCACTTCCATGTTCACAAATGGAAACTAACTACAAAATTACGAACAGTTACAGTGTGGAGTAAACAAGGTGATTGAAAACGGATTTTGCAACAACGTATTCAAATGATATTTGATGAAATATAATTTTTCACACATTTTTCAGTTATATGTTCACACACAGTACACTTCTGTTCCAGGAATATTGCACAACTGTTTAAAACTTAGTGATTTTTTTTAATTCTTTTAACTTCTAAGAATTGAGACAAAACATGCACTCTGTGACGTAAATGTCTTGTCATTTAGCATTTAGTTTAGACTAGACTGTCACGCTGTCATTCAGCTTGACATAAAAAAGTTGTCATTTGGAACGTTCTAGCCTACGCAGTTTTAGGATTTCTTTAGCATGTTTGTTAATTTGTTCTCGCTCTTTTCTCAGTATATCGTAAGTAGCCGTCTTTCTTCAATTTCATTCAAATCAAAATGCGATGCTAAATACAACTCATTAAAATTCATAGACAACTACTGGAATTGTATGTATTGTATAGTATTGCTATTCGGCACGAGATGGCAGGATTATACCTGCCTCAATAATGCTGTTTTTTTGTAATAATTAAAAAACAAATCGCTCTAGAAACATTTGTTTTAAATAAAACACAATTATTTTACACTGCTTAAGCATATATCTGATATTTGTCTGTTCTTTATATGATTACAAACATTAATAGTCTCAAAAGCCCAGGTTCAGTCTTTATTATTTAAAAATAAATAAAGACAAATCATTTGTCAAAAAGTAGTAGAATAGGTACCTACGAAACAATTCGTATTTTGTTTCGCGAAAATCTATAAATTATTAGCAAAAAAATGGCTAACAAAGTGGAAAATAACTACAAAGTCAACCCTGAAAAAGTTCGCCTCGAAACCGATCAGGGAATCGTAGAGAGTGAAGAAAGAAAATGGGGCATGCCTTTGAAAGATGTGTACAAACATGGACTCGCTTTTTACAAAGGTAATTTTCTCGAATATTTCCCTGTTATTGAAACCGTTTCAGTGTTTGCGATTTTATACTTTATTTTCATGGTAAAATATTGAAGAAGGCTTAAAATTTTATACGGGCCTCCATTATCACCGTCATGAAGAAATGCCGACCTATCTGATGGTACATCAGTACCTACTACGTCGATCTAAGTGCTCATTATATTTATTGATATGAAGCGACATTAATCACACTTCCAAGTAACTGCACCGATTGTTTTTAACTCTGTAAAACACTTACAGATAAGGAAGGCAAGGCTATCCATTTGAGCTATGAAGATAGACTGAAATTGGTTGCTTACACTCAGCAAACATCGCACGGTCCTTTGGACGTGAATTCTGCGTCACCTCTGGGTGTTCTGGACATGATTGGACGGGACAGAAGGGCAGCATGGCAGGCTTTGGGTGAGATCTCTCAAATCCAAGCAATGGCCGGTTTTGTCCATACATTAGACAGGTAATATTTTTTTCCTAGTTTCCCCCTTTTTCTAAGGTCTCCTCTTCAGGATTTAATCAGGTTGTATGCAATTGTTTTGTGGTTGTCCAGTGGCTAATCCAGGCAAGTAAAAATGCAACTTTTACAAATTCATAATGTACTTTCAAATTTTATCTTGGACAACGGTGAAGTAAACCTTGACTGGACTTAATATAAGTGTTAAAAGAATAACAGGTGGGCTTGTGCAAATATATATTTATTTACATAACAGGAGAAAAACAGACTGCTTGGTTAACTCGCAAAATAAACATAGAAATACAACCATTAGCTTTGAAGGTGAAAACTCAACAACTATGAAAACATGACTGACGTATGTGCAATTGATTGTAAATAAATAACAAATATGGAATATTCTGTTCAGCCAAGAACTTAAATGAGTTTGATAAATCAAACCTCATTCCAACAATAAGCTTGAGATCAACCCTTCTTGAGTAAGCATGGATATCAATAGTCGTCCCTGTTCTGTATGAAAAAAGGCCTTTGTCCTGCTTTGGGGTAGTTACAGGCTGCAATTTTATTGTATTATTATCCTGTGGGGGTGTGGGGAATGTTTAGGACTGTTTGATTGACTGACCAATCGTGTCGCGTCCACATTCCGTTCTCTCTATATGGTGGTTGGTCAATTCGCGGAATATGCGCGAACCTACCCCCACTACGCCAGAAACTTACGTGCCGGTTTTTGACAACCATCTTGAATGATATTAAGTTTTTTAAATTGAATTCATCCTTTCTATTACAGACTTTGCCCACTATTCAAACCGTTTTTGGAAGCAATACAAAAGGATATGGAAGACAAAAAGCAGCAAGAGTGAGTATTTTGAAATAGTAGTCTATGCTTTTTCTTTGGTGCCAAACTTATCGACAGTTGCAATTTTTTTTAATAGGCTAAAGAAAGAAGAAGATGAGAGGGCAAACTTGGAGCTGCAGAAGAGGATACAACTGGAAAAACAGAAACAACAGAGCAACAAACTGACAGAGGAACAACAAGTGTAAGTTAATTCCAACCTAATCAATATTTGAAGATAAAAGGTTGTAGCCCACTTATATGACATCACTAATACCCGGCAAAATAATGTTCATTGAAATGTGAGCTTCAGGGCGTCCTCTGTAGACATACTTTACATTGACAACACAAATTAGCAGACGGCTTGCAGCAATTAGCATAAGCGAGCTTACCGCCATACCACTCCACAGCTGACGTCTCACGCTTACCGCATGCTTACCACGCCCTACAAGCGGGCGCCCCGCGCGGTGTACCCACGCAGGCTGTTCACTTGTGAAGGAGGTTGCTAGCTTAAGCGAAAGTGGTCGGTGCGTGGACAGTGTAGTTGAACGCTAGTTGTAAGCATGTGGACAGCTGGTCGCCTGCTAGCTGTCGGCGCGTGGACAGCGAACACTCAGCTCCGTCTGTGACGATCTTATACTGTTCTTATTAAATTAGAAAAACTAATTTTAAATATAATACGGTATGCCTTTTTTTTGGTGATTCACATACTCTATAGTTTGTGCAAAATAAAAATAAAACAAATCATCATAAATATATCTGTACTAGTTTCTGCCAGCGGCTTCGCCCGCGTGAAAGTCGGTAGTTGCCCCATGTACATTTTTAAGAAAAAAGTAACCTATGTACTATGCCAGACTATAACTGTCTCTGTGTATTTCATCCAGATCCGTACAGTCGTTCTATGAATAAATCCAATTAGCTGTTGTAGGTATTCCAAGCTGCTCGAAATACTCGTATCAATCGGCTTATTAGCTTCTAGTGTGTCTTACCAAATAATAATAATTATCAAACTTTCCAGGCAAAGAATAAAGGATGCGCTCAATGCACAGACTTACGAACAGTTCCTGGCGTACGCTCAACAGCAGTATCCAGGTAACTTCGACCAGCAAGCGATTCTCATCCGCCAGCTCCAAGACAAACATTACCAGCAATACATACAGCAACTTGCTGTAGACCAGAGGCTCGCTAACTCGAATATTAAGGACACTGGGGAAGACAAAGAGAATGAAAATGCGAATAGTGTCAACGAAAAAGGACAGAAAGACGAACCTGTTACTGATTGCAATTTAAATGAAACTGGGGATGCTTCTCCAATGGATAACAAGTGAGTTCTTTTAATATTGTAAATGTTTGTTTGTTAAAGTGTCTGTCAGTTAAAAAAAAAAGTCATTGATCCGACTTGTACCATCATCATCATCATCTTCTGCCTAGCCTTTTTCCCAATTATTGTTGGGGTTGGCTTCCAGTCTTACCGGATTCAGCTGAGTACTATTGATCCGACTTGTACCAAAAATTATAAAATTACGTAACTTGAAAACATGTTTTTTTACGATTTTTTGACAATTTTAGTCTCAAATGAAAGGTATAGGCGTAGAACTATTGGCCGATTTTTCGATTGTCTGATAACTTTTAACTGAGGAATAAAAATGGCCGTTTGACATATTTTCTATAGAAAAGCTGTCAAACCGCGGCGCGGGGAACGTTTAACCGTTCCGAGTGCGCGATTGGTTGGTCATTTGACACAAGGATCGACTTACGTCCACGTTCCGTTCGTAGTTGGTCAGTTCGCGGAATATGCGCGAACTCACCCCCCCACTCATGGACATATTAAATAATATGGACTGGACATACCTACAAAAAAAAAAACGTGACTACCTAAACTTTAAAATGGCACTTAAAATGGCTGCCGATGCTATGGTTGTGTCAATGACGGAACACACACACATTAATAATACAAAAAGTAAACAACCTACAGGACTACCACAAACACAACCACAAAATTCGTCACATAATGTGGCGAATATGGCACTTACTATGGGAAAAAGCTATATCTGATCACCGTAAGGACTATTCTTGCTTGCAGGGCTCGCCGCCGCCGCCCGCTATAGTAACGCCGACTTATACTCTTCAACCAATAGCAACGCAGCATCGGGTGACCTTTTCTCTAGTACCTGTCAGCCCCTTGTATTTGTAATAAAAAAAAGACGGAAAAAAAACAAATGAGTAATTTTAACTACTTAGTAGCCAGCTGAGTTTTACGGTTTGTTTCGATCAAAATAAATATCAATCGGCAGCTTCATGTGAGGCACCATTTATTTAAACAAAAATATTTGTGAATGTTACTAACATAGGAAAGGTCAAAATCAGCAAGTCAGCAATATAGTATAAATCCTTATCTAAATAAATATGTGACTTTTCACATCCCATTCATAATGGTGTTCCCAACATCCGTGCAAATTTTTAGCTCTATGCAAATTATTGTTGTTATGTTATGCGGACTATTCTGTAGTGTGATTGCCTATAAAGTTAAATAATATTGAGCTTTATAAGATTGTTTTTAATAAAAAATCATATGAAACCCATGGTGTGCGAGACTAACTCGTAATTAACACATTGTTTATGTTTGTTATGATTGGGATCAGTATCGGGTGACACTTTTTGCCTGACCCTCTCAGCCCCTTGATTTTGTAATTAAAAAAAGACGGCAAAAAAACTAGTGGTCGACGCAAAAAGGGCGGACGCAGCTGTGGTCATCTTGTGCAAGGGATTTTGTTTTCAAAGTGAGCAGATATAGCTTTGTACTTGGGCAAAAATCTTTCGTATTTCCGGCTGTTCTCCTCTACAGATCGCACCGATTCTCGTCAGGTCGATATGGATATTTTTTGTCGATGCAGATTTTTGTATCTTTTTTTTTTTAAATTTCACATCTTCAGACCAAGGTCTACAGCTCACAGAGCCACTAGTCTTACTTGGTTCAACTAAAGGAGCGTCCTCACTGAGAGCATTCACTTGTAATGAGCATTCGGCGTCGAATATTCGAGTGATGTGGACGTTGAGCCGAGCGTTACAAAGCTTACACGCAAGCGCGAACTTCGCCCGGTGTGGACGTCGCAACGATTTTGGCGGAAACGGCACGCATTCGAATGTTCACGCAAATAAAATGCTCGAAAGCAAGTACTCAGATGATGACGACTTGTAAAACAAGGAACAGTTTCTTGATCTTAAGTGTTTGCGACCTTCGAGATCAATAAAAAAAAAATGCTGCAGCCTCAACCGCTCTATCCGACATTTTGAAATGAATGACATTTAACGAGATCGTATTCGAATGCTCCAAGCTCGCAAGGGAATGTTCGACTCGAACGTTCATAGTTTTGCTCGAACGCGAATGCAGGGCTCGCCGGGAAGAATTTGTTGCTCGCCTACGATTGCTTGTTTACAAATGCTCACGAACGAATGCTCCCAGTGAGGACGCTCCTTTAGAATAGCAATGCAGGCTATTACGAGATGTGGTATTGTGTCCAGAACTGACATTATAATGACCATTTGGATATTAGTATACTCCATTTGAAATAACATTGGACGTCTTTACAACTCTTTTTACAGTCCGTTCAACCGATTTGGAGTTCTATCTTGTAAACATAAGGGTGACATAAAAAGCATAAAACTGTTACCAAAACCAACTGTTTACTACAGCTTCCTTTTGTCGTATCACCACCGCAATAGAAGTCAAAATCGGTTGAATGGGCTGTAAAATGGACTTATTCTTTGTCTAATGTTAATGGAGTTTAGATTTAGACTTTGACAAAAAAAAACTCAATTGCTGACTTTCTAACAAAATGTTCCAGGGGTATGCAGACTTTAGAGAAAACTGACCCTAATGAATACATCGAGGAGACCAGGGTGGATGACAACACAGACGATGAAGGTAAAATCTGACTATACTATCGTAATTTTCATTCTATTATAACCATTTTACTTGTTCTTCCTTAACTTTTAATATTTAATTTTACACTGCATTTCAGTTGTTCCTATAGCAAAGGCTTAGGTGATATCTAATCAGTTAAACTCATTCAATGCCAGTATTTATAACTAGCTAAAGTGGTGACCATGTAATCGCACACCATTGATGCAATGCCTAGATCGGTTTCATATATTAGTCACACAGTAATAACAATAGAATCACACAAAATTTACGGATAAGTATTTTTTTAAGATTACTGTGTAATGTAGTAATTATATTATACTAGCTGCTGCCAGCGGCTTCGCCCAAGTCATAATCGAAAATTATCCCGATAGAACTATTCCCGGGAAAAAAAGGATCATAATTATGTGCTATTCCTGACTATAATCTATCTCTGTGCCAAATTTCATATATATTCGTCAAGCCGTTCTGGCGTGATTGATTAACAAACATCGAAAACTTCGCATTTATAATATTAGTGAGACTAGTTTCTGCCAGAGATTTCGCCCGCGTGAACATTTAAAATTATCCTAAGGGACCATATTCCTGGGATAAAAAGCCTATGTGCTATTCCTGATTGTAATCTTACTCTATGCCAAATTTCATCCATAATCGTCAAGCCGTTGTGGCGTGATTGAGAAGCAAACATACACACATCGAAACTTTCGCATTTATAATATTATAGTGTGATAGTAAAATTTGAGACCAGAATCTGATATGATTATCAATATTAGAACATGGCAAAGTGTGTAGGTAAAGCAAAGCTTGTTGAGGTCGGATTGGTGGATGGGTGACCATACATTACATACCGATACATCTCCGTAGCTCAGTGCCAGCTGTCATTTGTAGTTCTCTGATAGTAGCTACACAGATATTGTGACACCAGTCTTGTGAAGGTGTATCTTGTTATACATTTAATGGGTAGTGGAGGTCCAATAGGCAGTAGCTCCATGTAGTATACTGTTACTCAGCTGCATCCAGTTAGATTGGAATTCAACCTCAATTTAGTTAAAAGGCTAAAGTCACCGCCAGATAAGATAATAATAAAAGTCGTTAACCCCTGTCTACCAATGTATTCCAATATTTCAAAACGATACGAAAAAAATGTAAAGGCAGTGTCGCTAACACGATCAAAACAAAAGTATCGCGGTAAGGGTCGTCCTTGAACCTTTCACTATGAGTTAGAAACCTTTTGGTCAAAGCCATGTTCAGTCGTATTTTTTTAGGTAGCTACTTACTAGTATAATGAAACATCTAAACCTATCTCCATTACCCCCCCCTCCCCCTACCCCTACCTACCTTTATTTGACAATTATTTTCAATAATGAGTTAATATCACGTAAACGCGTGGACAGATTTAAATGATTTAAACGGATAAAATTGTTCTACGCCTACCTTTAATTTGAGACGAAAATTATGACAATATCTCCCATAAACAAAAAATATGTTTTCAAATTACGTAATTATACTTTTTGGTACAAACCGGATCAACGACTTTTATTTTTTGTTATCTGGCGTAGACTTTAGGCAGATTAATGACACTAGTGCCAACAATATTTGTTTGTTTAACCGTATAGTTCGGCGCGGGTTCATTTTGGGGCGTGAAAAGCATACCTCCGCTGGATCAACCGCGGTTCATTTTGGACCCTAGATTGACGTCATACGACCTCCTAATTAATAACGTAACTATTGATTAAGATGCCTAAATAATCTTATTTGGGGGCGTAAATTATAACAGTTGGCTAAAAAGCTTACATGTTAGCGCCAATTTTTTTTTTTACTTTGTGCGCGCAAGTTTATTAATTTACCTTTGTTAAATACAATTGTGTTAATGCGATAATCGCCATTTTGATGACAGTGGTGGTCGAGGCTAAAAAACATAAAAAATGCATATTTTGGACACCCAAATTCCACTACAGGGGTCCATTACCCCTGTAGTGGAATTTGCTCATCTTTTAATTATTTGACGAATTCATCCATGTTTCAAACTAAATATTTATAAATTGTTTACTACCAGATGGCTTCCTAAACGTGGAGGCAAGTCGCATGTGGACCCGCGGCGACATAGTCAAGTTCAAGGATTCAGCACAGGCGGGCGGTGGCAAGCTGTTGGTGGGACATGGCGAGACTATCACGGTGAGGGTGCCTACCCACCCGAAGGCTAGGTGCCTCTGCTGGGAGTTTGCTACTGATAACTATGATATAGGTGAGTAAATAACTAAACACATAACATAATATCTCCTCTGTATCATACCCGGCATGTAAGTTTTTTTTTTTTTCAATCGTCTCGCGCTTGACCACTATCTCACCTGATGGTAAGCGATGATGCGGTCGACGGTGAAGCACGCTTGCCTAGAAAAAACCCATTCACTCTTGACTTAAAGACCTCTAGATTGTAGCTATCGGGAAACACAGTTTCCGGCAGGGCATTCCACTCTTTAGCTGTACGTTGGCAAGAGTCGTTATATTAGATGCGCAGAAGTAGTTTTATAGGTATCTTTGGTAGTGAAGCGGGGCGGGGGGAACGTTCAGGACCGTTCCGAACGCGCGATTGGTTGGTCAGTTGACACAAGGATCGACTGACCAATCGTATCCCTGCCATGGTAGGCGTGTGAGAAATATTATGAAATTGCTTTTGATTTGCCATAATATTTTCGAATGCGACGAAGTAACTTTCAGCAACGCGAAAAGGTGTTCGAATCTATAATGTGATTTTTATGACTAAACTGACATTTGGGGGGTTGTCATTTTATCGTTACATTAAAATAGTGTCGTACCCTAACCATCCTAAGCGATCGAAAGTTAATCGAAAATCGAAGTAGATCGAAAATGAAACCATTTGACGACAAAAAAAAAATTGTTTAGAAACTAGCGGCCCTTATTTAGTTTCTATAGTCCTCGCCAAACTTCTTGGCCGCCCTGAAGTTGGTTTACCGGATGCGCGAGGCACGAAACGGTACTGTTTTTGTATGAGATTTACTACTGCGCAGCCATTGTAGCCAACTTCAGGGCGGCCAAGAAGTTTGGCGAGAACTATACTTATTTATGTCAGATAGATTTTATTGTTGATTTCATATTTAACACAATAAAAGTTCATGTACTATGTGTATGAATACTGTTATATTTAAATATATTACGTTTATATTCATAAAACATTTCTTTACACCAATTGGTAAAAATAAATTGAGGAGTCATGTCACATCGATTCGATGAATCACTTGTGATTGAGCCTTACCTACAACACTATGCTCCGCGCTTGCAACATTTAAAAAAAATAAGGTCAATGGCAGCTGTCAGTTTAGTCTACGAAATTAAAAATCACAGTATACTTTATACTTCTGGACCGACAAAATATCGTAAGGACCTTCAGCAGGCCGGATTAAATGCTTTCGCGGGCCGGGGCTGGCCCGCGGGCCGTACTTTGCCCATCACTGGGACATCCATTTATAGCCAACTTCAGACCGGCCAAAATGTATAATCATGTCATGAATTATGTTTCAGGGTTCGGTCTATACTTCGAATGGAGCAAATCCGCGACCACCGAGGTCACTGTGCACGTGGCTGAGAGTGATGAGGAAGACGACGATGACGTGGAGGAGGAAGAATACACGACTGATGGTAACTTATACCATCCATAACATTTTCATGGCCAAAAAACGCTATAACTTAGCACAGAGAGACGCCTGTGCTAAGTTATAGCGTTGTTTGTTATTCTGATGTAAAGGATATATTACTGTAAAATTTAACAAAATCAGTTTAGTAGTTTTGCGTGTTAGATAAAAAACAGTTTCACTAACTTTCATACTTATAATATTAGTAGGTAAGCTACATCACGGCAGACCAAGATGAAGATGGATGGACTAAATTGACTCCTACCAGAAGGACCACCTGCAATGGCAGAGGATAGACGTTCAGAAAAGGAAGAGGGCGACCTTTGCCCAGCTGTGGGCATTTTGGGATATTAGATTTCCAGTTTATAGTGTTCCGTACCTAAAGGGTAAAAACAGGACCCTATCTCATGAACCATGATAGCTAGACAGTTGCAATTTTCACAGATGATGTATTTCTGTTGCCGCTATAACAACAATTACTAAAAAGAGAATAAAATAGATACATAAGCGGGGCTCCCATACAAAAAACAAGAAATTTTTGCCGTTTTTTGCGATAATGGTACGGAACCCTTGTGCGCGAGTCCGACTCGCACTTGGTCGGTTTTAGTATCTATTTTTATTCAACAAAGCTTTTATTTGTCTCTCAAGATACAGGTTGCCCTAGTTTGAGAGGCAGGGTTCATTACTCAAAATGGTTACAATGGAATAATTCTTACAATATAGCTGTACTTAGACTGTAATGTAACCTTTATAGCACCAATAAGCATTTTTATTATTATTATTTCATTTGCAGGTCGGTTCCCGCAGTACACGATCCAGGGCGCTCCGGCAGACCTAGAGCAAGGCGCAGAGAATCGCTCGGCAAAGCTGGCTGTTAGCACCGCCCGGCCGCTGGTTAGCCTCGTAGTGCCCATCTTCCGCCGAGACTGTCACACCGAGGTAATTGTTATTAAGAATATTCAACCGCACTGATGAGCAGTGGTGGCCCACAGGTAACAGCCGCGACTTACAAGTTGTAGGTCGTGGGTTGGAACCCAGGCAGGCATTTTACTTTGTGTAAATTAATTCATCACCACTGCTCTCAAAACGGTAAAAGAAAACATCGTGAGGAAACCGGCATTTCCTAGAACCAAAAATTCGAACACGTGACGTTTGCCAACCCGCACTGGGCCCGCGTGGTGGATTACGGCCCATTCCCTCTCACAGAGAGGAGGCCTGTGTCCCAGCAGTGGGAATATTAATAGGCTGATGATGAACCGCGTTAACTTTGTATGAAACTCTACGAATAATCAAATTCATAAGCCTAATTAATTACTATCGCCGAGTTTCCCAGCTCTAAATTTTACAAATTGTCAAGCACGCGTTATCTGCTGTGATTGGCTGTTGAAAATTCATTCAACCAATCACAGCAGATAACGCGTACTTGACAATTTGTCACATTAATTCTGCGTTAATTTAGAGCTGATAAACTCGGAGTATGTTACCTATCTTCTATCTATCTATATTATATTATATATATATATATCTATAAAAGCGAAAGTTGACTGACTGACTCACTGACTGATTAATCAACGCACAGCCAAAACTGCTAAGCCTAGAAGCATTAAATTTGGCAGAAAGGTTCCTCAAGTGACTTAAGTGTGCACTAAGAAAGGATTTTTGGAAATTCCACCCCTAACGGGGTAAAAAGTGGGTTGAAAATTTGTATGAAAAATCTAATTCTTTCGGCCAAAATTCTTGAATTTTAGCACAAATAGTCACATCATCAGCCTATTAATGTTCCCACTGCTGGGACACAGGCCTCCTCTCTGCAAGAGGGCACAAATAGTATTCTAAGTAAATTATAAAGATTGTCATTATTAGTTTTTCGAAACTATCCCCAAATGATGATTTAGGGGGTGTTGAAGTTTGTATGAAAAAATCTGATTTCTTCGGTCAATAAACTTGAAACTCGCCACAAATACTAACCTAAATTAATAATAAAGGTAGTTATTATTATTATTTGAAACTACCCCCAAAAGACGATTTAGGGGTGTAAAGCTTTTTTGAAAAATCTTATTACTTCAGTTAATAAACTTGAAACTTGACATAAATAAGCAATAAAGGCTTTCATTGTTAGTTTTTCGAAACTACCCCCAAAATGAGTGCGTTACTACAGCCAGATATTGTCAAAAATCGTCTTCTAAGTACAATAGATAATTAGATATACAGCTTCTGTAATTGGTAAGCAGATTTATTAATTTGGTAAGCTGATAGCTTTTTAATTATTTGATAAAAACAGTTCCGGCTGGAGTAACGTTACCGCAGCCAGATCTTTTGTTTTCTAACGGGTATGTTGAAATAAAAGTTATCTAAATAATTAGATATCAATTTGAAATAAATGGTACAACTTAATTTGTATGTATATTTGCTATGGTTGCGAAGATATTTAAAATCCTGCTGTGGTAACGTTTGCACGATTGCTGGATCTCGGAATTGACTAAACGGATGATTATAATTTTTGTACATGACATCTGGCTAATTAGTTATAATTTGTTACGCAATAAAAAAATCCACAATAATGCACCGTTTCGAAGTTATTTTAGTAAATAGAAATATGCTTTAATAGGTCCTAGCACTTCCAATAAGCGGTCCGAAGACTAACTTGAAACGTTATTATATAGCTAATTACTACCTATAAATGGTACTGAAGTTTCATTAGTATCCTATAAGTAATTAAAAAGTTATGAAGAAACTTCAATTTGTTCCGGCCACGGCGCGCAGCTGAGTTTTTTGAAGACCGATTAACCGAGTTTCCTGTAGTGGTGGTAACTGAATCTTATATCAATAATTAGATATATAGTTCAATTATATACCTGTGAAATATCAGACTTGTACACTAATTAATTAACGAGATAATCGAAAAACAATACTTATATGTGGTAACCCGACCAAATCTAGAATGTTACAAAAAAGCGGCCGCGCAATACATTTTACCAACCTTCTAAAATTATTAGCATAATTGTCCTCAAAAGTTGGTACAGTCACGAATGAAATTTGTTTGATTGAAAAATTAAACCTACCATACTAAACGTTTAAATAAATTTAAAATTGCTCAAAGTAAGTGTCCACTATGCCATTCTTCATAAATCTACCTACCTACGTTTAACCATTCTGTCGCCGAGGTAGGTAGGTACCTACTTACTATTTACAAGGAAGAAATTGCGCCTAATTAGTTTTTATTTAATTTTATAATAGTGTTTAGGTAAAGGAATTTATTATTATATTTAAAATATCACATAATAACGATACATGGTATAGTTAGATTAAGGTGAGTACCTATATGTAATATGGGCCCCGTAGCTTTAAAAAAATCCTGTAACAAATTATTGTAAAATGAGATTAGAAAAAACAGTAGAACCTACCTACCTACTGTATATATAATATGTTAGTAATTACATTTTATTATTGTTATGTGATTTTTTACAATAAAACTTAATTTTAAATATGGCTACAACTATTTTACTTTAACTTATTCGAAACGCTAAGCACGACACAACACAACATTGCCCGAAAGGATGGTCATAACCTCGAGCAGCTGATGATCACTGGCTAGAGGCCGAGGGTCATCAGAGCCGTGGCCGATCAGATGGTCTGACCATATACGTGCAACGCTGAGCACCAAGCTGCACGATGCACTCCACGTTGCCAAGGACAGACACAGATGGAGAATCATCGTCAGAGAAAAGTTGGTCTCCTAGCTGTCACGGTAATCACGACCCTCAGTAATGAGGCACACGATGCGAAGAGGAGGAAGCACAACGCAGTGTAAATAGTGAAGGTGTTTATCAGTATTTAATTTTAATTTCAGATAAGCAAGCAACGTTGCATATAATTCCATTAAAACATACCTGTGATTATTTTGAAATTAATTTATATACTTACTTACCATAATTAATATCTGCATAAAATTATCATCATCTACATAAGTAGGTACTCCATATTTTTTATTACCTACCTTATAAATATTTTTGAAATTAATATTCTATCTGTAGAAACAAAAATATTTAATTATAACTATGTTTTACTTTACCACTTGTGTACCCGTCTATACCAAACACGTATTATTCTCACGTATTATCCTGTAAGTTGTAGAAGGCTGGTATAATGTATTGCGCGGCCGCTTTTTTATAACATTCTAGATTTGGTCAGGTTACCACGCATAAGTATTGTTTTTCGATTATCTCGTTAATTAATTAGTTTACAAGTCTGATATTTCACAGGTATATAATTGAACTATATATCTAATTATTCATATAAGATTCAGTTACCACAACTACAGGAAATTCGGTTAATCGGTCTTCAAAAAACTCAGCTGCGCGCCGTGGCCGGAACAAATTGAAGTTTCATCATAACTTTTTAATTACTTATAGGATACTAATGAAACTTCAGTACCATTTATAGGCAGTAATTACCTATATAATAACGTTACAAGTTAGTCTTCGGACCGCTTATTGGAAGTGCTAGGACCTATTAAAGCATATTTCTATTTACTAAAATAACTTCAAAACGGTGCATTATTGTGGATTTTTTTATTGCGTAACAAATTATAACTAATTAGCCAGATGTCATGTACAAAAATTATAATCATCCGTTTAGTCAATTCCGAGATCCAGCAATCGTGCAAACGTTACCACAGCAGGATTTTAAATATCTTCGCAACCATAGCAAATATACATACAAATTAAGTTGTACCATTTATTTCAAATTGATATCTAATTATTTAGATAACTTTTATTTCAACATACCCGTTAGAAAACAAAAGATCTGGCTGCGGTAACGTTACTCCAGCCGGAACTGTTTTTATCAAATAATTAAAAAGCTATCAGCTTACCAAATTAATAAATCTGCTTACCAATTACAGAAGCTGTATATCTAATTATCTATTGTACTTAGAAGACGATTTTTGACAATATCTGGCTGTAGTAACGCACTCCCCCAAAATATGATTTAGGGGATGATCTTTTTTTTCTAGAACTTGGGTTAATAAATTTGAAACTTGGCATAAATACCAACCTAAGGAAACAATAAAGGTTAAGGTTAATAAAGGTTGGTGTCGTTTTTGACGTAGTGTTCTAGGGGAGCACTAAGGCGCGATTATGCGGCAATTCAACCTTTAGGGAGGTGAAAAGGGTCAAAATTAGTTTGTAAAATCGAATTCCTTGGGGATAAAGTTGATAATCAAAATGTACATCAAACATTTCTAAAACTCCCTCCCAGTTAGCGTTAGGAGTGTTAAAGTTTTTTTTGAGGAATCTCACTAACATAAACGATAAATAAAAAAGATAAGCAAAGAGTGAATAGCATATTTAGGTTGTTCAAAACTCGACCCACAACGGGGCAAAAAAGGGGTTGATAAGTTTTTAGGGGAGGATTTTACTTTGTGGCGATAACCTAAAATGTATTTTTCTTTAAGTCAATTAACGAATCGTCCCAATCCAATAAACCCTGTATATCTACGATACCCAGTTTTTTATTGTTTTAATAATAGCTTATTTTTGGTCGCCATCACTAACTGCATATAAGAAAATTATATAAAGGATAAAAACTAAGTCGCGGGCGGAGTGCTAGTACACTATAATAACTTCTTATATTGTGACGACTTTAGTAGTAATTATCTGCAAAAACCACTCTTACTGCTGATAAGGTTGCTGTTAAGAATACTGTTGAATTGTCAAAATGAAAGAGTATAGTTATCGCCAAACTTCTTGGCCGCCCTGAAGTTGGCTACAATGGCTGCGCAGTAGTAAATCTCATACAAAAACAGCACCGTTTCGTGCCTCGTGCATGCGGTAAACCAACTTCAGGGCGGCCAAGAAGTTTGGCGAGGACTATAGTTTGCGATCGATTCCGTGAATTTATATGTTACGCAATATTTGCTAAATTAAATACTTATATTTAAATTTAAAAACAAAATATAGTAAACTTTTTTTTTATATTTTGATCAGCGACGAAGTTACGAGTATAAAGCGTCAAAGTTGAGAATTAGAATGGGAAGTCTGACGTGCCATGTGACGTCAGATAGCACGAAACCTATACAACTGGCAAAGAAAACGGCGTTTTCGTTTTTCAGTCAATTTTCATTCTGGTATCACTATCACCCCCGGTTTCTCAATACTAGATTATCGGGCTGTTAACGTAATCGACGAATAATCGCCGGTTATATGCTGTGATTGGCTGTTGAAAATTCATTCAACCAATCATAGCAGACAACGCGTGATTGACAATTTATCACATTCATTCTACGATAATTTAGCGGTGAGAAACCCGGCCTTAATATTCTATTTTAGTATTTTAATCGTCAAATTAGCTGCTTTACTAATTACAATATTGACGTTAGTTTGTTTGAACGCGCTAATCTCAGGCACTACTAGTTGGAATTGAAAAAATATTTTAGTGTTGGATAGTCCATTTATCGGGGAAGGTCATAGGCTATATAACATCACGCTACGACCAATAGGAGCGGAGAATAAATGAAAAATTTTGCAAAATCGAGCAAACATATTCCTTTTTACCCGACTGCCGAAGGAGGGTAATGTGTTTATCAGTCTATGTACATTATAATATATTTATATGGCTACATTAAAATTGGAAAATAGAAAAAGGCGGCTTTTGGGCGCCATATTGTTGGGGGGAAATTTTCTTTTTTCTTCTAAACCCATCGTGTGGGGTATCAAAATAAAGGTTTTCTAGAGGTGATTTCAAAAATATATAACACTTATATGTTTAAATGTAAGTAATTCGAAAAAAAAATTATCTATAAAGTTATAAATAAAAAAAGTTAATTCAAAAATTCAAAAATACCCGACTGCTTAAAAAGCGAACTAAAAAGACGTAAACAAGAAGAAAATCATGCTGTGCAGTCGGAGGATACATCTGGTTTTGGTCAGCCAGCTCGCGAATATGTATCCTCCGACTGCACAGCATGATTTTCTTCTTGTTTACGTCTTTTTAGTTCGCTTTTTAAGCAGTCGGGTTTTTTTGAATTAACTTTTTTTTGAGAGCTACTTTTGCGTGCGCTGCGTAACCGGTTTAAGTTACGCAAATATCATGTACCCTGTAGCTGTCCCCCGCGGCTTCGCTCCCATCAACTAGCTACCTATCTACCCACTTATCCTGCCTACCCACATTTTTTTTTTTTTTTTTTTGGTTTCGCTGGGAAAAAATGCATTACGCATACCCACCCATTGGGGGAATGGGGGGCTATGTGGGACTCCCCGGGCAAGCCCGGTATACCCACTAAAATAACCCAGCGGCACTCCCGCATCGTCTGAGTGGAGGAGGACTGGGAAACCGGCACAGCCTTTACGTCCAGTCCTCCGCCGACGACTGCCCACCTTTATGGCGGGCCCTTCTCGCCCCTCCCTTAGTGGAGGGGCCCGGGAATGCCCAACGAGGGTGGTGATTGTGCAATGCAGACGAGAGGCGCCCCCACGCCTGTCGCCCGCTAATCACCACCAAGAGGTGGGAGGAGGCGATCGTACAACCGCCCACCCCCACCCCTTCTCCGCCGCCTCCTTCCGCGACATGGCGTCGTCGCAAAAGGAGGCAACCACCGCCCAGGCCCTCCCGCTCCCCAGCATGGATTTTACCACACCGGGAAGCGAGAAGACCTGTCAGGGCACGGCGCAACTACGCCCCCGCTGGGCACACCTAGACGGTGTGCTGCGCCGTGCCCTCCACCGCGCTGGACCCTTATGTGGACGTCGGACACCTCGGTCCTCCGCCCACGGTCCCCTACGTTGCGGCATCTGGCCCGCGAAAGGCCAGACGCCGCCCTCCGCGTCTGCGGCATCCGGCCCGCGAAGGCCAGATGCCGCCCACCGCGTCTGCGGCGGCGCGTCAAGACCGACGCTCCGCCGCCTCCTCCTTCCACCGACTTGTCCCCGCCGACCATCCCACGCCAAAGGAGGGTCGGCGACGACAAGTCATCACCACCCGCCGCACATCCGCGGCACACCTTCGAGGGTTCCCTTCCCGCCCCCGGGCTGCGGCCGCCCCCACCCGTAGGAGAGAGAGCCGGGCGCAGAGCCAGGTGCAGAGCGGGCTAAGCCAGTTGCAGAGCGGGCAGAGCCGGATGCAGAGCCGGGCAGAGCAGGGTGCAGAGCTGGTCAAAGCAGGGTGCAGAGCTGGTCAGTGCACTCGGGTAACCAACCGCAGGAGAGCCGAGTGCAGAGCCAGGTGCAGAGCGGGCTGAGCCAGGTGCAGAGCGGGCAGAGCCGGATGCAGAGCCGGGCAGTGCAGGGTGCAGAGCTGGGCAGAGCAGGGTGCAGAGCTGGTCAGTGCACCCGGGCAACCCCCCCCGCAGGGGAAGGCGGCCCGCCCAGAGGCCCGGAAGCGAGCCCCACCTCCCACCTACCTAACCTAACCTACCCCTACCTACCTACCCAGACTAGCCCAACCCCATGTCGCATCTGGTGTGTCCTCTGCTAATCAGAGGAACACCCAGAACGACATCCCCCCCCCCCTGTCAGGTTATTCGCCACCGCCAACAAGAACCCACGAATGGGAAGTTATTGACGGTGCCCAGAGTGCACCAGCCCAGCGGGTTTCTCTTCCCCCCGTGTGATGATATTGATAAGTGGGTACTTGGTTAATGTTGGTGGTGGAAGAGAATCGTACTATTAAATATGGCAGTCATTACTGGAGCTTGTTGTTTGAATCACCTTCATCATACCTTTACATGGCGCAGCCGGTAATTAATAAAATATAAAGAAATTAAGTTAGCAGTGAGTGAAATAAAGACGATAAAATAGTACAAATAAAATAATAAAAAAAAAATGGAAACAGTGTTAACACCACCGTCACCGTTCCAATTTGATGAGAACTCGATTGATGTGGCGTCGGGCAAGCTGAGTGATAGCTGGGAACGATGGAAGAAGGGCTTCATGATATATTTCAACGCGTGTGAGCTATCGAAAAAAACATCAGTGATACAACTCAACATTTTTCTGCACATAGTAGGCGAGCAATGCCGCGAAATATTAGACCAAAGCGAAGTATCAACTTTAGACGGTGCGTGTAAAAAGTTGGATGAACACTTCAAAACGAAGAAAAATTTAACGGTGGAACGGCACAAGTTTTTTACACGAGATCAGCAGCAAAATGAGTCGATAGATCAATATGTGTTTGATTTGCGGAAATTGTCCAAGACATGTGAGTTTGGAGATTTAAATGACGATCTAATAAAAGACCGACTTGTGTGTGGAGTGACAAGCCCAGCAATTAGAGAAAGGTTACTACGAGAAGGGGACCTAACATTAAATAAAGCCTTGGAGATATGTCGAGCAGCAGTAGTTTCAAGAATGTACTCAGAAAACATAAAGAAGGAGAATGAAGCAGTTCACAGTATTAAACAGGACTGTAATATTCAAGAGGAAAAAAACGAGATATGGGCATTACGGCGTCATAATACAGTAGGATATGGAGTGTCATCGCCTACAAAAACAAGCGACGGTTATATGAGAGGAGCAATGCGCTCACGCGGTGGATACGAGCGAGGAGGCGCAGGCTGGCGAGGCGGGCGCGGGGTCGCCGCAGACGCCGCTCGACCGATGCAGCAGCCGACAAACAGACCGCGCTCGACGCCCCAGTGTGGCAGATGTGGTAGTATGCACGGAAGGAATGCTTGTCCGGCATATGGTAAGAGGTGCCTACGCTGCTCAAAAATGAACCATTTCGCAAAAGTGTGTGGTGTGCACTTTGTGGAGGAATCAGACGAAAAGGTAATATTTGCTTTAAATAAAGACTTGAGTGATTGGACTTTAGATTTGAAAATTAATGAACATTGCATAAATTTCAAGTTAGATACGGGCGCAGATGTTAATGTGCTACCGATGCGTTTTTTGTCCAGATTAGGAATATCTGTTGACAAGTTATTGCAAACGAATACTAAATTGAGCGGTTATACAGGTGATTTAATTACAGTTTTAGGAAAAACACATTTAAAAGTATATCATAAAAACAAGTTGTATTTATTAGAGTTCAAAATTGCAGATGTTAATAGCACGCCTATATTGGGACGTCATGCATGTGTAGAAATGAACTTAATTAAGAGGGTTATGTCTGTGCACAGGTCTGATATTAAATCCAAGATACATAAAGATTTTAAAGATGTTTCTGAAGGTATAGGTTGTCTGCCGGGGGAACATAATATTCAATTGAGGGACGACGCCATCCCCGTAGTACATGCGCCTCGCAAATTACCATTTGCGATCAGCGACGACGTTAAGAAAAAGTTATTGGAAATGGAGTCACAAGGTATTATAGCAAAGGTAGAGGGTCCCTCTGACTGGGTTAGCAGTATAACTGTGGTAAAAAAATCGAACGGTGATTTAAGAATTTGCTTGGATCCGAAAGAATTAAATCAAGCTATCAGGAGAGAATATTTCAAGCTACCAACAATAGATGAAATTATGTCGAAATTAGCAGGGGCTAGGTATTTCATTTTCGGACGTATCCGAAAGAGACCAGCAACCAACCAGGCCAACGTGGAGGTTACCTGACCCGCACCCCCTGCCTACCCACCTACCCTAACCTATTCTACCCTACCTTACCTACATGATATTTGCGTAACTTAACTGCTCAAAAAGGAATAATTTTGCCCGTTTTTGCAACATTTTTCATATATGCGCCGCTCCTATTGGTCGTAGCGTGATGTTATATAGCCTATATAACCTTCCTAGATAAATGGACTATCCAACACAAAAAGATTTTTTCAATTCCAACCGGTAGTTCCTGAGATTAGCGCGATCAAACAAACAAACTCTTCAGCTTTATAATATTAGTATAGATGATGGAATTGTTCCTCTTTAAAAGTTCTAAAAAAAAGTCCGCGACAGCATAAGTCTACCTTTTAAGGTTGACTCACTATAACCTTTTTTATGGTAATCAAATTTGTTCATTTGCGAAGGAGTTTTATCAACATCTATACTAATATTATAAAGCTGAAGAGTTTGTTTGTTTGTAGGGTAGGTAGGTAGGTACAACTATGTAGGTAGATAGATAGCCAGTTGACGGGAGCGAAGCGGCGGGGTCAGCTAGTTTGAATATAAAAAAGCCGAAGTCATCATTTAACCAATAAATTAGCTGCAAAACTTCACATAATAATTAAAAAAAAATATTTCCAGGTTTACGCCGGCTCCCACACATACCCCGGCGAAGGAGTATACTTACTCAAGTTCGACAACACCTACAGCTTATGGCGATCCAAAACACTTTACTACAAAGTGTACTACACACAGTAAACATCATTTAAACTTATATTAGAGCCATGACAAAGAAATTATATGGAAAGTAATATAATATATTAAATTATTTGATACTTTAACACCCGATATTGTACTGCCAGTATTTTAGTTCCTGAAAACATTATTTATGTTAAGGATATAGATTTCGTAGTTGCGGGCAAATATTGCAAGGGATGCGGGGACATGTTTTGCATGGACATAATAAGTCCTTACAAGAAAATGCCCTCGCAATAGAATGTTTTTTTTTTCTTCGCCCTACTCGGGCAGGCCAAGGTCTTGGACCATACCGCCTCGTCTTCAGTGCATAATATCAATTGGGTTTTAAAATTCTTTAGTATGCATTAGAATGCGGATGTAACATATTCTAATGTTTTTTGGAGTATTTGGCAGCAAATTGTATCGAGTCAGCCTTCCCAGTAAGCTTTGCGGAGATAGTCAATACTACAATAAAATTCTCCGCTCCACTATCCCGAGATCGCTTCGGTCAATGATTGGTCGTATTGTCCAGTTGCGTAGACAGTTGAGACACAAAACTTACACCAATTTTATATCACAATATCCACTAGGAATCAATTTGCAAATAATATTAACAGCCGCTGAACTTCACTCTAAAAAGCCCGCCAAAATCTCCGCTATAGCATACCTTTAGGATCTGGTTGGCGTGTCGGGTTTTTTTCCGCTTTGGCAACTAAGCCGAGGTCAACTATTCTATTCTGCCAGTGACATGTGGTGAGCCTTTGTGGTAAATCAACAATATTAGTGGCTTTATGGACAAAGCATGTTGTATGGGGGATTGATTGGTAAAACTATTATATTTTTGTTGGAATGTAGATTTACCCACTATTAGGTATACAAACACCTCGCAATATCTGTCCGCATCTTATAGTTATCACTTTTAATTACAGTGCAATATTATGTATTAGCTTGTTTAGCTAATTTAACATTAATAATATATTACACATGATAACGCTTTTAGTTCAATTAGTTTGAAGGCAGTTTTATTAAGTTTTTCTGGTGTAACACTACTATCGTCTAGTTATTTCGTCTATGGTGTGTACGTATAAGATAGATACCACAAAAGTAGGTTGCAATTGTCCTTTTGTAGTTTAAGTTCAAATGTGCAAAGTACACGTTTATTTTAACCCGACTGCGCGACAGCAAAGACAGGGTTATATTTTTTGCATTTCATTTGAGTGTTTGTTGAATGAGTTGATTTATTATTTATTTTTAGCTCTTACCGTATGACCCTATTTTACATATAAATGAAGATATATCAGTAGATATAATGAGTAAAAAGCGATATTTATGAGTTATAAAATGTTTGTTGCAAACTTTGTTATTTTATTCCCTGAGATCCAACCATTATCTGCAGGTTACAGCTAGAACTAATATATATATTCTGTGCCATTAGGAGAAGTAAGAATGTTTATGGTTTAAGTTAATAGTTTCGTACTTAAACTAATAGAAATGTGTTTGATGTCTATTACTCGTGATCCCAGTTTATATTATTGAAATATAAGACTTTTGTTATTTATGTTTTCTAATGATGCGTGCAAGTGATAATGGCGCAAAATTCCTGGTTTTGGACTGTTAATCGAAAGTCAGGCAGTGTGTAAAAAAACAATAGGCAACATGCACGACAGCAGTCTAAAGTCTCCGCCAGATACCAATAAAATAAAAGTCGTTGACCCGAGTTGTATCAAACACTATAATTACGTAACTTGAAAACATGATTTTTTGTTTATATTTTGATAATTTTGGTCTCAAATGAAAGGTATAGGCGTAGAACCAATTTTTCATGTAAATCGGTCCACACGTTTATGAGATATTAACTCATTACTGAATTCAAAGTGAAAGGGTCAAGGACGCCCCTTACTGTGATACGTTTGTTTTGATCGTGTTAGCGACACTGCCTTTACATGTTTTTCGTATCGTTTTGAAATATTGGTAAGGCAGGTGTTAACGACTTTTATTTGTTTGTTATCTGACTTTAGTAGGAACTCCACCATAGCTAATTCACAATTGTAGAGTATTTTATTATGTAGTAACATATTCCATGTTTGTTTTGTCTTGCATAATTATTTGAATGTTGATTATATTTATTAAAGTTTATTTAGATCTGTGTAGCGCAGTATTACCTCGAGGATGCCTAATTTGGAACTTTTTTTTTTCAAAGAATATTGTTGTCTACTTAAATAGCAAGGTAAAACTTCGACTTGTAATCGTATTTAGTAAATGTTCGAGCTTTTTACCGTATTAATATTTTGCAAAATTATGTATTTAACAATAACAAAATAAATATTAGAAAAAGTTTTAAAGTAACTATGCAATAGGGATGTTTCCTGGGTAGAAAAATGATAATTCTATTTAGTCCGTCAGTGAGATCATCAAATAATGTTGGATAGGCATTTTTTTGATACTAAATCGATCAAAATTTACAAATATAAATCGCATCTAGTTCATGAGGGGGGCTTGTGACATCTCTAAAAAGTGTACTAACGGAGTGACGTCACACATTATTACAACGCTATTATATCATCGTTACTTTATGTTTAAGTGTCAAAAGAAAAATACGTGTCCAATATTTTTTATGGATCTATAATCCCCGGCACGTAAGTTGGCAAGAGTCGTTAGATGCGCAGGAGACGTTTTTTAGGTATCTTTGGTAGCGAAGCGGGGCGCGGGGAACGTTTAGGACCCTTCCGAGCCCGCCATTGGTTGGTCAGTTGACACAAGGATCGACTGACCAATCGTGTCGCGTCCACGTTCCGTTCGCTCTATATGGTGGTTGGTCAGTACGCGGAATATGCGCGAACTTACCCCCACTACGCCAAAACCTTGCCAATTTACGTGCCGGGCATTATACCTGACGGACAAACACAAATTTTCAGTTAACATCCTTATTATAAATTACGATACTAATTCAGATTTCGATTTATAGCTCAAGTTTGCTGGCTTATACCCTCGGCCAGTCTGCTTCTCTGCATGAACTATGTGTAACCGGTAAATTAACGACGAATGATAACATAGTTGTATAAGACATTATGCTCCCCTACAAGTGAAAAAGGTCTGTTTTAAAAAAAGCCCACGTACAGTACACATCGGAAAGCCAACTTCAGACCGGCCAAGATTATTGGGGGATACAGTATTAGTTGGGAAACAAATTTGCAGAACAGCGTTTCAGTTTTTGTATTTTCTATGTTGCTGGTAACCTGACATTCTTGCAATGATGCTGCAACATGCTATAGTTCATACGCGTTAAGAAAATAGTGCCGGCCACTCGATCAATCTGGTCGCACCAAATTGGAAAGCTTGAGACCCGATTGGTCAAGGGGCCGGCTAACAACGATGACTCACTATTTTCTTAACGCGAATGAACTATAATTTTTTGTACTATTCGTGATGAACAAAAGTCGTTATTTTTAACACATCATAATGTTGCGCGATTGTTAACACTGATCTTAACTGTTCTTTAATTCAGAAAAATTTCAACCCAAGGATCTGAAATCCTTATTTATATGTATATCGTGGCTAAAGTCATGTTCAGCGTTTACTGGATTGTATAAAATTATTTTAAGTTCTTTATTTTCATGCATTAAGTCAGTAATTATTATTTATGTCAAAATTAAGGAATATAATTCTATTGTTTTGTTTTTACCTCCTTTTAGAGCTATCATGAAAAGAATGACAGAATTTATAAATGTTTGTATTTATTTGTTTTCCGTGAATTTCATGTAATTTTATTTTATTCTTGAAGAAGTCAATCGTTAAATTCTATGTACAATACTGGATATAAAATATTATATTAAACACGTATAAATAAATAATCTCGTTTTATTTTCATCCCCTGTAATATCCTACTCGTAATCTTGCAGTTTATCTAGGCCTTATATTGTGGATACGTCGGTAAAACAAAACTATAACCTTGATAGTAAATTGCTCTGAGATGTGTTGCCAAACTATCAATCCAATATCTTATATTTAGGTCAAGTGGCTGTGGGTGGAGGTCGCTATGTAATGTACTAGGCTTCGACTGCATCTGTTTACGATTGAAAGCCGACCCTTACATTACATACGTTCTGTGACCCCAATACATTGAGGAAAGGCTAGGTAGATCATGACTAAATGACCGTGAGTGGAGACAGGAGACCGCTAATCTGTAAGCATAAGGTACTTATGACAGCCTTTCAGGACCAAAGAGTATAATATAATAATACGTTGGACCGACGACCTGGTGAAGGTTGCGGGGACCCGCTGGTTGCGAGACGCAAGGGACCGGTTAATGTGGCGACGCTTGGGGGAGGCCTATGTCCAGCAGTGGATGTCTTTCGACTGATATAATGAGAATGAAGATGATGATCCCGATGATTCCCAGGACCCGAGAAGGCGGCGCATAGTGTTCTACGCGCGTTTAGTGCTCGTTCACACAGGTCCAGTTTATCGTACCTAAACTTTTTTATATGGCGCTGACCTATATAGATGTATGAGTAATTTAAGAAAATACTGATCCGTTTTGTTTGAAAGTTGGTCGTATACTAACTAAATGTGGTGTGAATATTACCCCCAGTAGCGACGGATCCGTTAAAACGGTAATGTAAATACGGTGGGACCATCATCTCCAGAAGTAACGGATACGTTTCGTTTAACCCTTAAAAACGATCCTGGAAATACGGATGTTCTGTGTGAACGTACCCTAAAGTGGAAAGTAACACATTCCCCAGTATGGGACGTAGCCTGCGAAAGGCGGGCACTAGTCCGGGGCGGCAGCGGAAGTCACACACGCGCCTGCAACCCCCGACCCAAGAGTGCGAGGGAACATCGAGATGGTTTTAGTCAGAAAGAGTCTGACAGACCCCTCCGCCTACCCCAGAGTGGCGGACATCCATGAGGAATGCCAACTCAAAAAAAAATTGCAGCCTCCACAGGCACAGGGCTGGTAGCAACGAGATGAAAGTTGCCGACTTGCCGAAAGCCGAGTTGAATGGCGAACGATTAGAGACGTCTATGCTTAGATAATGTACTAAGCGTCTATGATTAGCGATGGACTACTAGAAAAAGGCATTGGTTATAGGTTGATGTTGATGCTCCAACAATACTAATTTAGAATAAGCATTTCAGACCAAACATCAAAATCTTAGATCAAAATAAAGTGAGTGATGCTTCAGATAGTGAATACAGTCTTTTTATTTTATTTTCCATAGAGTAAAACTTCTACATGTTTTTTTACTCCACGATACGATTGGCAGAATAGTCGACACCGGCTTTGCTTGCCATATAAAAATATAGAATAGAATAGAATAGAAATGAAACGTCAAATTTGACAGTTATCATGTTTACGGGGAGATGAGGTGTTTTTTTCGTCTGATTAGTTAGAAACTTCCAAAAAAAAATTAAAATGTTACAGCGATTAATTTACAGTAGTTTTGAATTGAAAATATCTCGGAAAAGTTCACGGTTATTATTTAATATCCCGACCAGAGCTCCTTTGTGTCACCAGTGTGGATCCAGGGTATTCTCTCATTATAAGGTGCCAGTTATACGAAATATAATATATGAAAGGACCTTCTCTAACAAATATGGTTTATTCAATTATAAATTTCGGTGCTACACAACCCAAGTGGACGCTCAGAAGAAGACCGAACAATTCGAAAGTGTTAAAGAAAAAAATCCAATAGAAACTACGAAAAAGATCAATGTCAAATTAAAGACATCAGAACTGAAACGATTATTTACATTAGCTGAACCGGAGAAATGGACTCTGGCTGGTATGTACCTCAACTTATTTGTTTGGGTGTGTGTTAAAATTTTGCCAACTTAAGAGTTTTTCTTTGCAGGTGCTATTGGCTTCCTAGTTGTGTCTTCTAGTGTGACTATGGCTATACCATTTTCACTGGGTAAGGTGCTAGACATAATTTATAGCACCACAAGTGACCTGGGTGCTGCTCGAGAGAAGCTGGATACTCTATGCCTGATGCTGTGTGGAGTGTTTCTTATTGGAGGTCTCTGTAACTTTGGCAGAGTGTATTTGATGTCTATATCAGGTATCTGCAATCCTAAACCATTACTTAAGCTAAATACAAGTTACTATAATCCCATCTAAGAAAACTTCTTATTAGATTCTTATTTGAATTGGAAAAATACAACAATTATTTGTTTTTGATTTAAAAATATTTTGCATACTAAAACAAAGATAAAGTTTGCAAAAAACATGATTAGCTTTTGAACAGCCTTTACTTGACCTATTGGTATTGATAAGACTTTAATTTTTGTCCTACTAATATAAAGGCGAAAGTTGGTGAGTGTGTGTTTGTGAAAGAGTCACACAAAAATTACTGAACGGATCTGGATGAAATTTGGCACAGAGATAGATTATAATCTAGAATACCACATATGATACTTTTTATCCTGGGATTATTTTCCCTTAGGATAATTTTCGACATTCATGCAGGCAAAGCCGCTGGCTAAAGCTAGTATAATAATAAAAAAGCCTCTATCTTTCTTACTAGGTATATGTTTGTTAGCTTTTATAGGAAAGGGGGAAAAAAACTCAATTAAAAACTTCCATATATTTTAGGCCAAAGAATGACACAGTCACTTCGCAGACAGGTATATGGAGCAATAATGCGACAAGAACCTGCGTGGTTTGGTAAAACATCAACTGGAGAGCTGGTCAACAGGTTATCAGCAGACACGCAACTTGTTGGACGTAACCTCAGTCAGAATGTCAGTGATGGTCTACGTTCATTGTTTATGGTAGGAGCTGGGACTGGAATGATGGTAAGATACTTTTGCATTCAATTAAAATCTTTTTTTTATTCAAACGCAACATCTTTGCCAATCCTGCTTAACATAAAAACTCCTTTTATTGGAGAGTTCAGAATAAGCAGTAATATTATTTTTTATACCTTTCACTTAAATTACAAGTTTCTGCCAATTTACTTTTTGAAGTGGCCAGTGATTTGAAGATTCACACATCACTTGGTACCCTATCATTTTATCAGTGTAAAATTGAGGTCAGATTGCATCATTTCACTTTCACAGTGCCCAAATGTGTGGTACTAGATAGTGTCCAAGCAATTTATGTAGTAGGTACATAGATGTCCAATTGTTTGATGATAATTCAGATTTCTCTTTGACATACTCACTATGATAATAATGTATCTTTTTAACAAACCACCATGATTGCTTATCATTCATGTGTGCTAGAATCTAGATTAGAGTTTTATCTTAAACTAGCTGTTCTCCGCGGCTTCGCTCCCGTGGACCACCCCACAGGAACCGTTTTCGGGATTAAAAAATAGCCTATGTTACTCAGGAATAACGTAGCTTTCTATTGGTGAAAGAATTTTTAAAATCGGTCCAGTAGTTCCGGAGCCTATTTGGTACAAACAAACAAATCTTTCCTCTTCATAATATTAGTATATTATTAGTATTAGTATAGAAAACTGTATTGATTTATTTAATACTAGCTGTTCCCCGCGGCTTCGCTCCCGTGGGCCACCCCACAGGACCCGTTTGCGGGCTTAAAAAATAGCCTATTTTACTCAGGAATAACGTAGCTTTCTATTGGAGAAAGAATTTTTTAAATCTGTCCAGTAGTTTCGGAGCCTATTCGTTACAAACAAACAAATCTTTCCTCTTTATAATAGGTATTAGTATAGATTAGTATACTCGTATAATAATAATGCAGATTATAAACTTCTTGAAATAAATCAGAAACCTTGATCAATATTAACTAGCTTTTCCGCCAGTTTCATTTGCGCGGATGTCGATATTTAAAGTGCTGTTCGTGCCAAACTTTAATTTCACTGTGGGCCAGAGGCGTAGTTAGAGTGAGGCAGCTAGGGCACGTGTCCTGGCCGCTGATCGAAGGGTGAGGCGCAAAATCAACAAGGATTTAATAAAACACAACTTTTGCATTCTGTTGACTTATTTACTTCGTGATATTGGACTGGCTAAAGGGACACAGCGGATAACGACGCGGCTGACGAGCTTGCCAGACGAGGATCTATCACGGCGGTCTGTGGACCTGATCCTGTCGTACCCATCCCCTTCAACTAGATACGCTAGTGGCTATAGGAGTTCACCCAGACACAAGCGGAGAACTGGTGGACCTCGACACCGGGTTGCTAATTAGGCGTTTATTATGCCTGGACAGGAACGGCCTGCGCCTGGTGACGGGGAACATCACGGGACACTGCTCGCTAAACAAACAATAGCACACAATAAGCATAACGGACAGTCCTCTATGCAGGGCGTCCATGGGGGCTGAGGAAACCGTCGTGCACGTGCTCATTGAAAGCACAGGCGTCACCCAGATTAAAACACAAACCCTCGGGTCACCCTGATCTTACACAGATGTTCTTCGCAAACCAGGAGCTTTAATTAACTTCTGGAGGGAGGTAGGCTGGTTGGAATAACCACCAACCGGCCGTTATGGCCCACTCACAAAGGTCCACTAATCACCAAAATCATAACACAAAAAATCCAATGATGCAGTTTTAGTTTCTATCAAAATCGGCCTCGTGAGTTCTTTGAGTCTTTTTCGCTATTCCCCATAGTTTCGGATTTGGCCATCTACGCCCTCTTGAAAAATTCACCTTGTATATTAAAACTCTAAATTGTTGGTATACAAACCCCTTGGGTGGATCCCCCCTTGCAAACCCCTAATTATGATTTTCGGGTTAAAAACTATCCTATGTCCTTCCCACGGCCTCAAACTATATCCATACCAAATTTAATTTAAAATCGTTCAGCTGTTTAAACGTGAAAAGGCAACAGACAGAGTTACTTACACACTATATTAAAATACTCATGCATAATTTACGAAGGGGCGCAACTATGATGCGTGCCCTGGGCGCCATTTTCTCTTACTACGCCCCTGCTGTGGGCCACTATTGCTATTGCAATAACCGGCACCACTAGTCGATGCTAACACCATAGATTCGTTTACTTATCGTCTGTCTAACCATACGCGATTGATGTTAAGAAAATGATGTAAATACTGCATTAATTTGTTTAATAGCATGACTTGCCTGTTTCTATGTATAGATAATATGATAAGCAACATAGTATGATTGGCAACATAGTATACACTGTGTTGCTTATCGTATGATAAGCAATGTTACAATAACAGCAAACAGCTTGCATAATACTAATTACGGTTAGCTTAAACATCATTTATTTCTCAAAAGATTAACATAATATAATCGCTTAACGAGAAACAACGTTTGGATTTAATAACAATCGTAATTATTATTTTAATCAATTTCGATTTCAATCATGATTACTTACGCCACAGATAATATAATACTAGCATACAGATGCCTCATCACATACAAAGCAACCGTGCCGATGTAACTAGCGTTTTTCATCTGATTATACCGATTATTTTTTGTAAATCGATCGCGTTCGGTTCCGTTCCACGGCGATAGACAGATCACCATCTATAATCAGTACAGTACGTCGGCACGATTTCTTTGTATGACACCACTACTTACGCCTTTTAGTTCAGGCAGCCTTTTCCTAAATATCCAATTAATTGCGTTTCTCAAGCATCTTATGACATACTGACCCAGTGTACTGTATGGTAATTGGGTTCTGAACAATCACCGCCAACTGGTTCGATATCCAAAATAAAGAATTAAAGAAAAATAATCTGGGTAAGCGACGTTGATAATTGGTGTGCAACTTATCAAACCTTTTTGTTTCAAACCAAGTAATCATACATCCGTATCGATATCGATAGATCGCAGAACGTTGGCCTACCAACTAAAAGACAAAATCAAAATGCCTTTATTCGAATTAGGCTGTGAGCCAGCACTTTGGAACCTCAAAGATCTACATAAAGACAGTTCCCCAAAACGCCCTGCTGTCACCACATCCTGGTGTGTTAGCTGGGAAGAAGTGGTACAACGAACTTCTGGGGAGTTCGCTTATCCTTAGTCGGCCATCGAACTTCCATTCTTCTTCTTCTTCGTCGTATCGATGATTCCTCAATTATATACGTTTTGACCAGAACTCAGCCACGGCAACAGCGTTTACATTTGCCTCACAAAGGTCCTTCAGGGTGCAGGTGTTGTTGCACAGAGAGCACGATAGGAGGTGAGTCATTGTTTGGGACGCAGATCCGCAATCGCACTGCGGGTTATTGGAGTACCCCCACCTAACTAAGTTGTGCCTGCAGCGACCCACTTGGCTTCGGAGTCGGTTTAAAGATTTCCAGGTGGGCCATGGAAGTTGGTGGCCTGCAGGGAGCTTTTCTGCAGGCTCAACATATTCAGTCTTCCATTTATCGCTATAGTCATCAATACCGAGTCGTCATCGTTGATAAACCGCCATCAAGTTGCGACTTTATACGACTAACTAAAATTCATAATATTATGACGAGGAATCGCTCAAAGAGTCACATCCTTGTCAATAATGTCAATATTTTCTTGCAGTTCTACATGTCTCCATCGCTGGCACTAATTGGGCTGTGCGTCGTGCCACCTGTGTCAATGTTGGCCGTCATATACGGAAGATTCGTGCGCGGCATAACGAGACAACTGCAGGATTCACTGGCTGAAGCTAGTGAGGTATGATTATTTAATTAAATTGGAGATGAATTATTTTGTCCCCTCTTTCCAGGCCATCTTAAAAGATTTATGGTTGGTAGGGGGTCGCATGTTACAACGCCGCCGGTTAGTAACGAACATCCTAGGAGTTTTTTTAGACATTTAGACAGTATGCTTATAAAAGGTATGATGTATGCTAAAAACAGTAACAATATGGTAAGCTTATACCCACAGCTGCGACTCAAACTGCCTCTCTGTAAGTGGGAGTGGTCGTAATTCAGTACGAGTTGGTAAGCCGAAAGCGACGCAATGAACAATTGCAATAAAAATATGTTCCAAATCTTTATATGAATATCGTTTTTACATAACGATTATATTGTGTTCATAAATAGCTGTTATCCTTATCTTGGGCATCATGTAGTAATAATAATATCAATATTATGTAGATAAGACACCGAAATTTGCACATGGTGTGTGCTAAAATAGTCACACACACATACATACACCCACGCTTTTTTCCCATGGGGGTGGCAAAAACTACAGAACGCCACCTGCTACGATCCTTACATACTTCCTTTGCTTCACTCACATTCATACATCTAGTCATACACACACGCCGGTTATGAGTACTGCGCACCTGGCCTTTCTGAAGAACATCACCAATAAGGTCTATGTATGTCTTTCTACGGCGTCCCCTGCCGGCGTTTCCATACACGTCTGCCTTGTAAATAACTTTCGTTAGGCGCCTTTCATTCATCCTCTTAACATGGCCAAACTATCTTAACATCCTCTTTTCAATTTTAGTCATTACATCTTCTTTTAAACCACAACTTTGTCTTATTACATCATTCCTTAATTTATCATTTAAATTTACACCACACATACTTCGCAAAGAACGCATTTCTATTGCATTAATCCTACTTTCATGTCTTTTTATATAATAACAAAACACAATACAACATAAAGCGGGCCAAGAGGCTCATCGGCGATGAGGCACTGGATAAGTCAAAGCTCCAGAGTCTTGAACATCGTCGCCGAGTTGCCAGCTTGTCGATTTTTTATCGATTGCATTTCGGGGAGTGTGCGATGGAATTGCATGATCTAATTCTGCCCAGCCCGTTTCATCATCGTACTACCAGCACGTACACCAGTACGCAGTACGTACTACCAGTACGTACAGCGATGCGCCATCGGTACATGGTGGACATCCCACCCATAAACACTAAACGTTTTGAGAATACTTTTATTATGCGTACAGCTAAGGAGTGGAATTCCCTGCCGGAGTCTGTGTTTTCCGATAGTTACAATCTAGGGGTCTCTAAGTCAAGAGTGAATAGATTACTACTAGGCAAGCGTGCTCCATCGTAGACTACATCATCGCTTACCATCAGGTAAGATAGTGGTCAAGCGCGAGCCTATAATAGATAAAAAAATTAAAAAAAATTACAACTCGAGCCGAGCCACACAATATGTGAATATAATAAAATATTCACATATTGTGTGGATCCATTAGTGCACCTCTCTGCCGTAAGGTAACCCTTCGGGCGAATACAGTCGTGATGTTATGTTAAATTGTGTGATATAGTAGAATTTATAGAAGTATTCCATTTCACGCATAGTGCGTGTGCTTAATGAATAAAAACACGATTTAATTTGCATGATCTTCATTGACCTATGTTTATTAATAGACCGGTCTTCTATTTACAAGTGACTGCCCCTTTGGCATAGTTTCCGATAGCGCGTCTGCCGTGCGCGTGATCTTGGCTTCGATTCCCAGGATGAGCTAAATGTTATTTGCTTCTTCAGTAGTATTCAGGGGCTCCATATGCTCTTAGAGCAAGGTTATTTCGAGTGTGCGTAAATGATATGACTTGTATACATCTGTCCATTTTTCACAGTCAAACCATGATAGTTTTGACACGTCATGGTACGGGGTCTGAAGTCTGTATTTATTTCCGCTTATACTGATGATAGGCTCGCCGCTTACATCAAACTCCTGCCTGCTTCTAGGAATACAATTTTATTTATTTTGTTTTTTTTTAGCCTAGAGTAGGGATGGCGAACCTTTATTGGTAATCGTGCCATTTTTTTATAAGTTGTTTAATATTGTGGCCTTATACTTTGTTACTTTCCGATCGGCGGTGGCGACCTCTCGCGTCCCGTCCTGGTGCAGGCCATGGTACGGAGCGAGAGGGCATGGGAAGCTGTCTCCTCCTTCAGCGAAGCAGTTATGCTCGCAAAGGAGGAGGCGGAACGCGTGAGGGAGACGCAAAGGAGGCGCCCTCATGCCTCTAACCACCGCAGGAGACGACCCGGGCGTCGGGAGTCGCAAGCCGATTCCCGGCCACCGTAGGCGCGGGCTTGCGGACGGAAAGTAATGGGTAGCTCGCCGTCCGATAAGGACCAAGCCCGAGTTTACGGCGCGTAGTGTTCCACGCGCGCCTCAAAGAGATGTCAGCACAGTGACGGGGTCCGATAGGGCCGATGCCTGTCTGGGTCGCGGATAAATTTGAAAGAGAGTTACCGTGGCCCTGGCACAAGCAACTGAAGGAACACGGGTGGGTTTTAGTCAGTAAAAGTCTGACACGCCCTCCCGCTTCACCCAGAGCGGGAGAAGTCATTGGATGATTTCCCACCCAAAAAAAAAAAAGGCTTATATCTTGCAAGAGCACACACCTTAGCAATTTATCGACAGTGCTGCCTCTATGGAACAATTATTTAACTAAAGTGTTTATTTGAGCTTTTGAACGCAGGGTGATTGCGATTATGGTTAGCAAATTTTACAGAAAAATTGTGATTACTTTTTCTCTTGTTGTTGGTCGATTTCCAACTGCTCACAAACTCCCAAACTGCTAATTGCGGCAGTTTTATAGACTGGCGGCTTTTTTTTTCGAAATTATCGAGCAATTAGCAAATAATTGGTTACGTAATCCCGATGTTTATGACATATAGCGATCGATCGCGCATCGACTGTGCGATCGCTGCGCAATTATTGCTGGTTGCTGTTTCATACGTAATAAGCCTACCGAACCAGAGTCATCTATTGTAAATAGGCGTGCCCGAATTATTTTGCCAACCCTGACACGCGTATCGCTGGTTCGCCATCCCTGGCCAAGAATCTCCCAATGGGCAAAGGACTCCCCTATATTTTTCCAGACCCCCATTGTTTTCGCCCCCTCGAACATTAGTAAGTAATTGACAAAATATTCGATTTACAGCTGGCTGAAGAAAAGATATCAAACATAAAGACTGTGAAGGCATTTAGTAAAGAGGAGGCAGAATGTCAGACTTATGGACACCGAATAGAGAATTTATTGAAACTCGCTTACAAAGAGTCGTTGGCCGTCGGCAGTTTCTATGGATTGGTAAGTCATGTTAATGGTATAATAATTATTTCATGATTTTTGACCTGTTTATTTTCTCTTTCTTTTCTCTATGGAAAATAAGGTTTCAATATCAGCTAATGATTTTTTATAATTAGGAGAAAAGAAAAAAATATAATAGAATAAATATTTATTTGTGACCCGCACAGGAGGCACGATATAATATAAGCAAAAACAAAAAGAAACACAAACATTAGATTGCAAATAACTACACGTTTTAATGTTGAAATCAGTGATTCGATATCATAACGATGTTAAAGGTGCTGACTCACATGGGGCATTCCTCTGTAATGTAATGTTACAAAGTCGAGCATTACATCAGTAAGGGAGGAGAACAGAGCATTACAGTGCGCAACTTGTAATGTTACAGATTCGAGCATTACATTGGTGACGGAAGAGAACCGAGCATTACAGTGCGTAACTTGATGATACAAGGTGTAATATTTTGATACAACTTGTTACGCGCTCAACATTTGTAATGCACATCAAAATTGAATCTAATGTTACATTACAGGCGAATGCTCGTCAGTATGGAAGGCAGTATTGTAATGTCATGCTCAAAATCGAATCTGAAATGTTACATTACAGGCGAAAGCTCCAGGTGAGGGAGCACCTTTAGGGCAACTCTGCATTCCAAATTCCAACAGAGGTTTTCTTTCATAATGTTGATAAAAAACCGGCCAAGTGCGAGTCGGACTCGCGCACGAAGGGTTCCGTACCATTATCGCAAAAAACGGCAAAAAAATCACGTCTGTTGTATGGGAGCCCTACTTAAATATTTATTTTATTCTGTTTTTAGTATTTGTTGTTATAGCGGCAAAAAAAATACATCATCTGTGAAAATTGCAACTGTGTAGCTATCACGGTTCATGAGATACAGCCTGGTGACATACAGACAGACAGACAGACAGAAAGACAGACGGACAGCGAAGTAATAGGGTCCCGTTTTTACCCTTTGGGTACGGAACCTTAAAAATGAGCCTTACACTTTCATCAACGCTCTTTTTATTTTGCGGTCTTTCTTTATTATTTTTCTCCCCCTTACTTAGGACAAATCGCCTGGCAGATGTCCCATCGGAATAAAAAAGATGATAAAAAATACCGAAAGTTATGGTTTTTCCAAACAAATTACACATTTCTCCATTTACAGTACAAATATTTTCTTAATATCCCTCGGCAAACTTCGTGTTTTGTCAGTCGTCGGATTTCCATCAGTTGCCTTTTGCATTTGGTGCAGACCGGACGCTCTCAATCAACTTGGAAGTATACAGAGTTGTTAATACTCTTTTAACATAATGTAATTTATTTTAAAAATGGCAGGAAAGCTGTTATTTTTACAGTTCTATATATTTCACACGGAAATCAAATCAACACAACAATAAAGTACTTAGTTCTGAATTCAAATTATTATACACGATAAATCTAATGATTGCTGGACATGGCAATTAGCATTCGTTTGTATTCGGTAATGCGATGAGATGATGCCGAGGGACATTGAGAAAATAGTTGTACTGTACCTTACTTTATCTTTGATCAAACATTATCAACTTGTAATCACAGACGGGCCTCGCAGGGAACACGATAATAATCCTGGTGCTATACTACGGAGGAGGTATGGTGGCCACTGAACAGCTGACGGTCGGCAATCTGACGTCATTCCTGTTATACGCGGCTTATGTGGGCATCAGCATTGGCGGGTTGAGCACCTTTTATACGGAGTTGAACAAAGGAATCGGTGCTGCTACCAGGCTGTGGGATATTATTGATAGAGTTCCTGCTATTCCTGTGTCAGGTAATAACCACTTTGTTATTAGAACAGATGCTGTATGGCGGCGTTTAAAGGTGAACGCGCATCTAGACACACCGCAGAAGCCGCACGCGCCGCATGCATCGCATTTTATAAATCTTTATATGAACTCGTATGCAGCCTCGCGCACTTATCCGCGCCGCATGACCCGCAGGCTTATTACGTATCTTTTGCAAGAGCAAAACGATAGCGATTTTTGCACAATAATTGCTCTTCCATACAGAAGTTTTAGAGTGGTTGGCGTTTTTTTTTTTTAAATAAGTGCATTTGACAAACAGCGAGCGATTAGTAAACGATTGTGTAGGACCTACCATACCTACACTGCAGGTAATTCCGACTTCTATGACATAAAGCGTTTGATCGCTATCGTTTTGCTCTTGCAAAAGATACGTAATAAGCCTGCCGCATTTCAGCAAAATGCTGTATGTATACGGATTCAACCAGCGCGTGCGGATGACGTCATTAGATTCGGTGCGTTCAATGCTTGCGGCGAGTGCGGTGCGAGCGGCGCGGTGACGTCATCCGTAGCCGTATAGAAAATATTGATCTAATAAGATGTACAGAAGTGGAAACGATTCTTGCGGCGCGTTCGGCGATGATTGCGCGGGGCCTTGAGAAAATGCGATGACTGCGGCGCGTGCGGCTCCTGCGGTGCGTCTAGGTGTTCGTTCACCTTAAAAGCCATGAAAGTGTGAGAGATACATGGAGTTTTATTGGACCGTTATGACCGTCCCTTTTTCAGACTGGAATCATGATGGCATTAGTATTTCATAGTACACAGCCCCTAAATGCCTCGTAAAGAGACGACGAGTTTTCAAGTATTTGTGTACATGTGCTTTATCGATTTCGTGTAAAACCTTTACCTGGTATGTGCTATCGTGAAAGATCTCGGTCGACCACTTTTCGCCTTTATGTCCTTAGCGATAAGGTCGAAAGTAGTCGACCAGCAATTTTTGCTGGGATACTTCTGACCAACTGAATAAAGCAGTGATCAGACAGTATAATATGGGTCATCTCTTAGCTCGTGTCTCGTTCCAAGATATGATCGAGATATTGTCGATTCTAATATTTGAAATAACGTCAATTCATTATTTTTTTTAATTTGGTCTCATTTTACAATTTGATATCTCAATAATAAAATGAATTTTGACCTCCTAAAACTATTTTCAAAATTCCATCTCGATAACAACCACATTATCTGCTACGCAAGTAAAACTTAATAACATTGCACTCAAACAATTCTATCTATTTCAGGAGGCTTGAAACCATCAACAAAGCCTAAGGGAGAGCTAATATTAGAAAATGTATTCTATTCCTACATCGGCTCACCGTTAATCAAGGGTGTGAACCTCCACCTCCATCCTGGGAAGTCGATAGCCCTGGTAGGAAGGTCAGGCTGTGGCAAAAGCACCATAGCATCGTTGATAATGAGGCTGTATGACCCTGAAAAGGGCAGGATACTTCTGGACGGTGTCGATATTAAAGACCTGGATCCGAAATGGCTAAGGAGTCACATTGGTTTTGTTAGTCAGGTATGTGAATAATAGTCACTTTTAATGTTCTCCAATTATCTGTTTAAGTGGAAATACACGAATACTTTTTTGTGTATATAGTGTATGTATTGATAGAACGGACGCCGTCAGTTGGGATTGGTCATAACTTAACTGCTTCGGATGTTAATGTTTTTCTAGTATCTATTATATAACTGCACAGTACATGTGTGAGTATTTTTTAGTACATTATGGTACAAGTGTGTAATGTTGGTGATTACCGCTGAGGCGCCATTGACATCGAGCCGTTAGGTGAGGGTCTTAAGAGAGCCGAGAACGGTAATCATCAATACACACGTGTATCATACGACGTTTTTCACACACTTGTGAAGAAAATAATACTAAAATAATTTTTCGCAATGGCGGGAAAAGTTCATCAGTTTTCCTTCAAAGCCCAGATTGGAATCTGGCCCAAATCGACTCCTAAACTTTAGAGTTTAAAACATGATTCTAACTTAATCAATTATCAGTTTTCTTGTTTTCTTATATTCTCCATGCAGCTACATTTTAACACTAATAATAAGTTCATCGTCTGATAGGCACGTGTACAATTTCCTTAAACCAACACTTATCTCTTGACATAAAGGTTATCACTTATCGTTCAAAAAGTGTAAATGTATTATAAAACAAAAATGGCGCGTGCAGCACCGTACACGTGATAGAAGTATAAATTCTTAAAAAAATGATATAAGAGAGATTTAAACCAAGAAAAAACGTGACGCGTCCTTAAAATATCACTCTGAATTCTCGTCCAATTGGGTTGTTGAATTTAAAAAAAAATACGATTTTTAAAATTTATTTTGTAACTTTACATATCATAAATTATATTGTCGTTGCAAAAATCTCTTAAATATTTTTTTTCAATTTATTATAAGCAATTGAAAATCGATAAAATTTTAAAAAGAACCACCTGTCTACGAACGGGCCATGATTGGTCGCCATGTTGGTGACGTCATAACGTTCAAGGAATTTCACCATAGTACAGTGTCACGTAAATTTACTAAAAATATCCGAAAATTAGTGCAAAAATATTATTTATAACAGCAAATTTTATTTAGACATGTGTGATAAAGGATTCATAAAGGCAAATTTCGAAAAGATATCCATCTGATGGACGATTTGGAAAAATTGAGCTTAAGTAAAGTAGTCGTAATGAATATTACGTGATAATGGACCGCGACCGGTGTTTGTCATTGTTGTTCATTGTACACATTACATTTAGAAACATAATTGTCATAATGTAATTGTTGTTACATATGGGTAGGTGATATTCGTGTAAAATAAAAAGCTAACAAACACGATTGGCGCGCAACTTCGACTTTAGATATCAAAAAACCTTCATAGGTACCACTAAATATTATACAACCCGAAATCTGTGGAGCCTTTATTTTTATTTATTTTTTGCATAACATCCTTAAAATTTTCGGTATTTTTTATTATTTGCATATTCCTTTATAATATTAAACACAAATATCTATATAATATAATTACAAACACTAAAAAACTTTGTAGAACAAAAACGTGAAAATATTAATTCGGTACATTTTCAAATATCTCTTAAATGCGTCGACCGATTTTCACCATTCAAACAGAAATATTAGTTTTACGCCTATATCCGTCATTTAAAATTAAAATAATGAATATATCTCCATAAACAAAAAATCATGTTTTCAAGTTACGTAATTATACAAAAATGTCAACTTTGCTCGAAAGTTCCCTTAAAAATTTACTTTTCTCAATCTTTAATGATCAAATTAAGATATTAATCAGAATCTAATACTAAATTAGAACAAGATAACAACATAATTAACATATTCTAATTGGAATCTAGTTAGACATAGAACATTTCTCAAAACTTTAGTACAGTTTGCTAGGTTGGGTATTGCGCGAATCACATAATAATGGGGAGTTATTTGTAATATTCGTACATAATGATGCGCAGCAAGCACGATAACTTTTAAGGTTCGATATTTATGATCAATGTATTCGATATTCATCAATATATTGACGATAATAACAAGATGGAATTGGTTATAAGTCAAAACACTGTATAAGCTATGTGCCACAATGAGTAGAAATGAACGTTGTGACGTCACACGGGCTCGGCTTTGTTCGGAAAACTGTCGGGGTGTTTTCGGTACTGGATTCAAAAAAATATTTTCGATTGGATTTTACTTTGTAATTACAATGAAAAAAAAAAAACTAAAAATAGTTTTGTATGAAAACTTATATGTGATCTTTCCATTTATTACAAAAAAAAAGTTGGTTCAACAAACCAATTATCGAATCGACGTCTGAAGTTTCAGATAAAAAAATAATTGTTATGTTTTTATGTTTCAGGAACCAGTATTATTTAGCGGGACAATAAAGGACAATATACTGTACGGTGCTTTAGATGAAGATCTTGATGATCCAGAACTGTTGGAGAAGAAAGACAAAGTAAGGGAAGTGCGTCTGCAGCTGATCGCGGCAGCTGATTTGGTTGCCAGCTATTCACTTAACTAACGGTGTCGGTATCCAAATCTGCTGCCTGAACTGGTATATTAAATAAATAAATAAATAAATAAATAAATAAATAAATAAATAAATAAAAATAATTTGTATTATAGTTCTCGCTAAGGAGAACGAGGAGCTCGTGGCTAAATAATAACAGCCGCACGGGTCGATCTTCAAGGTTAAGCAACGCTTGAGAGGTCGGTCCGTGGATGGGTGACCATTTCAACATACCGAGTTTCCTCCGTGCCTCGGCAAGCACGTTAAGCCGTTGGTTCCGGCTGTCATTTGAAGATCTATGACAGTCGTTACGAGTAGTCAGAAGCTTGAGATCTGACACCAGTCTTGCCAAGGGGTATCGTGATACCCAGTTACTGGGTTGTGGATGGAAGATAGGCAGTCGCTCCATGTAAAACACTGATGCTCAGCTGAATCCGGTAAGACTGGAAGCCGACCCCAATATAGTTGGGAAAAGGCTAGGCAGATTGATTGATTGATAGTTCTCGCTAAACATCTGGGCCGCCCTGAAGTTGGCTTTCCGATGCGCATGGCACGGATCGGTGCTGTTTTTGTATGAGATTTATTACTGCGCAACCATTGTAGCCAACTTCAGGGCGACCAAAAAGTTTGGCGAGAACTATACTAGTGCTTCGCATAACATAACACCACGCCTAAATTCACCTAAGGGTTATGCAGTTATGTTCTTGTGTTATGTATGTTAGTCAAAGATAGGAAACCGGCCACAACGCGCGCTGGTAAATTAAAACAGGCTACAACGCGAATTCCTTATGTGGCTTTCACAATATTCGACCACAGCGCGTTCTGGTAGAGCAGAAAAGCAGAACGCGTTCTGAGCGCCAACAGATGAGACCTCAACCCGAATTCGCGACGGACAGGTGGTACTGTTGTGAGTTGTGAAGCAACACTTACGAAGTCAGTTTTTGGATGGGTCAGTGTTTGGCCTTGAGCGGCTGGGGTGGTAAAGTCCCAATGTTAAGCAACACTTATGAGGTACTTTTTCCTATGGGTGTTGTTTTCATAGTTTTCGGGGTCGCTAATGAAGATTACGGGGTTAAAACCAAAATCCAAGATGGCGCCAACAAAAATTTGCAAAATTTGACAACTTTTCGTCATAGGTGTCGTTTTCATGATTTTCGGGCTTGCTTATAACGATTATGGGGTCAAAACCAACATCCAAGATGGCGCCAACGAAAATTTGCACAATTTGCCAAGTTATCGTCATGGGTGTCGTTTTCATGGTATTCGGGATCGCTAATGACGATTAAGGGCTCAAAACATAATACAAGATGGCGCCGACAAAAATTTACAAAATTTGCCATCTTTTCTTTATGGGCACGGGGTCTCATTGCAAAGAAAGAAAATTTGGTTCAAATAAATCTCACTAGATGGCGCGATATGCACCTCGATCTGTTATTGAATGTGTGTAAAATTAACATTTTCTGGAATTGAACACAAAAATTGTATGTTCTTGTTTAATCAACTCTCCTAAGTACAAAATTATGGAATATTGGGCTCTTAATTCACATTTCAAAGATTATTAGACGGATCATTTAAAATTGATGCCAATAGATGGCGCAGTTTTCAATTTCTGAGGCATTCCAGTCGATTGTTAAAGTTTGCATTTTAACACATTTTGGTGCAAAAAGAAACTGTAAAAACGTGCAAATAAATACTAGAAAACAAACCTTCACTGTATTTAAAGAAAAAAATATTCACGAACCTAGTAAACCCTTTTACTTGCAAGTCGCTGCTAACACCATCTATCTATCACCGTGAAACAGAACCGAATGCGTTCGATGTACAAAAAATTGCCAGATTAAGCAGACGAAAAACACTAGTTACGTCGGCACGGTTTCTTTGTATGGGATGAGGTATCTGTATGCTAGTATTATATTATCTGTGGTTATGGGTGTCATTTTCATGGTTTTCGGAGTCGATTATGGGGGTCAAAACCAAAATCCAAGATGGCGCCGACGAAAACTTTCTCCACCGATTCCGGTCTAAAGTTACCAACAACGATATCGACCGAAATCGTCATTAGAGACCAAGATGAATCACTGACCCATTCAGAAACCGACCTCAGTAAGTATTGCTTAACCTGTCGCCTTCACAACCCCGGCCGGTTAAGGGAAAAACACAGAACCATCCAAAAATCGACCTTGGCAAGTGTTGCTTCACAACAATACCACCTGTCCGTCGCGAATTCGGGTCGGCCTAGTCGCATACGTTGGCGCTCAGAACGCGTTCTGCCTTTATTGCTCTACCAGAAAGCGTTGTATTGTGAAATCCACAAGACGATTTCGCGTTGTGGCCTGTTTAAATTTACCAGAAAGCATTGTGGCCAGTTTTCTTGGTGCCACGACACGAAATTCGCGTTGTGGCCATTTGTAAGAAACCACAAGGCGTTCTAAGCAATTTTTTGCTCAATGAGTGTGTTCGATCTTTGAGCCTAACATATATACTAGTGCTTCAATGAAAGATAAAAAAAAAAACAAAGTTCAATCATGTAAAACTACCATAAACATTGTAGCTAACGTGTGCTACACACTTCTGGTTGGCACATTCGATTCGGCAGTGGCGACCCTGCCTAATCAGCATTATTGACTGACCAAAAAAGCCAACCTGAAGTAATTACTACATGTGTTTTGCCGCCCGGCTGTGCTGATTAATGAAAAACACGTGTAGCACGCCTTACTTTGTGTAGTGAGGAAGCCCACCTGGCCTGGCCTATACGGCGCTGTCAGTGAACAAATGACGGAGATAGCTCCAATAAAGTCATCGGGCCAGATAAGTTCGCATAGTGACGAATGGCGGCATCATAATCGCGAGAATGCAGTGCGATGACCGAGATGTTTTACTAAAACAAAATACCAGTAAACGTATTGGCACTAAACTTGTAGAGAAATACCGCTGTTGCTAACACTGTAGAAACTGTCAATATTATATTAAAATAATTTAATTCCCATAACACAAGATTATCATATCATGTCCGAAAAAGGGTAAAAATGGGACCCTATTACTAAAACTCCACGATCCGTCTGTCACCAGGCTGTACCTCATGAACCGGGATAGCTAGACAGTTGAAATTTTCACAGATGATTTATTTCTGTTGCCGCTATAACAACAAACACTAAAAACAGAATAAAATAAATATTTAAGTGGGTCTCCCATACAACAACCATTCGTGCGCGAGTCCGACTTGGCCAGTTTTTTTAACTACTGTTGTCACTAAGAAATATTTGTTGAAAATTCATTCCCCAAAGCTAAAAAGGTATGAAAGCTTGTACAGAAGTTCATCATTTTTGCCGACGGGAAAACCCATCGGGCCTACGACTACGTGTATTTACATAATTATGTTATAAAATCAATACATAATTATATAACACTCCAGTTGTTTATAAATCAACTAGAGTTGCGCAATCAGACATTTATACATTTCTGTGATTATAATAACATGAATTCAGTAGATAATAAGTATGTAAATAATACAAAATTATTAACACTATAATGAGTGGTCCTAGAATGTGATCGAGTCAGAATTATTGTCAATAAAATTTAAAGACAAGTGTGACTTAACAAATAATATTTGTTTAGTCATTAAACTTAGAATAGATGGAATTCCCTGCCAAAGTCTGTATTTCCTGATAGCTACAACCTGGTAGTCTTTAAGTCAAGAGTGAATAAATTTCTTCTAGGCAAGCGTGCTACATCGTCGACCACATCATCGCTTACCATGAGGTGAGATAGTGGTTAAGCGCGAGCCTATCAATAATAAATAATAATAAAAAGATGGAGGTGGAGCTGGCAGGGTTTTTAATAGTATATTAAGGGCAAAAAGTTGATAGATGAGTAGGGCTTCCTGAAACAACACCGAGAATATATCTGAAAACGTTTCAGATAGTAAGTATCCATTTTGTCAGCGGCCGATTTTCCAAAAAAAAAAACACGGCATTTGCAGGGCCTTTCATTTCTGGGTGTTCTTGACGCAAAATTATATAAATAGACAATTCTGACGAATAAATTCCATTCCCGCACGGAACAAATATTTGTAATTTTGACCTACAGATAGTTGTTCCGGCTCTGGGTGTTTGTCTATGTGGGTTTATACAGGAAAAATTCCTACTGTGGGGCAACGTATTTACCAAACAAAAAAAAAACAAAAATCGTAGTTGGCAGTCGTCCATTCTGGAACCTTTGACAACTTCGATTTAGGCGATTTTTCAAAGTCGTCTGATTTAGGGAAAGCTCACAATTTCTTCGTCAGATTTGCCTATTAATGCCATTTTGCGTCAAGCCGAAATTCAGTGAAACTGGACGTAACATGTGCCGCGTAGCGCGTAGTCATTGATCATTAGTTGCTTTGGTAGGTTCGAATCCTAATCTAGGTCCTAGGTCATTGGGCATAATCCGCTTTGCGAAGAGTGGCGGACATTAACCAAAATAGTTTTAAACTAAAGAGAATAATGTGACCTTTCATTGCATATATTTATTTGATTCAAAATCTATAGAGAAAAATGTACCCAATCGTATAAAAAAACCGGCCAAGTGCGAGTCGGACTCGCGCACTAAGGGTTCCGTACCGTTATCGCAAAAACGGCAAAAAATCACGTTTGTTGCCCCACTTAAATATTTATTTTATTCTTTTTTTAGTATTTGTTGTTATAGCGGCAAGAGAAATACATCTCCTGTAAAAATTTCAACTGTCTAGCTATCACGGTTCATGAGATACAGCCTGGTGACAGACGGACAGACAGACAGACGGATCGCGGAGTCTTAGTAATAGGGTCCCGTTTTTACCCTTTGGGTACGGAACCCTCATAAGATTAAAAACTTTAGAAGACTTTAGTTTTTGACTGTACATTTTGTTAAAAATGAGCAGACAATAGAAATTACCATTGTTTTAATCCGATTCGGCAATATGGACAGTTTGTTTGGGCTCAGTAGTGCTATTACTTACCATACCTATTTCGCCCGTCACCAAGCTTTTGTCACATGTCGGTTTAAGCGGTATGGGTGCTGGCGTTAAAACAGTCATAATATACGAGACATAATAATATGCTCAAAAAATTAGGTTATTTACTTGATAAGGATTTTATATGAAATCAGATTTTGTTGTTTTGCTTGAGATATTTCCCCCAATTCGAAACGTCGAAGAAAGAACAGAACAGAACACAACTAAGAAGGAACGGTAATTAGCTTTCTACCAGTGAAATAACATTTTAACCTGATCAGCACTTCTAGACATTACCGCTTACAGACAAACAATATTTTTTCCTTCTCTACATAATATAGGTAGTTTAAATTTTTTATTGTAATTGTTTAAAAAAAAAAAATAGTAACTATTTCAAAATCCAGTTTCAATTTCAGGATCAGAACGTTGGGCTGTGAAAGAGATGAATGAAAAGAGATTGTTTGTAGCAGAGATGAGAATGTTGACACGAATGTGCGGCGTTACGAGAATGGATAAAGTGAGAAATGAGTATATAAGAGGAAGTTTGAAAGCGGCGCCAGTGACAGAAAAGTTGAAAGGAAACCGTTTGTCCTGGTATGGTCATTCATTGAGGTGAAAGCTCAGTTAACTGCAAAAAAGTTGGGAGTTCTTGGAAAGGTGAGACGGTACTTCACGCCTGAACAGCTGCTCAACTTGTATAAAACACAAGTTCGGTCATGCATGGAGTACTGCTCTCACCTCTGGGACGGATCTGCCAAATACCAGCTTGATGCACTTGATTCGATTGACAGACGGGCCAAAATGCTTATTGGCAACGATGCACTGGTCGCGTCAAAGCTCCAGAGCCTCGAGCATCGACGCCGAGTTGCCAGCCTGTCGGTTTTTTATCGGTTTCATTTCGGGGAGCGTGCGACGGAACTGCACAATTTGATTTCGCCTAGCCCTTTCCATCATCGGACTACAAGACGTACGGCAATGCGCCATCGGTACATGGTGGACATCCCAGTCATACGTACAAAGCGTTTTGCTAATACTTACATTGTGCGCACAGCTAAGAAGTGGAACTCCCTTCCGGAGTCTTTGTTCCCTGATAGCTTTGTAGCTAACCTTGGAGTCTTTAAGTCAAGACTGAATAGGTTTCTTCTAGGCAAGCGTGCTTCACCGTAGACCACATCATCGCTTAACATCAGGCGAGATAGTGGTCAAACGGGAGCCTATAGATAATAAAAATAAAATAAAAATGAGTAATGAAACGGATATTACTAAAAGAGTTATGAATATAAATGTGGATGGATGGAGAGGGGATGGGAAAGCCAAAGAAAAGATGGATGGACTGTGTGAGGAGTGATATGTAAGAAAAGTGAGTCAGTGATAGCTTGACGGGGACAGGACGTTATGGAAGAAGAAAACGTGTTGCGCCGACCCCAAGTAAAATGGGACGAGGGCAGGAAGATGATGATATTCCAAAAATTGATAAACATTACGTGGCATTTTATGAATAGCTAGCATCGCTAACCCTCTTCTCGTTTTTCTTCGCAGGAAGACACACCCTGGATGAGGGCAGCTAAGACGGCGCACTTGCACGAGCTGGTACTGGCTACTAAAGAGGGCTGGGACCGTCAAGTGGGTGCGCGAGGCGGTCAGCTCAGTGGAGGACAGAAGCAGAGGGTCGCCATAGCTAGGGCTATTGTTAAGGTACGTATTTACTTGGTCAACTCTTACCTACTGTTGCGCCATCTATGCCATCACATACGAACTAATGACCTAAGATCACACAAAAGTCCTGCATCGCGCAAGCAGAGTTTTCGGCGTGATTTGAACATATATAACAACAGTCCGACGATAACCGTTGGATAGCTGCCCGAACCTGACACAACACCCGTCTGGTTGGGGGATTCTTCCTTTTCAATGGCGAAAAACTTCTAAACTACGCTGTCTCTACACGTTGGCTCCAATGCCACTCGCCCATCGCGTAAATTGAGCAAAACGTATTGGCCCAACGTTGGCCACTCCATTCTCGATCTATTACGTTAATTGAATTTGCGCTGGGAGCCAAATATCGACGTCGATTGGTCATGCCAGACATGCCAGTGCTGTGCATAGCAATCTTCTGACGTCTACTGATTTCATTCAGCGTTGTTTGATGATGTGGAATTCAGTAGTAACAACAGTCCATCTCGATCAGTGTTTGGTTTTTCACTTAAAATATAGAATATCAATCAACATTGACTGGTCGAGGGTAAACTGTTTGGAATTTGACGCCATATTTCTGGTTTTCACCATCGTTTTCGCCGAAATACGTAACACTGCTGAACACAGGTCTTCCCCAAGCACCCTTACAATGACTCTTTCTCCACAGCATATTCCCACGACCTTCACTAAGTCACTGGTCCACCTTGTATGTTTATATAAAGAACGTTATTTACGTAACACTAGTCATTGTGAATAACGTCCTATTGTTGTCAAATTCACAAAACTACTTTTTGATTAATATTTATGAACGTTTACGTAATTTAAACAAAAAACCTATTGTTTCCCTTTTTAATTAAACTCAGTATCTAGACACGTTTATTTATCATAATTAAGAGGCTACTTTTTATGTGTAATTTAAAATGGACTGAATTAAGCTCGTATTCTAGAATGATACACAACATACAAACAATATTAAATTTAGAGAAGTATTCGATTTTTGGAATTATGAGTTAAAGAGAATAAAAAGTGAAGATAATTCGTGCAAACAGGACTACAGTACTTGTTTAACCGATTGTATGCCGTAATTACGGTAACAATTAAAAAACTATTGTGTCTCTCGTGGATCCACGTTTCAGGCACTCAAAGGAGAAAATGCGGTCACAGACATCCGACTGAATTTCCAAAGTAAAACGTCATAAGTCGAGGTTTGGCTCTCGCCTATTTCCTCCTCCAATATTGGACCAATTTAAACGATATTCCATAAACTGAAAAATTTAATGCTAGCACGGCGGCGGCGTAAGATATTTTCTTTACTTGTGGCATAACTTCTTGACGTTTTTTTTTTCTTTTTTGGCAATTTTTCAATGTAATTGCAGTTTCGGTTTAACCTTGGCCATAAAAAAACATTTAGGTACTGAGAAGCATAGCCCTACGACGCACTGTTTCCGAATTATCGGCCGCCGAATTTTATTTTATTTTGCATAAAACGCTCTATATTTCCAAAATGGTATCTCGAAAACGGTATGTCCTAGGCAAAAAATAACCAAAATTTAGCCCCCCCCCCTGCCACCCCCATGCTAGCAGCATCCCAACATGAATTTATGAAAAAGTTTTTTTGGAACGAAGTTCCTTATTTTTTACATTGTATGGTTATCGACATGAACTACAAATTCTTAAAAATATTTTCGGTCATGACAAGTTATGATAAAATATGTCATGTCTTACAATTTATCTTAAATACTAGCACCACCGGCGTGAGAAAATTTCCTGACGTTTATTTGGGACTCATCGGGTCTTAATTGCTAATACGGGCGCACCCATTTTGTCACAAATGTCTCATTTTGACAAATGATTAAGAAAAATGTATCACTTTCGTTCGGAGGTGGTGATAAAATTTTATAGTTGAAAAAAAAAAATATTTTCCTTCTAATTATTGCACCAAATGGCAATAAATTTATTTTGTTTGTGTAGTGAAAAATGGTTTTATCGCCCAAACTGCGATGAAATGTGTGACTCAAGCGATGTCACAGTAGGCCGTGCTCGCCGGGCAGCAACAAGAAAGGCATGTCGCGCCTTTAAAATATCTAACATGTTTGACCTGTGCTAGCATTTAAGACAAATTGTAAGACATGACATAATTTATCATGTCTTGTCACAATTAAATGTCTTGGTTACGTCCATGCTCGCTCCGCTGCTATATCTTATGTGGCATGATAAGATCCCATCTCACTGTTTTTATAATTAATTTAATAAAAATTGTCGTTGTAATAATATAATTAGCGTTGGGCATCAACAGTACTGACATGAAGCAACTGCTGAAGGAGCGGTTCTTTGGCCGCCTGAAAATAGTAGATTGTTGCATCGAGCGCAAAGTGAGTTATTGATGCATGAGTGTTGTGTTGGTCACTAAATTAACACGAGTGCATTAATTATTCACTTTAACGAGGTGCGTAATCTACTTTTCATTCAATACCAATCTACCTACCGTGATATACCTACTCAAATTAAAAACTCAAATTAATGAAAAATATTTATCCCGCGACTTTTGCGGCAAAAGGTTATTAACAATTTATATTTTTCTGGAGTTGAATTCATATCGCTATCGCTGTCTATTTCCTTTTTTTAATCTTTTCTTGCTAAATATGTAGTATCAAAGTTTTACAATGGTACAAAATGCGCGCCATTTGTTTTTTTTTTCATCAAATCGATTTTATTTAGCCGATTTTTATTTACAGCCACAATCTTTTTGATCTAATGCATACATTTTACATTAAACTTAATGGGAGTCATTAAACCTCGTGGTTTATTTATATCTAAATAAAAAATAATAAAACATGGCAGTAATTTAAAATCAGTTACACTGCGCAGAGATGAAGATGCTCAGGTGGGCAGGAGGTGTACTGTGTGGTGGTGAACTAGACTGGATCATGTCAGAAACACTCACATAAGAGGCACCTTTAAAGTGAGACCTATCCTAGATAAACTTCAGGAGAGCCGTCTGCGGTGGTACGGACACGTTATGAGGCGACCATCCGACCATATGACCAGAAGAGTGCTAGATATCAAAACTAAAACCCGAGGACGAGGAAGACCCCGAATCACATGGATGACCGTAGTAAATAAGAACCTTAAAGAAGCCCAAATCGACAAAGAGACGACCCAGGACCGAGCTGCCTGGAGACGCATGATACAGAGGGCCGACCCCAAGTGAAATGGGAAAAGGCCAGGCAAAGAAGAAGTGCAGTAATTTAATACTGTGCAACAATGAGATTTCTTATAACATTCGTGCACTGTTTTGATTCTAAGCAAAAGATACGTCCTTTGTGATCGGTTTTGTAGTGATTAATGATAACATTACTACATAGTTGAAAGAAAAGGTATTAAATAGCCTTTTGTCAGGCGGGAATAAGGTGCGCGCCTTCAACAGTTGGGTCATGCTGGTTTTGATGTACTCTTTCGGCATTCTCAAATGGACTCAGACCGAGCTCGACACCTTCGATAGGAGGGTCCGGACACTGCTGACCGCAAACCGGATGCATCACTCACGATCATCGGTGATGAGACTGTAAATCCGGAAGTGTGGGGGTCGAGGCTTTTTAACGCCAAGACTTTTCACAACCGCGAGGTGTGCAGCCTCAGAGAATACTTTTTAAAAGCTGTTGTGGGTATGCACCGGGATGTGGTCGCAGTGGACAAGGGACCCACTCCGCTGTCCATGGCTAAAGAGAACTGGCGCAAGCCTGTAATACTAACTACTGATGAACGCAAAGAGGTATGGCAAGGCAAGGAGCTACACGGGCGCTTCTATCGGGCTCTCTATGGGCCCGATGTCGATTTCCCAGCGTCCGTATCCTGGCTACTTTTCGGCGACCTTTTCGGGGAAACAGAAGGTTTTGTCTGTGCGATTATGGACGAAGTTATCCTGACGTATAACTACCGGAGACATATAATTAAGGACGGGACGGTTGATGTGTGTCGGGTATGCCACCGTCCGGGTGGATCTACCAGACATATTATCACTGGATGTTCTCGTCTGGCTAACGGCGAGTACTTACACAGGCAGAACCAAGTGGCCAGGAACTTTCACCAGCATCGACGACCATCTGTCGAGGCTGTCATTGCGCGGTTGGATCAAGGGCCTGATACATAAGGCAGGACTCCTCGAAACGGCTCGCATTGTGAGGAGGTTCCTATCTCTAGAGTCCTAACCACCGGTAGCTTGGACCCTGCTCCCGACACCGGCGGACAACCATTATTTTTATGATTTGTTTTTATAAAGACATATTTAAAATGTAAATACAGGCAAATAACAACGCAAATAGAGCACCTCTGTGAACATGACCTAAAGGATAATTAGTCAAGATCACTGTTTAACATAAAGTGGGCGATCGGTCTACTGTATCGCTTGTTAGAATTATAAATTAAAACATAGGGACGAGCTAGCAAAATTCCGCGGCGGAGACGTTATGGTGATGGGTACAGAAAAAAAAACTTTTTTCAGGAAACTAAAGATGGCTACAGGATCAAAGACTGTAGGTAGTGTAGTAAACCCCCCGCTCTCTCTATCCCCTGCGGCCGAAATATGGTAGGTGGCGGGGCCATTGACCTTGACCCGTCACAAGGGGACCAAGAGTGCCATAAACGGGGTCGTCTGGCACCCATGTACTGGTTTGGTCCCTGGGGTGGTCACGGCGCACAGTGTGATCTGGTGCGCCGGTGATGGGGGGTAATCCCCAGAGGAAGGTCCGGTGACGGACAGCCGCGGCGGTTTCGCGGTGAGTGCTAACGCGTACCCGTGTTCCCGCCATAAGCGGCACAGGAGGACACCGTGGAGTTTTAGTGGGTTAGAATCCCACATAACTGCGCTATCTCCCCGTGGTAACGCAGTATGTATGAGCATTTCTCAAAGATAAAAAAAAAGATTGTGTAGTCAAAAATTATGCTTAGTTTAAAATGATGAAAATAGTTTTTTTTTGTTTTATCCTCGAGAAGCTCGTGGCTAAATAATAACAGCCACTCAGGTCGATCGTCAGGGTTAAGTAACGCTCGCCGAAGTCTGTCCGTGGATGAGTGACCAACATAACATACCGAGATTCCTCCGTGCACTGGAAGGCACGTTAAGCTGTTGCTTACCTTGCGAGCCGTTGGCTGTCAGATCTTTGACAGTCGTTACAGATCGTCAAGCCAGGCAATCTACCACCGGACTTGAAAAGGGGTATCATGTTACTCCGTTCTCTGTCTACGTGTTACTCAGTTACTTGGAGGTCAGATAGGCAGTCGCTCATGTACAAGTAAAATTAAAAAAAAACGCCCGACACATTTTTATTGCGTGCTACATAATTTATCTAGTAGTAGGCGCGCTTCGATCGACAATCTTTTGAACCCAAAAAGACCCTGATTCAAACAGTAAAACGTCCATAACGTTTGAATGGCTGAACCAATTTTCATCAAACATAGCTAAGAACGCTCTCGATAGAGTCAGCTTTCAAACAAAGAAAAAAAAACTAAATCAAAATCGGTTCATCCGCTTAGGAGGTATGATACCACAGACATATACACAAATACACACAAACAAAAAAACAGGTACACACGTCAAACTTTAACACGCCGACCCTCTTTTTCCGACGGGGGTTGAACACACTAGCACTCAGCTCTATCCGGTTAAACTGGAAGCCCAACATCGTTGAAAAAAGGCGATGAAGATATAGTTCTCGCCAAAATTCTTGGCCGCCCTGAAGTTGGCTACAATGGCTGCGCAGTAGTAAATCTCATACAAAAACAGCACCGTTTCGTGCCTCGCGCATGCGGTAAACCAACTTCAGGGCGGCCAAGAAGTTTGGCGAGGACCATAACGATGCCCGTGACATCTCCGGAGTCGCGCTAGCTAAGTTAATTTGACCCTGTACATTTAGAAGTATTTACTATTTGCTCACGTGCGTGGTTGACTTGGTGATGATGATAGGGACTCCCTTTTCTGCACTTAGACGTAGTTTACATATTGAACTAGACCAGCTCTTGTACGAGGCATGTCCAGAAAGTTAATTTAAAAAAACATTGTTACAAGTTTCCATCAGTACATTATGTAATCTATTTTCACGTAATTGACTTAATGTCCTATAACCCCTAGATGTGTCCATCGCGATCGGTCTTGAGCTTCACGCTTCACTTCGCTCCATGTCATTCCGATGCTCGTCGCTTCTTTCAACACGGTGCGACGCCAGGTTTGACGAGGACGGCCACGCTTTCTTTTCCCTTGGGGATTCCAGTCCAAAGCATGCTTGGGTATGTGATCGGGACCCCCACGGAGCGTATGGCCAATCCATCTCCACTTGCGACGCTTGATCTGGCGGTCGATCGGGCTCTCGTGGCATTTCTCCAACAGCTCTACGTTGGAGATGGTCTCGGGCCAGTGAATTCCGAGAATGCGACGAAGACAGCGGTTGACGAAGACTTGTATTTGGCGCGAGATGTCCTTTGTGACCAACCACGTTTCGCATCCATAGAGCAGCACGGATTTGACATTGGACCCGAAGATTTTGAGTTTAATCCTTCGGGTCAGTTTCCGCGATTGCCAAACAGGACTCAGCTGCGCGAAGGTTGCTCGGGCTTTGGCGATCCGTGAAGCGATGTCCTCTTCACTTCCCCCAGTCTCTGACACGACACTCCCGAGGTACGCAAATTTGTGGACGCGTTCCACTGCCTCTGTGCCAATCAGCAACGGTGAGTGATTCTTCATACCAGTTCTCATTTCCTGGGTCTTCCGGATATTTATTTTGAGCCCCGTTTTTGCCGCTTCCTGACATAGACCGTTTAGCTTTGCTTGCATATCGGCGTGGGTATGACTCACCAGGAATAGGTCATCGGCGTCTTCCAAGACGTTGGATAATCCCCACTCTATGCCGCGGCGCCTGTTATCATTAATGCGAAGCATAATTCCATCAAGAACGACTAGGAAGAGGAGCGGCGACAGGAGGCATCCTTGGCGGACACCCGCGTGCACTGGTTTGTCATCCGATATCAGGCCGTTATGAGTCACCTTACAGGAATATTTCTTGTAAATACTCTGTAACAGACGGACTGTTTTCGGCGGCACTCCAATGTCCAGCAGGCGGGACCAGATACTAGACCACTTCAGCGTATCAAAGGCCTTTTCGAAGTCTACAAAGGTTAGATAAATCTCCCTCTGCCATTCTGATGCCTGTTCTAGTATGATACGGAGAGTGTTGATCTGGTCCGTACAGGAGCGGTTCGAGGGGAAACCAGCCTGCTCCTTGCGTAAAAAAGGATCCACGTAATTGCCATCCCCGTTTTTCCACATTAGTGAGATAAGGGATCAATTTGTATGCCTTGGTCAAAGAAATCTCCCGCTAACTCCTATCTTTTATTTCCTCCTTCACTTGTTCAACAGTTGTTTTTTTTTCCACCCATGTGCATCTTCAGGGATGTGAAGAGATGATAATCTGAAGGCATCAGTTCAGGGGAATAAGCGGGGTGTTTCAAAACATCCCATCCGAATGACACCAAAAGTTGCGTTGGCCGTGTGGGTTTGGCATTGTCGTGCAGAAGGCAAACTCTCTTCTACAGCAGTTCCTTTCTCTTGTCTGAATTGTTCTGATCATTTTTTTTTAGGTCTCACAATTCCCCGAAGCATAGATTTTTTCACCCCGATGTAAAAATTCGAACAAAACTATTACCATTTTTGGGCCCAAAACACGGATGCCACGATTTTTATGGCCGAAATCGTGGTTTTGGATTTTTGCCTGAGTATGATGAGGCATAACGCCATTGGGAGGATTATCTTTAGGTTTCAACGGCGTAGTGGACAACCCATGTTTCAGTCCCTGTAACAATAGAGTGCATAAAATGATCACCTTCAAATTCATACCGCTACAAAAACCCTTTGGAGGTTGCTGCGAATTTCGCACCCGGTGGCAGATTCTACCGACATGATTCACGGGACGCGTTATTCTTCTCCTTTTCGTGTGAGGATGTGGCCACCTCTGGTGTCAGAGTTAATTAAGCCGTCTCTGGGAACCCCACAGGCCTCTGACTTGCCTATTTCATGCCTATTAACTATATAAGTCCAGGTTTCCTCACGATGTTTTCCTTCACCGTTGCCACAGTTTTAGTCGTACTGTGGCGTTTTTTTTGGCTCGATGGTAATGGAGGAGCTAACCTACCAGGCATGTGATCAATACAGCAAAAAACTATTGCCTCTGCCCGTGAGAGGCCGAGTACCTACACTTACTTTCTGGACATGCCTCAAATTTGGTGGTCATGCGGCAAGTGGTGATAAGTCGCGATCTGAACCGACCAAAACTAGTAAGGCTCTCCCGATCTGAACCGACCAAAACTAGTAAGGCTCTCCCGATCAAAGAAATTAACTCAAGCATTATCAATTTCACGACAGATAAGATGTGCAATCAATCAAAGATATCGCCAATTTAAAACGTAGTTATCACTCAAGATCGTCTGATTATGATGGATATTACAAACATAATTTTTTGCTTGTTTCAGAATCCCAGGATCCTAATCTTAGATGAAGCTACCTCAGCGCTTGATGCGTACTCCGAGTATTTAGTAGACAAGGCATTGAAAGAGATCAGCAAAGACCGAACCGTTCTCACCATAGCCCATAGACTCAGTACCATACAGTCAGCCGACGAAGTGGCGGTTATGGAGAACGGGATCATAGTAGAAAAGGGACCATATCAAGAACTCATCAGTAAACCAGGCGGGTTCTTCAAGGAACTCATGACCCATCAAACATTCGCCAAGAAAACCAGAGACCAACAACATGAGGTTCAAAAATAATAATATTACCGGCTTGGACGGTGCGAATTTTAAGTTTTGATAATAGAAAAGGAAGTAGTATAATTTATTGTTATTTTTTTTTTTAAGTATCTCAGTCAGTGATCTTTCAGATCGATGTGTACTGAGTATTTATAATTGTGCGTTATCTACTGCTATTAGTTTATTGATGTTTACAGATAATAGAAAAATATAGTAACATTTTTGTGCTATTTACCAGTGGCGAAAGTTGCAAGATTACATAAGATAAGCCGGTCAAAAATGTGAGCAGTAGAATTAGAGGTATGTAACTTGTACTAATTTGCAATGTTTAGTAAAGACAGACCGTGCATTAAAAACTCATCGCCACTGATTGTTAGCCTGATTAAGTTTGTGATAACTTTAAAGGTGATAGTCTACTTTATTTTATGATGCAGCATGGAACAAAATGCAATAACATGGGCGTCGTGTTCAAAACAATGGAATATCGAATTGTTATACATAATTTATTAAATTTTATACCGCTGTTAAACATTTTTTAAACAAACATTTATTTGATCACAATGTTAAGGTGCTCCCACACTGCCGAAAAATGTTTTCATGTTAGGTAATGTTAGTAAATATTGTGTAACATTAAGCAATTCCTAACATTTGTAAGTATTTTTAACAGCAGTGTGGGGGCACCATTAGTTTAAATCATAGTGACAAACGGGTAAAGGAATATTTTTGTCTGCCACAAATAAAATGGTTGTTGTTATTTTAATACTGCATTTTATTTATCGCCTTACTCATTCAAGTTTATCAGTGGACTGGGCACTGCCGCAGTGCTCCAACGGCACGTAGCGACTGGCATCGTGGCTCATTCATTACTAAAGTGATAACAAACTACTGTCGTAACGCGTAAACTTCTGTAATCTGTTTACTATGGGTTTTTCGTAGCAGCCACAACAAACAGGTTAAATACGTAAATGGACCTTGCCCTCGGCGAACGCGGCGAACGCGCCAAAACCCGCCAGTGGAAGCGGCGGCTAACATTTACGTGCTAACGCTTCGCGGGAAAACATTGCCAGCGGAAACATGTCCAATTTGAAAGTTTTGCGCGGGAGTTTAGCGCGGCAAATTCTTAACTCGTTCGTTAGTGCCAAACAAGGCAAAAAAGTTAACAAAGAAGTGTTGTCGTACAGCCGTCTTTTGAGTAGAAGTCTAGCTACTCGAGCTGCAACAGCAGTAGACAGTAATTGTTTGAACTCGCCATGGGGTGAAATAGAAGTCGGAAAGGAAACCTTGACTGAATTTGTGTTTTCGGATGTCGAAGAATGGGCTGATGCGCCGTCTGTGGTAAGTACCCTCATGTTTTTCTAAAAATTTCAAGCGTTGGAGGTAGTTTAGAAAAATTCTCACCATTTCTCGGTATTGTTACTGAAAACAAATCCTACTGAGTTTACCGAATAAGAATTATAAAATGGACCCTTCCAACAATTCAGGACAATTTAAAGAACAACGTTGAAAAACACATCGACCTTTGGAACGCACCTTGTAGGAAAATCACAAGTAGTTTTTGTTATTAGCTCTTTGACGACGAGTCTAGTTATTTATGTTCTATTAAATATTATTAAATCCGAGTGCATTGCATGGAATATTGTTCCTAGTACAAAGTTCGCTGTTATGTAGCAACGGATGCTATACGAGTGATAGGGACTATATTAATAGTTCGCATTTGAAGGTTAGGGCTAAATGTCTGCGCTGTGCCAAACATGCATCTCACAAAATTGGAAAATATGTCAAATCAACAAGAGTATTGTCGCGGGTTTTCTTAATCATTTTCAGACTGCAGTTAATTTGCTTTAATTAAAAAAGTATGTACGTACGCAAATGTGTTACTATTTGTGCATCTATTGATTGCAGCTGATAACGTCAACTATTAAAACCGATGTTCCGGTCGGTTTCGGTGCATAGTGCATGGCAACCGGCATTAGAACGATCGTCAACTATTTTTTTCGACTGCCTAGAACAATGTTTTTTAGGGTTCCGTTCCCAAAGGGTAAAAACGGGACCCTATTACTAAGACTTCGCGATCCGTCTGTCTGTCTGTCTGTCTGTTTGTCTGTCTGTCTGTTTGTCTGTCTGTCTGTTTGTCTGTCTGTCTGTCCGTCTGTCTCCAGGCTGTATCTCATGAACCGTGATAGCTAGACAGTTGAATTTTTTACAGATGATGTATTTCTGTTGCCGCTATAACAACAAATACTAAAAACAGTATAAAGTAAATATTAAAGGGGGGCTCCCATACAACAAACGTGATATATTTGCCGTTTTTTGCTCGATATTAATAACGGCAACAGGTAGACGCTTGAAATATTCACAGAATGTTTATTTGTATATTTACTTCAAAAATAATAATTAATAAATTAAAATGAAATAAATTAAGGGGGCCTCCCATACAACAAACGTGATTTTTATGCAGTGTTTTGCGATAATGGTACGGAACCCTTCGTGTGCGAGTCCGACTCGCACTTGGCCAGTTTTTATATTGACAAGTCGGAATTGAACATGAAATCGCAACTATTAATTCTGCTTTCACAATCACAACTGCAGGTTTTTTAATTAATCCATGAGGCCCAGACCGACCGGGACCGTTACCGGACCGAGAAATGTTTATCCGAAGTAGTCGTAGAACAATTTGTAGGAGGAGGAGGGGTTACATTACATCCAGTGGGATCCGAACTCTGCCCGTCCGAATTCAAAACATTTCTAATTCGTATAGAACTCGTCACTTAAATTCGGATACGGATATATCGGATGCAGTGCGTAAACACTGAAGTTGATCGTCTGAAGTTAAAATATATGTGTCGTAGGTAAAAAGTAAACAACAACAAAAACTACTAATACCATTGAAAAATATAAATTGGTCCTTATTTGCTTATCACGGTATGCTGAAATTAGGAAATTAATTGATTTCATGAATTAAAATTGAATCAGGTAGGTTGGTTTACCTAGAAGTTATTTGCCTACCTACTTAATGAAACATAACAACAATAAACAACTCGGTTATATTTTTCGAAATCTAGGTATTTCAATAAAATAAACAACATCGTTATAGTTAGTCACGAATAAATAATATGAATTTTCTACGTAATTCATTCATTTTTACAGCATATTAGGTCTTTTAACAAGACATGTATGCATCGTTATTACAACAAGCTTTTATTTATTGTTAAAATAGATAATATATCCCAGCAAATGACTCAATATAAGGATATATCTGTCAGAGGATTCGTGATGACTCTGTGTTTATGTTTTATTCATTACATATCACTTATTCATGTAGTTACCTACTTGGATACCCAGCTATACTGTTATAAGTATGTTGTTGATCTAATGCCCTTCATTTAAGATGAAATTGTTTAGAAAATTACAGTAAAGGAGATTGCCCATACACAGGCTCCTTATGATTATTATTGTATTTTAGGACATTTGTATGCACCTTATTGCATTGTAATAAAGGTTAATTTCAAGAACAGAAACATTGTTATATCTCGTGAACCCCGAAAAATAAATAAAAAATGTTTTCTAATTATGAATAATAACTTGTTTTTCTACAATATACAACCAAATTCATCTGGATGGAATCTTTTTTTTAGGGGCCCAAGTTTCCTTACAAAATGGGCATTCTCCTTTTCAAGTTACCAGGAAATCATGTGAATGAAGAGCAGAAAAGTCAATAACAAATTACGTTACGCGTGCTCTAAGAACGTGCATGTCTTGGTAGTTCAATGTTTTATAAAACAAAACATCACTTATGTAGGCAAGGAAAGCTACCAGCCTACCCACATTTCCGTCAATAAATTCATTGTAATGACGTCTGAAATGCTGAATGTTGTGTTGTTATTCCAAACTTCATCACGATTTTTTGTCATTGAATATAAAGATGTAGGGGCTCCCACTACAAGATCTCGTGCCAAATATTCTTGTACCAGTTTATACGTTATTTCAATATCAAACACTGGACTTTGGAACAGATTCTTGAATATAATTATGTAAAGGTTACATAATAATACATCTGTCTATAAATACAAGGTAAAGTCCAATGACCTACATTTCGGACCACGTGTCTAGTCCATTTACCTATATATTTACGGTTAGCTAACATCATGACTTTGCTTTATCCACTGTACTTTGCACTACCGGGTTCCTAATTTAATTATCTATGTAGACACATACAAATAAGAATGTTACAGGTCAGAGTAGGTCAAGGATTTTTTGTATCCTACATAGCTCCTGTAAACGAAGTTTGAAGTGGCCCTTCGGAGGAAAAATCCAAGGTCTCGTAAAATGCCATATTAAATCTATTTTGGTAGATGATTGTCTACTTGGTGCGTTTAACAAAACAGCAAGTTTAAATCCTAGGCAAATAGTCAACACAGCCAGGTTTTGTATGTATTCAGAGTTTACAGAGAAAGGATTCGTGTTATAGATAATAGCTTCCTAAATAAACACAAAGTCTATATTTAAACAGTAACTCAGTATTTACTACCTGTCCTTAGACATGCGGTGCATCAGGTCGTGGCTACGACTATGGCATGATGAGGATGATGATCGAGAGATGCGCGGGCGCACTCGCGGGACATCTGAAGCTTGCCCCCGGAGAGAGGCTCGGCCTTATCCTGCCCAATCTTCCCGAGTTCGTCGTGTTGATCCATGGAGCTATGAGGGCAGGGCTGGTTGTAACATTCGCCAATCCACTGTATACGGCAGGTAAGATTTTTCGAAGATCAATTTCTTTAAGATCAACCTATGTCCTAGGAAAGATTCCTGGGTAAAAAAAAAATATTTACGCCAAAAGTTAGATTATAATTATCAAAAAATGTTGGACACCTATTTTGTGCGGAGTACTTCGACGACTAGGTGTACCTTTCTTTTATTTAACGATATGTAAATAGTTAGGTTTAGATGAGTGCGTATAGTTTAGTGTTTAAGTATGTACATTATTTTTCAATTGGAAATAAAAATGAAAGTATTTATTCGTATTTATTCCACAATAACAATTTTGAAAGATAAAACGCATCAAAGTTCACTTCAGTGTACGAAGGCGGGATGTCACGCGAAATTCCAACGCACTGTATTGTTATTTTTAGGGTTCCGTACCCAAAAGGTAAAAACGGGACCCTATTACTAATACTCCACGATCCGTCTGTCTGTCCGTCTGTCACCAGGCTGTATCTCATGAACCGTGATAGCTAGACAGTTGCAATTTTCACAAATGATGTATTTCTGTTGCCGCTATAACAACAAATACTAAAAACTGATTAAAATATTTTTTATTTTGACGTTTTTTGCGATAGTGTTACTGAACCCATCGTGAGCGAGTCCGACTCGCACTTGACCAGTTTTTATTTACAAGACAAAAGGAAAATACGTGTCCAATATTTTTTGATACTTTCTAACTGACGGACTAAGTAAATAGATTTTTTTTAGTCATCATTCCTATTGCCTGGTGAAACTTAAGGTCAAGGGCTGTCAATCGCTATAGTTCCCATGGTCCACGGCGACGCAACATCCTAAGTCTCAGGGTGAACCCAAATCCATCCCTTGATGACTAATGCACTCGAGCACTTTGGCAGTGAAGGTTAGGATATGTGAATCATTGAACCGATTACCGCTTTGGCAACACTCAAAAGTTCTATTGAGTTAATGTGTCTGAGAGAGACAGTAGTGTTACAAACTATATAAATGAACAATGTCCCAGCCACAGACAAAAATCTCAATAGATAACGCAAGTCCCTCCATCTGTATGAAAACCAAGCGTGCCACTTTTTCACAAACAATTTAAAAACAAATTTACTTACCAATGAAAGGAAACATTTCCAATGCCTCGGCCAACTTTTTCTATACATTCTTTACAGCTTAATATGGCATAAAGAGGTATTTTTCTAGATTTCGGTGGATTTCCGGTGCCGATAATGCTAAATGAAAAGCTCAGATCACGATCATTTGTCGTAACTTTACTCCGATTTTTGGTACATACAATCGCGTCATCTATAGTCCTCGCCAAACTTCTTGGCCGCCCTGAAGTTGGTTTACCGGATGCGCGAGACACGAAACGGTGCTGTTTTTGTATGAGATTTACTACTGCGCAGCCATTGTAGCCAACTTCAGGGCGGCCAAGAAGTTTGGCGAGAACTATAGTTAGATTTATGTCTGTGGTCCAGCCCATTGCATGAATTGCATGATACCTATCTAATCTAGGTTTATAAGTAACAAAGTACAAAAATTTAAGACCGATAACGTCGCCTTTGTGTACACTTTTCATGTACTTTGCTCACTGTTATAAATATATAATAAAAAATATCATACAAACCTATCAGCTTACGACTGGATCTGTATAAAAGGCTAACCGGAAAGTTGTATAAAAGTTATCAAATTAATCCTTATTCCTAAAATCCGATAATGTTTTAGACGTGCAAATTACAGATACCTACTGTAAGTACCTAGATTAGGTAGGGGGAAAAGTATAAGTGGTATAACACGAGTTTGGAAATACCCTTTCGCATAAGTAACTAACTGGTGATATCTAGTGTAACTAGCATCCTGTATAAAATGGATAGTATATACTATATAGATAGTACCTACCTAATATGTACTAGAATCTACATAGCTACATAGTTCAGTTGAAAGTTGCCTCTTAAGTGAACTGTCACCTGAAGAGTGAGTGTCCAGGGTGCTAGAAATTCTGTATTCTATGTACTATTCAAGTACCAAAAGCCTTTAGTTGCTTGAATGCCACGTATTCCCATTACCACTTGGCAATTAAAATGTTTTCCATAGCATGAGCTGTTCTTATCATGGTAGTCATTGCCGAAATAAGAGAAGAATATATTCATTATCACTGTCATCATCCATCCTACAGTCTTAATCCCAATTTATTTGGGTAAGCAAGTCTTCTTCTTTGATACATTTTTATCTACCTTCTAGACGCCGTCACCAAAGTCACTTCCTTCGTACAATACATCCATCGTTTTTTAGGGTTCCATACCCAAAGGGTAATTATAAAAATAAAACGGAACCCTATTACTTAGACTCCACTGTCCATCTGTCTGTCTGTCACCAGGCTGTATCTCATGAACTGTTATAGCTAGACCGTTGACATTTTCATAGACGATGTATTTCTGTTGCCGCTATAACAACAAATATTAAAAACAGAATAAAATAAATATTTAAGTGGGGTTGCCGTACAATAACCGTGATTTTATTGCCGTTTTTTTGCGATAATGGTACGGAACCCTTCGTATGCGAGTCGTACTTGGCCGGTTTTTGGTCTTACCCTACTCACAAAACCATAGACATTCTTTATGTCGCTGTTAGGAGAGCAAATAATTCAGATTTGTTGGCCCAAAAATTAGCCACTTCGTCACTTGCAGAGGTCACTTCATGCTGCATCTCCCTCTGTGCCTCAAAAGACATAGAGGGCACAATAGACGGCTCCACATGACACCCTGCAGCCAATTATTACTATCTATATTCATTCTTTGGAAGAAGTTATAAAAAAGGTTAAATCATAAAATCAAAAGCCCGACTGCTTAAGAAGCGAGCTAAAAAGCTGTAAACAAGAAAAAATCATGCTGTGCAGTCGGAGGATACGACGCTATGAAGAAAGAAAAAAAAATTGAGCTCCCACAAAATGGCGCCCAAAAGCCGCCATTTTCCAATTTTAATGTAGCCAGTGACACTCGCAGGGTTGAGACAAACCGATTGACGTAAGAACCATCAAAATCGGCCAACGTGTTTGGTCTCTAGAACGCCACATAGGAACAAACATAGACTGATAAACACATTACCATCCTTCGGCAGTCGGGTAACAAGATTAGTAAATGGGCCGAATATTTTTGAGACATTTGTAATCTTGACACGATTTCTTCATAGATCTTTTAACAGCTAGGAATATATTTGATAGTATATATTTGTTTGTGCCTTCAGTTATATTTTAAGATAAGATAACGTTTATTTAAACCTCGTGCCGTCTAGTAAACATGTGTTCGTGTGGGTAATAACTACTTAGATAAAAATGAGGCAGACAATAGGTCTGACTTCTCAAGATAATGACAATAAAATGATATAGGAGTACAATGAATGGAAATATTTCAATGTCATCATCCGCCTGAATGCTGATTTCTCACCTAAAATTAAAAACGGATAGGTTAAAAACACCACCGAAAATTGAAGTTATTATTCACTTTGTAGTCGGTTGTATTTTTTTTTGTAAAAAAGATAAGTTCTATAGTAAGGTACCTATTATGCCCACAGGGATGCCAGAATAGATTACCCGAATAACATGTAACTTGAACATAACCAGTAGAATGAGAGTGTGAACTGTACACATCTGCGTACCCGTTTAGAGCGTACTGGCGTTATGGTATATGGATATTATGAAATGGTTTACCAAAACAATAAACGTCATTTATTGAAGACTAGCTGTTGCCCGCGACTCGTCCGCGTCAAACTGGTAAAAAAAATATTTATATTTTTTAGTTGCCCGCCGGAACTATGATTTTCTCGTGATCAAACGTAGCATATGTTACTCGTTATTACATCAGCTATCTACCAGTGAAAGTCCCGTCAAAATCGGTCCAGCCGTTTCGGGGATTACCCGGAACAAACAGACAGACAGACAGATAGACAGACAAAAATCTTAAAAAATTGCTTATTTGTTGTTAGTAAGTACCGTATATACATTCACGTGCATTCAATAAAACGTTGTTATTTTGATATTACATACAGACATATGACATATTTGTATAGATTTATGTTGTACATGGCCGAAGTTCTTCATCAGTTCTTTACCAAATTTAACCATATTAAATGGGACCATTTCGGAATAAACTTCTTTCGAACAAAAATAGAATTTTACAAATCCGTTTCGGTTCCGTTTCCGTTTGTTCGGAGTTATGCTCGAACAAACATAAAAAATAGATACATCCGAATTGAGAACCTCCTCCTTTTTGGGAGGTCGGTTTAAAAAAACAAACTTCTAGACAAGTTTTAGTACGAATTACCTACTTTTGAGCGAAAATACACGCGGTATCAAAGTCCAAATCGTTAAAAGAGAAAAGATCAAACATTAATGTTTTATCTATCAGTTATTTAACACCCTAAAGCTTCAGCTGATAAGTCATAGATAATAAACTAATTTTAAATAATATTTGAGTCAAAGTATAAAGTCCATTGTGGCCTGGGCCGGTTATTATTACGGTAGGTACAATACAAAGTCCAAAACTTAATTGGTCCATGCTAGATTGGGTACATAATCTTTGCCCTTTTGTTATTAACATTAATAACACAGATACCTAGGTATGTAGATATTAAATAATCGCTACTTTAACTGAAACATTACAACAAACTTTTCAATTCTACATAAACAGCCTATCCTCCAAAACGGTCCAATAGCAATCAAGCACGCGATATACAGCAATAGAAAATATTGTAGTACACGATATTATCAATAGACAAGTTCATTACATCTAACAAGCAATAAACGATCGCTAATTACTCAACTGCATTCAAGGTTGAGGAAATCGGTCGGTTGCTTACCTAATTGCAGCGTGGACTATGTTATCACTCTATTTGTAGTTCATTGCAATAATTATCTTTAAATGCCTAGATTGTAGGTACGTGCTATCTATTGTGTGTCATATGATACGGGTTGTGTAGGTGCAAAGTTCACGGAAGTAGAGATTGTAAAATGGTGAATTTGATTATCCTAAATATAGGTTTTAGATTGTACTGATACATACAAGATAATGTTCTAGTTAGGTACTTATATGAATTATTTTGCAAAAACTTGAACTAAGTACTTAAGTAGGTTCCTAATAAAGCATGTTCAATTTTTAGGGTTACGTACCCGAAGGGTCTAAACGAAGCCCTATTGCTGTCACTCACGTGTCCGTCTGTCTGTCCGTCGTTTGTCACACAGGTTTTACAGCCAAACGGTTGAAGCCAGTCTTCAAGAATTCATAGTAGAGCATCTTGTTGACCCAAAGACATACAAATTGTAATTTTTTTTTTAAATATGTTTTCAATGGGGCTCCTATAAAGCAGAAGGGGCTACCCCCTTCCCGCCAAAAAAAATACCTACCACATCGAGTGGAGTATCATTGTTTAGAGCTCGTTGGGTAGATAAATATAGTATTTTTTTTTTTATATTGCCCAACAAACGAGTGAGAGGCCACCAAAGTCACCTTTTTTTACAAAACTTTTGTTCAGAAGAATTTTTTAACTTCCGATTGAACATCCATTCCCCTAACTTGAAATTTGGAGATAATGTTTATTGTTACGTATATTTTACTAACAAATCTTGTACCAATATATTGAAAATCGGATTTTTCTTTGAAATTCCCTCTATTTTCCTATTACAACCAACTTGATTTTGAAGTCAAGGTACGGAGCTCTAAATGTGCAAAGTCCGACACGCACTTGGCCATTTTTAAATTCCAACCAACCCATCACAGGAACAAGAAGTCGGTAACAATCCGTAAGTACCTATATCTAAAGATAGTTTCTATTTAAAACATTACAATACGTTTGGTAAATAAAAAGTAAGTCAGTCATTGAGTAACGGATATTTTTAGTCAGGCCACAAGGTCTGCAAATACTAAGGCAACCACCAGACTCTCTAGATAAAATTAGTCGGTCAGATTTGTAATCATAGCTGTTGCCTCATATATGTTACATCTACCTAGTCTGTTGCCGATGTTGCAAAAAGCCACAAGAAGTTTTTTAGTTAGTTTCGTTTTTAGGGTTCCGTACCCAAAGACTAAAAACGGGACCCAATTACTAAGACGCCGCGGTCCGTCTGTCTGTCTGTCTGTCACCATGCTGTATCTCATGAACCGTGATAGTTAGACAGTTGAATTTCTTTTTCTTCAGATGATGTATTTCTGTTGCAGCTATAACAACAAATACTAAAAACCGAATAAAATTAATATTTAAGTGGGGCTTCCATACAACAAACGTGTTTTTTTTTTGCCGTTTTTTGCAATAATGGTATAGAACCCTTCGTGCGCGAGTTCGACTCACACTTGGCTGGTGTTTATTTTGTTAGTCAAATTTATGAACACATCTGGGCAAAGAACTCCTAGCTCTGCTTTAAAATGTCTTAATTTTAGGAGATTTCTGGCCATGATAAAATTGATAAATCAAGGTATTTTACCCCGCTTCCTATGGAGGACAGAGTACTGCTTGATCCACCTCAAACCTCAGTTTTGTGCGATTTCCGGTCACAGATGCCCTACAAATAGGTATATGCAGATCAGCTCGCCATTTTTCCGCATTTAACTGAAGCGGTATGTCCTTCCTAAAACGTTGTTGCTTTTAGTGACATCGCCAGCCCCCTTCTACTTCAGCAGGACTTCAAAATGCGCTAGTTTATACAGATTTTGTTTCTCTTTGCAGATGAAGTGAAACGTCAGTTCGGAGACTGCAATGTGAAAGCCATCGCTACAATCGAGCTGTTCATGCCAGTGGCACAGGAGGTGGCCAAGACACTGAAGGGCTACAAAGGCACTATATGGGTTGGAGGAGAAGACGACAAGACCCAAGGTAAGGTTCCTTTTCTCTTGTATTTTCTTTCTTCTTCTCCTTTTCGTGTGAGGATGTGGCCACCTCTGGTGTCAGAGTTAATTAAGCCGCCTCTGGGAACCCCACAGGCCTCTGACTTGGCTATTTCAGACTTACATTAACTATACAAGTCCAGGTTTCCTTACGATGTTTTCCTTCACCGTTGTCGGCGATGTCCAAGATTAACTTAGACAGTACATATGAATTTAACAAGTTTGAAGTATTTTCTTTTAAGTAAGTAATTGACCTGGTTCTTTCAACATATCAGACAGCCAGCCTCACACACATCACATTTTTTCCATCACAGTTTTAACTTTTCTAGAAATGCACCTGCGAATTAGGTTTTGCTGATAGCATTTATTCAGGGAAATATATTTGAGGGACAAAACTCACAGATTAGAGGCAGCAAGAATCAGGTCAAAAATTAGGGCGACAGACTGTTTTCAAATTCAGAGATTTGTTTCATGGTCTGTGAGTATGGGTATCTAATATATAATTTACTAGCTGACCTCCGGGGCTTCGCTCCCGTCAATTGGCTACCTACCTACCATACCCTACTTACTCTACCTTACTTCCTACCCTATCCTGCCTACCCTTCCTACGCTACCTACCCTACCTACCCTACCTACCCTACCCTACCTACCCTACCCTACCTACCCTACCCTACCTACCCTACCCTACCTACCCTACCCTACCAACCCTACCCTACCTAACCTACCCTACCTACACTACCTTACATACCCGGCTACCCGGGTTGGGTGGGTAGGGTAGGGTATGTCCCTGCCTACCCTACCCAACCTAATCATGTAGTACATATTTTTAGGGTTCCGTAGCCAAATGGCAAAAAACTGAACCCTTATTGATTCGTCATGTCTGTCTGTCTGTCCGTCCGTATGTCACAGCCACTTTTTTTCCGAAACTGTAAGAACTATACTGTTGAAACTTGGTAAGTAGATGTATTCTGTGAACCGCATTAAGATTTTCACACAAAAGTAGAAAAAATCAATAAAGAACAATGGCGAAATTTTAGCTGACTTAAGTTTGTGCGTCTGAAAGTGAGTTATATACGAAAGACATTCTATTAAATGTCTATGTTTTTTAAAGTATAATTAGGCCGGGCCCAAAATTGATTAAATTAATAGATTAAACATAATAAATAAAAAGTAATTTGATTTTTTAGTTCATTTCTTTAGCATATTGTTGCCATTATATATTTTATCTGCTAGTGACAAGTAGTAACTATATTAAGTAATAATATCATTATTGTATTTATTGCAGTAAATGAGTTAACAATACAGTTTATGTGTAGATGTTCCTTGCAGGTAGGTAAGAATATTGTAGTGTAGTAGAAATAAATGAATTACTTTCAATTAATGATTGGCAAAAAGACTAGTACCCAAGTCTAAAAAAATTTGGCTTGGTTGTTGACGACAACCTTTTGATACACGTCAAAGTCACTTAGTTTAAATAAATATACTCTTTCCAAAGAGTATACTACACATTTCATGCTAAAATAACTAGGTAAGGGAAATACTAATGCGATATTCCCCTTTTACGAAATTGAATAATATTACCTATTAAACACATTATTAAAAGTTACCCAGACATAACCTACAAAAGTTTATGACTGAATATCTATTATTCTCTACATTCTCGAACAAAAATTCTTGCACAAACTAATTCAGAACATCACACTGAGTTAAACTAGATATTTTTCATTTAAAGACTTTCGAATTTAATCTCAGCTAAAACAATGTATGGGCACCTGCTATTGTTCTTTTGGGGGTTCCCCATATTTAGAACTGAAACTCAATTTTTTTTTTCTTCTAACCCATACGCGTGGGGTATCTATGGCTAGGTCTTCAAAAAATATATTGAGGTTTCTAATATAATTTTTTTCTTAACTGAATAGTTTGCGCGAGAGACACTTCCAAAGTGGTAAAATGTGTGTAACTTCTAAAATAAGAGAATGATAAAACTAAAAAAAATATATGATGTACATTACCATGTAAACTTCCACCGAAAATTGGTTTGAACGAGATCTAGTAAGTAGTTTTTTTTTAATACGTCGTAAATCATCATCATCATTTCAGCCATAAGACGTCCACTGCTGGACATAGGGCTCCCCCAGGCGTCGCCACATTGACCGATCCCGTGCGTCTCGCATCCAGCGCCTTCCCGCAACCTTAACCAGTTCATCGGTACAACATACCGTCAAACAACACGTCAACATATCGTCTTCCGGTTCGCGGTCGCCATTCCAAAACTTTTCGGCCCCATCGGCCATCCGTTCTGCGAGCAATGTGCCCTGCCCACTGCCACAATTCTTCGGGCTATGTCGGTAAAAATCGTCATAAATCGTAAACAGCAATTTACCAAGTACGGAACCCTTCGTGCGCGAGTCCGACTCGCACTTGGCCGGTTTTTATGTATCATCAATAGTTTTCTCAGCGCACGCCAAAGAATGAATTTTGTATGCAACATTTTGCTACTTTGGGTTACATTATTGCAATTTTCATAAGGATCTAAATATTTTTTGAAAATATACTAAAGCCTATGACACTCGGGAATAATGTAGCTTTCTACTGGTGAAAGAATTTTCAAAATCGGTTCAGTAGTTTTTGAGATTGGGCGCACGGTTGGCGCAGTGGTTGAGCGATTGACTGCTGCGCTGTCTGATTTCCTGCTGGTTGATTGACTGCTGGTTCGATTCCCGCACGGAACAAATATTTGTATAATCTACAGATAGTTGTTTCGGCTCTGGGTGTTGTGTATGTGAGTTTATATGTTTGTAAACGCACCCACGATACAGGAAGAAATTCCTAGTTTGGGGCAACGTTTTTAAAAAAGAGAAGAGTAAGAGAACCCCCTACAACGTCACAAACTCACAATTCACTAACTTCACCTCTTTATATATTAGTATAGATTAGTTACTAAGACATTATTTTGATGTAAAAGGGTCAGACTATAGTGTATCTATGTAGTGATTAGAAAAGGTTATCGTACCCATACATTATTATTGAGTAATAGATTAACTCAAATTATAATTGATTGTCTGTCTACCCATTGAACGTCTGTTTTGATCCGGGTTGTAAACAAAGTATCCGACTACTTAGATTTATATTTCTACAACTCATTACTTCTCGTAGACTCGTTAGGTATTTATTAATGTACTAATATATAGTTATGTAACCTACTACACCACCTATACTAATACTACAAAGCTGAAGAGTTTGTTTGAACGCGCTAATCTCAGGAAATTCAGGTTGGAACTGAAAAAATATTTTTGTGTTGAATAGTCCATTTATCGAGGAAGGTTATAGGCTATATTTCATCATGCTACGACCAATAGGAGCGAAGCATAAATTAAAAATGTTGCAAAAACGGGCAAAATTATTCCTTTTTGAGAGCTTCCGTTGCGTAAACGATCATGTAGGTAGGGTAGGGTAGGGTAGGGTAAGAAGGTAGATATGTAAGGTAGGATAGGTAGGTATGTAGGGTAGGATAGGTAGGTATGTAGGGTGGGATAGGTAGGTTGGTAGATATGGTATGATAAGGGTATGTAGGTAGCTAGGGTAGGCTAGGTGGGTAGGCAGGGTAAGTGGGTAGGTAGGTAGCCAGTTGAAGGGAGCAAAGCCGCGGGGGACAGCTAGTATCTAATAAATGTCGTTATTATGAAATGCCAGTTCCGAGACAACATTCCCTACTTAAGATTCTAGTTTCATATGTAGGTACAAGACACTCGATTATGGCGAAAGGAAACGCCTAAGGGCAAACAGGTCGAGGCAATTAATTCGTCAGTCTGGGTATGAATAGGTTTAGGTTTGCTAATTATTCAAGTTATGCCTAAGTACCTGACGTAGTCATGTATAATTTGAATAAAATTCGCAATAGGTAACCGGATAATAAGGATAAAGTAGCAACTAACTATAATTTAATGGTTATTGTTTTTTTGTTGTTTCTTTTTGAAAAGTATAGTAAAACTACCAATAAAGGTATTAAGTAGGTACTTATAGATCACATAAAATTAGAAAAAATATAACACCAAACTTCGTTTCAATTTCTATTAAGCATTGATAATGGAAAGGAAGTTTGGTATTATTTTTCTTTTTAGGGTTCCGTACCCAAAGGGTGAAAACGGGACCCTATTACTAAGGCTCCGCGATCCGTATGTCTGTCCGTCTGTCACCAGACTGTATCTCATGAAACTTGATAGTCAGACAGTTGAAATTTTCATAGATGAAGTATTTCTGTTGCCGCTATAACAACAAATACTAAAAACAGAATAAAATAAATATATAGGTGGGGCTCCCATACAACAAACGTGATTTTTTGCCGTAGTCCGACTCGCACTTGGCCGGTTTTTTAAATGACAATTATAAGATAATAATGATTAGTCTAGCATAGTATTTGAACACAATATGACATTTTAATAGTGTACCTACCTATCCGTTGAGGCGATTCGATTTATAATTTTAGTTACCTATCCTTGCATGACCGACACGCTAGTGATCTCGTGTAGGTTACCCATGTTGATGAAGAGAAGTCAGCGTGAAAGGGATTCGGAAAAGCCCTGTCACCAATTTACCGGATTTTCCAGTTCTCGAACTTTCTTTGAGCACGTATTACTTTCGCTAGGTGATATGCATTGTCTGTTTCACACACAGGGCACATAGAGTATTATAATTATAACACATTTCCATTCACGATATCGGCGCTTCGAATTTTGTGCCCTTGTGCCTAATCATATGCCAAGTCAAAAATTCTTTAGCTACCGATATAAACATGGAGATATCGCGAATATTCGTAGGTTTGTTCCGATGTATAGAAATACTGCCAAAATGTTTGGGCAATTTACTTACGATTGGGCATTGAGCATACACCCATCTTTTTGGCTTCGGACATTCTATCTCTATAAGGTAAAAATGAAGCCCTATTTCCCTTGGTCACGCACAACTGACCAAATGGGAGTATAGGTGCGGAAAAGGGAGTTCCTACCACTACTTGTCACGGGCATCACGCGGGAACGGCTGGACCGATTTCGCTAATTATTTTTTTGTTGTGTTTGTTATTGTTAGGAGAAGGTTCTTATGCAAGGAAAAAAATATGAAGAAAAAAGAAAATTGGTAGTTTGGTGCGGGTAGGTAGGGTAGGATAGGTTAGGTAAGGTAGGGAGGGTAGGTAAGGTAAGAAGGAGGGTAGGTATGGTAGGGTAGGGTAGATAGGTAGGGGTAGGCAGTTGACAGGAGCGAAGCCGTGGGGGCACAGCTTAGTTAAATAAATAAACCTAAATCGCAACTTGCATAATTCGAGCAAGTTCATACAGACAGACCTATATTGACATAACACTTTCTTCCTTTTATTTTTCAGGTGTACACGGCCTCCGATCATTACTGATGGCCGATCACAAGGCTGACCTGCCAACTGTGGACTGCGACGAGGTCTGCCTGATCCCGTACTCCAGTGGCACCACTGGCATGCCTAAAGGAGTGATGCTGACTCACAAGAACCTTGTAAGCAACTTGAAACAAACGCAGTGCCCTAAGATGATGAAGTATGACGGAGAGAAAGGTAAATAGACCTTTTTATAATCTTTATAGAAGTGATAATTCCTTGAGCTTTGATGTCATATCTCCGCTTAGGACAGAGGGAGTTCTGGGGTGATCTTTCAATGCGGTGTTCCCTTATCTATATATTTGGATGGTGGGGGGCAGATTACCAAAAACTTGCCACCGTACTAGTACCTACCTACCTAGGTAGGTATAACAGATCTGCCATGACTGTATGTTCTATTGTTCCTGTATAGCTCTATCTTTTTCACACACTGAAACAATGATGGCTATTTAAAATGTCATAGAACAGTCCCTTATGAAGTTTGACGCCGAGGAAAGGATGGAAAAGTCTAACGAGGTTGAATATTCTAAAACAACGAGTGTAAAGCTAACAATATTGGCAGACCGATTCCATTATTTGAAGCAAATCTAACAATAAATACTTTAGGTTTGTTTTATGTCTATTGTTCGATTTATGAAATAGATAACATCACAACGTTATCACAAATCAGCTAATAACCGGATATGATATACCTCACGGAGACTCTAATTATTTTCAAACACAAAGCAGTAGATATATGTGCCTACCATATTTTGCCAATTCATCTGTAACCTTGAAGTTCAACTTACACTCGGTTTCTGAAAAGAAATCGACGTGTCACAAATCAAACGATGCGATTGCTTACTGATCATTAAACCAATCACAGCATATTATAATACAACACTGGACTTTACCTGCAATTTAAAATGATTTATGTATTAACTAAGCTTGAAATAAAAAAAACATAAACTAACGATTATAAAAATTTGTTCCAGGTAAAGGTGATGTGCTCCTCACAGTACCACCGTTCTTCCACATTTACGGCTTCAACGGAATCCTGAACTACAATCTCAAACTCGGTTATCACATTGTTACAATGCCAAGGTAAGTAACAATACACTGTACTGAAGAATATTAACTTTGTCGTGTTATTGTGGGTAGTTTGCAAACTGTACGTGAGATCATGGACGCGGAGTTTTTACGCAGAGTGACCGAGTTAAAATCTCTAGATTATTTAAACCACTGACTGACATCAGGGAGGCACTTTTATCCGAATGTCAATGTAGGTGGGATAATTCCATCAAGGGCCTATAACTCCACCAATTCTTTCCATCCGTTCGTGAGCGGCTGGCCAGGACGTGGCTGGAGGTGGATCACTGTGTTTTCCAATTATTCACAGGACATGGTAACTTAAAAAGTAAATTATTTTCAAGCTTGTTGCCTCACCTTTATGTCAATGTTATACAGATTAATTATAACTCATGGTCATTTTATTTCACCCCCATTTAATTCACAATATCGCATATTTTGCGGTATTACATATTCACAATACCACAATATCGCGGTATTGAATATATTCTACGGTATTGCACGCTGGAATAGACCCAACTAAAAAAAAACTGTACGTTTGTGACTTTGAAGCCTCGGTTAATTGCGTCTTCGATTAGTGCTTTTAAAAACATCGATGGTGCAATGCGGTTGAATTCCAATAAACTTTGCAGCTGCCTACAAAAAAACACCCAATTTTCTAGAGGTCATATTATTTTTCACACACGATTGAATAATAATTTATTTATTGGCATAAAACAAAGGTCGTTAAACGCTGATGCCTGTGGTAGGTAATGAAAACCTGTATTACTGGTCACCAGAATTCCACCCCCAGAAATTGAAACATTATCAATAAATATCAGTGTGTCTATGATGATGATGCAGAGGATATACCTAGCACGTCTATCTTCTTCTTGGCCGCGTTCTTCATTACTGAAGGTCGTGTCCCTGAAAGGCCCTCGTGGCTTTATGTACGATGTTCTTCCAATTCAGTCGGTTCTCAGCTTCTCTCAGGGCGGCTGCAACAGAGAGTCCAGTGAGGGCGGTTACCTGGTCTGACCAGCGGTTAGGTGACCGGCCGCGAGGTCTTCACGTCTATACAATACTACCTACCTAAAAATTTACTTTCATAATTCCAGGTTCACCCCAGACGACTATATCAAATGCCTGGTAGAATACCAGCCGACGACGTTGTTCGTCGTGCCCTCACTCCTGGCCTTCTTGGCAACCCATCCTTTAGTAAAGAAGGAACATCTGCAATGGGTGGAGACTATCATGGTCGGCGCTGCACCCACTACCGACAGCATGTTGGAAAAATTCTTGCTGAAGTGCGAGAAGACTAAGGATCAGATTAAGTTGTTGCAAGGTTAGTTTCTGGTTCACATTAGGTACTGTTTTTTTTTTTTTTTTTTTGTTTCTCTTTTTATTTAGGGGTTTTTATCTCAGATATGACAACCCCATCATACCCTTTTACAATATTTCTACATACATCTTATTTATCTTAACATCTTTTAATTATAATATTTATTATACCTACTAAAAGCAAATAAAGTGAATCACTCAACAAGAACTTTCATTAATTTACAAAACTTTTTAGTGGCCTCTGAACATGGTAAAGATAATATTGACTGTATTAAGCCTACATCTAATCTGTTTAGTTTTAGCTCGATCATGAGTGATTCACGTTCATCTTTATTTCGGACACAATCCATCAGCAAATGTTGTACATCCTCGATTTTATTGCACACTGTGCAATTCGGAGAATCGCTCTTTAGGTCCTGTTAACAAGGTACTTGGTAGCCCTCCTCAAAACACAATAACAAGCCGTTTATTCATCACCAAAGTGGCATTGAATCGATTGCTTGACTGTCAGTGTATTGGGAGGCTACCCATACCACAGATAATATAATACTAGCATACAGATGCCTCATCCCATACAAAGAAACCGAGCTGCCGTAACTAGCGTTTTTGGTCTGATTATTTTTCTAAGAACATCGGTCGCGTTCGGTTCTGTTCCACGGCTATAGATGGTGTTAGCAGCGACTTGCAAGTGAAAGGGTTTACTCGGTTCGTGAATACTTTTTGTTTAAATACAGCGATGATTTGTTTTATAGTATATTTTGTACGTTTTTCACAGTTTTATTGTACAAAAAATCGAGTGTATGCCTTAGAAATTCAAAACCGCGCCATCTATTGCAATTAATTTAAATGATCCATTCAAATAATCTTTGAAATGTGAATAAAGAGCTCAATATTTGTAAATTTAGTGCTTAGGAGAGTTAATTAAAAAGGTGAGAAATATCACATTATTGTCTAGTATTTAAATACAGGCATCTCTTTATTTGGTATGTAATGTCTACCTACAAAATGTCAAAAACACCTAATTATATGATTGTACTCTTTTATGATGCAAATTAAGTTATATTATTATTTATTATGTCCTTTATTTAATTATCTTTCTTATTAGTTACATTTTTAAATATGTTTACAAATCACGTACAAAAAAGAAAAACATTTAAAAATATAAAAAATAGAGGCCCACCGGTATCGGGAACAGGGTCCAAGCTACCGGCGGTCAGGGATCCAGAGAGAGGAACCTCCTAACAATACGAGCCGTGTCCAGCAATACTGCTTTCTGGATCAGGCCCTTAACCCAGCCGCCTAAAGAGAGCCTCCTAAGGTGTTGGTCGAGGCTCGTGGCTATTAACCCATTGGCTGACACGACTATCGGTACAATGATCGCTGTGTCCACATCCCACATGTCGACAACCTCGCGAGCCAAGTCAAGATACTTGATTTGCTTATCTTTCTCGGCTTTCACGAGGTTCCCGTCATGCGGGATAGTTATGTCAACAATCATTGTACGCCTCTCGATTCGGTCCACCACCACTATATCAGGCTTATTAGCGATAATAGTCCTGTCAGTGATGATGGACCGATCCCAGTACAATGTGATATTGCCATTCTCGAGAACTGGGTCGGGCACATACCTGTAGTACGGCACCTCCGATGCTACAAGAGCGTATTTCAGAGCAAGTTGCTGATGGATAATCCTGATGATTATTTATTATATTATTACTTAATTAAACAAGAACTTATTTTTTTTTATGATCGTCTCTAGACAATCCTAATATTTCACAAAACTCAATAACAAAGCTTCGATTTCACGCCATCTAGGGCAATTTATTTGAACCAAATTTTCTTTCTAAGCGTTGGGTGCCCGTGCCCATACTCTCTGTTCTAGTTGAACTAAGTGCCAACTTGTTACTAAATGGTTGAAAAATCAGCAAACATACAATTTTTCGGTGGGTGAAAGTAGGGACTCAAGTATGTTATAAAATTAATCAGCTCGATCGGAGACCTTGAACTCACGAAATAAGAGCAACTGTTCCTTGAATTTTTTACCAAGTAAAGCGTTTTTGTCATATCAGACATCATTCTATACTAGAACTGGTTTATATTCATGAGCACTTTCTTATAAGCTTGCCAATGTTTTAAGAGTCACCATAGATACTTACGATCTATAAACCACTAATATAATAATGCTTTTATCCCCAGGTTACGGCATGACAGAGAGCTCTCCCGTGACCCTGATGACACCCTACACGTACCCATACAGTAAGGTGGGCTCAGTGGGACAACTGGTGCCCAGCACACAGGCTCGTATAGTCTCCATCACCACAGGAGAGATGCTGGGACCACACAAATCTGGAGAGCTGTGGTTGAAAGGACCACAAGTGAGTAGCCTATGAAATTTCTTGTTCGCGTCCAGTTGATTAAGTTCTAATGGGGTCATTGCTAAAGTGGTCAAATAAATAACCTAATAAGTAGTATTTTTTCTATTTGAATTGGCCATTGTTATATTGAAGATCTGCTATAATGGCTCTTTATGTTTTTGGTACAAAATTAAAACCGGTAGATAATATATATATAAAAGTATTATGAACGCTGCCGCTGGCTGATTTTCAAGAGATAGCCTTCACATGTATATACTTTTTTTTTTGAGAGTTCGCAAAAAATTTGGCGTAGACATGGTATAGACCAATAAATGTAGATATCAACATTATCTCTCCTACAACATTATCTGTATAATATAACAATCGAAATTTGAATTCCCAGGTAATGAAAGGCTATTGGAAGAACGAGAAAGCTACTAGAGAGACCGTAGACAGTGAGGGCTGGCTGCATACAGGCGACGTAGCGTACTACGACGAAGAGTTCTATTTCTACATAGTTGACCGCACCAAAGAGCTCATTAAGGTCAAGGGCAATCAGGTACGTAGACATCTGTGATACTAAACTAAATATATCTCTTTGCAAAATTACTGGGACTTTGCCCTTATACCTGATGCCGTTAATTAGGTCAAAATTTTGTTTTGTCATATGCACGTTGTACGGGCATTATGAAGTTCTAGAGATTGCATGCTTGGTTGTGTGTGTGATGTAGAGGTTTATTTTTAAAGAATCTCAAATATAGTCCGATAATTTTGAGCGTGGGAATTGTGCCAAGTTCGTCATAAAAGGCAGGGCAGCGACCTTCCCCTTAAAAGAAGATAATGAACATGATAGAATAGAATACTCTTTATTATGTACACCATATAAGTTACAGAAAGTATAGACAAAGAAGACATTACACTGGGTGACACAATGGTCGACCTTATATTAATATCAAGCTTAACTTTTATTTGAAGAGGTTAGGTAGAGGTATATTGCCACCCCACATTGCGCCAGTTATGTTTCAAGTCCCAAGTGAAGGCGCAAAAGAGCCTTTTGCGATAAACCCACAATAAAGAATGGATAGATACTTATAAATAATTTATTTTCACAGGTGTCGCCAACAGAACTAGAAAACGTAATCATGGAGCGTCCAGAAGTGGCAGATGTCGCTGTCGTCGGAGTCCCGGACCCCTTGGCCGGGGAGGTCCCCAAAGCGTTCGTAGTACTCAAGCCCAAACAGAAGCTCACAGAAAAAGACGTTACCGACTTGGTAGCAAAGAAACTCACCAGATACAAGCACCTTGATGGCGGCGTCGTATTTTTAGACACAATCCCAAGGAACGCGGCCGGTAAAATAATGAGAAATGAACTCAAAGTACTAGGAATGAAACGTTGACGAAACCTGTCTAGAGCTTAGAAGAGTATTATGTACCTAGTATTTTTAAATTATAGTTGTAAGTGAGGTTTATTTTTACGTAGATATATAGGACTGAATTGTTATTACTTATGTAATTTAGTATAATTAAAATTTATTCCAACACCTACTGTATGTACCTATGTAAATAGATATTTTTTGTTCAAAAATAAATCTTTATTTTTATAAGAGTGGTCTTGTTTTATTTTATAAAGTATTTCTCACCCCTCATGATTATAATCTCCTGAACACATGGGACTGCCAAGCGCACTGGATCCGCGAGGAGGTTTAAAGACAGCCAACTCCGTTTTACAAAGAGGCCTGTGTCCCAGCAGAGGAAATATTATATAGGTATAGAATACTAGCTTTTCCCCGCGGCTTCGCGCCCGTGGCGCACCCCACAAGACCCGTTTCGGGATAAAATATAGTCTATGCAGTGGTGTCTCATCCCATACAAAGAATGCCGACGTAATGTACCGATAATTTTTTGTACATCAATCGCGTTCGGTTCCGTTCCACGGATATAGATGGTGACCTGTCTATAGCCGTGGAACGGAACCGAACGCGATAAATTTACAAAAAATAATCGGTATAATCAGATGAAAAACGCTAGTTACGTCGGCACGGTTTCTTTTAATGGGATGGGATGAGGCATCTGTATGCTAGTATTATATTATCTGTGGCCTATGTTACTCAGGAAGAATGTAGAATCTAGCTTTCTACTGGTAAAAGAATTTTCGAAATCGGTTATGTAGTTTTTGAATTTATCCATTACAAACAAACCAACTTAGAAACAAATCTCTCTTCTTTATAATACTACATTATAGTGTAGATTAGGTATGCTATGTAAAATTCGCCACGTTTCTAGCGTATTTTGTGAAAATTTACTGTTACCTTTTTTAGGTTTCCTTACCCGAAGGGTTCAAACGGAGCCCTATTACTGTCACTCACGTGTCTGTCTGTTACACAGGTTCTACAGCCAAACGGTTGAAGCTAGTCTTCAAATTTTCACAATATATGCATGTTGACCCAAAGCCATACAAAATATATTTTTATTCATTTTCCCATACAGCAAAAAAGGGGGCCCGAAAAATAAATGTTGCCCAACCGTGAGTAGGGTATAGTTATTTAGTAAATAAATACAGCATTTTCTGTTTTAAAAAATATTGGAAAATAAAGGAATGTTAAGCCAACAGCCAGCTTTTCTTATAAAATATTATTCCGAAGAATTTTTTAACTTTCCATTGACCTATAAACTTTAAATATGGTGATGGTGGTTATTACGTATATACTAACAAATACACACACATACAGTAAGGATGAATCACATTTTTCTTTGAAATTCCCTCATACAACCAACCTAAATGTGCGAAGTCCTACACGTACCTGGCCGGTATTTTAGGGTTCCGTACCCAAAGGGTAAAAACGGGACCCTATTACTAAGACTCTGCGATCCGTCTGTCTGTCTGTCACCAGGCTGTATCCCATGAACCGTGATAGCTAGACAGTTGAAATTTTCACAGATAATGTATTTTTGTTGCCGCTATAACAACAAATACTAAAAACAGAATAAAATAAATATTTTAATGGGGCTCCCATACAACAAACGTGCTCTTTTGCCATTTTTTGCGATAATGGTACGGAACCCTTCGTACGCGAGTCCGACTCGCTCTTGGCCGGTTTTTTTGCCTCCTATTGGCTGTCCGGGCCAAGTTACCTCTTTCCGTTCATCGACTGTATAGGTAAACTCGCAGTCACTTGAAGCTATCTTGCCAATAAACCACTTGCCGTTTACGTACCTACATGGAGAGGAACTGAGAGAACGGTCACTGCAAACGAAATCATCAACAGCTACTGTTAGATACCGATACCATCTCGTCCAAAACGTTTAGGTAATAAGGGGTGAGCCTACTAAAATATTCAAGATTAGCGGACACCTCGTAGTTTCACCCGCGTAGTTCCCGTTCCCGTGGGAATACAAGGATAAAAAGTAGCCCATGTCACCCAGGGATAGTGTAGCTTCTCAACAGTGACAGAATTTTTGAAATCGGTCCAGTAGTTTTAGTTTCTTTGTTACATACAAAAATACAAATCTTTCCTCTTTATAATAGATAGAAAAATCAATAACACTGCCCAACTCGGGCATCAAACCCATGACCTCATGCGCAGCAGTGGAGCTTTGGAGTACTAGACCAATGAGATAGTCTCTGGCTGTTGAGGCACAGTTTGAAACTAAATTAATAAAAAAAAGAACAGATATTACAAATTGATTCATTATTTATTCGTTTCATATTACATTAAATTGGTACAAAATAATACTAAGTTACAATCATTCATTACCATAAAGCACTGAGTGGATTTTACGTGGACAGCTATAAACGTTTCAAGATGCTAATTCGATATGGTTTATATATTTCCCCCTTCGGTGCTCATTTGACAACCCCGTTGTCAGTAGCGTATCTAATCCTATGGGGCTCTGTTAACCTGACTGTAGCAACGACTTAAAGGAACAGGAAGATAATGTTTCTTAGAAAATAAATAAATAAAAAAGGAGTCTGTGTTCTTGAATAACTTAATCGGTCATGACTTCATGAGGAACAATGATGAAGAATGAGCAATACAAGTTTAAAAATGAGAGAGTCCTGACCTTATAGGTTATGTTATCATTGTTAACAGTGAAAAAAACATAATTCCTCACAGACCTCTCATCAAAAAGAATTTGACATTGTGTCACAATGCTTTAATAGTATGGTACATAACCACTAAACCCAGTGCATCACTTAAGCACAGAAAAGGAAATACACATTAGGGTTGCAAGTAATATAAAAGTCTATTAATTGGGGACCTAAACACAGATGAGATTGTATAGTGCCTAAGAAAATTCATTTACTTTTCTACTTATTTACTAACAGTCACAGAATAAAAAAGTATTTGAAATGGTCAAGTCAAATTAATTAAGACTCTTTGTTCTGCTCTGTCTCAGTTGGCTCAGTATTATCAGACTTAATTTCTTCGTTAATCTTTTCTGGTTCTTTCTTTTCTTCAGGGACCTGTTCAGCCTTTGAGCCTTCCGCAGGTGGCTGGGGTAGTTCAGAATTAACATCAGATATTGAGTAGTTATCAGATTGCATTTCAACTTTAGGAGAAACTTCCTCAGTAGGTCGTTCAGGAGTAGTTTCAGGTGTTGGTTCAGACTCCTTAACACTGCTCTCTTCTGAAGCTGTGTCTGAAGGAGTATCTGATTGATTAGACTCTTCGTGCACATCTATGTGCCTCTCATCTGTCTTCGGTGAATTGCTATTTCCATCAGTATTATCACTTGAAGATGAACTTTCCTCACTTGATGTAGACACTTCAGAAATAAGTTTAGGTTCATTGTCTTCTTTTGTTGTGGAATCTGAGCTATTTTCATCCATAGCTACAGGTTGTGGTTCTATCACAGGTTTGGGCTCTGTGCTAGGTGCTTCCTTTTCTTCCTTTTCAGGCTCACTTGTGTCCTCTACTTTATCTACTGATGCTTGAGCAGTAAGCCTTTGCTCCGTCATTTCAGCATCATCAACTTTGATTTCTGGAATGATTAATGTAGGAGCAGGAACTTCAGGTTTCATTTCAACATCAACCTTTGGTTCTTCATTTGGACTTGATGAGGTGGTTGCTTCGACTTTAGGCTCCTCAGTGGATACCGTTGCTTGGGGACTGGGTTCAGCACTAGGCTTAATTTCTTCTGACGGTTCATCTGCATTTATGTTAAGTTCGGGAGGTGTCACAGATTCATATTGGGTAGCAATTTTATCTTGAGTATCCATTGGCGTCTCTTGCTTAGCTTTAAGCCGAGCCTCTATGTCATCTACAGAAATGTGGGCATCAGATGAGCCTGGCTGAGGCTCTGAGATCTGTGGTTGTTCAGCATTTTCCTTCCAAGACATATCTTCCATTTCTACATCAACATTGTACTCGGAATTATTATCTGAGCCATTGACAATAGGTTCAACTGCATCACCATTTTCTGGTTCGGCATGGCGTTGTATACCCGGTTCTCTGGTGCTTACAACTAAAATGTTCTTTTCTACCGCCCTCATAAACTTATCAATGCGGTTGTACTGTTTACGTGGAAATGTTAGTAATTCACAAATTCTTTGAACTGTGAAGGGGGCAGATGTGAATGAATCTAGGCGTTCTATTAGGCTGTTTTTCATGATGTCATAATTGAATGGATCCACGTTTGGATAAGGTGGAATGTCGACTCCTGGAGTTGTTTCGTAGAAATCAGTAATCACAGCCAGTAATTTTTCTTTAAATAATCCTTTAACAAGTGACCATTGGTAGACAGGATCACCGGTCCGTGCTACGTATGCCAAGTATTCATTGAGTTCCTGTGGGATTGTTTTAGGTTTGCGTTTGGAGAAATCTTCAAGAAAGTGGAAAATTTCTTCAGCATTCTCCATTTTATGAGTTAGTATTTGAAAAATTAATAATTATTCACTTCACACACAACAAACCACTCATACCCACAAACAAAGATATCTTTCTTTTTTTTTTTAGAGCATTCACAGCTAGTATATAAGAGTAGTCTATGATTCACAGGGTAAAGCTATGATACCACTACTCATCATGGCTTCAATGGCTAAAAAAAATGTGTGAGCTAGATAAAATATTTTATAAAAGATAATATTTTTCAATTTACATAATCTAACTATATTATACGATTTTGATAATTGTGGTTTGTTTAAATTATTTTCCATAGAATATAGAAGCAAGCACCAGGCGCGACGGCGTGACATGATCATGATCAGTCATTCATGATGATTTTGACATTGACAGTTGAAGTTGACGTACAATACAAGTCGTACAACATCACATCTGAAAGTGACATTTTCACTGAAACTATTTATCTGGAGTGCATTTTATAAAACAAAAGAGAAATATCTTTATTTTCTTCTAAAGTAAATAAAGTACGTAGAATTATTCAATAAAAATGAATAGCCTGCTACGTAGGAGTATATTTCCAATTTATAGCAATGCTTTGAAGATATCATGTCGTTCATTCGCCGATGCTCCAATAAAAGAACAAATCGACAAAATAGTTAAAAATAATAAAGTGGTGGTATTTATGAAGGGTGTGCCAGATGCCCCACGATGTGGATTCAGTAATGCAGTTGTTCAGATAATGAGGATGCACGCAGTTTCATACGATAGTCACGATGTCCTATCGAACGAAGATCTTAGACAAGGTTAGTTTTAACCTGAATTCTATACATTGATACATTCAAGTGTCGAGTTTACAATAATACTGTTATCGTTGAAGAGGCTACAACTATGATAAGATTTTTTTGTCAGCTGCTTTATCTTAAAAAGGTCAAGTGATCCTCCAGATTCATCACTAAACAATGTTTATGATATTTTTAATTTATTGGTCTAATGATCCAAATGGTAGTCATGAAACATGACAAACATAATGTAGCTTGAATAATGAATAAATTAATGATTAATTTTGGAAAACAACTGTATTATACTGAATAAAAATAAAAAATATTGCCGGTTGTGTGCTGTAATAACCGAAAACTATTATAAAGCCATTTTGTCTCGCATGGATTCACGTTTTAGGCACTGTAGGGATTAACTATCACACGGTGATGTTGCTTGGTACCTGCAAAGATAAAAATTAAGAGGCACTCATGATGAACCTAATATCACAATATTACTACATTTATGTGATGCAATTTATTTATCTTGTTGCAGTCAAATAAAAACATCTTTTTGCTCTATGCTTTTTTGTTTTTACTCTGTTCTTTTTAATTTATTTTTACTTGTAGTCAGAGAATAAGGAGGATCCTTCTATTCTTAGTTTTGTACTCAATTCTTTAGTATTTCTTCTTTTAGTAATCTAATTCATCATTCTTTAATTCATATGTTTGTAATTATTTCTTCATATTTCAGGTATCAAAGATTACTCTAACTGGCCGACAATCCCACAAGTTTTTATCAATGGAGAATTTGTTGGAGGTTGTGACATAATGCTGCAAATGCACCAATCAGGTGAGCTTATTGAAGAACTCAAGAAGGTTGGTATTAAGAGCGCACTCTTAACAGCAGAAGAATCTAAAAAGGAGGCAGAGAAATAATACAAAATGGTTTTTAGATTTTAATAGATATGCATAGGTTATTATAATTTATTGAAACCTTTCTCATGTGGCTATGTAGTGGAATATTGAAACTTCTTCTGATTTTATATGTATTATATAATATATTAGTATATAGCATAGTGTATTGTTAATGTATCTTATACTAGCAAGCTGATCTGTATTCTAGTTGACTTTTTCAAATATATGAGCACTGTTGACTCAGTTTTATTTGTTGTTTTTTATTCTTAAACTAGACTTAGTACGTATTAAGATAATATATAGGTAAAATTACAAAATAAAAAAAATAAAAATTGTTTAAGAGCTCTTTATTAAAGTAGCTGTACATTCGAGTTAGTATACTTTTGGGCACATAAGTCATTCTTATTCTACATACCGCTGCTGTCTCATTGAAACATAATTGGTTGGTTTTACAACGCAGTCATTATTAAAAGACAAAAATATGGCAGATCATTTATTTAGAGTACTCATTCTAATACTCACAAACGATAATCATATAAAAATGATAAATAAATAGATGCAGGCAAGCTATGGCAATCTATGATATAAATAATTTGTGTGACACTTCCCTGCAACATTTATAAATTTAGAAAACTTAAAACAATACTGTGCCTACCATCAAAGTACTATAATTACTAATGGCAGTAAATAAAAATTGATCTTGTATAAATAATGTTTGCTTATAAATAAAAAAAAATATAACAAAAACATTCTCACAATGTAAATGAGTCTTATTTTGGTGTCACACATTAGTCAAGCCTAACATTAGCACCATTTTTATCTTACAAATAATTTTTTTGTGACTTCCCTGAGAATTTCTTATAAAAGTTAAAAATACCTAATGCTAATGTATAAATAGAGTGTTGTAAACATATAAAATGATTTCTCTGATTTGAGCCAAAAGGTTACTAAACATTAGGAAGAAGTTTTATGGTATGAAAGTTAATGGCATTTTTGGTTTGAACATTGCACATAATAATATTTTAATATAGAACTGTTTTATAGACTAAATTATTCCACAAAAATTGTTTTCTCAACATTGACCTTGGTTTAGGGCGATTTCTGAGAGGTAGGTCAATGTAGGGAAATAATCTTTGTGCGCCATTACGTCGCCGCTGGAGCCTCGGGCCGTGTTAGTACTGACAGCGGTGACCGCGCGCCATCTTAGCTATCCTCCTTGACTGATGACGTGGATGACAGTGTCCTATGATACGACTTCTGCGACCTGCGTCTGAGTAAAAATCATTTCAGTTTCTATAAATATTTCTATTCAACAAAACATGTAAGCATGGTGGGCGTTAGGCATCGACCCAATGGCTAACTGGAGGTTTGCCAAATGCCAGTGTGCTCGGGGGATTGGAAAGCCTGGATGTTTTTTAAATAGTTTATTTGATAATTTCGTAGTTAAGTCTAGAAATAAATTAGGAGTGTACATTTGTCGTGATGTACCTAAAGGTCGGTTTCGCCATAGAGTGCCGTGGAGAATGCCATGTAGTCGAGTGCTCCGGCGGGGGCGCCAGGGCCGCGGAACGGCGGCATGCGCGCCACGCAGTACTCCGCCTGGTCGGGCGGCAGCTCGCGCCTCAGCTCGTCTGCCGTGATGTAGGGCTAAGGAACGCAAAATAACGTTAATATCATCATAATCTGCCTAGCCTTTCCTCATCTAGGTACTTTAGGATCGGTCTCCGTCTAATTTTAAAACAGTGTGACCGCTACGTTACTGGGTAACTCGATACTGCTTGGTAAGACTTTCGAGCTTCTTACTACCCTTAAAGATTCACAAAGGTCGATTCGTAAAATGACAGACGGAACCAATGGCTTATCATGACTGCCGAGGCATGGAGCTTATGTCATGAAGGGTCTGATCTCTCATCCACGAACCGGCCTCGGCAAGAATAGGTTAACCTTCGATCAACCCGTGCGGATGTTTTTCTTTAGTATCATCATCTTCAATTACAAATATTCAAAAAATATAAGATTTGAGGGAATATTGTTACCTTGTCGCCGGCTAAAATCCTAAAGCTGTCGATGACTTGTTCAGCGGTGTCTGTGTCTGTGGATTCCCTTGTCATGAAGTCCAAGAACGCATCGAAGGACACGTAACCTGTGAAAAGATAATTTTGTTTGATTTTTGGTTCTTGCAGACCAAAGAAAAAGAGCGAAAGAACAGGCTTTTTTGGCGTTTGAAAATTTTGCTTTGATTAATCTTTGGGGTTTGTTAGAAAGAAGTTCACCTGTGTTGTTGGGGTCGACAACAGCGAGAATGCGCTGGAAGTCGAGTTCTCCTTGTCTGTCCTTGCCGATGCTGTATCCGAGAGACACCAGGCACGATTTGTATTCTTCGGGTGCTAGGCGGCCTGTGAACGAAAACAAAATGTCATTATTCCAAATTCAAAAGCGGGCTTCCGCTAAATGTGAGAAGCACAGGACCAATCAATTTGGCAATGCCTTGCTGGTATTCTGGAGTGGACGTCTCGTATCTGAATGAAGATGGTGATTTAAATAATGGGCTAGTATAGTCGTTTTTATTTACCGGTGCGGTTTTTGTCGAAGTGGTTGAAGGAAGCACGGAACTCGGTGAGCTGTTCCTGGGTGATGCCCTTCGAGTCGCGGGTCAGGATCTGGTTCTCGACTTCGTTGATAGTGCGGTTGATGGAAGTCAGGAGTTGTTCCCAGCCGACGCGCAGAGTTTCCATTGTGTATTGCGAATACCTGTAAAATACATTTGATCGTCATTAACTGGACTCCTAATAGTGTCCTAATGACTTTTACCTAGATTTGCTTCTAGTTTTAATTTTGCCTATTCTTTCTGCTAAAAAGCAAACTTATATGATACAATTTCAAAGGACAGGTTGTGTTCCAAAAAGCAGGGCGAGTTGAATCTACATATTACGATCCCAGTGATGATTTAGTTTGATTCTTTTGGAAGTCGCAATTCATTTAGACTTGCCTGTTCTCGAAGATCATGCCTTCCTGCACTGCTTGGTGGATGCGCTCCAGTTCCTCGATATGTGGCTTGTATGCGTACACGCCGGCTTCGTACTCCTTGAGGCGACGCAGTTGGTCTTCCAAAGAGCCCTGATATAAGCAAATATTTTATGTAAATAAAGTATTTGTTTGAGAATTGGATTAAAATCCAGACTCCATCTGTGTAAAACTGACGGTCTGAGTGCAAGCAATTGTTTTCAGACAAAATTTTACCCACATTTTGCACACAATTCGGAATTATTTGGCCTTGCATTTTAGTTATCAAATCGGATTTGAAGGATTTATTTAGATTAGATAGACTTATTCATTCATAGAAATATGATTATTTCTAGTTCCGGCTATACAACTAGATAGCAGTCGTCCAGTCGAGATTGATTACCTCAATACATAATTAATGTTTGGTCTTTACCTGCAGACCCATTCCGATGGCGGTGACGGCATCCATTTGCCTTTCGATCCAGGGTCCAACAGCGTTGGCCTTCTCGGCGAACTGGCGCCTGAGGGTCTCGTTGTTCTGTTGCTTGCGCAGTTCGGCGGCAAGAGTGTTGTCGCGCTGGGGAACCAGCTGCCTCACGTCTGACCACTTGCGGTTCAACTCCTGAGGATCAGAGATAGTAAGGTTAAGGTATTACAGGGCTTCGCGTTTGGAGGTAATGTCTTTGTAGAGTTTGAGAGTCTGTTGGCTAGCGGAGATATTTACTATACCTAGTGTCGTTTTCTAAAGGTTTAAAAAATTATAATTGATGACTCATCTTCTAAGCTGGGCTCTTGTAGGGTCTTGCCAATATCATGGATGGAATAGTCTTCTCTTCTGATGTTTGCATAACAATACGATTGGGTGATGTCCATGGTAACTGTTTCGTAGCAAAGACAAAACTTTCGCCATTTTACGTTTTAGTTAGGTGATGAAAAACTTACGTGTGCAGTAAGAGTAGTGTAGGGGTTCTCCAAACCACCAGGGATCTGGTGCTGTTTCACGATGGACTCAACCTGGTGCACCAGGTTGACTATCGCCTGAAATGAGAGTTTATAATGTGATTAGAACAGGTCTTAATATCGTTGCTGTCTTAACTGATTTCTTTTAAGAGTATTTTGATCTTAGTGCTCAATACTTCGAGCTCGTCATGGCAGAACATTTTGCTTTTGAAAATAATTGGGTTAATGGGATACGTTACCTGATATTCCTTGTCAGCCTCTCCGAGAGTGGCCTTGAAGCGAGCGTGTGCGTCCATAAGTCCGGAGATCTCTTCGATGGTGTGGACGATGAACATGTCCACGAGATCCTCCCGGGTTCCATCCAACCTGGATAGGAAAAGAGAAGAATCAATAAGATGGTACATAGTAAATCAATATACATCTTAACTGATGTAATGTGGAAAGATAATGGCTAATAGCTGACGACTCCAAATCAATTGGAGTGATGGCAAGAGAATGATGATTACTGTTGCCATATAAAAATACTTTTTACACTACCTTGTCTATTATGTATCACATTGCCTAAGAAATTCGTTTCGAAATATGAACATTTAGATACAAGATTATAAAATAAAAATTACATAATAACAGTTACGAAATGACTTTTGTATTTAGATATTATTATGTATGATACTGAACCTGTTACTTCTCGAAAAAGCGTACGTTGATCGTGTGTATATAGTCTGTTGTTTTTAGTCTGAACGTTTCTAATAAATTGTTGTTGGAACTCATTTGCATTTAATTAAGTAAGCTCATCAGGTAGTGGAAAAAGAATCGTTCGTATCTCGCATAAAAAGGCTTTATTTTAACACTCGCATGTAGCTTTCGACTTGGCTACATCGCTCGTGTTAAAATCTCGACTTTTTATTTTCGACACGAAATGTACTATTTGATTCTTGTGGATTTTACGGTCAGTCAGATCTAAGTTACGGCACTGTGCTTGGAGGTATGCGGAGTAGGGTGTAAGGTCTCGCAATCTATATGCAAAAGGGAGGATCGCCAATCAGACGGATGTAGTGTCTGGTGCGCAACTGTCTGATGGTTGTTATCGCGCTGTTGATCGTGACATGCTAACCAGTCAGTTCTACGGGTACATACCAGTTGTTGAAAGGCGCGGCGCGCTTGGCGAACTCCAGATGCAGAAGGTCGATCTGCTCGAGCACGCGCTCGGCGTCGTCCAGCGCGTGGCGGCGGCGCTGCGTGTGCGCGCCCAGGCGGTCCCACTGCGAGCAGATGCGCTGGCAGCGAGCGTTCACACTCGCCACGTCGTGGTACTCCAGGGTGCTGCGGGGAGGAGATGGGTCATTGTAGTGCCAACCAATCTGATATGATCGTGTAACTGTTGCTTGTTTTGCCGTGCTGATACAAATGTCTCACTTGCGTCACCTTGGTTTATTTAACTAACTCCCGAGTAAATTGCCCCGTGTTGTTACCCCCCATTATGTATGACATATTTTAATTTAACCTCGTACCTTTACTCTGAGTTAAGTTTTTGGCGCTATTGGGCCCTAAAGTATTCTAAGTATTTTCGTTACTCATTCAGAAGACACAATTTGCCTTAATTATGTTGTGAGTATCCTTGATTAACGATAAGGATATTGTAAGGTATGATTGTTTTTGCATAAGTTTTATTCCAAGGTTCTAAATGCAATATGAAGGTTTCTTACTTGAGTTCCTGGGCAATAGCAGCGATCTGCTCGACGCGGTCCTGGTGGGCGGCGAGGTCTGACTCGAAGGCCTCGTGCTTCTTCTTCAGAGCCTTGATGTCGTACAGCTTGCATTGACGGAAGTCCTGAGATTGCAGCATCTCCTCCTTACCTGGAAATTAGAAGTTTATTTGATTTTTACATTTTGTTTTAATAAGTTTCTTCTGACTGATAGTTTTGATTTCGAATAAAATAGAGAAAATATTGTATTGGCCTCTTTGGTGAAATTTTCATCTCTTGGGTATTTGTGTGACTTCTTGAGGGACATAAGATTATATATTAATTTCTTCTATGTCGTTTGCTACACATTAATATTACAGTGCGTAGCGATTCTTGTGAGAATGATCGCTAAGTATTAGAAACATAAATGCTACCCGAAAATGTTTGTACCCACCTCTGGTCCAGTCTTCGTGGATGTCGGCTTTGTGCTTGAACTTCTGGGCCAGGTACTCAAGACGCTCAAGGCGCATCATCTCGCTCAACAGCCATTCTTCGAAGGCCTTCTCGGAGATCTCCAGGCCCTTCCAAGCTCCGGCGATGTCCTTGAAAAATAAACAGTGCAGATTAGATTTTGCTTGATGCAATTTGGTATAAAGAGAGTGGCTGAAATTAGTCGTGATATTTCAATACGAAATATTAATGCGATTATACGGAGAAGGGTGAAAGATGTTGAGACCAAGGACCAAATATTGCGGCGTTTTGAAGATTTCTATTGCATTGGAATGGTAGTTTTCAGTCTTGGTCTTAGTGACTTGGATGATGGTGATACTTACAGAGACCATCTTGCCTTCGGTGGGCATGTACGCGGGGCGGTTGCTCAGACGGAGCTTGGTCTGCAGAGTGTTGAAGTTCGTTTCCAACTTGGCCTTCTGTTCTACACGTGGCGGCTTGTGCTTACGCCTGAAAAAATTATATGTTCAACATTTGTGATTGCAGATGGGATAGGGGATCGGTAGGCACATAAGGGTACCGATTAAATTATATTTCATCGTTCGATTTATGTCAATAGTATAAAATTATGGACTTTATTTAACATAGCTGGCGAAGTATGGCTTGTCTCGCAGCTTGTCTACAACCCTTAGGGAAATATAGCATGCCGCATGATGTTGTTATCGTTCTAAATAAATTAGGGCCGCTTATCGCCTGTTCGAGGATTTGTATGTTTGGTTTTGTTTGGCATTTTATCCTACAGGAAACGCAAACTTTGTTATTTAGATAACCGGGATTCAAACATTAGATACGTTGTGTTGTTAGCATTGGGCTAATGCATTATAATTTAACATGCATCAAAGCTAATAAAATATTTGAGTACCTACTCCTAAATTCTCAAACGGTATTTACCTGTAAGTACGGTAATCTTCCAGTTTTTTCTGGCAACCGGCAAGAGAGTTGTCGGTTTGGCGGCTGTTCAGCCAAGGCATGGTACGCCTGATCCAGTCCAGTAGCTATAAAATTTTATACCGTTAGCCATATTTATTGCAGCATAAATATTTTAAGTAGTTACGCAACAGCGCGAGAGTTCAGCTGAAGTATACGAGTGGAAAGAGGTGCCATCAGATATTTTATGGTGCTGTTGCTACGGAGCTTCCGATGACTGCAAATTTAGCTTTCAATCTTTCTTCCAAGAATGTGACATTTCTTTATAACCTCTTGTGTATGTTTGATTGAACTGTCGTCAATTACGCGGATCGTACTTGTTACTCCTCCATCTAAGCTTTTCGCTTTCACTATGTATTTATTGATATAATCATGTAAATTTTAGCAAAATCCTTCGCGCTGTTGTGTTCTAGATATGGTCGGATACTTACGTCACTGGCAAGACGCTCATACTCTTCCATGAGGCGTTCGTTCTCCTGGTTGACTTTGAGAACTTTGCAAATGCGGTTCGCGGCCGTCTCAGCCTGTGGATTGTACATTACATATGTTTTACATTTAGGAAATACCCTTGTCGATGCAGCTAGTTATCACTAGTTCAATGACAAGCTATTAATTTATTTATATGATGAACAAATACAAAGAAGCTTTAAAACACGGAGCAGAAGCTGTTTCAAAATACCTTTTTCGCCCCAAGTTCAAATCAACTTAATTTTGATATAGTTATTACGAATTGGTTCAGAAAACTGCAATACTTGCATTCATTAGTAGGTTCAGATGATACAAACCTTTTGTGCGCCAGAGAAGCAATGGTAGTATGAAGAGACGTATGTCATGACCGCACGCTCGTCCGGCATCGCTGTGTTCTGCAGATCTGACAAGCGGCACGCAAGCGACACGGTGTTAGTTCTCATGCGATGTATCATGAATTATTCCCTAGTAGAATGCTTGTGTTTTATCTTTTGGAAAACAATGTCGTTAACAGTAACTTCCTCGTTTACATGGGTATTCAACGTTTTGAAGGTCTATTAAGTACTGCTCTGAATGGAATTCAGCGTTTGAATTTCTTTTTGGTCCCAAAGTCAACTCTAAACTACAGCAGACAAATAATACGCTAAAAAACTTAGCATTATTACAACCCGCATTGTCTTATCACATTTAATTATAGTAGGTACTTGAAACAGGAAATTAATTAATGTAGTGGTAATTGACAGTGTCCCACTGAACATCTAGACAATAAAGTAAATGTGTTATTTCAAATAACTGCGAGTTACGAGAGCGATTATAATTTAGAACACAAGCATTCTTTCGTTTGATATCAATAAAATACTGTATGAGTTAACAACATAAAGCTTATTTTTATAAAAACGTTTGTAGCACATTTCATAATTATTTAGGTACGGGGTTTGTTGTTTGGAATCGGATAGTAATATTGTTATATATCGGTATATATTCTTACACATCATAAAATATATTTTGGAGAGTTGGCATTTCTGGTACACGTTTTTGGCATAGGATATTCAACCTCAGAAGATCTTTCTACACTTACTCGGTACATCATCATCATCGTCAGAAGATGATTTATGATTACCAAGGACTGAAGGGATTGGACCGAAGATGTGAACCTATTGTCACATATTTCCATGTCCTATCCGAGATAATGTTAGAACTAGTCTGTGAAACTCTTCCGAGGTCTTGGGTATTAGTTTATCAACACTGACAGTTGGAGCGTCTTTAACATAAAGCGAGGCACTCATCATGCTATAAGTTACACACAAAGGCCTGGCGTTAGGGTCCGGGTATCAAACGCGGAAATGGCGGTAACGACGGCCATTTTACATTTTGTTTAGTACCTGTTGCGCGCCTTGGAAGGCGTGGTAGTAACACGACACATAGGTCATAATGGCGCGCTCGTCCGGCTTTGGTGTGTTTATTAAGTCTGCAATATCCAGTTACAATTTATATGTGTTGTCCATTTTTTGATGATCATTGAGAAAATACTGAAATGCGGCAATTCGGCAGTAAAATGTCACGTATGGTCTCACATCTCATATTGAGAAATGAAGACAGGAATGGTCACAGAGCTTTATGGCTCTTGTCAGTGCGTTGTATAATTCTTGAGCGAAAAGCATATAAAGCGTGTCTTACCGTCGGGGTCCAACATGCGGGGGATATCGAGATACTTCTCGGCCACATCGAAAGCCGTGTTTAAGTTCTCTAGAGGATTGTCCTTGGACAATTTGCTGTAGTCGATGAGGTCGGGCCTGTGTCTGTGGATCAGGGCACAGAAGGCCAGACCGTCCTTGAACGACAGGTGGAAGTTCTGGACATTGACGTTCTTGTATGGGGCTGTCTTGCGTTGGCACCAGAGCAGCAGACCTTCCTGTAGAGTGAAAATAAAAAATCAATTGATGAACACAATGACACTATGGAAGTCGGTAGCGTTACCAGAATAAATTAAAATGTTAGCGTAATCTCAATATAATAAATGACTAACTGTGCTGTAAAATTGCATCCTTATTTATCGATAAAAACCAAGTTTGTAAATTGAATAGTAGATGTGAAAAAATGCATTGCGAATTACATTTATATTCGCATTATTAGGTACTGTCGATGACTAATGAGTATTACACAAGTATGCTGTTATAGGTTTATATAATCGATTGTATATGGTCGATATATGTATTGTAGGTTTACCTTGGCGGTCATTTCTTCCACTGAGATGTCCTGGATGGCGAATCGCAAGATAATGGTCCAGATCATACCCAGGGTCATCTTAAGGTTGCCATCGACGATTTCTTCGGCACCAATAGACACCAACTTTACGCCTGAAAACAAGTGTCAGTTACAGTCGTATTTGACATCTGATGAAAAGTACCAGTAAATTGTTATATTTGTATCTTTAAATCTACGATAGTGCTACCATATTAGTAATATTAGGTTTGTAAACAGTCTAGTCTTCTTCCTTATAATTTTATAGTATGTAGGTATGTTTGAAGTATTACCTGTTAGCGTCATACATACTATTGTTATTGTACCGTATTTGGATGTTATAAAAATAATAATTATGTTTGCTTTTATTGAATCGTGAATGAGGTTTCGTATTGTGGTTACTAGTCATATATTGCACATGAATTCCATAGATATATTACTCCTGATAACAATATTGTATTCTTTGAAAACTCTGTGGTCAAAACAGCCGATTCTTGTAATTCTTCACTGACCCGAGTTCTGCACTGCTCGGTCCAGTAGGTCTTTCTTAGTATTGACTGAATGTTTAATAAAAAAAAGAATCTTAGCTCGTTACCTAGTTAGTGGGTACAGTTTTTAATGGCTATTTTAACAGCACCTAGCATGAAATCACGTCGAAACTGTCTACTTAAACAGTTTTATATCCTTCTGAATCATGAAATACCTAAGTTTTTGTTATTTAAGTTTTCTTTTGATAACTGTATGTCTTTTGTGAATTGTCTGTCTGGTTTCTGTTGAAAATCTAAAAGCGTACTAGTAGTCCGCTACGCATTATTGATTTTTCAAAAAATACACGCCGGAAAAATTTATAAATTTTGTATTTCGTATCAGTATCTACCGGTACCTACAGCTTGCATCAAGTTTAGCAATAAAATACGATCAATGTATTGAAAACTGCAATGAGTGTAGGTGTAATAGGGACGGGTTCTGAGCAAATCGCCTACGAAACACTGGTATTGCTCAATCAGTTTACTTGTATTGCCCATTACAACTGTGCTATATAAGCCAAATGTGACTTTATGCAATTTTAGCCTAAATGACAAAATGCACAATGTCTTGTTTGTGATCGTTTTGTTATCTAAATCAGAAGCAATTAGGGACATACCCTCGATAAAGATTAGGCATTCAGAAGACACATTCAATAGACGATCACTCAATGACATTAATTGTGAACTAAGTAAAAGCAATATAAAGACGATTCATCATTCGATCGAGGAAGTGATAGCTACGAAAACTACTATTATGTACACTGCCCCCTGGAAACGAATTGCAGTGGCCAATCGGGAAATCCCTAAACCGATTGCGGACCCAGGTTGGCCGCTGTAGAAACAACCTGGCCTAATGGAGGGCTCCTATATCATAGACCCATTGTGGAGCCCATTTGCAAGATATGGCCCACCTACTCGTCTGCCCTTTATGCCCGACCAACTGCACCTTACGGGATTTGAACGTAGCGAATGATAGAGCTGTCCGAGTAGCTACATATTTGTCGAAAAAATCGGAATAGTTGAGACTATAGTTTAAATTAATCGACACGAAAGAAGAGGAATAACTATATTGTAGAATTGTAAGACCACTAAAATATCGATTTTATACAGAAAACATTCCATATATGTGTGAAGTTGTAAACTCTAGGCATATGCTAGATTAACATAAGATTTTTAAAAACAATAGATAATATTTACCTTTAGAGGCAATAAAGTCCAGAGCCTTGTTGACGTTAGCGATCTTGTGGAAACGCATTTTGCCGCGGTCGGGCTTGGGCAGGGTCTCGCCGGAGATGACCTCCAGCAGTAACATGAGCTTCAACCCATTGCGGAAGTCCTCCTCGATGTTCTCGATACCAGTACCGGCCTTCCTAAGGTGGCTGTTGCACCAAGCTGTGAAGGTCTGAAAGCGAAAGTAAGAATTGTTTGAGCGTACTGTTTACATAGCAGGAAAGGTGACAGACTCATGTTTCGTAACACCTAGCCAATGTTTGTTCATAGAATTACTTGCAATTTGTAAGCTATGCATTCAAATTGCGTGTTCAGTATTTTGGTGAAGTGTGCGTGCGTAACAAATAACAAAATTGTAAGTGTTGAAAACATTGATACGATTACAATTTACATTTTAATTTGCTACACAAAAGTAATCGGAAATACGACATTGGACGTATACAAGTGCCGTTAATCAATACTGCAGTTGCATCAGGTAGGGGAGCGGGCGGCCGAGGGGTCGGACCCTCTCTCACTGCCAAATTCGCAGGCGGTTATTAGCACCCGACACAGTGGGTTTGCAATTTCGACTCAAAATTGTGGAAACGGGAATGTCTGTTGTGTCTGTTAAATATGAATATTGTCTGCGAGTGTACAGAGAGTATTTTAGAATAAATTAGAACTTTGATGATTTAAGTTATTTAGTATTCCATGCTCACCGCTTTGTTCGTTCAAGGAATAATGTGAAACACAAAAGAGTTTTAAAATTCCTTTGTATTTTTTTTAAAACCAACTAATCCGGCGTGTATTTAAACGGATGTAGATATGAATGTATATTTTTAGCTATTCAAATACCATTAGATAGCAATAACCCACATAATGGGCCACGAAGTCGTCACCGTTAGCTCGATTATATCATTAGCCGAGTATCGAAAGTCGGGCCGGCCGAATAAAGAGCTAATTCTATTGTAATGGACATTGAACAAGATCTGAAAGGCAGTATAGTTCACGAGCGGCGCTCCTATGCAAAGTCACAAACTCGATTGGTTCCGGAGGTGGCGTCAAGGTCGGAACTGATAAATAGAATTCAATACATTCAACAGACTGCGTGACCGTGCTGGACTAAAGCTGAAGTTGACAATTATTTCAAAGAATAGCACTTCAATTGTCTGCCTTACGTCATCATTCTGTTCATTACAACACAAGTAGGTTAGCTATTAGTCTCATCCTAATTAGGTCTTACGTAGAAATAGAAAATCATGATATTATAGACGATTGCATAGATACCTGACTGATAAGTCGATGAAGTAGATAGCTATGCTATTGTTAACCAGTTCACAGACAAGGTAGGTAGACATAAACAAAGGCATGTGAGACATGAGCAAAAAATTCTACCTGCAAGCACATTTGAATTCAAAGGTTCGCGTTACAGAAATTTGATTCTTTTGTCGATGCTATAAAAAGTATTTTGCTATAGAAAACGTGTGACATAGAATTATCGAGCACCTATATCCATAGATACAATGTGAGGTTAGCGAAGATGCCTTCACTGCGGAACATTAAAAGTGACCGAACTGCATTCTGAGATCGTAATGTATGAATCATCTTTGGAACTCGCCTCTTGGCACAGGACAGAAAATAATAATAATCTACCTTCCATTACCACATGACCTACAAGATGCAGGTGAAGGTATAAGTTGCCTAGCTGCCATATGCCGTAAATTAACAGCGCAGTTAACGGCGAATGGGAGCGCACGTCGTAAAGACGATTCATTTATTATGGTTTATGTGATATTTCGTAAAAAAAGAAAGTTTTGAATCATTGATAGCGATGATTTATCGGGGAAAATGTTCGACAGCATCCGATATATGCGCGAAAGGTCTGGTAATGGGCACAACCATTATGGTGCATTAAGGAGATTGTTATCTTCCGTGTAAGTACTTGCGTTTACTTAAATACCCATCAATGAAAACACTGCCGCTGATTGAACTGAAGTAGTTTATAGATACACACTGTGACATTGGTTAAATTAGATTGGTCTTGAAATTTGAATGAATTCTGTACTGTACTTCAAGCACCTTGGACTAGGTGGAATTTAAAATATGATTTAGTAAAGACGTTGTCACATAAATACGACACGCGACCTCATGTAAACGGGAATACCAGCGTCCCTGAGACAAAACACACATCGTGACCCAGAATATGAAAATAATCCCGCGTCACCTTGCAACTGCCATCACGGCCACCGTCGATCTAAAATAAGGCACGCAGGTGTAGACAGCGGACTATTCGAGATGTGTAGAATGTGAACTAGACTGAAGATGCGCAGTCATTGAAGCGTTTAAATATTGTTGTCAACGTGCTAATGGACGAGGTATGAACGGTGTGTCACTAGCACGAAAGTTCAGTGCTGAAACTGTCACTTAAAATCTGAGGCTAGCTAAAACTAACGCGGTCAAACATATTTTGTACAAATGCTCAGAAACTCAACAATTTATTCGTCCATGGCCAAATTCTGTAGATAAATTCTCCAGAAACCAGTATACGCACTTCTAAAAATTAGGATAAACATTGAAAGTTTGTTTCAAGGTAAACATGGTAAGGTAATAACGGCAGCTGTTAAGAACCACCATTCAAATAGACAAACGACTCGCCTTGGGAGCTAGATGTTTCACTTTCCTTGATCCTTACAATCGAGAGTGAGAAATAACTGTATCAAATGACCGATGACTTCGAAAAAATAACATTCTGAAATGACCAATGACTTTGAAAAGGAACACATCACTGATATGATATGCGAGCTACGCAAGGAAGTTATTGAGCTCATTGAAAACGTTTCAAACAATCGCTTTGTTGACACTTATCTTTAAGGTCGTTTAAATGATAGTCTAATTTCGTTAATTAAGAAGTGTAAATGCGGTTGAGCATACCGCGGGACATGATTTACGCAAACATGTTCTACAATAGTTTTGCCAAGAAACTTTAAACCTGTACAAATGTTACGTTGATGAGGTAGGATGAGCGCAGCTGTATCCAGTTCTTACAGCTATTTCTGGAGCCCGCAAGCCAATAACTTTTTGTTGAACGCGTGCTTTGGCTAATGACGCTTGTGTGTATTACATGCCCTCTATTTGTCTTTAGTAAATAACAAATCTGTCAACTGGTTATGGTTTATACATAATTCATACGGAGTGCCAAACTGCATTTATATGAGCAATTAGGTGCCAGGTAAACTGGCGCTGGCATGATGTAGGGCTTAAATCTTTGGAAGGAATGTTCATTCATCATTAGATGAGACGACTGACTCATTTTCCACTTCAATGCCTTTGAAGATTTAGTGCTTAGATCCGCTGCTATAAATTGTTAAGATCGGCTTAGGATTGTTGATGTCTGAAGTCTGAAGTGAAGGGTCCTTATCAATGTCAGAATTGGGTGATCGATGGCAAAATTATATGGCAAGTCTCACAAATGGTCAAAGGTTATATATTATGTTTTCCATCAAACTTGTCCAACAAATTCCGAAATGTTATATGATACAACGTTAGGTAATCATAAAACATATATGAAAGTGAATATTAAACGATAGCCGTGTTGTTTGGAAAGGCGCCGATGTTTCTAGTTTCGGGCAATCACTTATCTTCTATAAATATTCAATTAATAAAAATGAACAGATCAAGGAAAGCTCGACATGTTCGTTGAATTATTTAACAGAGAAACGACACGAATAAATTATGTTTATTACGAATAGTTCGGAACTTTTGGAATATTTTTAAATTATTAATTATTTTTTATATTGGTTCTCATTATTTATCTATTGTTGAACAACACAGTCATATAACTAAAGTGAACATAACATTATGTTTTTTATTGCCCAATAAATTAGACTTATTATGACATTAAAAATTTAAGTAAAAGCTTTATTAAAATCTTCTATTTTCGTTAATTCTACTTTTATCGCTTTAATATAGTCATTGGAAATTAATCCGAAGTGAAAATAATGGTTTTTCTCACAATAATTATAATGGTCTTTTGAAAGACAATTTTATTCTCATCAGCAAGACAGAAATTGTTGTTATTAACTTTATTATGCTCATTATCAACACCTTCATTAAATGTTTATAGTGGGCAGGTTCCAAGTTAAGCAGTCTGGAGTTCTGGACTGGACGCTTTATAATGTTATTAATTAATTCTTGAATGTCAGGTATTTTGTTCGGTCTTAAAACTTTGTTTAGTCTTTAATGTGCGTAAATAATCTTTTAATGTAGGTATGATTGTGTGAGACCAATGATATGTCTTCCTTAGGGTGGAAATCATCCAAGAGTATCTCCACACGCTCTGAGATTTTTACGCATAAGGCCGTAAGTATTAAATCCATTGAAGTGCAGTACAGACTTTCACTGTAGATCATAAATGCAGTTCAAGGTGCAACACAGTCGTGCGCTGCGACTGCACTCTTAGCTAAGATGGCGACTGGTGAGAGGTTATACTCGTGTCAAATGGTATTAAGGTCTCGATCTCTCTTAATGTGGATGTTTTTATATTGATATACGTGAAGTTAAACTATTTCATGAGGAAAAACCTCTTTTTTGGTAACTTCATCTGCGTGTGGCATTTAGAGTGTCCTATTCAAACTTCTACGTCTTATTTGATCAGTTTTGGGATTTTATATATATATATATATATATTCTTTCTTATTTCGTTCTTTGTCATGGTTAAATATATCAATGCAACCATCAAACATGATATTATTATTATTATTTTTTCGTTTCTTCATTAAAATAATATAATAACAGTAATATAAAAAGCTCAATGCTTTAGCTTCCAATCAGAAATAAAATTGTATATATTTTCTGCACAATAATATTTATATGAATTATATTTGGAATAGTATCATTATTATTTTTTCATCTTTATTTAGAGAGCTTCTTCGCTAATGCAAATAAGATGCTCTGTATGGTATACATAATAAAATACAGTATTTATACTTAACTTACGCAACAATAAAACAAATGATTATAACTACGTTCTGGGTCTGTTCTTCAAGGCAAACTTAACCATATTTATTACTTGTTGAATTTTGTTTTGGTATGGATAAATTTATGTTGTGGGCACCAATTTGTACTCGCCCTTGTCCCAATTCATATGCGGTCGCCGCAGCATGTCTTCTTCTTCCATACATCTCTATTCGCCGTCATCTTAATATTCCCCTCCTTTTTCTCCATAAAATTTTCCACACAATTCATCTACAGTTTCTTTGATCTTCAACTAGCTTTCTGCAACTAGCTCCATTTTTTTCTTGACAATTCAAAAGTACCTTTAAATTTGAGATAAATGATTTGAGTTTGAGTTCCTTTATCCTATAATCTATAACCGTCCACATTCAATCCTTTTCTCACGACATGTTCGTTATTCTTCCGCTTCAGATGTCCGTATCGTGAATTCGTGACAACAGATTTCCACACAACTTTTCAGTAACCGGTTTGGGCATCACTTTCATATTTCCTTTCACATACTCATTTCTTCTCTCATCTATCTAGATCTAGATATTAGTCAGTTTGAACTAAGCTGAGCAAGATTAAAAAAATTGCTTTGGTGAATTAAATCAGCATTGTGAATGCAAAGAGAATCGAATGAGAGGAAATAATCTAACTACCTCGTATGGTCAGGAGCCTTACAAATTCCTTGAAAAAGGACACAACGAAGCCCAGGCGTTGGATCCGGTAGAAGCCTATTTCGCTATAAATTCTTATAATACGGAAATAAAATACTTAACAAAATATTTAATCAGAAAGTGGCAGAGAAAATGATACTATTAAAACTTTGGAATATAATTTGAATAATTATGCCTGTCGTGGCTATTTTCCTGTTTTTGGTTTGACTAATAAATTAATATTGTAAACTAGTTTTGACAGCAGTTTAGCTCCCGTGGCATATCGAGCATTTTTCCGGGATAAAAAGTAGCCTTTCACTCAGTAATCGCACCAGTACTTTCCTAATTCCAGAGATTATCTACAACCTACAAACATATATTTTTACCTTTTTTCTAATGATGATTATCCAATTTCACAACCGCTAATTGATATATGTATTAAGATGAAGATATCTCTTATTATTTACAACTAATGATTGCGCATTTTGATTGACTAACAATTCCTTTCAAAACATCATTGATTGAACACGCGGTTACAAACAAATACTGTTATATAGTTTTATACAAAAGACGGTGACAAGACAATTGGTAATTATTTTGATTGATGTTGACTACCAGTGGGTGCTGATGATCGATCATAACTGTATGTTGATACGATTAGCACAAATTACTCATTCAATTACCCCCTTTATGCTGATGAGTCAAGTATATGTAAGATGTACGGTAGCGGCAATAATAATTGACATCCTATATTCAATCTGTCTGCCGCATGTATCTTGCTGTCACTTCTTTCATAATTACTGTTACCATTTTCCAGGGTAGCTATATAATTCAAGTATTCTCATGTATTTTATTGTCAATTCTTTCGTCAGTACTGTTACCATTTTCCAAAGTTTATGCATGGCTATATAATTCAAGTTTGTCTACTTGTTCCACCATCTTTGTATGTGATATTTCATTAATTTATTCAATATTTTCTTTTCCAAATTAAGTATATTCATTATCATATCATCTTGGTTTGGCAAGTAGAAAAGTGTCGAATGACTTTCTTATTATTAATCGGTGTGGGTGCAACGCTATTGGCCCGATAGCCTCAATAGTCATATTGACAGCACAGACAAATTATGACTTCTAATATTGATATTACCCAGATAAAAAGCGAGGTTTGCTAAAAATATATTCGTTCATACGCTGCTATAGAAGATATAATTGGGACACCTACTTACAGCTAATTCACAAAAAATCAGGGGTTCTTTTGAATTGGAAGTATTTTTGCTAATGAAAATTGCCTTTTATATATCCAATAGGCGTGTTGAAACTGTATGCTATCTATAATTAAGTTATTTTTTTTAAATAAATGGAGCTAAACCAAAAGACACGTGTAGCCATATCGAGGCCAATTTTCAATCACGTCTTTTCAAAGTTATTTCAATGCCACACCTAAATAAGCCTTCCATATGTAAACATATGACAGTTGGTTAATATTTGTTCAAATTGAGGTACGATATGGCGCCGCCGGTTTAATTAGGTAGGCATTCTACGGCTTGTTGGTGTGGTACCGACTGTAGGAATACTAATAGATAGACACACCTGTGAAGGTGGTTTGGTCGGGCCCGGTGCCAACCCGCCCACTATAATTTCGATAAACAATAACGTGACCGTTAGACGGCATACATTTAATTTTATGTTCTGTAAACACAGACACGACGTGCTCTACACGCTGATACACCTAGGAGTATTAAATTGTCTACGAAATTTTAAATTGTGTACGTATATTCTGATAGCAGAGAGCTAAGATCAACGACCCAAGATATCAGAAGGCAAAAAATATTTTGGGAATGTCGTAAAGCGCGCTAACAGTTCGCGCGTTGGTGTGAACTCTCAAATGCTTACACTCACGTTTGGCATGACGTGTCATGTTGAATGTATCCTGATAACTGTCAGGTCCAGTTTAGTACCTGCAAAAAGGAAAAAATCGATGAGTGATGAGGAAACTTGTATTTTTAGAATAACATTAGTATACGCTCTTAATTCCTTATCGGATTATGATTTGTATTAATATAATGTAGAATCGAAAGTGTTTGGTGGATTCAAAGTTGTCTATACAGGTTCTCTGTTTTATAGAAATTAAATGTGCTTGGAAATTTATAACACGAATTTCTAACTTTACATCTGAACGCTAATAAATAACAATCAGTAGAAGCACGTAGAATATAAAATATACATGTTTTTGTGCATCTTATAAATCAAGCGCAGCTAAAAGAATCATGGCAACGCGAACGGAATTCGGGAAAGGCTACCGATGACGAAAATAATACGTCGTTCGTAAAATAAAACTGACGACTTGGTAGAAAAACTTTAATATTATATCTGCCATGGGAACAGGCGGTAGATAGTATATTAGATAGGCAAGCTCCCGCGTAGGCGAGCGAATCCGGAGCCGGGGTATTTTCATACACCGGAGGCTATTTGTTAAAGAGAACATCTTCAGTCTGCTGGCAATGTCGAAACAATGGATTTAACATTGAAAATGTATCCACTCGAGCTTTACGACCCGTATAATAAAATGTATCAAAGAGGGCTTATAATAGATAGAGATTACATTGATATTAAACTCTGAAATGATGATTGTTGGACAGTAACTAATTGCCATATTTTTAATTTCTGTGCATTTGGTATATATTTATTTTAAATATGCGTCATCTGAATTTATATTCTAGAACTTATGGAAAAAGGACGTCATTATAAAATCAAACAAAGATTCATCGGATTACTCAACCATAGCAGTCTTAAAACTGTGCAAAGAATCTTATGAATCATCTATTGATTCTCGACAGCATGATGTTAACGAAATAAATTGCACAAGCAAATTCGTGGACAATCGTTTGGGCGCAGCCACAGTTAACTCATAAATAACTGATTATAACGTAACCTGAGCTGAAACGGTATGTAATCTACAATGCTTTTTAAAAATACTCCTGCTATAAACCCACTTACTCGTGCACCATGGTTTTGCTCTAAATAAAGATTTAGTTACATATGTTTCGCAACCTTCCCGCCTGTACTTCCTTGTGTAAATAATGATGTAAGATTATCGTCAGTCAAAAAATAAATTATCGGGACTTTGGTAATTTTCAATTCGGTGACTGACGCATCAACACGTAAAATTAGTCTTTGCCATAAAAATCTGCTTTTATCTCTGGATCAATATCTGTTTTTATTTAATGTAAGGCTTATCCAGAGTTGTTGTTTATTAAACCGTTATCAATATTAGAATATTGTTAAGTCATAACATGGTAGCTCAGAATAATTACAACAGTCTTAAAACACACGAACCAATGAAATTCTGAATCCAATATCTAAAATTATCTGTGTTGCTAAACGCCAGTAGTCACGAGTACAGACAAATGAATTGTGATTAAGTTCCACATTGTTTCATCACCGTTACTAATCATGCGAAAATTCTTTACGTCTGGTGTTTCTTTAAGATCTATTCCGTCTATAAAGTAATATCCAACACACGTGCATTTTATGGGGCTACTGGAATCCTAACGAGTTTAGGGCTAACTGGACCATGCAAGCGATATATCATAATCCGAACGCTGAAACATCCACTGGTCGACCCAGTTAATCCACCAAGCTGTGAACTTTCAGTTAAATATAGACCGCCAGAGTGACAGCCACTGTTACTTCCGCAATTATTTTAACCAGTCCAAAATTAAAGTCTTTGATGACTCAGGGATCGCTATAATTATATGGTCTACCATTAGTAATTAGCTCTGATCTGATCAATCATACGTTTCGTAATCATTTTACGGTTTTTGTAAAATAGTTGTGGTTGAAGTACTCTTTGATCAAATTTAATTACTATAGCAATAGTTTAACACATTTAGCAATAAAATGACAGGAGTGTTTGTCACAATTAAAACTGGATGTAAAAATACTATTGTGCTCTCGCTTTTATGTCGAGTTGCGTCGTGTGAAGAAGATGTGGAAAGCCAGTCCCGCTCATATTTCATTAAAACCACACGTTTCACTTTTGCCTCTCTAAATTGTTGATACCTGCAAAGCTGCCGCAGTGTGCTTTTACTCAAAGTTACGTAGATAGCTAACCTTCAAAAATGCCTGTTTTGAAAATGCGTCTGTTTTCGTTCTTCTTTACAATAAATAACAGTCATTTATATAAACAGTAGCAGTGCGATTGAGAGGTCATTACAAAAGAAAAGTAAATTCCTTAGTAAACAGGCAGCAGATGCTTCAAGTCATGTCGACTAATGACTGTTAACCTTTAAATCGTGTCAATTAGACGTAATTCTACTATTCCTATATAGCAATTGGTGCGTACGGTTATGGTTAGTATTTTGATCGATAGATTTGCTATCAAAGTTTTTTTTCGTATCATCGAGCGAGAATACGGAGAGGACAGGACAATGGCGCGTTCCGCACGAAGGACAACAATGACAAGCTGGTATCAATGCATGTTCCGGTTCCAGTTCTCAGCGGTCTCTTGTATACTCACACAGTATTAACAGTGCAAGTAAAAAATTATGCTCATTAGCTCGGTTTACTGATGTACAGCCAAGATTTCAGACAGTTAGGCGGGGCGTTGTGTACATAGTACGAGTATATCGATTGTGCGCTCTTTAGTTTTTCTCTCTGTCACCTTGAACAATTACTTCACACAAGTAGGCACTCGGTATGCAGTTAGCTTATTAGCAACAGTGGCTGGCGCTAGCACTAGGAGTAACAGTAACATTTAAAGGTCACATTTAGCTACCTCAATTGCGACTTATGTTCCGTATGATTCAATTTGAATAGCCACCAGATATTTGTCCATTGTTTTGATGCCGTCGACCCTGGGGCTACTTTAAATGAGCGCGTTTTAAGTCTATTGTTACATTTTCTCCAGCGTTCGTTCACTTATTCGGGCTTCATAGCTACTAAGTCTGGCCGCAACTCAGTCTGACTATATCGATCTTGTTCCGAGAGTTTCTAAGCAACGGCTGTCTAGCTCCGAACATTTCCCAGGAGCTTGTAGATTTTCTTTTGGATGTTTGTGTAATTCTGATAAGTACAAGTTTATTAGTCATTGTTTTATACCTGACCAACATAAAATAGCAGTCTGTATTTGGTTGGGTTGGGACTCCGCTACCTTTTGTAGACAATGTGTTATTTTGAACAAACGAAACAAAAGCGAGTGGTCAGCTATTCACGCCGCGACAACAATGAGCTGACTTGTGTGACGCTGGCACGCTTCGTGATACACTGTAATATAAGAGCTTATTTGAATGCATTTTATTATCTCATAAAGCTTGACATTGGAATCGGGTTGAAGAGAATGAAAAATAAAGAAATATCACTGGGCTGAAACCAGTTGCGCCAACGATAGCCATTCTATGAATGAATTTCGTTTCGTTTAAGAATTTGTTCATAGATTTATTGTTAAACAATGATACGTGAATGACGTATCCTAAATGACCCACCTTTATTTCAATTATTTTTAAAGAAAATTCTCTAATCTCGTTACATTTGCCAATTTTTTTTGTATTTTATAGGCATGACGTTTTCGTTCTCTCCCACCTTTAGTGTTATCATCGACATTGTTTCCATTCCTTTCGGTATTAATTGCGAAGACCTCATTGAATAAGATTAGCCAAACGACTCCACCCACTAGTTTTTAATTGGAGTTTTTGGCACTAGCTACTACATTCATTAGTGATCTATTGTTATGCTTGGGCTTGTCATAAAGTAAACAAAGTGCAGATTATGTCATTGTGTGAAGATATATGAAGTTTTTTATAAACTAGTTACGGACTTTGTAGTATTACTTGTTTGCCTTCGCAGCCCTTTTGTTGTTCGTGTTCTTTATCTCTTCGTCTTCTTTGCACATTTTATGTCTTGCAGCAAAACAATTGGCTTGATCTTAATCGTGGACTAATTAATAATGGCTTGTTGTCCTAACGTTTATATTGTCATTTTGAGTTTGAATATTGTCATTATGTATAGTCTTGTTTTGATTTTGCATCACTGGTTTCGTAACTTCAATAATGTTGATGTAATTTTTGGTAAATTTATTCTAAAAAGGAACTCTCCAAAATGGTCATAAGTTTCCTCGTGTGAAAGTATCACACCAACACATTTCAATTAACATACAAAATTAGCAACGATATGCTAATGCGTAGATGGAAAGACGACAAAACGACAATATTTACTCATTTTTGTGTCTTTACTTTAAGTGGAATGTGGGTGACACCCAAAAGTCCACATCTGCTATTTTTAATTTTAAGATACAATCATTCTCTCTATAGAATTCTGAAACGGTATTTAAAATAACATAGGTTTAGGTATATATTAAAGCATGAATTACATGATAATCAAATAAAATATTTGCGATACAATATTAACATGTTCACGCAATCCATTGTTATTGTTGGTATCTATAGATAAAAGATACCACAGAGATAGATAATCACGGCTTATCACTGCTTGCACTCGATCTATCAACGTGGTTAAATGAATAAAACTAAAAGAAGATGCATCATTACCAATTGGTAGCGAATGAATAACTTTATAGAGGAAGGGACTTGTGACTTGGTGATCCAGACATCCTGTGAGCGAAGCGTGTAGCACTAATAAAAACAAATTCACATCAACAAGATCCATATATGTAACACAATGTGTCGAGTGTAAGAACTGATCTATTAGTTCTAGTTTTGGTGTGGAAATCTGAGAGTGCCCTGTTTTAGAACGACGCTCATGTTTCTCAGAACAGTTTGCACGATTGATGAAGTTTATAAAAAGTCTGATTACGTTACATGTGTGTAGGAATCCGAAGCAGATATCGGAATCTTTATAGCCACCGTGATGATCTGAGTTACTGTTTATGCAACCATGGAACTATTTAAAAATTGGAATCATTACGTCCACGTAATTGATGGGCTTACAAACTCGTTCGCTCGTATAAGGGGCTCTACAGTAATTATCGAATACTTGGCTCCTCCACTGTTTGATTTACTTAATTCATGTGATCTCTCGACAGATGCCTAGATTTGTCATAGGATTATTTATGGTAAATGTTACGTCGCTTACCATAATTAATAGTATGACTAATTACATCAGTCTTTCTGACGCAACTACGGGGTAGTTTGTGACTTCGTGTGCAGTGTATATTTGGCGTACAGTCGTGTTGATGCGATGTGGTAGCGGAAACGTCCTACGCAAAGGTATCTGTTTATTAACTCTGTTTGGAATCTGACACTAGACGCGTGAATGCGTCGACATTGATAGCACTGACGAACGTTTGAAATCCCGATACAAACGCATTTTGTATTAGTAATTTTGTGTTTCGCTTGATTACGAGTATTGCGGAACTAAATGTTATGTCTGCAATGGAAAGCTGAGAAGATTATCAATCGTTGGCCCAAATTTTCGGAACAGCTGTTGCTTTGATTCTCGATCCAGCTGTCCATTCAGGCGTTTTTTGCTTGGCTATGTACCCTCTCGGCTCTATTGTGTACGCGAGGGGTCCGAATGAATAACAACTAAAAGACGCAGTCCCCCTCGCTAACTCGCTATGACGGCTGCTGGATTTATCTAAACAGATAATCGGTGAAGATAGCTCGGCTCTGCGACACGTGGTTATGTTCGTGCGATAAAGACAGGAACAGTAACTCATTTTATTAGGAGTTCTTCCATACAGTGACGTATTTGTTAAACCGTTTGTGTTTGTTAAAAAAAGTAACAAGTTAACGGTAAACGAAAATTTATAGAATCGCAAATGTATACGTTACATTAGAATCCCCTTGCACGTAGTTTTATGGACAAACATGAAACAGTGTTTATACGAATCCTTAATGTATCTTCGGAAGCTAACGCCTTTCGCGTGTCGAAAATAATTTTAGTACCTACGATTTTCTAATTATAATAATAGTAGCAAGTGAGTGTAAGCATTTCGCGTGGGCGATTGGTCGAAGTCAAAAATAGACGATGTTGGCATCGGCTGGTTTGCACTCTGTTCGTGAAGTCGTACGATCCTGTCTGTCAGTCTCGATGAAAACGTCTGTTTTTCGCGAAAATGTAAAACACACGTGATTTTTAAAACGGGGCGTGTCAGCGTCACTCACATAACAATTCTTTTCTAAAATCCAACAGTTTGACTGATGGGTTTATTTGTGTTTCTAGTCAAATCTTTCACTTCAATGTTTTTAGACGTAATGAAATTCTAGAAATGGATTTTAACCATTACATAAATTGTTGTTCCACTTCTGATATTGGAACCATGAATAAAGCCGTAGAATGAAGTGAAGTTTAAGAATCATAATATTGTAGTAGAATGCAACAACACAATTGTGTAACGATAAGACAAGGTTGACAGTGGTTGCGCGGGCGCAGTTCGGAACGCACCTGGGTGCAGTAAGTGGGCGGACACTGCGACGCCTACTTATCTACTCTCCGCATTTTGAAACACACGACGGTCCCGAGGAATAATGAGACACGACTCGATAACGAACCGACACGACCGAGATGCAGCCGTCCACGAGTACCATCCGAAGACTTACCTTGATGCGAGTTGCTAACTATTGTTGTCCTCATCGTATTTTGGTTAGTTAGGCTATTTTAGTTTATGATACCTGAAGAAACCTTGAGTCTGTCTATTTTTCTACCTCTAAATATACGTAAACACAGAAAACATTGAAAGAAAGGCTGTAAACACTGCCATATTTCAAAAACTAAAGACGTAATAAAAAACTTTAAAAAAAATTTTCTTCAGAAAATTTAACAGATGAGAAATCTCATTAAATTCAACAGAACGAGCAAGGAGAATGAACATATAATTACAAGAGGTGCAATAGTGAAAGAGCAGTTAAAAAAATATTACTTCACTGAGCATAAGCGCAAGTTGATCGAAAGAAGTGCTGAACAATTCCTAGATGTGAGAGGAGCATAATTAGTCAACATAGTGCAGAAAATTAACAATAATGCTTTAACTAACAAAGAAGTTGGTAGCAGTAACATTTTGAAGGGCAGTTACTGACACAAGCTCACATTGATGTCATGACACAATGCAATGCAAGAATGAGACCTTTCCAAAACAATGTATGGTGCGGAAGGAAAAATACACCTTAAAAACATAATAGATGTTTAAAATACCAATACAATATCCTCATTACTGTCAGTACAATTAAGTAATATGTAGGGTCTATAATTTAATACGTCTACGTGCTTAGTGGGATTGTCCGCGCGAGAACCGGTCCACTTAAAATGATATTATTGACGCAAGCAAGAGACCAAACATCGTGCTCCCTCTTACCCCGGATCTCGTGTACTCTGTGGTTTTTACTAGAAACCCAATGAGTAATTCTGTTTTTTCGATTTGTAGATTTACTTTCACTCAATGATTCAAGTTTTTAAGGATTTTCCCGTTAATATTTACAAACATTAAGTATTGCAAGGCATTCTGAAAATACTCGTCTATATAAACAAGTTATTAGGCATTAGATGTTCTGGTAATTTTATTCAATTAGGTCACTTAGTTTGAATTCCAAGTACACTACTTGCATGTTATGATCAATCAGTTGTAGCTGGTATTTAATTAAACGTTGTTAATTATTCATCACCTCTACAGGCAACTTGGTATTTTGAATTTGCATTTGTCAGAAACCAGTAATCGGATCCAAAAATTTCTAAAGCCATCAATAATATTATTTTAATCTGCTTATCTTAATCTTATTAACATTTTAATTGGAGATCGTGGATACAAGTTTGATTGACGCTAAACATCTGATGCATGTAATTATTTACTATAGCTTCATTATTAATTTGTTATCTTTTCTAGAGACAGTTTATTGTTTATGTGTAGACTGCATGGACTTGTATCGTATTAGGTGGAAAGCTGGTTCGGCATGGCTCGGCCGATGCAGGCGCATTGTGATAACGCTTAGAAAGTTTCGTTTCACCGTTAATTTTATGACTTTATGTTAATTTGGAGCCAACTTATCGTGTCGTAGTTCAATATTCAAGGTCGTCCGTATTTTGTTTCGTTGTTATTTACATACGAATGATATTAGACGTAGCTTATTAATTGCGATACCAATTTATTATCTAATTAATTGTGAAAACCGTATATTTTAGAAAATATTTCCAATCTGTTACAAGAAAGTTAAGGCTGAGTTAAGGTTGAGGTTTCTTCTTGAAAAAATTGGAGTTACTTTGTTGCGGTTGACATTTGTTTTTTACTTATTAATTCCAAACAGTTTTGACTGTAATTAGTTAACGTTTATCAAGCATATAACTTTCTGGGGCAGGAAACTGCCGAAGGTATTCAGCATTCTTCGAGGACATTAAAACGGCGTTACTGAGTCAATGTGTCGCCTTTTTATGCATTTGATAATTCTTCACCTCGTCCTTATTCCACGTTGAATTTTAATTGCCTCCTAGAATTATGAATGACTGTGTACTGAGAAATACGAACAGGCGGCGCACCTTGCGCAAAGGAAGTTGAATTCTCAGCTATTGGTGTGTAGGCGGACGTAGACACCTTAGTAAACATTTGACACCACGGATGTGGCTATCGAACATGATACGATGCCAACCCAAGAGCCAATAGCGATGTAAACGGTCCTGCATTATATCGAACAATTAATTTTGAAGATTTTTTATGATTTATCCAACGGTGTGGAGAGTTGCAAGCCGACACTTCTGTACCTCGATTTTTGATCGCGTGCCAAAAACGAGCTAACAACGACAAGGAAAAAATAGCCATGTCAAATGTTATGTAACTGATATTATACGTCTACGTCAACATATTTGTGATCAACTACAAGAACTGTGCTCTTCTAAGACTGGTTTTCTACCAAAATAACTGGGACTTGTCAATTTCGATTTCAGTTTACTTTGGAGGCAAATAGTCCAGTCGAAAGTGTTATTGTATGCTTGCAAATACGTGCTTGTCAGGCAATGAGACCCGTTGTTCAATATTTGACTAATGAAGTAAAGGTACTCGTGTATCTACTGAAAGGTACAACAGGAAAAATATCAAGCCCTCATAAATCCATAGCGTATCGGTGTGTATTGAGTTTATCAAGTGTCAATGACCCCGTAAGCAAAAGGTATGCCAAGGTGATAGCACTTCGGCTACTGACAAGATAAATGCAATACACTGCATTTTTATGATGCAGTGGAAAGTATTTGCAAAATGTAAAACCAAATATATTCTAAAGAGATAACATCATTCGCTGAAATTATGCCGCTCGTTGAATAAAATATTATCCTCGGATTGATTTAATAAATCTGGCCTAAGCGCAGTTTGGCATTATTATACTGAATTAATAGGTTGTTAGAGAATACCGAACATGGGCAAATTGTGAATTAAATAATCCATCTATGAACTCTGGCAATATGAGCATTGAATAAATGAGCAGTTTTATGTAAATCACAGATTTTAGAACCAGTTTAGAGCTCGTCCTTACCACTTTCACGCCCGATTTCTAGCGTGACCAGATGCTCGTCGATGTTACTTTTGATATTATTTACGTTAAAAAGCATCGTCGAAGTTTGAAGCTTTTCTCAAACTTGTTGATTTATGGTTATGATGCAATACAATCATGTTTTTGTCGACAACGACTAATTATTTTTTAGAAAGTGAATTATCAGTTTTGCATACACGTTGGAGGTCGCTGCATCGCATTTCCTGGTTCATTTGACGAGGAAAGCATGTTTGACATGAGTGCGCTACTGACCTCCTTGCAAAGACTGATTCCAGTCGTTGGGACGAGTGCGACTCGTTGGGCGACTTTTCCGCACAGACGCATCTCAAGTTGGTCGCCGCGACATTGACCCGCCATACATGATCGGCCAATGCACCGAGTGTCGCAGGCTCTTTGTTTATATCCTGTAAGGCCTCGAGCCTCGGTCGTTCATTGTCCTCATCCTGAGTAAGTCACCTAGCTAGCATTACAGCTAACTTCATACATTCTTGCGTGGGTTGGCTAATGACATTGTGTTGCGGAAAACGTTCAGAGGTGCGAATGATTAGTATTTAAGGTTACTTCAAGAAGAGCCTTGAAGTTTCGCCAGCTGATATTGTTTTCATAGGTGACATATTTTTGTTTAGTGACATCTTCTATGCTATTTGTAGGTTCTACATTTAATATAATTTGATTCCTCTAATTTACTAGGACTTTGGCAAAACATAGTCGCGATATTATCCAGAAATAAATAACAAACAATCTTGATTGAATTGATGATTGCATTGCTAATGCAGTTTATTTGGTAAACATGAGAGTTGAATCTGAATGGAAGAACCAAATAAAATTGAATTGAATCAGAAGTGTGTGGAGTGTGGTGTCGTAAGTCGTTAATGACATTCCACAGGTTGCGCTGCCGGGGTGCGTCAGAGCATTCGTCACGGACCACCAGCTCACCGCGTAAATAGCGAACGTTCAAAATGCAGTTAGCGCAGACACAGCACCTCACCAATTTCCTGAAATATGGGTTTCATGGTGACGTAAAGTCGGACGCCCGCGCTTTCAGCGGCGCCTGCGCTGGACCCATTTTAGGACATGACTAACGGAAATTCGACTCCTCTCTCTCTGACCCGCTCCCTCCCGTGGGAAGCGGCGTGCGCTCGTCTCGCTCGCGCGAAAAGCTTCAAGAAATCTTTTAATAGTGTCCACGGCCGCGATCTACTTTCAACTAGCGGCGGGAAATGTGCAAGACTCTGTTTCATTTTTTGAAAATGCGCGGGGTTTTTGAAAATTAATTTTTACATTTCACTTCATATAATTTTTCGTATTTTTTTATTTATTAAAAGTATAAACAAACCTTTTTTTGGCTATTGCCAAATTATTTGAACCTCTAAAAATAGATTCATAATCTGATAAATTATATCAGCGCTGGTAATTTATAGACCAGGTGCAATCAGATGTAGTAGTGTAGTACAGCTGAGCTGGTCTAACAGTAGGAACTTCTGTTTTATCGATTTACAGATAAAATAAGTATTTTTTTGTAAATACACAAACATGAGTCACGCTCGAATGCGATAAGGTTTTCCTGACGGTATTATTTTTATTGCAGACTGGGTATGCCGCACAGAATACAGTTTACGTTTACCTACCCCACGTTACGTGTGTCAACATTGTGTGAGGTGTGTAAAACTGACCTTTTTCTGTTGTTTCTCCCAAGCCGGGTCTAGCAGACCCTCGCGCTCCCACTCCTCCTCCTGTTCCATATACCCATCCGCGCCGTACTGTCCGTCATAGTGATTTCCCATCACCCCGTTGTCCATCATCATGGTCACCGCACTGACCGTCGATTTCGATGTTCGTTCGAGCCTATGACCGCGAACTCGCGTGTGTTGGTTCGTACCGCGCACTGCAACAAGCAGCCGGCCGCGCGCCCGCTGCAAGAAGACTGGCGCACGAGCGCTCCTAGCGGCGGCGTGAAGAACTTTCCAATCACGTTTCGTTTCACGTACAAAACTGTCAAATTTATCCGTAGAGCGAAACGATACGACCTGGAATATTATATCGCTAACATATTCGCGGCGCGTAGTGGAATAAACTTTGCATAACCTACTTTATTTTTACCCGACTTCTCATTTGTATCGGAGGGTTACGTATTTAGCGCTTCTGTAAATAGTGTAGAGGCGTTATAATGCGTGGGCAAGCTTGTTATTATTTAGTGCTAATTTGCTTCGCCTACTGACATTTTTTGGCGCGGTTATCTAAAAATCCATTGGGCCTATCTTGATGGATACCTAAGCTCACAAAACTAGCTTTTATCAACAAACAGGCATAATACCGTCATCGTGTATTGAGCCTGTTATGTTTCAAATTAATCTAAAATAATGCCAAGTTGAGTTATTACCGCTTAGATACTAGACACAGACTACTTAGAGGATACTAGATCTGTTGGATATACAAACTTATTTGTTTTGTATATACGTAAATTTGAATTTAAAAAGGTAGTTTGTTTGGAATAGGTTTTTATTTTTGACTTTTTGTAAACTGTGACACTGTAAACTGTATTTGATACCGTGAAATAGCGACAATATACTGTGTGTTTTCTCCATCTAAATCTGGTTTATCTTCTTCTTCCATAACTCTTCTACAAGATCTAGGTGTACTCGTTAGGTACGAGTCTTACTACTGTAGGTATTCTATTCTGATAAAAAAATGTTTTTTTCATGAACAGAATATTTATGTTTAGATTGTTGTTTATTTTGGGTACTTGCACACTAAATTCCAATCGCTTTCGCCTGGTATCGCAGACTATGAACATAGAAAAATGTTTAGTCTAAACCTCCTGTATATAATGATCAATAACATAAGCACTGGCCTTTGGGATTACAAACATTCTCAAAATGCTGCGTGATAATTTCACAATAAAACTTTTTGCCAGATCTGGGAATTGAACCCAAGACCCTTCACGCTCAGCGTTACCAAGGAACTTACCAGGATCTGTTAACTGAAGTTCCAAATACGGTCCATCGAAGTACAGTTGCTGTGGTAGTCTGAAGGAGACCGTAAATTATTGATAGAGGTTTTTGGAATGGTTGAGGATCACTTAGGTTGAGTTAGTATTAGAGCTGATCATTATAAATTCAGCCGAAAGACTGCTAGACAAAGGCATCTGTCGCGCCGCCACATCGATCAGCCCTACTGTTCTCCTCGCATCTAGCGGACCCCCGCTGCCTTCAAGAAAAGGTAATTGAGGCCTGCCAACACTGCATCTTCCGGTACGCGAAGGCTACTCCAGCACCAAGTTGACAATCTTTATATCGATAACGCTAATAGAAAACGAATCAATGTATGGGAATGACACATCTGAACGTTAATTCACGTGGTCAGATCATACAAATAGAAAGCGTTAAGTATTGTAGAAAGATATTCGATAGGAAACGTTTGTAACTTGGCTATGGGGGTTGAACCTTTTGACTCCAACGGCCAATCGTAATGCGAGCAAAGTGCTCTGCCCACTACTAGATATTGTGCTACCAGTGCTACCACTCCTCTGCCTCCTATTACCATAAGTTACTTTGGTTCTACTGTGGACATCTCCATTTCTGATTCAATTACACAGGGAAACGTCAAGCATAATAGAATAGAATACTCTTTATTATGTACACCATTTATAAGTTACAGAAAGTATAGACGAAGAAAACATTACACTGGGTGACATAATCCATTCTATTACACTTGGGTTAACTTTTATACTTCTAATGAAGCCCACTCACGTAAGCGATCACGTTTCAGTGGCATAAATAGCGTCAAGAAGATAATGCACAGCTTTCCGAAAGCCGAGTTGTTTTCGATGATTGACTGCTTTTTTGAAGTGTGACTTTTTTTTTTGTGTGTGTGTGTGTTCGTGTGACCTACGTACATATTTGTATATGGAAAATGTAGGTTGAAAACATAATTTTCAACAACTTCTAGACTTCTAGTGTAGAAGAACCATCTTCAAGGTAGCGAGTATTACAGGGACATTCAATGTATTTTTCATGTTCATTTTAAGATCTACAATGATCTGCGATGAGCTTCTACAGTATAAGATGTACCAGAGAACACTAGACTATAAGAGGTTGGTTCATATTTTTATTAATTTATGTTCATTACAGAACTGAAAAGAATGAAACGCATGTTACTTAAAGAGTTATGAATATAAATGTGGATGGACTGTGTGAGGAGTGATATGAAAGAAAAGGGATTCAGTGATCATGTGACAGGGGACAGGAAGAAAACGTGTTTCGCCGACCCCAAGTAACATGGGACAAGGGCAGGAAGATGATGATGACAGAACTGAAAAGAATCTAAAAGACGTGATAAATTATGGAAAAATTAAGTGCAATTATTGCATTTGTAAGAAGTAGAAGAAAAGGGTAAAAAGTCGTAATAATTAAACCAAGAATAAAATACACAAAAAAATTTATTCACCACATAAAATTTTCATTGGATAATAATCTTGCTTTGCTCTTGCAAAATAACAGTTATAATTATAATTTTATATTCTTTGAAGATCCCACATATTAACATACTTATAGCAACATTCACGATCACAGGAAGGTATAAATTTTGGAATAGAAAACTTATGTAACCATCGAAGAACTTGACACGTCAATATTTGGTGTTTCTACAAATTAAATCTATAGATACATACATGAGTATTATATAAAGTAAAACTCATAAGAAATCGGGTAAACATGCATTACATATTTATGTTATGACATCCACTGAATATTATATATCGGCGAACCATCCATAGAAGCTTTGAGCAAAGTTACAACTAAACATTATAAAATTATTGACAATAGAAGACTTTACCATCATGTATAATTTTCATAAGTATAAAAATTTTACCGACAATTCAACGTGATTTCACCGCCAGAACGTTAGAAACGTTTGAATTTAGGCTAAATTATTTATATATTAACACCTATTTTATTAGACAATTCATTAAGATTCAGAAGACCCATTTCATATATATTTATATATTATTATATATTTAGAATATAGACGACGAGTGCGCTCATGAATGGAACTTGGCACTAAGGCTGGGATTTGCTAACATTTGTAAACATGTAAAGACGTCCTAACAGAAACAAAAAAATATCAGAAACGAGATTTTCATTCTTACAACGTACATATGCGTTCATACAGAAATAGAACAAGACAGTAGAGATGTATAGAAAAATGTAAGTGAAATGTAAAAAAGAGTAAATGATCTAAATACATAACACCATTAGGTTATTAATAACAACTACATTTATTTAAAAGTGATTCGTTCCGACTCAGTAGCATAAATATATGTTCAGGAATGTGTTCCCAAGATAGATGTTACTCTTAAACGCGCTAAATAAAATATCTCGATAGACAATAAGCGAAATGGGTCTCAAAGATTTCGTACAACATAGAAGGATAAAAAATACAACACTTGGTTCAGAAGTCTTCACTTTAACAGTTATTAACACAAAATAGATACACTAGGTGAGATTGAGTAGGAGAATAAACTATATCTATGCAGTCTGTATGTGTTACCATAAGTTAAACTTATCCTAAGCACAGACTGCACAATTCAGTTTTCCACAGAGCATCGCGAATATTACACGAACTGACATCGTTCACATAGAAGTACATATTCGAGACCAATGATATTCTAGTAAACAGATACGTTATACACTCACAAAACAACCGAAAAATGTGTTCCGCACTGCAGCGGCAGCATACACACTATTCATTCATCTGACATTTCACTACAAGTCGAAAGGGATGGCTTGATAAAAACAAAAAGAAAAAAAGAAACAGCTAGTGTTTGTCACTTGCGTGTGAATGTAAACAAACATTATTATGACCACCAATGTTTTTTCTTTTTCTAACCTCCAAATATCAGAATATTAGGAAAAAATAAATAAAAAAATAAGTAAATTGAGGTGTATTGCGTACTTACATATGGTATGAGATCCCTTCTGTTTTGACTACTTTGATATCATAATTGGTACACTTTCATAGACTAAAGACGTGATACGTCCCAATTAGGACGTATTCGAGTCTTCACAATGCGCGCGCTCATAACATATCTGTTTACTAGAATATCATTGTCCGAGACAAACACAATAGAATGTGAAGCGTCATTTACATTTGGTCGTTAGCCAAATTCGGCTATCAAATGCAAGCTTAACCTAGGATATACACCCTGCTATATTATCTACTACATACATTTACCGATAACAAGGCGTTACCTAACCGATACAAATCGTGACCATTACACCTAGTATATCGAATATTTTAGACCACTTAGGTACATATACATTCTGTACTGTCTGTACTTATTCCATCGAACACAGATAGGGGCGAATTACGAACGAAACGACCAAATGTAATGGAGACATGGGATTTAGACTATTATAATATATATATATATATAAATCATATTTCTACTATATTTGATGCACGGTATTCTATAACAACAATAAGGGTGAAGTTTCACGACAATATACAAATAGAATTGAACTTAAACAGACTAAAAAAAATATATAAAATTAAAGCTTTGTTTGTGGATGAAAGTTGTGCGAAGAATATTTGTCACCAATTTTATTAAAAAGACATCGAAGAAATAAAAATAATTATTTAAATAGTAGTTATTACTTCTGTATGCACCCGTTTAAAATTCTTGATAAAGATACACTTAAATAACTCTGTTAGAAAGTGACTATATGCCGTATAATATAATATTATGCTTAATTTATAAGAATCAAAGGAAAAATTGGTGACAACTTGCATAAATTATTTGCTTCTATCGTAAATACAACAACAGTATACATACAGGTAGGTATAACATTATATATACTTCAGAAGGCAATACATAGCATTATCTATGATAATTATATTTTGAAACATCTCAAGAACGAGACTTAGGTACACAGTGGGTTATAATATACTGAATTTTATTCTACGGATAACTCTTTTATTCATATAAAGTATAAGGATTGTACATCTCGCACAAATTACTATATTTTGTGAACGTTCGTATATTTTTATCAATTTTTATATTGTACAACTTTGAATAACATGTTCAGGTCCAGATTTCAGTCATTTACTAAAATGTCATATTATTTGATTATGTTGGTTACAACTAGTGACACCCATCACTAAATATTTTAAATAACGTATTTTATTATTGTTTTTTTTTTTACTACACATGGTATATGCGGGTAATATTGACATACCCTCATGATAGATCACAGAAGGGAAACATTAATACGTGCTATATAACATGGATATAAACAATATTTTGATGTATAATTTTCTTTGCCAGACGATGAACGTTTTATTCGCAATTTTTGGTACCAAAAATAGAGATGATTATGTTGAACACATCTAGCTAGATGTAAAAAATATAGGTATCAATGAACAACAACAAGGAGTAGGTATCCGAGAAGTGTACAAATATTTCTCGTACCTCTACAGTACTCGAGTACATCTATAACAATAATACTTTAGAAGGCGTCAACATACCACATTATAAGAAGGACCCAGCCCAGTCACTCTTCATAATCTATCTAATACACTGATATTTCTCACAGCTCCATGTTTTATATACCATAGTCGAAACTTTCGAATTCCGAAAACCTCGAGTCCTGTTTCTGCAGCCTCTGCTGGCAGGCCTCGATGTAGCTGTCCTGAATCCTGTACATGCCTGAGTTCGCCTGGTACATCAGCGTCTCCAGGATCCGCTCGTTCTTGATGGCCTTCGACGGCAGCACCACCTTTATCAATTCCTGCGGTGAGATCCTATACAGCTTCAGGTCTCTAGCTAATCGCTCCATAGTGCATTTAAATTCATTTTTGGCATCAGTCTTATTGGCGGACTTGGCTTTGATTTTGTTCCGGGCCCAGCTGAGCATCGCCTCGAACTTCCTCACTTCGGGCACCTCAAGGTTCCGGCACATGATCATCTGCACCATGGACTCCGACAAGTTGAGGAACTCCGGAGTCTGGAACAGGGCGTAGGCTCGCTGTTCGATGAAGGCCAGGATCATGTTTACCAATTCCGAGGCTGACGTATATCGCCAGTAGTAATTCTCTAATGATATGAGCATCGTGCATACTACTTCTATTCTAAGGAACTGCTTGGCATGATGGAAACACGCTTGTAATAGTTCAGGCAGGTCATAATGCTCTGCGGCACAGATGAGGCCTGGTATCGAGGCGCAGGTCAGCGGACAGCTGCCGGTGTGCAGGTAGTCCAGCAGAATGCGGAACGTTTCGGGATCGAACTCGATTATTGAAAACTGAAACACAAAACAAAATCGTTATGATAGTATATAGTTAACAATAGCCTTGTGGTCAGTTTTATTTTTAAATGAGGAAATTCAAAAATAGAACCGAACATTCTTCTTGATATTTACCTCAGTTTGTGCCAGTTTCGCGCGATCAACTTTTTGTGCGTCGGCGCACACTGATAGCCTGGGTACTGCAAGTGCTGCATTTTTGTCTTTTTCTTTATCCTTGCCTTCTTTATCTATTAAAAAAAAACATATTTTATTACATTAAAAATAGGAAACGTCACAATAACTACAAAACCATTATATATTCGTATCAACAGTGGCGATATTGTTGCTCAAAGATTTATTTAAGGCGCTTTGACATAATTATTGTGCTCAGAAATGCAACCACATTGTATTTTCAAACACTTAATACAACAAAGCTACAATCGATTTCAATAAAACACAATGTACTGCACTTGGACAGATATAGAACTAATACGGTGTATCCTGTATTGGCGACATAATGACTATGGTAGGTATGTAGGTAGTAGATACCTAATATTTTACCTGGTCTTTTCCCCAAAAGTCCCCAAAGGTAACATCCTCCATTAACACAAAAAACCGGCCAAGTGCGAGTCGGACTCTCGCACGAAGGGTTCCGTACCATCATCGCAATAACGGCAAAAAATCACGTTTGTTGTATGGGAGCCCCACTTAAATATTTATTTTATTCTGTTTTTAGTATTTGTTGTTATAGCGGCAACAGAAATACATAATCTGTGAAAATTTCAACTGTCTAGCTATCACGGTTCATGAGATACAGGCTGGTGACAGACAGACAGACGGACCGCGGAGTCTTAGTAATAGGGTCCCGTTTTTACCCTTTGGGTACGGAACCCTAAAAAGTACCTAATACTTATGTAATGTTCAGGTAATAGAAGATTGAAATAATCTTAAGAAATCAGAAAAAAACAATAATAGAAAATTGCAAACCAGCAGTTTAATGGGTTGACTAAAGCTATTTCCTTACAGCTTTGATATAAGCTTAGAAAACACATCAACGATAAGATTTGAGGATGTCCATAGGGGCGTGGAAAAACAAAAATTATACCGAATGTTTGAGACGAACTGATGTCAAGAATAATGTAATGGACTGAATGAAAAACGGATGAATAACAATATGGACTGAAATAAACAGATAAGAAGCAGAACATAAACAATCCCACCGCACTATTCCCAAACCACTGCAACTCCTGAAAGCCAGAATCAACAGTGGCGACCACCAGAAAAGCAAGAGACAATGGAGATCGACGAAGTCCCGGAGAATGAATTTAACTGTCTTGGATCCCGCAACGAAATTAATCAGAAAAGAATAACGGAGGAGTAGGAAAAAAAATATTTCCACTTCCCTCTATATCAAGCAGGAGACAGAACAAACAAGGCCAATACGCACAAAGGGTCGTTTACAACTGGGATAAGCCCAGTTGCCTAGCACCACGGATAAAAATAAGAATTAATATTAATGGGTTCTAACATTGTGAGCTAAAAATAAACAGTGAAACTTACTGGAACAGTCCTGGGAACTAGCCCATTTCTTTTTGTCTTCTGCATTGAGTTGCGAATGCTGCTTGCGGATGGACCGCCCCCATCCAGCTGTTATAGTGCCCAGTCGAGAGAAAGCGCGCTTCACCATCGGCGAACTGGGAACGCTTTTTGGCCTGAAATTGCAAACAAGAAAATGTTAATAATAAATAACAATAAATTTTTTATTTACTTCAATTGTACAAAATAAACACTTATCTAAACACGTTGCGTTACAACTAGGGAAAAAGTGTTTACGATGAACTCTGGCACCCAATGTAAGATTTAACTTGTGTTTAGGGTGCCAGATGTTAATCCCAAAATTCTCCAGGTTTTGATTCGCTAATATGAATTTAGACTCCCGCAGCCTAATTGCGCAAATGAATTCGGTAAGGCAAAAGATTTGACTGCCATCAATCACACAGACGGAAATCCACATCGCGTCTTTCATCTCGCATGTGATTGGTCGATTGATGGCGGTCAAACCCTTTGCCTTACCGAATTCATTTGCGCAATTAGACTGCTGGTAGATGATTGGTTAAGAGATCATCAAGTCATATTGACCATCAAGTTGATAGAAGATTTAACTTACCTAGGTGATTCAATATCGGGCACTTGCAAGAAATTGCTACTTTTTTGCCTAGCAGGAGTCGGAGAGAGTAGTGTGGGTGCTGGACGGGCCAACAGTTCAGCCACCGGCACTTGTGGTGATCCGAAGCCCGTTTGTATACCGTATAGCATTTCTTGGAACACCCTGGAAGTACAAAATATACCACAATACAAGATTCCGTTTTAAAAACAAAAGAGAAACAATATGGCTGTTGCCTATGCAGTTCCCGGAAAAGTTTGCAGGAATACTGGCAATACTGGCATGATCATTTGTCAAATTATTTTTGGAGCGAGTAAAGCTGTCAATTTAAAATAAGAATGGGCAGGACATATCTGTCAAATGTCAAAATTAACGTTGGACGAAAATAAAATGAGAATGTAGGGCACAGAAAAACGTCGCCATAGCGAGGAACACAGTTAATTGCATTGGAAAAGAAGTAATAAAGAATATGGAGAAAGCAATGATATGACGCATACCATATTCTTCATTATTGCATGGTGCAATTGTTTTTTATTTTTACTAGCTTCTGCCAGGCGGCTTGGCCCGTGTAAATGTCGAAAATTATCCCAAGGGATCATAGTACCTATGCCCGGGATAAATAACAAACCAAACCAAACAATACAAACACACACACTCTCAAACTTTCGCCTTTATAATATTAGTGAGATTTTTTCTCTTTCCTAATCATAAAGCATGGTAAAACACATACAATTTGTATTTAATAGTATATTATGCAACAAGTGAATAAAGGACGCATTTAAAGCGAGGGCCATAGATGAATCACGAACAAGTGATGGATTCTAACAACTGGATCACGACCGTAGGAAGTGATTAAAGTGTTAGGTATCTCAGGATTCTAACACTTGAATCACTTGCTATGCTCGTGATACAATCATCATGAACCTCTCCCAACGGTCGTGATTCAGTCGTTAGAATTCTTCACTTGCTCGTGATTCATCTATGGCCCTCGCTTTAAAACCGTCCTTTATTCGCTAGTTGCATAATATACTATTTTAGAGGGGGAATGGTATAATCAAAACACAATTACCTGCTTCGAACGCCAAGTATAGCCCTAACACCAATAAACTTGGTCTTCTGTTTAGATTGTCCCACCAGGAACACAACGTCAAACAGCTGGGCATTCTGCGCCATGTTCAGTTCGCTGTTGAGGAAGACTCTTGTGAAGTCCTTGGCGAGTTGATCGTAGTCCTCAAACTGGTCCCGCACTGAGTCCAGGAGTGGTGAAGACGGTCGCATATGACCGATGGGACGCCATGAACCTGGAGAAAAAGAATTTGATGATTATAACATATCATATATTAACAAACATTGAATTATGTTGCCGTCAAATATGATTATTTTAATAGGGGTGTGAGCCTGGAGATGTGTCATAAAGGTCTCTTAGAGTAAGGTTATTTTGATTGTGTGTAAGGGACAGATGTCATCGATCTCAAAATAACCTTACTCTAAGAGGTTATGGTCATCCCCCTGCTCTCACAAAGATTATAACGAAAGGTAAAATTTTACAAATATTTCTTATTATGTAACAATGAGAGAAATAAACAAATTTTGATTTTTGATATTTCGATTTTGATTTTTTGATTCCATCTTCATAAAGAGCTAATCATCTTCATAAGTAGCAATAGGGAGGATTAAAAAAAAAAAGTTATTGTATCTAGGAAAAAATTAAATTGGAAACATAAGTTTTCTTTTGTCACGCAAAAATAGTGACGGCGATACAGTGCGTTGAAAATTTTCAATATCGTGTGACGAGTTGACGACATGCGTTGGTACACTTTTTACTTACGAATTTACGAGTGACGTCACAAGCCCTATTTCCTAAACTTTGATGCGCTTTATCTTTGTAAATATTAAAATTGAATTATTTTGATAAATTGCAAATACTTGTCCAATATTAGTTGATAATCTCACTAAGGAATTATCATTTTTCTACCCAGGAATTATCTCTACTATAACATCTTCTGAAGAATAGAAGTCACAATATGGCGTGTTCATTATTTATTGTTACGTAGAGTACCTACGTATGCAGGTACATAATATGTTATTTCTACACATGCTGTTGCTGGCGCATTTAAATATTAGATAACAATGGGAAGGAATGTCTTATTTAGCTGCGCTATCCAATAAATAGTTCAAAGCGGTACTAAAAAACAATGCGTTGAACATGTTCCAACTGATTCGGAATTATTCGGAATTGGAGTAGGTATGGATAAACATTTTCTAATAGCTAATGGAATATGATAAATATAAAATGGAATTCAATTAGATATGTTTTGCCAGGTATATCATGATTGGTACATACATGAAAGAGGTAATACAAAACTATACTAACAGAATAGGAATACTGAAAGAATCAATGTAAGGTAAGGTAGGGTAGGGTAGGTAGGTAGGTAGAGTAGGTAAGGTAGGGTAGGGTAAGTAGGTTAGGGTAGAGCAGGTAAGGTAGGGTAGGGTAAGTAGGTTAGAGTAGAGCAGGTAATGTAGGGTAGGGTAAGTAGGTTAGGGTAGAGCAGGTAAGGTAGGGTAGGGTAAGTAGGTTAGAGTAGAGCAGGTAATGTAGGGTAGGGTAAGTAGGTTAGGGTAGAGCAGGTAAGGTAGGGTAGGGTAAGTAGGTTAGGGTAGAGCAGGTAAGGTAGGGTAGGGTAAGTAGGTTAGAGTAGAGCAGGTAATGTAGGGTAGGGTAAGTAGGTTAGGGTAGAGCAGGTAAGGTAGGGTAGGGTAAGTAGGTTAGAGTAGAGCAGGTAATGTAGGGTAGGGTAAGTAGGTTAGGGTAGAGCAGGTAAGGTAGGGTAGGGGAAGTAGGTTAGGGTAAAAAAAAACTTTATGTTAGGGTAGGGTAATTAGGTTAGGGTAGAGCAGGTAGGGTAGGGTATGTAGATCAGGGTAGAGCAGGTAAGGTAGGATAGGGTAGAGCAGGTAATGTAGGATAGGGTAAGTAGGTTAGGGTAGAGCAGATAAGGTAGGGTAGGGTAAGTAGGTCAGGAAAAAAAAAAAAAAATAGTTAGGGTAGAGCAGGTAGGGTAGGGTATGTAGGTCAGGGTAGAGCAGGTAAGGTAGGGTAGGATAAGTAGGTTAGGGTAGAGCAGGTAAGGTAGGGTAGGGTAAGTAGGTTAGGGTAGAGCAGGTAAGGTAGGGTAGGGTAAGTAGGTTAGGGTAGAGCAGGTATGGTAGGGTAGGGTAAGGAGGTTAGGGTAGAGCAGGTAAGGTAGGGTAGGGGAAGTAGGTTAGGGTAGAGCAGGTAAGGTAGGGTAGGGTAAGTAGGTTAGGGTAGAGCAGGTAAGGTAGGGTAGGGTAAGTAGGTTAGGGTAGAGCAGGTAAGGTAGGGTAGGGTAAACAGGTTAGGGTAGAGCAGGTAAGGTAGAGTAGGGTAAGTAGGTTAGGGTAGAGCAGGTAAGGTAGAGTAGGGTAAGTAGGTTAGGGTAGGTAGGGTACGGTAGGCAGTTGACGGGTGCGAAGCCGCGGGCACAGCTAGTATAACGAATATAAATTAAAATGATAGATTAAGTCTATGAATCTTTACCTCTTCGGTAAGGTTTCGGTATTTGTCCAGTTTCAGCATGGTTCTGCAAATTAGCAACGATGTCTTCTAGCATTTGGCTACGAGTCCTTTCTTGCATTCTTGCGAATTTAGGTGCGGAGTACGAGGCTCTTTCTCCATTCACTATCTTGGTCAGCAACCATTCCCTGAAAAACAATGGTGCATGCGACCTGAGAAACGTGAAAAGTTTTGTATACTATAGTAAAACATAACTTCAAAATTACAGTTGCGATAGGTTGTAGCAGTAAAATAAAGGTTTTAAAGCAGAGGTTAAGGTTGGTCAAAACAAATATTTTATTGATATATAAGTAGATTATACAAAGATATTTAAAGAGTTTAACTTCAACTTGGCTAAGTCTGAAATTGGGAGGCTCAATTAAGGCGTATATCCCCAACATAATATCAATATTTATTTATTTATTATATACTTTATTGTACACCACTTAAATAGTAACAGGACAATATTTTTAAAGATAAGTGTACAATGGGCGGTCTTAACGCACAGGGCAATCTCTTACAGACAACCTTTGGATGGACTGAACGAGAGGAGATAGACATAGGGCTGTCAGTGTACAAAAACTATCTTAATAATATTACTTAGATATTACATAAAATACATACATACCAATAAAATAATATAATAATAAGAACCTCCAATACCAATATTGAACCTCCTTTTGGACCGTTTTGTTTGCAAAACATTCTTATATTTACCTACATATGCTATTTCAATTCAAATCAAAGCCAGCCAGCAAAATTTTCTGTGTACAAATATTTTTAAACATTTATGTCCTTTTGGAGGAGTATCTAAAAGTAGCGAAAAAATATCGTGTTGTTAATAATTTGTTTAAAGCAAACCTATTTGTTATACGAACAAACTATGTTTGACAAATAATGTACTTGAAACAATAATAAATATATATTTTTTTCAAACCTTTTAACCTAGCCGTTACTAAGGATGCTTTAGAAAATTGCTGTTCTAAAAGAGACTAACCTCTGAGTTTGTTTCGGCGTTTCTTCTCAGAGGAGTGAGATAGGAAACGCCGATCTCATCTAGTTATAAATAAAATCGGCCAAGTGCGAGTTGGACTCGCGCACGAAGGGTTCCGTACCATTATCGCAAAAAAACGGCACAACAATCACATTTATTGTATGGGAGTCCCACTTAAATATTTATTTTATTCTGTTTTTAGTATTTGTTGTTATAGCGGCAACAGAAATACATCACCTGTGAAAATTTCAACTGTCTAGCTATCACGGTTCATGAGATACAGCCTGGTGACAGACAGACAGACGGACCGCGGAGTCTCAGTAATAGGGTTCCGTTTTTACCCTTTGGGTACGGAACCCTAAAAATATGATCGACATGTAAAAGTGTTTGTACAGATTAACTTACAGAAACAAAATCATTTATCATTAACTGAAACAGCTCCACCTATCGTAATGTCGCAGGACTTTATAACACAAATATCAGTTATACTCAATCCTCATAAATTCTCATCAAAAACTTTTGTCTACATCTCCCATATCTGTTCACTGCGGTCAATTATAACTTTATTTAACCAAAGCAAGTTCTCAGTAAAACTAATTGCAATAGTTTGCGCCAGTTCTAACAGAAGGATTTAGATTTCAGTTCTAATGTCGGAACAAACTCAATGTTTGCAAGGTAGATAATATTAACCGACTCAATGGTTTAACTATTTGGATGTAAGGCCGGTGAATTTGAGGGCTTTAATTAAATTGGCATCGCGTGCAATGTTTGCATCTCGAGTTTGTTTCGTTTGCTAAACTGCGATTCATTCAAGCCCTTATATTTGACTAGATGGCGCCCGCGTGGTATTAGTACTTCTCCCAATATCTTTATAAATTACTAGCTGTTCCCCGCGGCTTCGCTCCCGTGGACCACCCCACAGGACCCGTTTCCGGGATAAAAAAATAGCCTATGTCACTCAGGAATAATGTAGCTTTCTATTGGTGAAAGAATTTTTCAAATCGGTCCAGTAGTTTTGAAGCCTATTCGGTACAAACAAACAAACAAACAAAAAAATCTTTCCTCTTTATAATATTATTAGTATAGATAGCCTATGTGTTTTTCTGATGTATAAGCTATATTTCTGTAAAGTCTCATCAAAATGCGTTCAGTAGTTTTTGCGGTAACAAACATCCATCAATCCATGCTCACAAACTTTCACGTTTATAATAAATAGTAGTAGGATTTGATAGATTAAACACCTTCTTTAGAAACTTTGAATTTTCAAACGTGTCATTTGCTTTCCACTTCCCAAATGCAGGGTGACAAAAACAACTTAATGCCTGGCTCATGGTACTCATCATAACGAGCATCTTTTACTTTGAGACCAACTCTGAAATCGCGGCAAAAATCAACTGAGCTGTACCTACATTTTGTCGAGCTATGCAAACATAAGTGTATTTATTATATACAGCCGGGCTGCTGTAATTTTTTTTGTTTCTATTACATCCTGTGTGTTCGGATTATCTTTTAGTATCTTCCTACACTTATCCACTTATAGTTTACCTAAGCGTGATGTCTATATGTCTTACCTGAACATTGGGCCCTTGTCAAAGACGCTCTGCTCCCACAAGTAAGGCTTGTAAGCCCCCACTTCATCTCGAGTGACCACTGACACCTCGTATCGCGTTGGGCGACGTTTGATCTTAGCAGATACTCGGACTGTGAATGATTTAATTAGAAAGGTTACTGAAGAGTGCACCATTCCATTAAGACCTTAATGAATTAGCAATCTTATATGACCAATAATTTTTTGTTTTGTTAGACCATGCCGTCCGACGGCTATGCAAAGGTTCGTTTGTCCAAAACTTCGTTTGTCACCGCTCTGGCAGCATTTCAAAATTTTTAACGTTGTTTGTAAACTTGTTTTTCTCTTTTCAGTTAATAATTTTTTAGCAGCCGTGTATTTTGTTTTTGTAATAATTTGTTTTATTAACATAATTTTATTAATATTGTCCCAAAGCTGGGCAAAGGTCTCCCCATAGCCTTCCAACGTTATTTGAATTTTGCCTTCTCCGGTCAATTCGTCAAAAACAAGTTTAAATCGTTATAAAAACCAAAGTGCAATATATTCAACTTACCTAGAATGAAGGTATGCAAGAAATGGCTCTTGATACAAGCCGGCGAGAATGCAGTGTTATCGGCTTCGAGGAAAACGACGCAAACAATATCGTTGCCTATGTGACGTTTCCTTTGTAGTTTCTGAGGGTCATGTCTCTCGTATGGCAGCAGGGTTGACACGTGGAACATGATTTCTATTCCTCTCCAGTTTGTGTATACGGAGTACAAGCCGGTTAGATCGTGCACTGTGTCTAATCCACCCTTGTATTTGTCGAAACCTGTAAAGCCAAAGGATTTTATTACAGACACTTGCATCTTGTTTCATTATTATTATTCTGGGTCGGGTTAATAAGGTTTTATTGCCACTTGCTTCTCAGAAGACAAACCATAGCTGCGAGTTTACTGCAATTTTATTGTTGTTTTATTAAGGACCAAATTGTTGTTTTCGTTCAAACGACTTCTTGTTAGAAATTTGGCTTTTTGGCTAAATAGATAAAGGTGCTCTTTTAATAACGGTTTTGCAATTAAATCTTGGTCGGCCCTTGAAGTTACCCTATGTATATGTTACAGTTAAACGCAGTTTTTAGATAGAACGCGTTTTCCCTAGTTAGAACTAGTTTAGCTAGAAGCTAGTTTTTACTAAGTGCCTTTGTTAAAACTAGAAATACCTAGTCAAAATTATAATTTCCACTGATATATTTGATTTTCAGATAAAATTAGTTGTCACTCCGAGCTTTAGTTAAAACTAGCACTAGTTATGGTCATTGAATTAGTCCAAGCAAGAGCGAGCGAAGCGAGCTCGGGAGCTTAGGGCACCCCGACATGGATAGGTTCGAACTCAGCTCCCGTCATCTCCTTCATGTTAGGTTACTTATGCCGGGGCTCCGTCGACGTTGTTGCTTAAGGTTGCACTAGTCCAAAATTCTTCCATACAAACGTAGTTTGGGTTTGACTCCACTGTTTGACGATGTACGTTCAAAATAAAAAATTATATCAATTTGTCTCATCATTATCTAGTCCTGTATGGAAGCAAAAAGTACAAATAAAAATTAGCTTGAAAGTTATGAGCTTCGAAAGTTCCATATTTCAACACCAATTTTAACGCATCTTTGGGCGCAAATAAGTACCATAAGAAGAAAGAAAATTGAAAAACGGCCTCCATACAGGGATAGATTAGTTGTTCAACAATGCAAATAATTTTATTTTGAACAGATACATTCAGTGGTTTTTTCATGATATCCAGACTCCCAAAGGTCTGTTTATAAAATTTCGCGCGCTCGTTTTCGTTCTAAATCATCATCCATCTCGCTACAAATTTCCTCCCCGCTCAGTGGGGCGGAGGGGTGCGCGTGCGGCGCGTTTACACCTACACACACACACGCTCACTAGTTTAGCTACCGCCCGGCGCCCGCGCCCCGCTGCCCCAGAGGGGCCTCAATCGTCTACTGCATAATATATACGTCACCGTAATTACGCGCGTGCGGTGTATGTTATTGATATTGTGATATCGACGATAACGTATTCGTATAATATTTTATAACATTGACCCCTGGCTTGAACTTTAGATTCCGATATTCCTTTATGTGTTGTGTTGATTATTTTGAATTGGTCCGAAATTTTACTGACCCTGGCGTTCGTGGGATTTCATACTGATTTACATGGCGTTTGAATTTGAACTTGTTGCGTAGGTGAAGTGATCTTCAGCAGTTCAAGTAACAATGGGTAAGTTGAATCTTTTATCGAATTTAGTTTGTACAATTCATGAGGGCGCTTGACTTGACTTTTATACCTAAATAAACACAGACTTGTAATTCTAATATTTCACGCGCATTTATAAAATTTTAAAATTACAAACTGCCTATCTTTATCTATAATTAGAAAATCTTTTTTAAAAATACTACCGACTTCCAAATAAAAACACTACAAAGTGAAAAATAACTAATTTCGGAAGTCGGTGTTCTTGTTTTTGTTTCTTCGTTATTTTTTTTTTTTTAGTTGTGGTACATAAAGATCAAGTTCAATAATACCTATAATCTCAGATTAGAGAAAATCTGAGCCTAAAATGCCCAAATTTATGCCTGAATAGATTACCTGAATACCTAACATAAAACTAACATAACCGGTGCAATGAGAGTGTATCTTTCAGGGTGAACTGTACAAATCTGCGTACCCCTTTAGAGCGTACCGGCTTGACGTTATGTTATCAAAAGGCCTAACCAATAAACAGTTTTGCGATCGCAGCAATCCCGAGAGATTTGCCGTTGTTTATTGAAGAGTTCTGTTGTATATATTAGGATATTAGATTCCAATTAGATTAGGTATTTTAAGATTTTCGATAGTCGTGCCTACTTATATCGAAAGTTCATTATTATGTAGGTACCTATCTGTTATATCGATATCGGCTCGGCTTCAGCGGCGGACAAACACAAAAGGAAGCTATTTTTTAACCGACTTCAAAAAGGAGGAGGTTCTCAATTTGACTGTATTTTTTTTGTTACTTACCTACCTCAATACTTTTTTAATGTGAACCGATTTTGATGATTCTTTTTAGGGTTCCGTACCCGAAGGGTAAAAACGGGACCCTATTACTGAGACTTCGCGGTCCATCTGTCTGTCTGTCTGTCTGTCACCAGGCTGTATCTCATGAACCGTGATAGCTAAACCGGTGAAATTTTCACAAATGATGTATTTCTTTATAACAACAAATATTAAAAACAGAATAAAATTAATATATAAGTGGGGCTCCCATACAACAAACGACGACGATGTTTTTTGCGATAATGGTACGGAACCCTTCATGCGCGAGTCCGACTCGCACTTGGCCGGTTTTTTATTTATATACCTACTATGCGCGCCGACACTCACAAGCTCGGCTCAGCCACCCGAAGCTATTATATTGTATTGTGATAACAAAGTGAATATTTCAAACTGCTATTGTAAACAAACAATCAATAAAGAATTTACAAAATAACATTATTTTTTATTTGATGAACCTAATTACCTAGAAAACAAGTCTCACATCAAAGTGGCGCTGTCGAAAAAGCAGTTATCCTGACTCTGGCTGGTATGAAATACCTACTTACGGGGAGGCGCCTGTAGGTTATAGCTTACTAGCTAAGGTAAGTAAATACCTATTTAACACACATTGTAATATTTGCAAAACCTGCAATAAAATACAAAAACATAAAGACATGACCTACACCCGTGCGCATAGAGCCTAGCTTTCCGCACGCGCTGGTACGATACCTACAGTCAGCGAAGCCCTGGCGCCCGCTCTGCCAACGTAAAATCTACCGACTTGACGCTCGAACACTTTTCATTCTTATAACTAAGGGCATAAGGTTCAATAAGCGCGCAAGCGGCTCGCGCTGCTCTGCCGTCGCCGCCGCCAAAAATAATTAAAAAGTCAAATCTAACATTACTTGTCGATAATAACAATAACTATGTAAATTCACATTTTCGCAAAACATCTTATTGTCAAGTTGGCAAAGTCGCGGGTAAGTAAAGCAACAAGTAGATTGAGTGCCTTCTAATTACGTTACACACAGTAATAATCCAAAGTTCTACCGGCACGCCGGTGCGGTGGCGCGTATGCAATTCATTGACAACATAAACATAAAAAATAGGTGTTAGCTTTGACACCGCAACCACACACAAGTATATTATAGTAATCTTTGCACACACACCGCCGCGCTGTCGGCGCTCTGCAATGAAATTGCGCATGTGTGCGTCACACAGCGTTATGAGTGTGTATACGAACACGATCTAGCTTCTTACTGCTCATCACAGCGTCTATCTCTTTCCTGCGTGATGTCGGATGAGATAGCAAATATTTTAACTCCGCCGCCAAATAGTTCGTGCCGTTGACTAGTGTAGGTAACCTTAAATAGTAATCGTACTTACTAACCTATTCTATAATAAAACCAATGTCAACATTAAAATATAACATTATAATAACTTTTATCACATTGTCTACTCATATTGGGCATTTAACTGATATACAATTTTGAGCATTAGTTAATTATAGTTTTAACAAAAGCACTTAGTAAAAACTAACTAGGGAAAACGCGTACTATCTAAAAACTGGTTTTAACTATAACATATATATGGTAAGGGTAGACACAATAAATCCTCACCTTTAAGTCTGACTTTCTCTCCTAAAACTTGTAAGAATTCTTCAAACATCGGTGAGTTTTCGTTATTGTCCAGAATTTCTTCTTCTGTGTACTGGTTCTCTTTCACGTATATCACTCCAACCTTCAGCTCCGATTTTATAAATACCTGAAAACATTAAATTATTTATTGTAAGTTAATTTTCCACATGGTTTTTCATTTTAGATATCTCAAATATTGTTGTATACAAGTCACTCGGCGTAGATCAGGCTTCTAATTCGGAAAGATACCAGTACAAAAATATCAAAGGAAATTGTGTCCTTTATCGCTTTTCAGGTACGACTCAAAGTTAAAGTACCTAATAAAATATCAAAACCATTGTGAAGTAAAATATACATATCTATACTAATATTATAAAGAGGAAAGATTTTTTTGTTTGTTTCTTTGTACCGAATAGGCTCCGAAACTACTGGACCGATTTAAAAAATTCTTTCACCAATAGAAAGCTACATTATTCCTGAGTGACATAGGCTATTTGTTTTATCCCGAAAATGGGTCCTGTTGGGAGGCCCACGAGAGCGAAGCCGCGGGGAACAGCTAGTATTATATATATCGGTACAGTACTACTATTTCCATAATGTCCCTCGACAAACTTCGTGTTTCGTCAGGCGTCGGCTTTCTATTAGTTGCTCTTTGCACTTGGTGCAGACTGGACGCTCTCAATTAACTTGGAAGTATATAGAGTTGTTAATACTCTTTTAACTTAATGTAATACATTTTAAAATTGAAGGAAAGCTGAAAATATTTTTACAGCTCTATATAGATCAGACGAAAATCAACACAAAACAACTCATCAAAGAACTTAGTTCTATATTGAAATTATTATACACGATACATTTAATAATTAACGGACATGGAAATTAGCATTCGTTTATATTCGGAAATGCGATGATGGCCGAGGGACATTAAAAAAAATGTTGTACTGTAAATGGTTAGGATACATTCTTCAAAACTTTGTAGCCAACAAATACCTACAAAGTGTCTAGCTTTGCAATAAAAACTGTCATAATACTTAGACCCCTTGCTTAACACCTTTCAATGTTAGCAGAGCTGTTTCATAACAGAAAAAATAATTACCGAAGCAAAATAAAAATAAAAACTGCTCTCGAAAAAATCACGCTAGGAGCGTCATTTTCCCAGAAGCAGTGTTTTTATTAGCGAGTTAAATAAGGAATAGACTAGCAATTTATTCTTGCATGGCGTCTTTGATCAGAATGTCGCTACTCTTCAATCGACAAGGGCCTCAGGGACCACTCTAATTATCTTGGTTATCTCAGCCTTCATGCAATGATCCCCGAAGTCCCGCTATACCTTATATAAACAATGTCTACTTCACTGATGAACTAGCTTCGTAATAAAACGCTAGTAAGCTCTTAGCTTAGCCCGAAGCTTGCAAGAAATTGTTTTAAAAGCTTCAGATATTCAACGCCTTATTGGAAAAAGTTCCAAGAATAATGGAGCAGAAGCCGTCAACAATCAGATGTAGCAAGGCATTTCAAATAAAATATTTACTCTGAAGCGAAGAAAGAACTTTCCTTGCTCATAAAATAATACTAAAAGCGCTTAGATGTTTATCTCTTCACAATTACGAAGTGATCGGAGTACCAATTTCGATGAAAGATATTAAGAGGAACCGTAATCCGGATTATTATGACTACTTTTTCGGTATCGAATCTAGTTTCTCTAGGGACACTTCTAATCTATTTCGATGCGATCGAGGGGACGGAAGATTCGAGTAGATTACCGGTATTATTTTTGTTGTGTATTTTTTGAAGAGCAGACTTGTTTATATTTCCGTTCCCGAGATTTCATATAAATTGACAAATCCCGCGGATTTCTTCAAGGTAAACATGTAGTAATCCACCGTACTGATACCAACAATATTTGCCTCACTGATAAGTACTCAATATCATAAATATAATAAAATCAGAAACATGCCGTAGAATGTATTAGTGATAGATAATATTTATGCGAATACCGAAAAGAAGGGAACATTACAACTAAAAGCTTTTTGGTACTAATATGATTTCAAAGTTTACCGGCAAGAGAAAGATGTACCAAGGCAGCATATTGTTTAGCATATACTTTGGCAAAGAGTTGAAGTGAATAAGTGGGTTCGACACAATCGTTTCAGAACTTAGAGCACCCCTCTTAAGTTGAACAATCAAGATCAAGATTGTCAGTAAATGCTTTAGCCGTTAGGCTGTATTTGGCTCCTTATTTACAAAAAAAAACTAATTATAAATTATGAAATTCTGATGATTTTACTTCAACATTTCTCATTGAATAGGTACTAGTAGCTTATTTAATTTAGTTTCTATTTCTGGAATGTGGAACTGTAATCAAGCTTTAAAATTTCATCGCCTAATTGTGTTCTTCAATATTTCAATAATGCTTCAAAGAGGGACTGTTGTTTGTGTCTATTGAATTGTTTAGTAGTTGCCTACCTACCAGTAGTAGTTCGGAAAGCCTAATTAATATTTGAGTGGGTTTAATACGTATCTATTCCAATTGAATGACAGCAGGTCAAACGCAGGTTGTGGGCGACACGAAACACCACTCAATTTTACACAAAATGGAGAATTAATATTATTGTTTATTTAGACGGAGATCCTTGACTATTTCAGAAATGTTTTGGTGAACATTGTAATTATTCAAGAGGCATCGAGATGTCTTCTTTTAAAATAAACTTCGAATTTATTGCATGTTGTGGTGTTGACGCACTAACGATAATAATTTGCATTTTTAGACTATATTCCCTGAAGAAAAATGTAGTTGAAATGTAAATTTATTTTGTTACACCTCATATATTTGTTCCATAAAACTTATCGACGTCATATCCTTGGTAACAACGGCTTCACTGCGAGCATACATCAGTCTCTAACGCCGATATTTCACCTCACAGTAACAAAACACAGACTAGACGAACATTCCGTTTGATGAGAACACATTTTACTGCCGTTCTACTACCTAATAAAGGAGACATAAAGTACTGTACGTACCTAGTCGCAATTCTCGGGCACATACATATATTCGCTGCGGGTCACAAACCTACGAATACTTTATGTTTACTTTACTAGCACTTTTTGTATCAGTGAAATGTTTATGTTAAAATAGTTGAGCAGAAATTGCATATAAAATGGAGATGAAAAGTGGAAGGAAACGGCCTGACGTCATAAAAATGATGTCACTGCCTATGCTTGTTACGATACACATGGAGAATATCAAATAGTAGGTATAAGAACGCTCGGTGGTGGTAATTATGAAGTACTTGGCTGAGTGCCAAAAGAGATTATGATAAAAGTGACACATCTCCAAGAGAAAAAAAATTACAAAAACCAATGAGAGCTTTATCGAATATTTTAAATCTGCCTAAACGGAAAAGTCGAGGGACAAAGACGATAATATGGATATGAATTTTAAAAAGAAAGTTAGAGATGTCAACAAAAGCGATTTGAATATTCGTTAAAAGTTTCTTGAAAATATAGATTCTCTGAATGTAATTATAATGTCACCGAATTACTGCAAACAATGTAACATACGACTCTTTCTTCTCAAGAAGACACGGGTTTATTATACACATATATATACGAGTATGCATACTCAGGTTTATTTTTTATACAGGTAATTGTAAAGGTTAGGGGTGGGTTGATGTGTTCCACGATTGTAGGGACAATTGTAAAAGAAACACTTTTTATGACATCGTTAACGTTTTAACGGAGAAAAAGCAGAGATAAGGTACGGTAAGGGAGAAACTGAGGGTAGCTTAATGTTTCCGTGCGAAGCTTTTGAAAATTGATCCTAAATGGTGTCATGTTGCTTAAATTTTCATTTACCTGCTTCTGAATATCGGAGAATAGTAATGAGAAAATGGTTTGGAAGTTAATTTGTTTGGTTAGTATAGCGAAATAAGCTCTATTTTAGAGTAGAAAAGATAAATCGGCCGTCATCCACATTAGCTCTGGATCCAGAGACCATGAGTTCATGACGAAGTTGGAAAGCGGCTTTAGCCCAATCAGTGGAATAATACAGCCTTAAATAATTATAGTAGAATAACAGTAGAATTACACCAAAACCTGTATACGTACGCATGGAGTATTAAGTAAAACAAGGCGAGATTAAAATCCTTCGTCAACCACATCATTGCTTACGAATCAATAAAAAAGGCGGATGGAAACAAGGAACTTTCATAGGCAGACTTTTATATTTTAAAAGCTAAACATATCTACATTGTAACCAAATCGCCAAACAACAACATCAGTTCCCGTCAGTTAAACCCATTTAAGAAACCTTCACTTCCAGTCTTTCAATATTCAGGCAAATATTAAAGAAATATACAAAGCTTAAAGTCCGAAGATCATAAATCATTCAGGTGGAAGCGGCCGTCAACATGGATCTAAAACAATCTCTTCTAGAAAAATAGCAAACAGTTTCGTAACGTTTGCCGGACTTCTTGTCAAGCCATCCACGTCAAGCTGCGTTACTTTACTCCATGTTTTCGGTCAGATTACATTATAGCCAAGGAAAAAGTTACAGACGTTTTTCTTATTTACAGGTTTCAATCAAGAAGAGTGTGTAGAAGTGATTGAAACACTGTTATTAATAGTTTTCGGTCCGTTTCTTTGTTTGAAATAGATCGGTGGCTATCTGTAATGGAATTTGTTATTCGTGTAGGTTGCCCTTGAAATGCTAAAACATGGTAGACTTTTGTCCTTCATTACATATGAGTTGGTTGTATTATTAATGAGATAATGATACAGTATTACATTTTTCAGAATTATAGTCGTATAGCCACATGTCGTTCACGTCCATATTGTTCAATTCAAGCCAAAAGAAATTGTTTATCATTGATCTGTAGCGCTCGCTCGATCTATACAGCAAAGTCATAAAAAATTGGACCTCTCGGATTCGTGCCACCATACGAAGCCGCGGCGGACATTTGAACGATGTCATATTCCATCCATAATTGGCATAAATGGACCTTTTAAATAAAAAATAAATTTCGTTAATATCTCACACACATCTTGTTTTATTCAATTTTAACATCGACCCGTCCTTGTTGAAAGACCCTTTATATACAACAATCATTTTGACTTGAGTGTCGTAACTCACTTTGTGTACTGTACACAGGCATGAACATTTTATCATTTGCAAAATGTCGTCCTTTTGAGGTTACTTACTTTTTATTTGTTCTGCTTTTTGTAGCACAGAAATGGTTGTGAGCTTTCAACGTTAGATTAGGTATTCAATTCAATAAAATTCTAAATAGCTAATGTTACGGTAAACAAATTAGTGGTTCCTTTGACAAAATCAAAAGGTTCTCTGCATTTTATTGTATTTACTGTTCCTGTTGGAAAACAAAAAAATCTTAATAGCCAATGTTACGGTAAACATATTAGTGGTTCGTTTGACAAAATCAAAAGGTTCTCTGCATTTTATTATATTTACTGTTCCTGTTGGAAAACAAAAAATTCTTAATAGCCAATGTTACGGTAAACATATTAGTGGTTCGTTTGACAAAATCAAAAGGTTCTCTGCATTTTATTGTATTTACTGTTCCTGTTGGAAAACAAAAAAGTCTTAATAGCCAATGTTACGGTAAACATATTAGTGGTTCGTTTGACAAAATCAAAAGGTTCTCTGCATTTTATTGTATTTACTGTTCTTGTTGGAAAACAAAAAAATCTTAATAGCCAATGTTACGGTAAACATATTAGTGGTTCGTTTGACAAAATCAAAAGGTTCTCTGCATTTTATTGTATTTACTGTTCCTGTTGGAAAACAAAAAAATCTTAATAGCCAATGTTACGGTAAACATATTAGTGGTTCGTTTGACAAAATCAAAAGGTTCTCTGCGTTTTATTATATTTACTGTTCCTGTTGGAAAACAAAAAAATCTTAATAGCCAATGTTACGGTAAACATATTAGTGGTTCGTTTGACAAAATCAAAAGGTTCTCTGCATTTTATTGTATTGACTGTTCCTGTTGGAAAACAAAAGATCCTAGGCTGTGCATAGTTGGTAAATCACTAAGCATTAGCCCCCACATTAACTCCTTCATTGCCTAAAACGTGGATTCAACCGGTTAATAAAGGCCTAATAAGTAAAATTACAACGTGTAAAATCTTCGGCATGCCTATATATTATTGCCTATAAATTGAGTAGGTAACTGAAATTAAGAACGCGTCAAAATCCTACTTAAATGTTACAGTTTCAAAGGTTTTCTGACTAGTAGGTAGAGTTTACAAAAACTCAACTCCAATAACTATGTATTCAATATGCTTATATATAGGTATGTTAAATATATGATATAGTATGTAATTATGATGAGCTAAAATATGAATAGTAATGTTATGTATTAAATATATATTAGCAGCGTTTGGGGTTAAATTCATAGAGCATATATTAAATTAGCGTATTTTCAGTACGATAGACATTGTACGTAGTTTCTGAATTTTGATAGTAGAGTGAGAATTTTTATAACATTTACATAACTCAAGGGATACTTAGCGTAGATATTGCCCTAAAATTAATAATAAGTTGCAAAATAACTTTGCAATTTTAAACAAACTAGTTAATTTGACTAATTATGGAAAGTCTAAGTTTATTATTTATTAGAATATTGACATTTAGTACCTAGATGATACGGTTTTAGCTGGTAATAACATATTCTAGCTTTCCGATATGGCCAGGTTTTTGGGTAGTGTGTTTCGGACTAAATCAAAACCTGAAATTGGCAGGGATTTAGCCCCACATAAAATCCTTACTTACTGTTATATTCAGAAAGCCGACATATACAGTAAATTCAAAACGCAAAGGACGGACAGGAACGATCCGATCTCAACAAAGTTCCGACTTACGAGTATAAACGAACGTAACGTACCTAATGAAAATTGGCAGTTCACTGGATCGAACAAACTTGCCTAACAACATCTACACTCAAAACTGAATCTTATGCTTCAGATTTTTACGTACATTTCCCTTTTACCTGTGTGGAAGGCTCACAGCTCACTGTAAAGATACTGACGGTTGAAAAATACGTTTATTTGAAGGTGGACGTTTATTGTATCGCTTTATAACGGTAGTGGTTGTTTGGGTTTTGTTTTCGCTTTTCATCATTTTGTTATTTAAAGATAAAAGAAAATTATAGTGATTTATTAGAATGTTATTGTTTGGCTTTCGCGATAGATAAGTAATTAATAGATGCTATAGTATAAAATTGCACCGAGTGGTTATAGATTTTATTCACAATAGAAAAGTGTAGGTAAGTCGCGAAGATCTGTGCCAAATTCTGAAAGATATTGAATAGAAGGTGATTATAGGGATTAGCGCACTATACCGTCTAACAGGGTGAATAGGAACACAGGGCTGAATAGAAACAAAACTTTAAAGGGAATTTTAACTGTGATACCACTTTATTGGTTTCAAACAAAGAATCGTTTTTTTAAATAATTATGTAATATATTGGAGTAGCCACTAAAACGCTAGAAACAATTTTTAAATAACGTGAAAATTCCCTTCAAAGTTTTGTTTCTATTCACCCCTGCGTTCCATTCACCCCGTTTGACTGTACCTTCTTTATTTATCTGATTTATTTTGGTGTTTTACCATAGGGTCTACCTTGCCTAATTAATTATCCATGTTTATACTTTCTCTTCAATATGCTCAAAGTACACTCGATTTAAAACGTTTAAAACTTAATCATAAATACACACAAGTGTCTTTGTATTTACTTTACAAGGTAAGGGAAACGTCTGAAGTTAATTTAAATGGCTGGTTGCCTCGCTCAACTTCAGAGTAATTAGCTTCGTTCCACACACTAATTCGCGTTTTCAATCCAAAGTTACAACATTGCCCGCGTAATATTTTAATGTGTCCCATCCCTCGTATTACCTTCCTCAAGCTATAATGCCCTATCTGATAAAATTATATTTTGAGTTATTGACGATAAATAAAAATCCGTAAAATAATAGGGTTTTGTGTATGTGAGTTTATATGTTTGTAAACGCACCCACGATACAGGAAGAAATTCCTAGAGTGGGGCAACGTTTTAAAAAAAGAAAGAAAAAAAAAAAAAAAAAAAAATCGATGGTGTTTATCAACTACAAATTGTATGCGAGAGTTTTCGGTGTCAAAAATTGATGTAAATTGATATAAACTAACAATGTGCTTATTTGAAAAAGGATATTATTTAATGAACGAAAATAAATTCAAATTAAAGGTGTAAAAATACCTACTGAATATGGCTTACTGAAATACTAAGTGAGCGACAAACAGTGGGCGAATACAAATGTTTAAAACTGCGACATGAAAATAAAAGTTTTTCGACAGAGCCCCAATGCGCGAGGCTCCCTGTTCTGTCTGTAGGGTCTAAAGTAAACTAACATAAATGAGATGACGGGAGCTTTGCTCGTTCACTGCAGCTCCCGTCATCCCCTTCAAATACAATTAAAGTATGTAACAATATTACTACCGCAGCTCACAAAAACCTCCTAAAAGGAGGATAAATAGTTACTTACTCAAACCGTATAAATAGTTACTAGTATAATAGTCGCCCATTCAGTATATCTTTCGCCCGTTTATTAATAAAAATTGAAAAATTGACACATTGTTAGTTTATATCAATTACATAATATCATCAAAATGCAATTTTGGGCACTAAACAATTTTATCCGAAATCTATTGATAATTTAAAAATAGATACTGTTTAGACGTATCAATAGAGATATTTTTGCTGATTACAATGGGATCAAAAAACGAAAAAACTATCAATTGTCACATAGTGGCACTTTTGCTTAAGGACGGCACCGTACAGGATTCCATGTGCGCATGAAGTTTGCGAGGGAGAAGTAGTGAGTAGTCTAACTTGTCATTACTCCATTACTGTGATTAGCTCGAGGTATGGAGAGGCACTTCTCCCTTGGGTGTAAGGAGAGCGTCGATATGCGTCCCCCTACGAGTACGAGTTCGTTCTCTTCGTCCTCACGACTAACAGCCCTCATCAATGTTTCACGGCAGTAAGCGGCAGCATCGTTTATTCGTAATTGGGAACTGAAAAAACAATCGCAGCGAGGGAAAGGTTTTACTGCTAATTTACTTGCGATCCTGAGTTTGCTTCGGGCCGAATGCTAAATGAGATAAGACGGGTTCAGGTCGTGATTTTCTCGTGTTTGTTTTGTCGGCTGTGTGTGCATACCCTTACCTTTAAGTTCGCAAATAGATACGGACTTGGACGGACTCCACCACGCCACGTGTACGGTTGGTTACATAATATGCCTAAGTAATGTGTACCACCTACTGTGTAGTATGTACTATGCTTAAATGTGCGGAACTTTTCTATCGACACGTGATTAAAGTTTATCTATTTAATCTATACTTATAATATTATAGAGCTGAAGAGTTTGTTTGTTTGAATGCGCTAATCTCAGGAACTACTGGTTGGAATTGAAATATTCTTGTTGTGTTGGATAATCCATTTATCGAGGAAGGTTATAGGCAATATAAAATCACGCTACGACCAATAGGAGCGGAGCATAAATGGAAAATATTGCAAATACGGAAAAAAATAGTCCTTTTTGAGAGCTTCCGTGGCGTGCGCTGCCTAAGTGGTTAAAGTTACGCAAATTTCATGTATGTAGGGTAGGTAGGGTGGGGTAGGTAGGTAGCCAGTTGACGTGAGCGAAGCCGCGTGGGAAAGCTAGTTTAAGATATATCTACCTAGATATAGTAAAAAATATTTGAATTAAATTCAATAAAGCCATAAGCAGCTGTTTTATGTGGCAAATAACGGTAAAGGACAAAACCCCATGTTGTGGTTATGATGATTGAACTTTCATTAAACGAAGCTTTTGCATGACAAACCGATTTCGGGGCTTACAAAAGTGTTTTCAAAATTGAATTACAGTCATTTTGTGGATAGAATTTTGCTCCGTTATTTTTTATGTAAATGTTCATCGACTGTGGTAACATTGGTTGTCTGTTCTAATGCTTTCTTCCAAGTTTCAACAAAAACAAATTTAACAATAATTCCTATACATTATGTATACCCGCTTATCGTTTGTTCTACTTTCTTCTTATAACATAGGTAATGTTTCTTTTTTTAGATATTACTATATTGGTAAATAAAATTATTCGTTAAACATCTTCTTTTAAAACAAGTTTATTTTCGTATTCTTCTCAGCAAACCCTTTTATTTGATACCCATATCGTGGCAGTGCACAAAAAATAACTAGCCCGCCATCTTGGGCCGTCCGCCATAATGGATTTGGATTTTGAATGACGTCACTTAGCTAACCATGCATTGTCATCCAAACTAAACCTGTATGCAAAATTTAATCTTAATTGGTGGAGGATAACTGCTTTTAAATTCAGTTACCCGATCACACTTACATACACACATACATACACTGCAAGTTAAATAAAAGCTTGTAAAATCAGGTGGCATATATTTGATAGAGGGTGATCACTGCTACCTACCCATCTGCAATAATAGTGGCAACTCAGGTGCGTTGTCATTCAGAGACAAAGCCGAAAGCTCAAGAACCCTTTTGCACCCACAGGAACACGGCATTGATGCTTACCGGTAAAAGTATCAGGTATAATCATCCCTTTCGGTCCCAGTGACCAATCTCAACGGAGATTAGCTTAGTACGCATACGCATTAGCAGAAGATATTATAGTGCAAAAGTATTAACTCAAACACAGATGCACTCTCAGTTCCATTACTCTTATAGTCCACTGGGACGGCAAAGTGACGTGAAAGTAGCAGGTACTCTGGTTCGGCGTAATCCAGGCAGCGCCGGCTATCGCTGAAAACCAGCGCTGTGAGTTGTGACCACAGAATAGAAAAAACGCCTTCTACAGGTTGTGACCATAGATATTAGGACACAAGTCCCAGCATTATGATGAGCGATGGCCGTTTTGCACGGATGTGACAGATATTTTTCTTATTTGTATTTAAGTTTATCTTTTTGTTTTGTTTTTGATGGTACTTATGCGTTATTCTGGCGCAAATAATCAATTTTATCTTTTTTCATGTCTAATTCAAATAATTTATTCCATTGGAGGCTACCGCATATGAATTCGCCGCTAGAGGCGCTGATGTGTGGCTTGAGGTCTCCGATATGTCAAATTTCATGGCTTTTTGGCTTTTAGTGCGAGTTTATTTACATTATTGTATTGTTGTGGATAGTTGCCAAATAAGGGTGATTAAGATAGGTACAGGATTTACCAACCACTGTTTTAATATAGTTTTATGTTTCGGAAAATGTTATTCGCCTTTTTTTCGAAATAAAGTGAATGCGCAAATCTGATTTTATATTTAATCGCACTTTCACGGCATTAGAAATGATTTTAGTTCAAACTTTGCTTCCGTGCGCGTTATAACAACGTTTAACAGCTATATTAAAAAAAGATAAAACAAATATAAAAAATTACAATGTACGGCTAGGGTTTAGTATAATACAGCTTCTAACTCTACAAGCCTTAACTTCACGAACTTAACCTTAATCTAAATATGCGTTTCGCTAAGCTCACATGGACGTAAGTTGAAAAATTGATTCACTGTTCATTACTTTTCTGTTATATACAATAGTTCTTGCAGTAACGAAAGATGGCGACGGAGTTGCGCATACGAAAATCGTAAAATCTATAAGTGGCTTTTTTATTTTTAATAGGCTTGCGCTTGATCACTATCTCACCTGTTGGTAAGTGTGAGATGTGGTCGACGGTGAGACACGCTTGCCTAGAAATAACCTATTCACTCTTGACTTAAAGACTCCTAGATTGTAGCTGTCGGGAAACAGACTCCGGCAGAGAATTCTAATCCTTAGCTGTACGCATAAGGCTACCGCCTAGTTCAGATGCAGATAGGACTTTCTGCAACTGGACTAGGCGGTAGCCAGTATGTTGGATTGCAGTTTATACCCTTCTGTAAATAGTGGTCTTTTAGTAGCCTTTTATAATAAAATAATCATATTTAATGGCCATGTCATGTATAGTATGTGTCTGTGTGTGTGTGGTGTGTGTGTGTGTGTGTTTTGTATGTGTGTGTGGTGTGTGTTGTATGTGTGTGTGTTTACGTGTGGTGTGTGTATGGTATTTGAATTAATGTGAGTGATATTATGAATTATGCTCACATATATATTGGGAATGTTCTAAAGCGCTTCTGTTTCATCATAAGAGAGTCTTTATTGATAGTCCAGAATTTTTCTTTTACAGTGGATCTTATTAAGTGTGTATTCCAGTCTTCTGGCCACGTTCCCGGATGACAGCGATGTGGAGGAGTACTTCGACGCCTACGTGTACCTTCCTTTTGTATATAGCATAAGTAGTTAGTTTAAGTATAATTTTGTATAATTAACTTTTGTTTATTGTATAAGTGTGTATATATTTATAATTGCATTGACTTTATCGTATAAGGCTAGTATTATATTATCTGTGGTATAAGTAAGGACCAAGAAAAATTAAGAATCTCCTGATGATCTCTGGATGTTTTGGCAACATTTTATACGTTTAAACAGAGTGCTTGCGTCATATGTGGGATCACCATGTTGCTTGAGAAGTATGCTTAGAATAAAAAGTTGGTGAATGGTAAGAACTTTACAAAATTTATAAAGCTGCTTTGTATGATAAAGAATGGGCCGGGAAGAGATAGTTTGTAAAATAGTTCGTTGGGCTATTTCTACTTCCTTGAGGGTGCTTTTTGAAGCTCCTCCCCAAGACTAGATGAAGTAAGAAACTATAGACTGGCAAAGCGCAAAATAGACTTGCCTAAGTAATTTGGCTTCAGCCGCATGTCTGAGTTTTCTAAAGACATAAATGAGTTTCCGTACTCGGGTACGAAAATTATTTTTACTCACTTAGCTTTTTAATGTGTTCCCTGAAGCTAAGGTGGGTATCAATAATGATACCAGGTACCTGATTAAATTGAGGATATTGGACCTGAGCCATCTTTTCACAACATTAAATCCCTCCTGGGCAGCACCTCATCCCAAGTATCGGCTGAGAAAAGGAGAGCTGTGGCATCTGCGTAGGAGATCAGTTCGCCTCGGTTAGTGAGGTCGTTAATGTAAATGAGAAATAGAGTCGGTCCCAAAATACTACCCTGTGGTACCCCATAATCGATGGCATGGTCGCTGCTCGTATGTTGACCCAGTCGCACGTACTGTTTACGCCCTGCAAGATAGTTCCAAAAGAGACTCAATTGCATGCCTCTGATTCCCAGTGTGTCAAATTTATCTATCAATATTTGAACCGAGATTGTGTCAAAAGCTAAAAGTAAAGGTACCTACATAGACGGACACCAGCATAAGAAATTCTACTTAGTTCTCCATCAAAATACCTGGTCAAGTTTGAGCAGTTCCTCTGGAGTATCAGGCAGCTGGCCCAGCATCAGCGGCGGGTTGATGTTGACCTCCTTGCCCAGGGAGCGCACCACCTCTTCGCGGTTGTACCGATCCGCGAATACGCAGGATGCCGGAATCAGACCGTGGACCGTGTAGCTTATTGCCCGGACTAGGATCCTGGAGAAGAAAAGGTGTGTTAAGTAGAGACTTTCAATTTAGGAAGAGATTAGAGGATTTTTATGCGTACCGCAAGGGTTCTTAGGAGAAGAGGAAGATGGGGACCCTTGCAGAAGCCTGGCTAAAAACCTGTACAAAGTCCTCACTATGTACATGCTTTTGGCTGTCATAGGCAGTGGGACTGTATGGTCTAAACAATTGTTTTTCTTATGTACAACACTCCAATAAAGTAAGATTGAGTGGCTACCTTCTAATGTCTTATTGCTCAATTTAGATTTATGAAGGACCTACCGAAGGCTTTTCTTTTTAGGAATTTTCAGGTTCCGAGAGCAGATCTAGGCTACTTGTAACATTCTTTATTATATCGGTGCATTAAAACACATCATAATCATAATAACATTTTATTGTATATACGTGGGGACATACCCAGAACACTCTTTTTACCCGGCTGTTTATTAATGCAGTTTTACATTTGCGATTACACAAGGAATTTTTGTATTGACTACGAATTGAAACATCTCGTACAATAGATATTTTTTCAAAAAGGTTTAGTTGTTTTGACGAAGATACTAATTTCTAATATGTATAACGCCGGCAATGTAAGTATTTTTACGGATTTAAGGATTTAAAGTAAGGTGTGCAGCTATCATCTGTTTTAAGATCACACATGGCTCTTATACATCTTTTTTTCGAGCGAGCGCTACTTCCAAGTTGCTCGCAGAAATTTTTGTTCTTTTTGTGGTCATAAACTATTTTTGGATTAAACAATCATAATTTGGAGTTGGTTGTTTTAAGTTGGATCACAAGTTGTAAATTTTTTGGATCTAATTTCACGCTAAAACGGGGTTTTAATTTTGGTGATCATTTACTATTTTTGGCTATATAAAGTGATTTTTTGCCGTTATATTTTACTAGATCAGGTGGTTAGTTAAACATAAGCCGTAATTTATCTGAAGAATTGCCCCAAAATATAATTCATCGATCGCATTGTATGTACAGGGCCTTACCTACTTACTGTATCTATTATATAACAGGGAAAGTGAAAGGTTGAGGTAGTACCTACACGGGAAGGGGAAGAGAACTCTTGTTCTATTTAAACCGTAAAGTTTCTACTTCCGGCATCCTTTTGTAATTCAATGAATCCGCAGAGCCACGCTGTGGCGGCTATTTATATATGAATGGAAAACCATTATTTTTATCGGATGTTTGTTCTATACTAATTTATTTAGAGAGAAATGGTGGTCGCAGCTCGCAGTATACCTAATGAAAATGTTTTATAGTTCTATTACTGTATAATTTGATACAATTCTAGCTATTTTTGTAGGGCTCGTATTGACAGTAGTGAAGTAATCTTAATTTCATTCTAAATTGATGACAATTAGTAGCACATGTATCTTGTTGATAATAATTAACGATGAGTTTATCTTAGTATTCAGTGCCAAGATTTTTCAACCACAATACCAGTAAATTGTAACTACGAGTATATTAACAATTATGTGAACACATGAACTGTTTTATTTAAATGTTAAAACGTTTATTTCTTAAATTTTATTTATTCATTTTAAAAATAATTGTTTTGATAATTCCATTTTATTAACTCACCAGTTTCATTGTTTACAAAAACCTGCTTAAAACCTTTAAAATACACATGTCCACAAACCAGTAATATATTTAATATTTTAATGTAATTCACAACTAAGGTCCCTAAGATACAAGTTCTACCTAGTTTGGCCACCGTCCGTACAAAGTAATTGTTCTAATAGTTACAGACAAGACACTCACTCACTCATTCACTACACACTCACTCACTTTACAACAATGAAAAAATAAACTTTATTCTTATTCATATTTTTGTACCTAACCCTAACTATTATCGTGCTAACTTCATTGTTTTAGCTGGGCAACATAGATAGGACAATTATATCAGTTATTTCGCTAAATTTTAATAGCTGCCTATCCCAATGATTGACCTAATGCACAGTCAACGAGAACCTGCTACAATCACACCGCAACAGACTGGCTATCAAGCTTAAACTTCAATAATACTCTGTATTCTTATTTCACTCGGGTGGAATGTGGGGAAACCGGCATGTCCTAGAACCAAAAATTCGAAGATATTAGACATCCACTAACCCGCACTGGGCCCGCGTGGTAGATTAAGACCCATTCCCTCTCTCAGAGAGGAAGCCTGTGTCCCGACAGTGGGTACATTAAAAGGATGATGATTTATCTTTACTTAAATCAATTTAGCCGGTAGCATAATGGTGTAAGTGAATTTGGATAGGCAAAGGGTATGACATTCCTTTTAAATAATTAGGTATTGGCAAAAATGATTGGACTCTTTCGAAAAGAGCATATTCACCAATGAAAGCGTCCAAGAATTTTTCGCAATACCTTATTATTTAAAGGGAATTTGTCATACTTTCTCATGGAGTCATACCCTTTGCACCGCCGAATTCACTTACGCAATGCTGCAGCTTACACCTCTTTCACATAAATGGAACAAAAACACATACAGAACAGTAAAGTCTATACATTTTGTAACATGTTCAACAGCGACAAAGGCTAAGTGTCGATTCAGAGAAACGGGTCACCGTTGTTGAGGGTTGGCTAATATTTGCCCAATGTTGCAGTTCTGGTAAACGTAGATGCGTTTCATTATGTTGGTATTGTTTTAAAATTGGGTTTTTACGTATACTAGAAGTGTAGTTGGCAAACCTGATAGGAAGGTTAAATATGCCTGTAATTTTACTTTAATTGGTAATAGAAAGTGTCTCGTTGTACTTTCACAGGGAGATTGAATATATCCGTTGAACATTTTCTGTAAAAAGAGGTGGCGCGTAGTTATTGCATTGGGTGTCCCCTTGTTTCGCAGACAGAAATTTTATAGAATTTCGTTTCGCAAAATATTTTGGTCCTTGTATCTTTATTTTTAACCCCCGACGGAAAAAGAGGGGTGTTATAAGTTTGACGTGTGTCTGTCTGTGGCATCATAGCGCCTAAATGTATAAACCGATTTTGATTTAGTTTTTTTTGTTTGAACGGTAATTTTGTCGAGAGTGTTCTTAGCTATGTTTGAATAAAATCGGTTCAGCCGTTCAAAAGTTATGGGCGTTTCACTGTTTGAATCGGGGTGTTTACGCAATATATCGTGTCATAATTACGTGTTTCGATAGAAACAGGTATATTATATGTAGTTTAAAAAGCATGAAATAAAAATTGAAATCGGGGGTTTTTAAATTTATAATAATACTAATTATTTGTACGATAGTGAAACGAAACATTTTGTGGTTCGGTGACTTCATGACGTGTCATTCATTCCGTTCCTCTTGTAGCTTCACGGTTAAAATAGATCAAAAACCGAATCGGGACACCCCTATTTCACGTAGTCTTTTGGCTGCTACCCCTAGAGTGTATATAAAATATATAAAAAATATGTCGTGGTGTCCCAGTGGCTAAGACCTCGCCTCTCGAGCTTGAGGTCGTGGGTTCGAATCCGGACAAGTACCAATGTGTCTTTTTCAATTAATATGTACTTTCTAAGTTAATCTTGGACATTGTTGACAACGGTGAAGGAAAACATCGTGAGGAAACCTGGACTTATAGTGAGTTTAATATAAGATTGTGCTCCATTGGTGTAATTGCTGCAAGGCGTTCCAGTGCGAGGATAAACTAATAAATAAATAGATAAAAACCGGAGGCGCGAAAGAAGAGCAACGCCCGCCAGCTGTAACAAAGCATAGGCACGCGTGCGAGCCGTAGCGGCTGAGGCTGGTCGGCTACCAGCAAGCCGAAACTGCGGAGGTGAGCATGAGTGCTTATGCTTTGTTACGTAAGGGCGAAGGGGTTGTACTTCCCGCAGCGCCAGAGACGATGTAGAAGCAACTTTGAAGTGTTTTAAGGTATGAATTTAAACGTTTAGTTTAAACTGTCGAATCTAAACTCTGTTTCGAATTTAAACTGTCACTCGATGAAATGTTTTTCTTAGTAATAAGTTTAGTAAACATAAAATTATCTTTGAAACAAAAATCAATGATTTAAATTTATCCAAAGTAAGTATTCCGAGTACTCATTATTCTATGAAATGATAATACGAGAACATTTTAAAACTATTCTCTATAAAACAACGTACAACCATTGCATTGTTGCGTCATAGCTGTTTGCAGGGGTCTTCATTACAGTAGCAAGAGCGACTAATGTTGTGGTAATTAAAAACTACTAGGTATTAAAAAGGACAAGATTATTTTCAGACCCACATCACTTCAACTGTTCGATAACGATAATTACAGCAACATTTTATAGGTTATTACCACAACACATTATTTCGGTCTACCGGACAGTCTGTACAAATACATACAATGACCTCAAACTATAAAACAATTTACATACGTTTTGCAAAGCCAACAAGTATTAAGCTGGGATAATCACATTCGAACCTCAACCAGAATTTGGTTTACACTGCCATTAAAACGACTGGCAGCTTAACGTTATGCCTGAAAGGGTTGGATGGAAACGTCGACAAATTGAAGGGTCTGACCAAAGAGGTTTAGGTACTATCATCCATCGAGTTTGAAGAAGGCAGACTTGGTATACATAGTGGCTTTTATCAATTGGAAATTTTTCAGAGGGAAGGATGTTCATAAGTGCTGAAAGATCTTAGTATAATTTACTACATGACCTACTCTTTTGTTTACGCGATGTCATAACATCACAAAAAATAGATTTTGTCACATAGTCGTCCTGCACCTGTAGCCAAGTTGATAATCTACAATCGATAACGCTAGTAGAAAACGAATCAATTTATGGGAATGACACATCTGAACGTTAAGTCACGTGGTCAGACCATACAAATAGAAGGCTTTAACGATTGTAGAAATAGATTCAATATGAAACGTTTGTAACTTGGTTAGGGGGGCTGTTCATATCCATTAATATTTTCACCACCTGAAATATTGCCAACGAAATAAAAGTCAGCCTGTACCGATAGTTGCTTAAATCTCAGGTGCTGCTATAATATGTATTTATAAGACCTTCTATTGTAATAAGAGCATCTATTGTAATAAGAGCATTAATTTAACGTTATAGATTCCTGGGGTAAGTTTACTGCTTGGCATCTAAACTGGCGCATATCCAATCTTCGTGGCGCTGACGTTACAGTTCTCCTTGCTACAGCATATGACGACATGAAGGAGATACGGCGTAAATTGGAGGTGGAGAGTGGCAAGTTGGGGCTTGCAATAATTAGGCATAAAACTAAGCTTATGGCATGCGGAAAATCTATCGGGCGCCTATCTATAGCATCCAAGGCATCGAAGTTGTGGATAGTTTCATTTACCTGGCTTTTGTCTTGGTTTCGTCTATTATTAATACAACGCTGCTGCGTACCAGAATTAAAATGATGGATAGCCATGGCTAAAGATGCACGCCTCCAGAACATCTGAAAAAAATCGTAGTTATATGGAACCAGAGCCCGTCCGATTATTAATTAATTATTATCAGAGCATTAATTTTCCCCATTTTACTCTATGAAGTTGAGACGCGGGCAATCCGAGTAAGAGAAAGACAGACGGTAGACGAATACGATATGGGATGCTGGAGACGGATGCTCGGAATACAATGGACAGCCGAACGCAAAAATGTGTCTTTTAATCCTTTCCCAACTCGATGTCAAGACCAGATTGTCTACAATATGGTTACAGCGTGTTTTGACCCATTTCGGCCACATAATGTGAAGAGGAGATAGAAGCCTAGAAAAACTGGCCATTGTTGGCAGTAGCGAAGGGAAAGATAACGAGGCTGGTCAACAACACGATGGTCTAACCAAGTGAAAGAAGCTACGTCCTCAAGCAAATTTCAGCAGGTGGTGATGGCAATTTTGGACCGGAATTGATGGAGGCAGATTGTCCGGTTAAAAGGGTCCAGTGACCACGATCCTAAGTAATGAGGGGCCAATTGAAGAAAAGAAAATCTAAACTGGCAACCGTGGCAACTTTTTGATCAGCGAAAGCATCGCGACTGCAATATAATTTTATAAACGGAGAACTGTCTTATATTTCAATACACAGAAACAGCTTAAAATAATGCTCAAATGGGATAATCTGCCGAAAGTCGGTTTTCTTCAATTACAAAACTCCAATGATCAGGTAAATAAGAACTGTGCGCAAAACTTACATGCACACTCACCCCACTGCGTTATAGTAAGAACGCGAGTAGAGCAAGAGCAAACAGAAATTATCATCACCAGCTCAGTAGCACTTGTTGACTCAAGATAATGGATACGGCGAAATGAAACTAGCCATAGCTGGGGACTGTCGTTTGTTCCGGCTTTGTTTGGTTGTAATTAGGTTAACTGCCTTCCTCGACTCATTTACTTTGTTTGGGCATTTTTCGTAATTTCCTTCGCAAGGGTGTGACTTCCGGGTGGTTATTTTTCAGGGTTAGATTTGAGAGCATATTACACGTGTAAGTCAACAAGTCGTTCAGATTCTGGACGACAGTCATTACTAATTGCTTTGCGTAAAATATCTATACTCCATTTGAAATAACATTAGACGTCTTTACAACTCTTTTTACAGTCCGTTCAACCAATTTTGAGTTCTATCTCGTACACATAAGGATGACACAAAAAGCATGAACCTGTTACCAAAACCAACTGTCTACTACAGCTTCAATTTGTCGTATCACCAACGCAATAGAAGTCAAAATCGGTTGAACGGGCTGTAAAATGGGCTTATTTAAATGTCTAATGTTATAGCAAATGGAGTTTAGTCCACCACAACAAGTATAGGTAATTTTCTTTATGGTTTTTGCTAAACGTCTAGGTTTTAAATTACCTACCTCCTTGTTAAAAGCATTAAGTTATAGCTCACCAAATTAGTAGCCCATATCGATCGAAATACTCGTCACAATAAATATTGAACATATTGATTAAATAAGTCCTAATTTCATTGTAATTCGGCGGCAATACTATAAATTGAATCATTCAATCGAACGAGACGCTTGTTGTACTAAAATTAATTGCATTGCAGCTTATCGATGGCTTAGTACGAGTATTCAATGAACGAATTAATGAATGAGTGATGGAATAAAACCATTCGTAGGGGTTAATGGCTTCATAACACCGAAGGTAAAAAACCCACAATTAGCAACACTCACTAATAACCAGTGTGTAACCAAACACGCTTGAAACTTTACGGAATTGGTAGGAAAATGCCTAAGAATTTTGGCTAAAATAGTTATTACCCTGGCAGGTATTTAGGGTTATAATTATGTGTATATTTCGGCGGTCTGGCCGTAAATTTTGCTATGAAACATGGGTCTCGAATACATATAAATCTCGATGATTGATCGCTAGCTACTACGCTCGGCAGTTACAATAAGGACTGCCAAATAATTGTATCATTGTTCAAGTGGATGCTGGTACCTATGTCGTGGCTTATAACGAGACCCTTGGGAGATAGGGCGTGACCCATTCGCAGCTGGGGACTCACGGCACGCCATAACAACTATAGGGAAGCTTCTATTAATTATAAAATTAATCCCTCACTTACTATCATTTTGGGTCACATATGGAGCAATAATTACAGTGTTTTACATTTCCTCGTCATTCCGTATATTTCGATCAAATTACAATTTTAAATTATAGGTATTCAGACAAGCCCACTTTGCTAGTCAATTTCTAACAAAATTTTATATGAGTTAGCGCTATGCTCCAAATATTCTCATTAGATAATATTGGAATTTTAGGAAAATCAATGTTCTCACAGAAATTCCTCGGTCGGTTTTCAGATATTCAACAGTCAATTATTCGGTTATGGTTATTAGCATAAAGTTACATAATTGATATAATGTTATCAAGCATAATGTTAAATCTTGAATTAAATAAGTGGGTCATAAGGATGAAACAACCCACGTAGCGTGTTTATTAGGTCAAAGGAGATATAAAGCTTGTGATTAGAAAACTATGCTAAGACAAAACGTCGCAACATCTGGTAACAGAAATGAATTCAACAAACATTTGAATAATCTTAATAAAATTTCTAATTATGTAAGCTAAGTTAATCTTAGCAATGAACACGTACCTACCTTTATTTGAATTCAGTATAACCATTCTAAAAATATGAGCAGCCAACATTTTTAATTAAATGCTTCCGTTGTCTCGCCGTTTCAGTTTTCCTATGACAGCGAATAATGAAAATGCCGGAATTTACGGTGAGCAGCCGAGGAATCTCCCTGCGAGCAATTCCTATGTAAAAAGGAGAAATTTTTGCGGCGTGTCTTGATTTTATATGACGTAGTGTTCTTTGTAGGCTCAGGGCTCACCAAAATTTGTTTTGACACGAATTTGCCTACCAACACCACCTTTCTGAGAAAATCTTGCCTTGAAAACTTGATGAAATAAGCTGTCAATCCCTAATGGCAGATAAAATGAAAGCTAACTTCAAGCGCACTTATGTTCTCTCCTAAGTTTTGTTGAAACTTGTTAACCACGGTGACAATTTTATAGAATAGACAGATAGTACTATGTTCTACTGTAGAATGAAATGTAAACCGCCAGAACAATGTAAAGGTAAAACACTTCTTTAATAAAAAAGACAGAAATTGATCAACCTAACGGTGCAGTTGAAAATGTATTCGAATTTTTGCGAACAAGAATGAAAATGCGTGAAAAATTCGGAGAAAATATTACTCTATTCAACACGTACGTTCCGTCGCACCGCAAAATGAAATCAACTTAATTGACAATAAAATACGAGTTTCACTTGATTAGTAAAAGGAAATTCTGGAGTAAATGAAAATTTCGATGGGCTCTTCATTTTAACTGCTTAGAGATACAAGTTTTTTTTAGATTTTCTTTAGATTTTGCAGTTTTCTTTGTAGACTTGCATGAGTTTATGTACATGAAGAAAATTTTTTTTCAGGGTTTTGTTATAGATCAAAGACACGCTTTACGAAAAAAATAACTCAAAGAAACAAAAAAATTCAGCTGTTCATTTTTGCTAACATAACTCTTTTTTAAACACATTTTATGAACATTTAACAGCTTAAACTATCCAAATACACATTTATTTATATAAAGCAACAATTGTACCGTAATTGTCTTTTCTTTTAATTTTTATTTTCGTCATCAAAATTTACCTAAAAAATGTCTGTAATTCTTTTAAAAACTGAAAGGTATTTTGAATAAGTAGTTTTTAATGTTTCATGCAAGTAGCATTACAATTAACATTAATACTTGAATCACATTGTAACTCGCAAATTAGGATGAATAATGTTATTTGTGAAGTAAGTGATTATTTATGTACCTACCTAAGTGGCAAATGTATACAAGCGTTGTGATTGTGAGAGTTGTGGGGTTGAGGGTTGTGGTTGTTAGGTCCTAGTGTGAGTTAAACTAGTACGGAATACAGTGCGAATTATATACTCGGGCAACCAAACATACCCGCCTTTGTTATTGTAATGTGCACCAACAATGTAACTATGTAAGTTTGGTTGTATTAATGTTTATTTTTGCAATAAAATTGAATGTTTATTGCCACAGAAAAGCAGATTCCAATGTTTCAATTTGCCACTTCTGGAACAATCATTTTAGTTTTTTAAACGTCGGACAAATGTTTCAAATTTTTATGGCTTTAGTTTACAGCTTAATAAATTGCTGATTCGCCACAAGAATGTAGGTTATTATGGATAGAGTAGCTGCCGCCTGCGGCTCCACCCACGTGGGATTAGTACCTCAGCACAAAATCTTTATATATTCTATCATATATTACATATAGTACATTAGTATAGTAGTTTCTAAAAATGAAACCTAACTAGATCAATTTATCGCCCCCGTTTCCGAGATTCAGATTACATATATCTTATATATAAAATTCTCGTGTCACAATGTTCGTTCCCGTACTCATCCGAAACGGCTTGACCAATTCTCATGAAATTTTGTGAGCATATTGAGTAGGTCTGAGAATCGGCTAACATCTATTTTTCATACCCCTAAGTGGGTAGGGTAGGGTAGGGTAGGGTAGGGTAGGTAGGGTAGGTAGGGTAGGGTAGGTAGGGTAGGTAGGGTAGGGTAGGGTAGGGTAGGGTAGGGTAGGTAGGGTAGGTAGGGTAGGGTAGGTAGGCTAGGTAGGGTAGGTAGGGTAGGTAGGGTAGGTAGGGTAGGTAGGGTAGGTAGGGTAGGTAGGGTAGGTAGGGTAGGTAGGGTAGGTAGGGTAGGTAGGGTAGGTAGGGTAGGTAGGGTAGGTAGGGTAGGTAGGGTAGGTAGGGTAGGTAGGGTAGGTAGGGTAGGTAGGGTAGGTAGGGTAGGTAGGGTAGGTAGGGTAGGTAGGGTAGGTAGGGTAGGTAGGGTAGGTAGGGTAGGTAGGGTAGGTAGGGTAGGTAGGGTAGGTAGGGTAGGTAGGGTAGGTAGGGTAGGTAGGGTAGGTAGGGTAGGTAGGGTAGGTAGGGTAGGTAGGGTAGGTAGGGTAGGTAGGGTAGGTAGGATAGGTAGGGTAGGTAGGGTAGGTAGGGTAGGTAGGGTAGGTAGGGTAGGTAGGGTAGGTAGGGTAGGTAGGGTAGGTAGGGTAGGTAGGGTAGGTAGGGTAGGTAGGGTAGGTAGGGTAGGTAGGGTAGGTAGGGTAGGTAGGGTAGGTAGGGTAGGTAGGGTAGGTAGGGTAGGTAGGGTAGGTAGGGTAGGTAGGGTAGGTAGGGTAGGTAGGGTAGGTAGGGTAGGTAGGGTAGGTAGGGTAGGTAGGGTAGGTAGGGTAGGTAGGGTAGGTAGGGTAGGTAGGGTAGGTAGGGTAGGTAGGGTAGGTAGGGTAGGTAGGGTAGGTAGGGTAGGTAGGGTAGGTAGGGTAGGTAGGGTAGGTAGGGTAGGTAGGGTAGGTAGGGTAGGTAGGGTAGGTAGGGTAGGTAGGGTAGGTAGGGTAGGTAGGGTAGGTAGGGTAGGTAGGGTAGGTAGGGTAGGTAGGGTAGGTAGGGTAGGTAGGGTAGGTAGGGTAGGTAGGGTAGGTAGGGTAGGTAGGGTAGGTAGGGTAGGTAGGGTAGGTAGGGTAGGTAGGGTAGGTAGGGTAGGTAGGGTAGGTAGGGTAGGTAGGGTAGGTAGGGTAGGTAGGGTAGGTAGGGTAGGTAGGGTAGGTAGGGTAGGTAGGGTAGGTAGGGTAGGTAGGGTAGGTAGGGTAGGTAGGGTAGGTAGGGTAGGTAGGGTAGGTAGGGTAGGTAGGGTAGGTAGGGTAGGTAGGGTAGGTAGGGTAGGTAGGGTAGGTAGGGTAGGTAGGGTAGGTAGGGTAGGTAGGGTAGGTAGGGTAGGTAGGGTAGGTAGGGTAGGTAGGGTAGGTAGGGTAGGTAGGGTAGGTAGGGTAGGTAGGGTAGGTAGGGTAGGTAGGGTAGGTAGGGTAGGTAGGGTAGGTAGGGTAGGTAGTGTAGGGTTGTTAGGGTAGGATAGGTAGGGTAGATGAATGTTTGGTGTTTTTATGGCAATACAAAGTTTGCCGGGTCAGCTAGTATACATATATACAAGAATTACTCGTTTAAAGGTATTAGTTATATATATTATATGATATTCTGATGTAAAGCTATATTAGTGTTGTAAAGTTTCATCAAAACCCCCTCAGTAGTTTAGGCGTAAATGAGTAACTAACATAATATATGTACATCCATCCGTCCTCACAAACTTTCGTGATAATACTCGTAGCATTAACTTACTGTACACCAAAATGGTAACACTACTCTTTTACAATATTCCTAATTGTATGGGAGTACAATAACAAAGTTGTTGCAGCTATTATTGAAGTCGACGGAGTATTTTAAGATCCCCTGACAGCTGTCTTATGAAAATTACTACGAAAACACGATGAGAGAAAATATTGTTGATGGAGAACAATTTCTGAATGATATTAATGTAATTTGTATCGTCCGCAGAGTGGCGCCTGTCAAGACTAGACCTGACTTTTGTGATGCCAAAATTATTATTATATTTTCTTGATGGCATACAGAATCAGTCTTCATGTTTGCACCGGAAAAGTGATGTAAAATGTTTTTGAATACAGAAAAAATATGTTTTTTAAATGTTTTGCGACGTATTTTGTTGCATTACGTCTTTACGTCAAAAAATCCTTTTTGCTTTTCTTATTCCTTGCGCATAAAATAAACGATGTTATGAAGATATTTTAACTATGCCTGAAACCTAAAAGACCAATTAAACAGTTCTAGTTCATTTACGAATATTTCAAGTTGCTTCTAACTAAAAGTAATTTTTAAAATATTAGGTGCCCGAAAAGCAGATTCCAATGTTTCAATTTGCCACTTCTGGAACAATCATTTTAGTTTTTTAAACGTCGGACAAATGTTTCAAATTTTTATGGCTTTAGTTTACAGCTTAATAAATTGCTGATTCGCCACAAGAATGTAGGTTATTATGGATAGAGTAGCTGCCGCCTGCGGCTCCACCCACGTGGGATTAGTACCTCAGCACTAAATCTTTATATATTCTATCATATATTACATATAGTACATTAGTATAGTAGTTTCTAAAAATGAAACCTAACTAGATCAATTTATCGCCCCCGTTTCCGAGATTCAGATTACATATATCTTATATATAAAATTCTCGTGTCACAATGTTCGTTCCCGTACTCATCCGAAACGGCTTGACCAATTCTCATGAAATTTTGTGAGCATATTGAGTAGGTCTGAGAATCGGCTAACATCTATTTTTCATACCCCTAAGTGGGTAGGGTAGGGTAGGGTAGGGTAGGGTAGGTAGGGTAGGTAGGGTAGGGTAGGTAGGGTAGGTAGGGTAGGGTAGGGTAGGGTAGGGTAGGGTAGGGTAGGTAGGGTAGGTAGGGTAGGGTAGGTAGGCTAGGTAGGGTAGGTAGGGTAGGTAGGGTAGGTAGGGTAGGTAGGGTAGGTAGGGTAGGTAGGGTAGGTAGGGTAGGTAGGGTAGGTAGGGTAGGTAGGGTAGGTAGGGTAGGTAGGGTAGGTAGGGTAGGTAGGGTAGGTAGGGTAGGTAGGGTAGGTAGGGTAGGTAGGGTAGGTAGGGTAGGTAGGGTAGGTAGGGTAGGTAGGGTAGGTAGGGTAGGTAGGGTAGGTAGGGTAGGTAGGGTAGGTAGGGTAGGTAGGGTAGGTAGGGTAGGTAGGGTAGGTAGGGTAGGTAGGGTAGGTAGGGTAGGTAGGGTAGGTAGGGTAGGTAGGGTAGGTAGGGTAGGTAGGGTAGGTAGGGTAGGTAGGGTAGGTAGGGTAGGTAGGGTAGGTAGGGTAGGTAGGGTAGGTAGGGTAGGTAGGGTAGGTAGGGTAGGTAGGGTAGGTAGGGTAGGTAGGGTAGGTAGGGTAGGTAGGGTAGGTAGGGTAGGTAGGGTAGGTAGGGTAGGTAGGGTAGGTAGGGTAGGTAGGGTAGGTAGGGTAGGTAGGGTAGGTAGGGTAGGTAGGGTAGGTAGGGTAGGTAGGGTAGGTAGGGTAGGTAGGGTAGGTAGGGTAGGTAGGGTAGGTAGGGTAGGTAGGGTAGGTAGGGTAGGTAGGGTAGGTAGGGTAGGTAGGGTAGGTAGGGTAGGTAGGGTAGGTAGGGTAGGTAGGGTAGGTAGGGTAGGTAGGGTAGGTAGGGTAGGTAGGGTAGGTAGGGTAGGTAGGGTAGGTAGGGTAGGTAGGGTAGGTAGGGTAGGTAGGGTAGGTAGGGTAGGTAGGGTAGGTAGGGTAGGTAGGGTAGGTAGGGTAGGTAGGGTAGGTAGGGTAGGTAGGGTAGGTAGGGTAGGTAGGGTAGGTAGGGTAGGTAGGGTAGGTAGGGTAGGTAGGGTAGGTAGGGTAGGTAGGGTAGGTAGGGTAGGTAGGGTAGGTAGGGTAGGTAGGGTAGGTAGGGTAGGTAGGGTAGGTAGGGTAGGTAGGGTAGGTAGGGTAGGTAGGGTAGGTAGTGTAGGGTTGTTAGGGTAGGATAGGTAGGGTAGATGAATGTTTGGTGTTTTTATGGCAATACAAAGTTTGCCGGGTCAGCTAGTATACATATATACAAGAATTACTCGTTTAAAGGTATTAGTTATATATATTATATGATATTCTGATGTAAAGCTATATTAGTGTTGTAAAGTTTCATCAAAACCCCCTCAGTAGTTTAGGCGTAAATGAGTAACTAACATAATATATGTACATCCATCCGTCCTCACAAACTTTCGTGATAATACTCGTAGCATTAACTTACTGTACACCAAAATGGTAACACTACTCTTTTACAATATTCCTAATTGTATGGGAGTACAATAACAAAGTTGTTGCAGCTATTATTGAAGTCGACGGAGTATTTTAAGATCCCCTGACAGCTGTCTTATGAAAATTACTACGAAAACACGATGAGAGAAAATATTGTTGATGGAGAACAATTTCTGAATGATATTAATGTAATTTGTATCGTCCGCAGAGTGGCGCCTGTCAAGACTAGACCTGACTTTTGTGATGCCAAAATTATTATTATATTTTCTTGATGGCATACAGAATCAGTCTTCATGTTTGCACCGGAAAAGTGATGTAAAATGTTTTTGAATACAGAAAAAATATGTTTTTTAAATGTTTTGCGACGTATTTTGTTGCATTACGTCTTTACGTCAAAAAATCCTTTTTGCTTTTCTTATTCCTTGCGCATAAAATAAACGATGTTATGAAGATATTTTAACTATGCCTGAAACCTAAAAGACCAATTAAACAGTTCTAGTTCATTTACGAATATTTCAAGTTGCTTCTAACTAAAAGTAATTTTTAAAATATTAGGTGCCCGAAAAGCAGATTCCAATGTTTCAATTTGCCACTTCTGGAACAATCATTTTAGTTTTTTAAACGTCGGACAAATGTTTCAAATTTTTATGGCTTTAGTTTACAGCTTAATAAATTGCTGATTCGCCACAAGAATGTAGGTTATTATGGATAGAGTAGCTGCCGCCTGCGGCTCCACCCACGTGGGATTAGTACCTCAGCACAAAATCTTTATATATTCTATCATATATTACATATAGTACATTAGTATAGTAGTTTCTAAAAATGAAACCTAACTAGATCAATTTATCGCCCCCGTTTCCGAGATTCAGATTACATATATCTTATATATAAAATTCTCGTGTCACAATGTTCGTTCCCGTACTCATCCGAAACGGCTTGACCAATTCTCATGAAATTTTGTGAGCATATTGAGTAGGTCTGAGAATCGGCTAACATCTATTTTTCATACCCCTAAGTGGGTAGGGTAGGGTAGGGTAGGGTAGGGTAGGGTAGGGTAGGTAGGGTAGGTAGGGTAGGGTAGGTAGGGTAGGTAGGGTAGGGTAGGGTAGGGTAGGGTAGGGTAGGGTAGGTAGGGTAGGTAGGGTAGGGTAGGTAGGCTAGGTAGGGTAGGTAGGGTAGGTAGGGTAGGTAGGGTAGGTAGGGTAGGTAGGGTAGGTAGGGTAGGTAGGGTAGGTAGGGTAGGTAGGGTAGGTAGGGTAGGTAGGGTAGGTAGGGTAGGTAGGGTAGGTAGGGTAGGTAGGGTAGGTAGGGTAGGTAGGGTAGGTAGGGTAGGTAGGGTAGGTAGGGTAGGTAGGGTAGGTAGGGTAGGTAGGGTAGGTAGGGTAGGTAGGGTAGGTAGGGTAGGTAGGGTAGGTAGGGTAGGTAGGGTAGGTAGGGTAGGTAGGGTAGGTAGGGTAGGTAGGGTAGGTAGGGTAGGTAGGGTAGGTAGGGTAGGTAGGGTAGGTAGGGTAGGTAGGGTAGGTAGGGTAGGTAGGGTAGGTAGGGTAGGTAGGGTAGGTAGGGTAGGTAGGGTAGGTAGGGTAGGTAGGGTAGGTAGGGTAGGTAGGGTAGGTAGGGTAGGTAGGGTAGGTAGGGTAGGTAGGGTAGGTAGGGTAGGTAGGGTAGGTAGGGTAGGTAGGGTAGGTAGGGTAGGTAGGGTAGGTAGGGTAGGTAGGGTAGGTAGGGTAGGTAGGGTAGGTAGGGTAGGTAGGGTAGGTAGGGTAGGTAGGGTAGGTAGGGTAGGTAGGGTAGGTAGGGTAGGTAGGGTAGGTAGGGTAGGTAGGGTAGGTAGGGTAGGTAGGGTAGGTAGGGTAGGTAGGGTAGGTAGGGTAGGTAGGGTAGGTAGGGTAGGTAGGGTAGGTAGGGTAGGTAGGGTAGGTAGGGTAGGTAGGGTAGGTAGGGTAGGTAGGGTAGGTAGGGTAGGTAGGGTAGGTAGGGTAGGTAGGGTAGGTAGGGTAGGTAGGGTAGGTAGGGTAGGTAGGGTAGGTAGGGTAGGTAGGGTAGGTAGGGTAGGTAGGGTAGGTAGGGTAGGTAGGGTAGGTAGGGTAGGTAGGGTAGGTAGGGTAGGTAGGGTAGGTAGGGTAGGTAGGGTAGGTAGGGTAGGTAGGGTAGGTAGGGTAGGTAGGGTAGGTAGGGTAGGTAGGGTAGGTAGGGTAGGTAGGGTAGGTAGGGTAGGTAGGGTAGGTAGGGTAGGTAGGGTAGGTAGGGTAGGTAGGGTAGGTAGGGTAGGTAGGGTAGGTAGGGTAGGTAGGGTAGGTAGGGTAGGTAGGGTAGGTAGGGTAGGTAGGGTAGGTAGGGTAGGTAGGGTAGGTAGGGTAGGTAGGGTAGGTAGGGTAGGTAGGGTAGGTAGGGTAGGTAGGGTAGGTAGGGTAGGTAGGGTAGGTAGGGTAGGTAGGGTAGGTAGGGTAGGTAGGGTAGGTAGGGTAGGTAGGGTAGGTAGGGTAGGTAGGGTAGGTAGGGTAGGTAGGGTAGGTAGGGTAGGTAGGGTAGGTAGGGTAGGTAGGGTAGGTAGGGTAGGTAGGGTAGGTAGGGTAGGTAGGGTAGGTAGGGTAGGTAGGGTAGGTAGGGTAGGTAGGGTAGGTAGGGTAGGTAGGGTAGGTAGGGTAGGTAGGGTAGGTAGGGTAGGTAGGGTAGGTAGGGTAGGTAGGGTAGGTAGGGTAGGTAGGGTAGGTAGGGTAGGTAGGGTAGGTAGGGTAGGTAGGGTAGGTAGGGTAGGGTTGTTAGGGTAGGATAGGTAGGGTAGATGAATGTTTGGTGTTTTTATGGCAATACAAAGTTTGCCGGGTCAGCTAGTATACATATATACAAGAATTACTCGTTTAAAGGTATTAGTTATATATATTATATGATATTCTGATGTAAAGCTATATTAGTGTTGTAAAGTTTCATCAAAACCCCCTCAGTAGTTTAGGCGTAAATGAGTAACTAACATAATATATGTACATCCATCCGTCCTCACAAACTTTCGTGATAATACTCGTAGCATTAACTTACTGTACACCAAAATGGTAACACTACTCTTTTACAATATTCCTAATTGTATGGGAGTACAATAACAAAGTTGTTGCAGCTATTATTGAAGTCGACGGAGTATTTTAAGATCCCCTGACAGCTGTCTTATGAAAATTACTACGAAAACACGATGAGAGAAAATATTGTTGATGGAGAACAATTTCTGAATGATATTAATGTAATTTGTATCGTCCGCAGAGTGGCGCCTGTCAAGACTAGACCTGACTTTTGTGATGCCAAAATTATTATTATATTTTCTTGATGGCATACAGAATCAGTCTTCATGTTTGCACCGGAAAAGTGATGTAAAATGTTTTTGAATACAGAAAAATTATGTGTTTTAAATGTTTTTGCGACGTATTTTGTTACATTACGTCTTTACGTCAAAAAATCCTTTTTGCTTTTCTTATTCCTTGCGCATAAAATAAACGATGTTATGAAGATATTTTAACTATACCTGAAACCTAAAAAACCAATTAAACAGTTCTAGTTCATTTACGAATATTTAAAGTTGCTTCTAACTAAAAGGAATTTTTAAAATATCTAGATGCCCGAAGTCTTCAGCAAAGTCAACATCTTTAGATTTCATCAAATTCCATTGTTTAAATACATACTTACTAACGTTGAAATTGGTACTATTTTTGACTTCAAACCTCTTCAATGAATGAAGTTATTTATATACGAAGAAACCTATTTTAGTGCCTATCTATATAGTCTAGATATAATCGTTGTTGTAGTACCCAGGTAGTACCTACCATTCAAGTAATTAAAACATTATTTTTAAGACCAATTACGTTTTTTAAATGAACACTTTAAAGCTTAAACTTTGAGTACCTGCTAACAAACAAAACATATAGGGTAGGTTCAGGGTGTGTGAAATACCGATAGCCAATTTGAATAGTCCAATACGCCTACCCTTCAAACAAACCCTTCCTATCCAATTGCATGTAAATCAAGCATCAGGGTCAATATTAGTTAATGTGGAATAATATAGGATACCTATAGTAAAATATCAGTCGATCGTGTGACCACAGTGTAACTATTTGCAGTGGTCCCATCGGGTGTATTTTTGGACAGTAATCGTGGGGTACATGTAAGTGGGCCAAGCTTATATCCCGAAATGCCATGACACGAGCTCCTCTTCTTAATACCTTTTAAGAAGAGGAGCTCATGGCTAAGTTATAAAAACCGCTTTGGATGATCTTCAAGGTTAAGCAGCACTTGCCGAGGTCGGTCCGTTGATGGGTGACCATCCATTACACAAAGAGTCTTATCAGGCGAGCATGTGAAGCCGTTGATTTATGTTGACATTTGTAGATCTTTTACAGTCTTTATGGTAGTCAGATGCCAGAAAATATGACATGTCTTGCCAAGGAATATCGTGTTATTACCAAAATACTCTGCTACTAAGTTGTGGAAATGAGGAGGTTAGATAGCCTGTCCCTCCATGTAAAATAATATTATAGATATATCAACTCATCATTGCGAGAGGCGCCATTTGTGCGTGCGCTTGTAATACGCAATTGTTGATCTTGTGTTGCGCGGACGGTGACGACTGCCGCGTCACTTCCACACAAATTAAAGCTTTATAATAACAAGCGCAGGCACACAGGGCGCCGCGCGCAAAGATGAATTGAACTATCTATATACAGACTAACTGGATGCAGCTGATGCATCCAATTAGGGAGCCGTAGTTGGAAAAAGACTCGGCAGTTGTAACTAGGCATAACAAACTAGTTCAAAAATATCAAACAGTTTGGCATTTCTGCAAGGTATGGGCGATGAAACACTGTATTTAGTTACACTGTGGCAAGATCTTGTACAGCTATTGGCCTTTGGAACCAGTGACCACGCGACGGTTAACTATGCCTGGACACGCGATAGTCTCGTTGAAGAATATTGCCAATCTGGATGGCGGTCTCTTGAAGGGTAAGCCTATGTTTAGCATTTTAAAGGTTACGATAAAATGCTAGTAGATAGTGGAAATAAAGGAAGATTGATGTCATTTCAATCTTAATTGTATAACAGGGAAAGAATAAAACTGGCCCACCGTAGTGCAGTATACAACTAGTACGGGGGTCAGGGCGTTTCGCATCAACTAGTTGCAATGTAAAAAGTGATGTTACCGTTTATTCTGGTGCCAACAAATGTTATTATTTTTATTTACAAGCTCTGTAATGAAGATCAATTTCAAAACAATTTCTTGACCATATTTTAACAGAGAATTTTCATTGTAAGAGAGTATAATAAAGCAAATCCAATTAAAAAATTCCTTGATAAATTTCTAAGTAATGAAATGCAATATGGAATGTTCATTTTCAATAACAGTGCTTTAGTTTTTTCAGTGGTTACGTGTTAATTTGCCGTAAAACAAAAAGCGACCTATATGACTGCAAGCAATGAACCCAAAATCCGAATTCCCACGAAAATACCACGAACCGTTGCGTCGTACTTTCAATTTTACACAATTTGTTGGTAGGTGTAATCATTTCCAAAGGCCTGTAATAAAAATGCCAAAGTTTACGGAACCGAGGCCTACAGGAGGGTGATGTATCACGATATTCACGATCAAATTGAATTCCATTTCTCAGAGGAAATATGACTTCAAAGGTAGAGTCGGATGGGACTTGCCAAATGTTGTTAAATAAATAATTGACGTCTGCTTCTACAGCCATAATTGAAAAGAGATTTACGGTATTTTGCGTAAACTATGTAAACAGGTTATTTCTCATCTATACTATAATATTATAAAGCTGAAGAGTTTGTTTGTTTGTTTGAACGCTAGCGCGTTCCACTAACAATTACTGGTTGGAATTGAAAACGTCTTTTTGTGTTAGATAGTTCATTTATAGAGGAAGGCTTTATAACATCACGCTACGACCAATTGGAGCTGAGCATAAATGAAAAATCGGGAAAAATTATTCCTTTTTGAGAGCTGCGTAAGTGGTTAAAGTTGCGCAACATTCATGTTTGTATGGTAGGTAGGGTAGGTAGGTAGCCAGTTCAAACAAAAACAAACAAACAAAAACTTATTTATTTCAACTAGGCCATTAAGCGGCACTTCTGAACGTCAAAAAATACAAATTTTAAGTTAATAATAATTGATTCTACAGTCCATTCGGCAATGTAGCTTGTTATGGAGAAGAACGGACAAGAAACACAATTGACGGGAGTAAAGCCACGTAGGACAGCTAGTGCAATATAAAATAACAAGCCTTACAAATAAAACCTGAAAAGCATTTAATCATAAATGTATAATAAAACCATCAATGGACGAACGTCTCAAATTCTAAAGATATTTTATTACTAAAAATGATGGCACTGCTCCTTCATATTCTCGAGACAGGAATGCGATTACAAGAAGATACCTTGTTTAAAACATTGTAAAAGGAATATCTGCTTGGTTATGAAAATTTACCCAACATCGTCTAAGTGCTGCCAATGTAACGAGCTTTGCGATGCGAATTTCGGTTTAATGAAATACCTTAAGGAATAATTAAAATTCGGTAGAATTGTGATAACACCTTTTACGCGTGCAAAGGCGAGGCCACATTCGAATCGCCCAGACCCCCTTTACAACTGCGCTCGCGGCCATTAAAGGCCGTTTGTGACATTTATTGCTTTTAGAGACTTACGAACGACTTGGATCTAGGTCGGATTGTCTTTGCGATACGAGAGAAATAAAACTCTAATGAAAATTACCTTAATTAAGGAAATGGAAGTGTGAAAGGGAAAAGTGACGCGGATAACTCTAAAAACATTTTCATTGATGATCATATCACACCGCCATATCAAACATTATTGAATGGCTCTGGGGAGTTTAACACCTTGCCTTCTACATTATGCTAATTGAATTCTTGGTTTACGAGAGGGTCGTGGAGGTAAACCCGAGTGAGGTCATCGCCGTTACAGGTCAGTTAATTATGACTCCTACAAACACTATACAAAGTCCATTCCGTTTTACAATACCTTGCCATTTTTAATTAAACTGCACCCCACGGCGGTAGATAGCACTCCCGTTTACATTGAGTGTAAAATATGCTTTTTTTGTAGTAAGTACCAATGCGCCTTAAAAGATTTATTTGTAAATGATTTTTAATTGAGATAGGCAAAAGCTGTTTTAATTAAAGTCGAAATGTAAGCGAGCTAAGTTAAATAAAATCTTGTAAAAAAACTTCTATTTAATTGGTTAGATAAAACACCATGTTGGCAATAGAAATAAAAAAGCGAAGCGGCCATTGAATAATTCTATTCAGCCATTACAATAATAAAACAGTAATTAACTTCAAAATGGCGCTGACAAAGATGGCGGACTTAGCCGCGATAGAAATTTCATATTTTGCTAATCACTCTTCGGCTTTATATACGTACCTAGTACGGAATATCGGTTTAACATAATTATATTTAATTAAATTCCATTTCTATTTGTATTCGTGCGTTATGTATGATAGGATTCAATACATTCGAGTTTAGTAAATTTCGATAGATACTCGTACAAATATGCTCGAATACTTCATCGATTCGCTGTGAACCTTATAATATTAGATCATTGTTAGCGTGGCTCGTATATTCGTCGTTACTCCGGAGACCCGAGTATATGTTTTGAGTATTTGAGTTATTTTGCCTTGGTCTCTAAATAATGTTCATCTGGGGAGTTGTGGTGAAGTTTGTAGCCTAAATTGTGGATAAGTTACACAATAACTTTTCTCACATTATCGAAGATTTTTGAATATCACTCCAACAATCTGTTATGTACGAAAGCCATTTTTCCTTGATTCGTGAACTACATAACATCCGTTCTACCAATGACTTTTGATACAAATAAAAATATTTATAACTATACCAAATGTAACAAATTGCATTACACTTCTCTCACCAAATGCAATGAAATTACAGTCTCATCTTGTTGGTCTCCATCCCTAACATATAAACACTTTCTATCAGATGCGGAATGACGAGAATATGAGTTTAAAAAACTTACCTGAACTGATCCCTCCCATTCAGCGTCTCCTGCTTGATGGACAGTATAACTGGCCCCAGGTCTTCATCATTCGTGAAGTAGTTCCAGTGCTCAGTGCCGTAAAAGTACTTCTCATATGTCTCCTGTTCCACTGAAGTAAGCTCGAAACCACCGGATCTCTCCCATTGTTCCTCGATTGCTGTTTTCTTCTTTGGCGTGCTGCCTCCGTTGTCACTGCTGTCTTCAGCTGCTTCATCGAGAGACCCTGATCTTCTGTGTCGATCTGTTGGAAATGGAGAAAGATATTTATTAGTTTTGTGTCGATGCGAATATTCAAGTATGAGGAAAGGTTGATTTTTTTTTTCTGATTCCAAGTGCATTTCCCTTTTCCAGCCATGTTGGGTTTAGTTGCCAGTGTAACCGTATGCTTTGTACCTAAATATAATCTCAATCGCACCTGCAGCTTGTTGCGTTAGTGAATTCGGCAAGGCAACGAGCAAATAATAATAACAATCGACCAATCACATGCGAGATGAAAGACGAGTGTGAAGATCCGTTTATGTGATTGGTTGATTATTTATACTCTTTGCCCTGCCGATTTTACTTATGCAATAAGGCTGCTGCAGTAAAGATTTTGGTATCTACATCCATAAAATTTGATCTCTTACTATATGGCACATAAGATAAAGCATACTATCAGAACGTAAAGTACGTAGTTCGACAGTTTATGAAAACAATTCGGCAAACCTAAGTACATCAAACTTTCCATATCAACAATGTGTTGAAGAAAATCTTATCTTTCCTTCGTATGAATGACAAATACACATGCTATAGGTAGGTATAGTACTATGGTCTACACAGATATAGGCCGATGACGTCGCCGACCCTAGCTTGTCGCAGATTAATGACGCCGATAAAGTTGTGTTGTCACGCTTCGATATGTCACGAGCGATTTTTTTGGAAGCATTTCAGTCACGCGACGGAGATATAATGTGACTCACCCTTAAAATTATGCCGCAATTTTTGGAGTGTCGAAAGGAAACGCCGCTCCGGTAAGATACAAGGAGCCTACCGTTATTATTACTTTGGGTGTTGGTTTGACGTCTAAGTCAGTTAACGAAGCGAAAGGAGTATGCAAGCGAAGTTTTGTAGTTTGTGTCTACCCCCATGAGTAAAAGGCATGAGTCTAGATGTGCTAAAACTTTGCTCCATCTCCTGTCCAGCTATGTGCCCCAAAACATGCAGCCAAAGTGATCTATGCGATCTCACCGACGACGCCGTGGAAGGGCCAAATTTTGGGTCAAAAAAATCTATTGAACACTTAGTTCTGTAAGATTTTGTCACATTTTTTTGTCATGATAACTGTAAAATTAGTATTTTCTAATGAACCCACCGTTAACGTGTTAAGTATGTCGGTTATGGCCGTTGAAGTGTGTTAATAATGGCCCATTGCATACAGAAGTCATAACAATGTTAAGTATGCCAGCACGCGTACCAGACAGCCATATAAACTGTAGGCAATGATAACAGGATTCTGCCATTAGATTCTTAAATAAACAATGTAATTGTGCGTATCCATACTGAGAGATATTATACGGGGAGGCATTTTTAGAATAACTGATGATTTGTGAATTAAGCATTGGAGATACTAATAATATATGTATTAGTCAAACTGCTTTCGGCTGAAAACCTGTAAAAATTTGGAATTAAAATTTGGGAATGTGGGTTTGACATGTTCTTAACTACAAATACTCAGAAACCGGCTCTTAGTGTCATTACTATTGGAAAATTATTTCAGAAAATAAAATTAATCAGTACCAACAGTAAAAACTACATTCACCGATTCACCACTTGAGAAACAGCAAGAAAACTGGATGTTGAAATATTACTCTCTTATTTTTGTGACTAAAGAAAAAATCACATAAACTTAGTTAACATTTTTAACATTTTTGTCGCTCATTTTTAATTCAGTCTCAGCAGAGATGCTATAATCAGATTATTTAGAATCACGTGATGCTGCCGTAAAATTATGAGAGACAGATGTCTAGCGGTTATTGCTTTTGAAATAACAGTGAGCGTAAACTGGGACAATTTAAATTAATTTTTATTATACTGGTAATTAAGCTTCTCTGAACATCACTTGGGTACTTGAAAGATGTTCTGTACCTTACGGGTTTGGGTGAACGCCATCGGTGGTGTTCCGTAAAACACGGCGGTCTCGGTGCGTTAGTACAAGAGAAAAAATACCTACATTTTCATTTTGATATATCTCGGAATTATAATTTATAGCAAGAGTCGTAAACTTAAACAACAACAGCCCTGGCGAAGCACGCATGCAACTGCTCCTCAAATACCACCCATCAACTGACTATATCGATCCTGCAGAAAAGCTGTCAGCGGAGCATCAGCAGAGCAACTGCCGACCTGGAAAGCCCTTAATAGGCTGCGAAGCCAAGTGGGTCGTTGTAGGTATAACCTGGTCAGATAGGGGTACTTCGATCAGCCACGATGTGAATGTAGAACCACACCGCAAACGATGCTCCATCTGTTGTCCTGCTCTCTGTGCACAAACACCTGCATCATGAAAGACCTGTGCGATGCCAGCGCTAGGGCTGTCATCGCACAGGTCGACGTAGCTGAGTTCTGGTCGAAGCACAACATATAAATTAAAAACTGTAAATGGTATCATAGACACGATGAAAAAGCAGCAAGAGTCTAAAATAACACCGAAATCGCGGGTGGGCATCTGGTTAAGGGACACAGAACCGAGAAAGGCATTCCAGGATGATGTGTGATGATGTGTTGGATAGGTACAAGTAAAAGCTTTGTTATTAACTAAAAAAACTTATACAACTTTAACAGCATAATAAGTTATTCGAGATGTAAAAATCTGAACCAAAGTTGTCGGTAATGTAATTTCCAAAATAATGTTCGTCTCCCTTGAATATTCACTTAATGCGGGCTTAGTATTCACACCTTAGAGCGGTAGCTACTTTATTAAGACCTTCAGTTATCGGGCAAGCCTGCAACGTGTCGCCTGTCAAGCCAAAGCCGACGCTTATCATGTCATTGCTGCCTGAGTTCACATATTTGAACAGCTCAAATTAAATTTCACAGCAGATATTTCGTTGTCACTACAATTTACTACTGAATGGGGCTTGATTGCGTCTACGCTGATGACGTGTGTATCATTTACATGATAAGACAGTCTAATTGGGTCTGGATTTATAATAGACCGTTCGTGTTTATTAAATACGTCATTATGTCTGGGAGTAATAAGGAGCTTGGCTTCAAATTGTTGACGCCTTTGATATTCTTGTTAAGGACTTAGTAAATTTTGTGCTACGTAAATTGGTGCTTCGTATTATGGTGGCTTATCGCTTATATGGCTAGGTATAGGTAAGTGATAAACTTTTTCTTAAAATAATAGTCTTCTTTAAAGAGATTCTGTAAGGTTTGTGATACTGTTCTGTTTCTTAGCTTTTATTCTTTGCCACAAATTATTATTTTTTGGTATCCTGTAGCTTTTTCCTGGACTTATAAATATTATGCCTTTCTTGTATATTTTTCAGTTCATTAATTTTCTTATTCTTATAATATATTTTCTTTGTTTGTTTGGTCCTACAGCAAAAATGCCTTCGTCATTATTATTCACGGAAACCTAACCTCGAATATGTTTGCAAAACACAAATGTGTAGGCATAAGCTTTTACATGTACAATATGGGCTGTACATCCCTTTCGCCGACCCTATTTTTATCATATTAAAAGACCGTTTGTTTGTTTAAGCATAGCTGCGCTGTCAAACGGACAAATTGCTATGAAACACAATCCCTTGCAAATATTGTATATGTGTTGACGAGTGTACTGTACGTTTTCATACCTCACCTCTATAACTATAAATGCTTTTGGAGAGAAATATATCATATTTTGAGGAAATTGGTGTGTTGTCGAGGTTTCACACAGAAGCATCTATTTCAATTCTTGTTATAAATTTATAGACGCTATCTGTTTGGCTCCATTTCATATATTTTGCTTAAAATACTATTATGTGTATTGTGTAATGGTTTCAAAGTTAGTCTTGAGTAAATATATCCATATGAGCACTGTCACCGGACAGACCCTCATAATTTAAATTTTTGTCACTGGCTAATAATGCAATAATTGTATTAGTTCTAAAACAGTAGTGGATATTAATCTTGCCTTATACTTTTAAACAAGCAATATTTGTATATATATATATATATATATATATTTGTAATCACGTTCTCGAAAACTGCTCTAACGATTTCGGTAAAATATACAATATAGGGATTTTCGGGGCCGAAAAATCATTCTACGAGTAGATAGGTCTCATATCTGGGCAAATTCGTTTTCCCCGTGTTTTTTCTTTTATCACTCGAGAAGAGCTCGGTCGCCCAGTTGTAATTATATACTTAACTACTAACTTTTTTAGAGACAACAAAACTATAAGACCAAAAAAGCTAGGAATACAGATGAAGAGCTTAACATCTTAATTTCAGTTTTCATTTTTAAACTCACAATCAGCAAGTCGCACGCTTTTAGTTTAATCCTTAGACACAAGCTTGTCTTTGCAGCAGTTGAACATATAAACCTAAATAATCTCATTTAAGCTGCCATTTTCACCTGGCTAAACCTGAAACACACTACCTGCCTACTCTTTGAAGATAAAATTAGGCGTAGAGGATAAGCCTCCTTTGAGATAATTATTTTGAAATTATGAAAGCAGTTACATACATACTTTTTATATTAATTTTCTTTGACAGATTCCAGAAAATCATATTAGATTTCTTGTTTTTTTTTGTGATTTTGTGTTTTATTGATCTAATTTTATTTTAATTTAATTTTGACTGTAATTTTAATTGTGATTATGATTTTATTTTTATCATTTTTTAATTTAAATTGTAACTTATTCTTTTATGGGGCTTGCAGTGCTAATCTTTAAGAAATTATAATACTAACCTTAGATATAAAAATGTAATTTATTTTAACATGTAGGTTTAAATAATTGTTGTTTGTCCAGTATAATAAATAAATCATCCACAAATTGGTCTACACTTAATGAAGTCGCAACGAGGAACTAATTAGAAACATTGTTACTGATACAATACAGAAATTATTGGAAAAATCTCCAATAGAAGAAGGGTTTCGAAGGATTAAACGAAATTGGAAATCGGAATAAAAAATAACAAAGGAACGAACATACTTCAATGTTGATGAAAAAATATTGTAAGCAAAGTTATTTTTTTTTCGGGTTTCGAATTTGTCTGTGCCAAAATACAAAATGTCAAAAACGTTTTCGAGTTTCTAAGTGTTGACTTGCTACGAAGAAATGACAGGACGTCGGAAAATTTATGAAGAAAAATGTTTGGGGAGCACTTTTCTTATCACATTTGTTGTTGCTGGATACAAGAAGCACTTATTTGGTTTGTTTTATTTTAACATTTAAACAATGATTTAATAGCGTAGTTTTCAGCTGTACTGACGCACATCATTATTTTGCATAGTGTTGAGTTTTCTAATACAAAATTCTCCCTCTAAGAATATAAAAGATCAAATGAAGCAAAAAAACATCTTTCAGTCATGTTCACTTACTACATCGGAGCTATAAAACGCAGTTTCTAGGAGCGCCATACAATTTTATTGGCGATATTTTTTCGTCATTTCATGCTTGTTATTCGACCTTACGAAGATCCGCTTCCAATGATGATGTGACAATTTTATAATTATATCATCTAAGTAGATCAGATCACGTTTTATTCAATTCTTCGTATGATAAATTATATTAGGGAGTATAAATGTGATTAACGGTATACCGGAAATCTTCTTTCCTTTGTATACCGTTGAATATATTTTAATACTAGCTGTTCCCCGCAGCTTCGCTCCCGTGGACCACCCCACAGGACCCGTTTTCGGCATAAAAAACATCCTATGTCACTCAGGAATAATGTAGCTTTCTATTGGTGATCTTTTTTTTAAATCGGTCCAGTAGTTTCGGAGCCTATTCGGTACAAACAAACAAAAAATGTTTCCTCTTTATAATATTAGTATAGATAGATGGATATGGATTCTAGCTCTAAGGTTTTGGCCTGTGCGTTTATTTAAAACTTTCATCCCCTATTTTACCCTCTTAGGGGTTGAATTGTGGAAAACGCTGAAATACCTATCTCATTATTTTGACCGTTCTCAATTCGTACGAAATGTCATGCAAATATGTCCAAGCAATAAGAAGTTGCATACAAACTTTTATACCCTATTTCACCCCATTGGGGTTTGAATTTTCGAAAAATCCTTAAAAATCCTGCCTACGTCATACGAAGAATACGTATGCGAAATTTTAAGTTTATAGCCCTAAGGGTTTGGCCTGTGCGTTGATACATCAATCAATCACTTTTGCCTTATATATATATAGATAGATTAACAAACTATTTTTTTCTTGGTTTGTTACCTTCTTTCAATAATAATAATGTTTATTGGCACAAATAAAACGGTAACATCAGTGTTTACACACTTAACGTCATACATACATTTGCAATTAGGTTGATGCGAAACTCCCTGACGTTGTTAACTGTACTATGGTGGCCAATGGTCAGTGAAAATTATTATTGTTTGCAAGAAAATTTCTGAATTAAGCATTTGAAGTTGAGTATTTGTAAAAAATTAACCTTAGGCCCAGTTTTTTAATCCGTAGTTAACTTAAACAATGGTTAATTATAGTAGCCTTTCTTTCTTTCTTTCAAATTAATTGACCAGTTGTAAGACTAACAATTAATTAATAAAAGCGTTTAATCTAAATTTGAAATCATTGATTAGCATATTTAACCATTGGTTGAGTTAACTACGGATCAAAAAACTGGCCCTAAGACGTTCTTAACTCAAAATACTTAATTCAGAAATCGGCCAATACACAAAAATAATTTGTTTACATAGCACCAAAGCCATCATTCGTGCAAATCTAATTCATTAATCTCAAGGAAAAGTATGTAGCAAGTAAGTATTTAGTGATTGATAACCTCTCGAGAGAAGGAGAGTAAAACAAAGAAACAGCTAGTGGTGGTGAATTCGATACCTATCTAATTTGGAAATGGACTCGCCATTGAAAGGAAGCTTGGCTGTATTGATTTTAACTTCTAGTTTGGGTTAGGTTTGTTTGTACCAATTCACATGTGAATAAATAAGAGCTGGTAATCAGAGAATTATTATTTGTTTTTTAATACATTAGAGTTCATCTGAAGTAGGAACTTTCTGTTGTAGTTTTTGGAATTGCAAATGGAATAAGATAGAAACAGCACACGACCGGTCGTCGATGTGGAGAACTTCAGGAAAGTCTTTGCTTAGCAGTGGACGTCTTTCGGCTGAAATGATGATGATGCTGACGAGACATAGAAAAAAATTGTTGCCATAAAAAATGGTGACGCACTTTATCCGATCCGTATCCGTGAAATTTTGATTCCGATGTAGCCGTAGTACTTCTTGTAGGGAAGCTTACGCACTACATCCGAACTTTATCCGTCATAAACTATCATAATTCAGAACATTTTTAACTCGGAACTTAAATCACGGACACGGACGTGTAGTGCGTAACCACCTTTAGGGCATAAAGCATAAATGCAAACTACACACACTGGCAAAATTTGCGGAACAAGAAAAAAATATCATAAATCTTTTTTTTTCCGTTACGGGCTGGTTTTTCTTTTGTTTTATAATAATAACAATTATGCCTAATTGATAAAACAATTGAACATTACCTTTCATGCGATTGTTTTAACTTATATCGAACTTACAACATTTTGAGAGAATTTCGCTTGTTGCCACTTTATGGATATGACTTAAAATTTCGAAAAATTATCATTAACATACTGAATTATTTGTTTTATTATTAACGTTTAGATCTTTTTCGAAATTAAGAACGACATTGTGGCCAACTTAATCCAAACTGAGAGGGCCACGGCACTTGAGATGAGTAGAAATGATTGAACCTACAGATGATGTGCATAATTCATCGTTTATCTGTTTCAACCATTTATTACAGTGTTCAATGATTCAGAGAGACGTACGTCTTTGTGCAAAAATCAGGACAAGGCAGAAAACTCATACTTCTAACAGGAATAATCGTTTCGTTCGCGTTTGTAAAAACCTGCGTTTAAAGGCCGCTAAAGCCAGAAATTAGCTGGAGGAAGTTCGAGGGGCAACAGTAACTGCCAGTTTCCCAGCTCTCAATTATCGGGCTGTTAACGTAATCGAGGATTAATCGCCTGTTAATTCTACTTTCAGTTTCTCAACATCCAAGTGTGACAAGTAGTTGACAATTTGTCACATTTGAGTAAAATCTCGAATTAACCGCATGTTACAGCAGTTTTGGGTTTCTGAGCACCTTTTTCAAAGTTAATCTCTTGTCAACGAGCCTAATTTATAATTGTTGGAAATTGGTCGATTATTCGCGGATTAAAATTAATATTATGCTTTTAAAGGCATAAGCCTACATTTGTTTAAAATTTATATTACGATAAAAAGATAATAGGGGTCGGCGAAAACTATGGTATGGGTTGAATTATAAATCAAACGTTAATTTATATCAATTAATTAATTACCAAGATTAAAAAAAAAATAGGATATTACAAACTTTTAAATTAATTACATTATAAAAACTTGACACAATTATCAAAAATTGTTATTTTGTATTGATGTAAATAAATAAAAAAAACAAACTGTTACTGACCTGGGAATCGAACCTTCCTCACGCTGGTGCGCGTGAGGAAGGTTCGATCCCCAGGTCAGTGTTGACTGTACCCTGTACTTAGTACTTACTATGGTCAGCTTCTGGATAGGTTTGTGTTTAACTTGAAGTGGCTGGGGTGGCGACCGCGCCAGGGTAAGCAACACTTACCAAGGTCAGTCTTGGGATGGGTGACCACTTTTTTTTGGATCGCTTGTTTATGGATAGGTGACTCCGCCAGGGTAAGCAACACTAACCAAGGTCAATCTTTGGATGGGTGACCACATTTTTTTTAATCGCTTTTTTATTGATAGGTGACTCCGTCAGGGTAAGCAACTTTAACCAAGGTCAGTCTTTGGATGGGTGACAACTTTTTTTTGTATCGCTTGTTTATGGATAGGTGACTCCGCCAGGGTAAGCAACACTAACCAAGGTCAGTCTTTGGATGGGTGACCATAACCACAAAAATGTTGATCACCCATCCTTTGACTTTATCACCCCACTAGGTTAAACAACATCTAACAAGGTCACCTATCCAAAAACAAGCGAACCCATAAAAAGTGGACACCCATCCAAATAGTGACCTTGGTAAGTGTTGCTTACCCTGGCAGGGTCACCCATCCAAAAACAAGCGAACCAAAATAAAGTGGTCACCCATCCCAAGACTGACCTTGATAAGTGTTGCTTACCCTGGCGGAGTCGGCCATCCAAAACAAACGAACCAAAAAAAAGGGGTCACCCATCCAAAGAATAACCTTGGTAAGTGTTGCTTAACCTGTGTGGGGTCACCTATCCAAAAACAAGCAAACCAAAAAAATAAGTGGTTACCCATCCAAAAGTCGACCTTGGTAAGGTTTGCTTAACTTGGCGGCTACACCAACCCAGCCTCTCAAGATAAAATACTATTTAAAGTTACTTATTACGTTATAGTGAATGAATACCAGCTAGGGTAGCCAACCGAAATAAATTAATGTCGATTATTTAATGTAACAAGCGATTACGTAATTTCTCGATGATGAAGTGTTGAGAAACTCACTGACAACTGACGGCTGGTTAATTTGTGACAAATTGTCAGCTGATTTGAGATGTGACGTCGACTTTAGAAACTGGCCCTAAGTGAGCTTACGGTACGAAAGAGGTTGGAAAGAGCTGGTTTTATCATTCGTACCCGGCAAAGGTCTATAACATGAGACACACTCCTTAAAAACAATATAAATTTTGCTAGAAAACATCGACTTTGGCCATAGGACTAATGGAGTAAAATATTGTTTAGTGATGAGTGTGGAAGTCATTTAAATGGAATTGACGGATAGCATTAAATGTTTTATCATGAAAAAGAACAACATAATCTGTTTTTTTTAAACTACTGTGGCATATGGTAGAGGAACATTATTGGATTCCGGTAGGCTATCTTTTGGAGCTCGTACGGACTTGGTGGTATTCGATAGAGGAGATCTTATTAAATATCGCTGTAGAAGTGTTATTTAGGAATAAAATGTGATATCTTTTGCCCTTTTATCAGGGATCACTTCGTTTTGATCCAGGATAATGCTCGGCCACATACCACTTTTTCAACTTCGGTCTATGTTAAAATTATCAATATGCCACTTTTGGAATAGCCGACGATAACACCAGTTTTGCATCCTATAGAACACGTTTGGGACCTGATAAAACGAAGGACAGAAATTATGATACCTACACCTGTCAATGTTGGGCGCACGGTTGGCGCAGTGGTTGAGCGATTGACTGCTGCGCTGTGTGTCGCGGGTTTGATTCCCGCACGGAACAAATATTTGTATGATCTACAGATAGTTGTTTCGGCTCTGGGTGTTGTTTATGTGAGTTTATATGTTTGTAAACGCACCCACGATACAGGAAGAAATTCCTAGTGTGGAGCAAATAAAAATAATAAAAAAATAATGGATGCACTGCGAAGTGCCCTTGTACAGGAATGATTGAGACTACCACACGAGACAATGTATACCATTATTCTCAACATGTCTAGGTGGGTGAAAACTTTATTAAAAGAACGTGGCGAAAACACTCGATTGTGATATTAATTTAATTGTAAAAATGTTTTTTGAATTAACTTTTTTAACTTTCCTTAGTAACCTTGAAAAATCAACAATGTGCAGTTTTCACACAAAATCATGTTACTCACAGAAACTGTATTAAATGCGATCTAATTTTTATTTGAAAAGGTGCATTTTTAAGTAAGGAATCCTGTCCTAAGATAAGTTTAAAAATAATAAAGAGTAATAAAAAAAAAATCGTCGTTTGTATTTTGTTCCGCAAATTTTGCCGGTGTGTGTATATTGCCTTTACAGCAATATAGTTTGTGGTAATATTTGTAGGTTCCTTACGACCGTAAATAGCGCAGTAGTGTTGATAAAAAATAAAATGGGAGGCCAATAGCCAAAACTGATGATTATTGCGCATATATGGCCATAGTGCAAATATATAACATCACGCCTGCATTCCCCGTAGGCAGAGGTAACCAGTAGTACTCCCGCATTTCACCAGTTATGTTTATACTAAACTCAAACTGGCTAGCCTTATCCCAACTAAACTGCCGAGCAATGAAAAAGTTCCACCCACAAAATGCCGACAAACACCTTAATTTTTTTTTTTTTATTTATTTTAAAATTTGAACATAATATTTACGTTTTTAGTTGGTAATATTCTGATGCGCTGTTAAATGTACTTCAATATTGCAGACGGCGTCATTAAGCTAGCCTTTCCCGTTTAGGAGTAATTTGGTGCTGTCACTGGAACTTTTTCATTGCTCGCGAGTGTATTATGTTGGGGTCAGCTGCCAATCTAACCGGATTTAGCTGAGTACCAGTATTTTACACGGAGCGACTGCCTATCTGATATCCACAACCCAGTAACTGGGTAACACGATACCCCTTGGCCAGACTGGTGTCAGATCACAAGCATCTGACTACTCGTAACGACTGTCAAAGATCTTCAAATGAAACCGGGACCAACGGCTTAACGTTCTTTCCGAGGCACGGAAGAAACTTGCTATGTAAAGATTGATATGTAAAGGGTGACCCATCTACGGAATGACCTCGGCAGACGTTGCTTAACCTAAAAAATCGACCCGTGCGGCTGTAATTATTTAGCCACGAGCTCCTCAGTTATGTTTATACTAGTAACAGTTAAATCATTTTCCATAATCCAATATCTTTCCGTGTGTGATGTATAGATAGTTTGTATCAAATCCTCGTCGATATTATGTATCGTCAAACTTACATAGGCGTAATATTTGTTTTCAATATTGTAGACACGTACGCCACGTACCTACTAAATTATATGTATATTGATATTATTACGTTGTTAACCTGCGTATCATAGATACAGCTGGTTTATGAGTGTATTCGGTTTGTGAAATAGATTTAAATCTATTTGGGCTAATTAATTATTCCGTATATCTAGGCTTGCGCCAAAGACTTAACTCAGAGTTAGATGCTAACACGAGGTTAAATCTTCCAAATCTTACTAATGTTATAAATGTGAAAGTTTGGATGGATGGATGTATGTATATATGTTTGTTACTCAATCACGCCAGAACGGTTGAACGGCTCTGGGTGAAATTTGACACAAAGATAGATTATAGTGCAGCAAGTGGCTGCGAATCCGCCTTCGCCGGAATGTTCGTATTTTAGCATTACTCTACAGTATTCTGTTTATTCCTACAACCCCCTCTTATCTCAAAGAACGCTTTCAAGTTCATTCATGACACACATTCTAGATCACACTTGAGATTATCGGAGAATTTGAAACTTTTGATGGCTGCTCATTCCACTAAGTTTTACGATAAATCGTTTACGGTCCAGGCTGTGCGGTCGTGGAATGAGTTGCCGTTGTCAGTAAGGCAAGCCCAGGCACTGGCATCTTTTAAAAACCATTTCCTTTATCTCTAACGTTTCTCTATTTCGATCTAATTTCTTTTTCTTAATTATTTATTGTACACAAAAAATTACATATACAACATAAGTGATTATATAGTTGACGTACAAAGGCGAGCTTAACTCAAAGAAGAGTTTTCTACCAGCATGGAGAGAAGATTTCTACATGGAGAGAGTTTACAAAAGGAAGAAGAGAAGTAGTCCAGTGTACAATTTTAGAATAATATAAAATAAAACATAAATATACATACATACATAAGTACAATATATATATATATACATATACTAATATTATGTCATTCCGAAAGAAAATGATCCTTGATTTTCCTCTTGAAGACATTCAGAGAAGGGCTGTCGTGTAGGGAATGTGGTAGAGAGTTCCAGAGACGCACTGCAGTAACAGAGAAGGAGCCATAATAGCGGCTGGAAGTGTGACGTGGGGTTCGAAGGAGAAGAGAAGTGGAAGTGTGACAGGGTTTACCCCTCGGGACAAAGCACTCAATGCGTTCACGAAGGTAGGAAGGTTATTTCATCATTATTCAAACTTTTATTTTTTTTCTCCTTATTATAGCAATATAATTTTGTATATTTATGATTTAATGTAATAGCAGAATACCGCAGACTACCCCTTATTAACCGACTGCCAAAAGAGGGTAATGTGTTTATCAGACTATGTATGTATGTATGTTTATTCCTATGTGACGGTCTAGAGACGAAACGCAATGGCCGGTTTTGATGATTCGTATGTCAATTGATGCGTCTTAATCTTAATCACTAGCTACATAAAAAATTAGAAAATATAGTAATGGTGGCTTTTGGGCGCCATATTGTGGGGACCCAATTTTTTAAACCCATGCCGTGCAGTCGGAGGATACATCTGGTTTTGGCCAGCTAGCTCGCGAATAAGTATCCTCCGACTGCACAGCATGATTTTCTTCTTAGTTACGTCTTTTATGTTTGCTTCTGTCAGTCGGGTTTTTTGATATTTTTGAATAAACTCTTTTTTATTTATAACTTTTACAATAAAGTAAATTATATTCTACAGTCTGGAATAGCACATAGGCTACTTTTAATCCCGGTATAATGTTCCCTTCAGATATAAAAAAACACTTTTCACGCGGAGTTTGAAAGATAACCGATTGTGCGAGTGGGCCTTAAACGATTTTTGTTTCTGTTATTTGGGGTACAAGGTTTACATTGCATTTGTAAGCCAAAAAAACAATTGCTTTCTATCCTCATAACTGGCATTGAGGTTAATTTGGAGTATTTTATCGCGTCATTAATTTTTATTGCTTGTAAATTCCAAGTGAGTGTAAAACCTAATTTGTGACTCAAAGGTGAGACAGAATTTACAAACTACATAGAATTTTGTTATTCTTTCTTACCCAAAATAGATTCTGTGACCGCGAGTGCTATGAAGGGCGCGTTTGTAATGAAAATAGAATTTTAATAATAAGTATGGAATTGGGTTAGTAGGTACATTCTAGAATGTTTTTGTGAAATGACGTATAGAATAAATATCTAGGTTTTAATATCTACATATATGTTGCCGCCGCTACAAGTGTGCGAGTGGGAGGGGCAGCCGGCAACGCGACACAGTCTCGCTTGACCCCCAGCAAAGACCATTGAGACCGCTAGGCTTGTGTAGTACATGTACTATGTACTATTAGGAATTAATTCCTTTAGGTGAACGAGAACGAACTATTCTGTTTCGGTCGTTTAAATCGTTCATCTAGTACAGTAGTACAGTGACCGTCTGGCTCGCGAGTGCTGAATCAGAACGAATATGTATTATGTACCGAGTGTCTGAGCGAGCGAACTACTCTGTTTCGGTCGTTTAAATCGTTCATCTAGTACACTAGTACAGTGATCATCTGGCTCGCGAGTGCTGAATCAGAATGTATAAGTACAAGTGTCTGAGCGAGTTGAGAGATTAGAGAAGCGTGCGCGCGAGCGTGATGGACGATGACCGACCTGGCAAACAAGTGATTCCCGACTCGTGAAAATGCCATGAAGTTTTATGTTATTTATTCGCATATATATTCAATAATTCATTAAAGTTTGTAAAATTTAATGACATTTAAATTATTGTAAATTGTTTAATCGAAATGACAGTCCTAAGCCTGCAAAGTATGAAGGAAAATCAAATATGTATTCCATTACGTACGACTGACTGATGTCTTAAGTTCGGTGAACTCATCATCATCATCATCATATCAGCCGAAAGACGTCCACTGCTGGACATAGGCCTCCCCCAAGCGTCGCCACATTGACCGGTCCCGTGCGTCTCGCAACCAGCGGATCCCCGCAACCTTCACCAGGTCATCGGTCCACCTAGTGGGAGGCCTTCCAACGCAACGTCTTCCGGTTCGCGGTCGCCACTCCAGAACCTTTCTGCCCCATCGGCCATCCGTTCTGCGAGCAATGTGCCCTGCCCACTGCCACTTGAGTTTGGCAATTCTTCGGGCTATGTCGGTAACCCTGGTTCTCTTGCGGATCTCTACATTTCTGATTCGATCACGCAAGGAAACTCCGAGCATAGCCCTCTCCATTGCCCTTTGAGTGACTGTAAGCTTTCTGATGAGGCCCATTGTAAGCGACCACGTCTCAGAGCCATATGTCATCACTGGCAACACACACTGGTCATAGACTTTCGTCTTGAGACACTGTGGTAAGTTGGACGAGAAGATACCGCGCAACTTCCCGAACGCTGCCCAGCCGAGTCGGATTCGACGGTTGACCTCTTTCTCGAAGAACGGTGAACTAAAATGAACTAATAGTACTAGAATACCGAACTAGTTCATTTGTACGATTGTACTAGTTCGGAGCGTTCCTTTCATTGTCCGAGTAAGAACAAGCCTAGAGACCGCTGCGAAGAGCGCACGTAATATATAAGACGTAGACTATATATATCTACCTACATTTTATTTAAAAGTTAATATTGTAAAGAAGGAATACACCCGTTTAGTTGTAACAGTACTGAATCGTTTCATTGAAGAAGCACCCATCAAAAAACCCAACAATATATAAATAAGTTTTATTAACATATAAAATTAAATATTCATTATTATAAAGGCAGCAAAGGTAAAGGGGAGAGGGAAATGGGTACATTGCACATATAAAAAATCGTTCACATCAATGTCAATGGGAAACGTGCCCAGAACGCTGGCAGCATTGCCATTCAACGTGGCTTCACTGGCCGAAGAAATTGCCAGCCAGTCACGTGAAGAGTCGACGCGCTTTATATAATAAATATATGAGTACTAAAAGAATAAATTAAATTAATTTTGTACAAGAAATTATAACCTAGTAGTTAACTATTACAACAATTAAAAATAAATAAAACGGAAAATTGATATTACTGTGTTAAGAATAATTATTAACCTAAAACATTTTCAGTATACGTTTACTAAAGAATGGAAAAGTGTATGGGCCTTCTCATTGATGTTTAGTATGAATGGTCTTGATTTAATTTTTTTTCGTCCGCAACAAAATCAGCAAGCTATTTGCTATCCAACGTGGCAATGCTGCCAGCGTTCTGAGCACGCTTCCCGTCTACATTGATGTGGACGAATTTTTTGACGTCCAATGAGACGTCTCCTTTTTATACGCGTTTGTATACAGTTTGTATATAAGTAAGATATCTTTAACTTTATAATTTTATTTTAGTGGAAATAAAATAACTGCAAGCCATATGATAGAAGATTCATGATGGTAAAAAACTACTGCCCATTTTACTTTCAATTAATCCCTCTTTAATTATTATTATTCACACGACCGTAGTCTAGATTACGATAAAAGTAGTTGTAATAGATTTGTTTAACCAATGGCGAATCAAATGAGTACATCGATACTTAATGGAAACGGTTGGTTTTCCATTAACTGTGCTCATGCATCAAGTATCTATTTTTGTAGAATGTTTGTAGTCAATATATTAGCAATGTCAGTTGCATTTTCTGGGTTGCAATGCAAAATTCGAAGACATGAGACATTCACCAACCCGCATTGAGCCCGCGTGGTGGATTACGGCCCGTTCCCTTTCACAGAGAGGAGGCCTGTGTCCCAGCAGTGGGCACGTTAAAAGGCTGATGATGATGATGAAGACCATTTCCCCCCCCTTTTTTTTTGTGATCTTCGTCCTGCGATCGGCTTCACAAGCCCTTAACAGATCTGTTATAGCAGTTATTGTCAGGAAAGAACTGTTCCTCCAGTGAGGAAACTGTCTCTTATTAAATTAGGATTTGTTAACAAACAAAGTCCTATATGTGTTGTCTTTTCAGCCTTCTGTCACTTATAGGCTCACATAATGCTTTTGCTAGGGTGTTGGTATGAGCTTTTATACGGTATTTTTATATTCCCCCATCTTTTTATGTTATTCTTAGTAACCATTTGATATACCCCAGTAGGAGACGGACAAGATTTGACTTCCTAAAACACATGGGACTAGCAAACACAACTCACAAATCAACTGTCGGAATTGAGAATTCACCTCTTTATGTAAAACCTGTTGCGTAATAATTGAGTCAAATTCTTTTCTGTTGCTAACAAGGCGAGTATCCCGTTCCATATTTTCCAACGCCATTTCACTAGCGATACAAAATAACGACGAAATCATTGGGTTCGAGCTACAAATTGAATTAATGGTTCCCATAATGGATACCGTAAATTAAAAGGACTATCATTACAAGCTATATTAAAGTATCATATACACGTTACGGAAAGCCCTTCAAGATGTTATTGGAAGCCCAACGCGTGCTATTACCTACTACTTCAAACCCACTTAACTTCATGTCTTAATAATCAATTTCACTTATAAGTCAAATGTGAGCGAAGCACGCCATCATAACATTGGCGTGGAAAATATTTTCTTTCTCAATGGTTTATGAAATAATTATGAGAAATGTGTGGCTTGTGTTAATCCGAGAGAAACGTCGTGTGATAATCCAGAACACGTGTGCTGTACGTTCATCCGATTGAGTCGCTGTACGGTTTAGCTAGTAGTCAATCTGCCTAGCCTTTTCCCAACTATATTGGGGTCGACTTCCAGTGTAACCGGATTCAGCTGAGTACCAGTATTTTACATGGAGCGACTGCCTATCTGACCTCCACAACCCAGTAACTGGGTAACACAGAACCCCTTGGCTAGACTGGTGTCAGATCTCAAGCTTCTGACTACTCGTAACGACTGTCAAAGATCTTCAAATGACACCCGGGACCAACGGCTTAACGTGCTTTCCGAGGCACAGAAAAAACTCGGTATGTTGAAATTGTCACCCATCCACGGACCGACCTCGTGAAGCATTGCTTAACCTTGAAGATCGACCCGTGCGGCTGTTATTATTTAGCCACGAGCTCCTCGAGTTAAGCTAGTAGTAAATTCTGAAAATGTTGTGCAGTTGATAGCGCCACTGCATTCACAAACTAAGGAGACCAAAGAAATATGTAACAGCAAACATAATGAAAGTGAAGCAACACCCAACCCATGACATCGTAAATGTAAACAAAGAAAACGAGTCACGTACTGATTGTGATGAAGAACACACTCTGGAGGAAAATGACCGGGTCACTGTGCCATTACCCACTACTTCAAACCCACTTAACTCATGTATTTATAATCAATTTCACTTATAAGTCAAATGCGAGCGAAGCACGCGATCATAACATTGGCGTGGAAAATATTTTCTTTCTCAATGGTTTATGAAATAATTATGAGAAATGTGTGGCTTGTGTTAATCCGAGAGAAATGTCGTGTGATAATCCAGAACACGTGTGCTGTACGTTCATCGGATTGAGTCGCTGTACGTTTTATGTGTGAGCTAGTAGTAAATTCTGAAAATATTATGCAGTTGATAGCGCCACTGCATTCACAAACTAAGGAGAACAAAGAAATAAGTAACAGCAAACATAATGAAAGTGAAGCAACACCCAAGCATGACATCGCAAATGTAAACAAAGGAGACGAGTCACGTACTGATTGTGATGAAGAACACACTCTGGAGGAAAATGACCGGGTCACTGTGCCATTACAGTATCGCGGTACGTTTATACATGACGTGACTTTTGAATAGGGCTGCCGATAAGGGAGGAGACACGACGGCGGGCGCCAAAGATCCTCTCACCATCCCAGACAATGAGGGGAACGCCGATAAATTGAAAACGTGTGTCGAATGAGACATCGCCGATGGACAAGCGCGTCCGTTTACACAGGCCGGGTGTCCAAACACTTTAACAAGAAAAATATACAAACAATTTGTGTTTCTGTATACGAATTTTGACAATCTATTCTTATCTTTGAATGCTAAGTTCCTGGAACTAAATGTTCCAGTTAGAACAGGAAATTCGTGAATTCATATTCGACGAATATTACTGTCTTTTGACGGCGCAGCAATAAACGGTTATTAAAATCTGACTGTAAATATGTATTTTAAGTAAATGGTTGCCGCAATTTATTCGTTCTTGCTGCCCCAGTAAAAGTATTGGCACGTTTAAAAAACCGGCCAAGTGCGAGTCGGACTCGTACACGAAGGGTTCCGTCAAAAATCACGTTTGTTGTATGGGAGCCCCACTTAAATATTTGTTTTTAGTATTTGTTGTTATAGCGGCAACAGAAATACATCATCTGTGAAAATTTCAACTGTCTAGCTATCACGGTTTATGAGATACAGCCTGGTGACAGACGGACAGACAGACAGACAGACGGATCGCGGAGTCTTAGTAATAGGGTCCCGTTTTTACCCTTTGGGTACAGAACCCTAAAAACGACTAAATCAGAAACAGTTTTACAACAGGAAGAGTATTTGATAAGTGCTTACGAGCAGTTTCAATAAAAACAAGCTACTACTACTTTACGTCTTGTATTGAAACCTTTCATCAAAACTTTTCAAATAAATAAGTAAATAAAATAATCGCGACATTTCGGGTTCACTCATAATAATAACTTTTGTGTTTGCGGAGATACATGAGCGTCAACTCTGCGAACTAAATACAAGTCAACCAGTAAAACATCATCTCTCTCCGTGTCTTCGACGTCGTGTACTCTAAATAATCCGCTTTGCATAACCAATGCGCTCCCAAGTTCGGCGTCTTGCAGAACGCCATTTGCGCTCGACGTCATGCTAACAGTCATTATGGGCAGAATACGTCATACTTATAGCTGAACAGAATTTTTAAAATGTTACAACATCATAGCAGAGTAAAAAACCGGCCAAGTGCGAGTCGGTCTCGCGCACGTAGGGTTCCGTACCTACGATTATCGCAAAAACGGGAAAAAAATCACGATTGTTGTATGGGAGCCCCACTTAAATATTTATTTTATTCTGTTTTTAGTATTTGTTGTTATAGCGGCAACAGAAATACATCATCTGTGAAAATTTCAACTGTCTAGCTATCACGGTTCATGAGACACAGCCTGGTGACAGACGGACAGACAGACAGACGGATCGCGGAGTCTTATAATAGGGTCCCGTTTTTAACCTTTGGGTACGGAATACTCATATTGCAGAGTTAATTTTGTCCATGAAAATAACTTAATGAAACATTTCGAATAGTTACCATATTTACAAAGTAAATTCACGATTGTATTAGGTCTCAAACATTCATTTTTCGTGCACACCTTTCACATTGTTTTCGGCCAATAAATTTAAATTCTCTGTTAAAGTTATTTTTATTGCGCTGCATTGTGGAGGTTTCAGCATTAACATTGTAAAACCCACAAAGGCAATAAACATACGTCAAATGAGGTATATTTTCCGCGTGAAAGCTCGAAACTTTTCAAAATGCTGGGAATTTTATGGCGCTCAGTACAAACGACAATCGGCTTTATGACCTATTTTGTGAGGCGCCTCGTTCTGATTGGATGCTTCTGTTCGATCCTGGCTGTAATAGGAACTATTTTGTCCTGAAGGCCTGTTATCTAGTTGATTTGATGTTTCTACATTTCCGTTGATATCGGTAATAGGTTTGTTATTCTTTTAGGGTATTGTTATTTACGAAGCTTTTGCATTTTCATGTTACATTACATTAAATAGTTCTGAAAAATATTAATGCCAATTAAATGATCGTAATAGAATTGAATATATCGAAATACGTTTGGGCAATAGCTACACCTGCTTATAAGGTAAGTCCTAATAGCATTTTATTTTCTTATTCGTCTTGAATGATAGCCTTTTTGGGCGAGTTATTCATCATCTCATATGACAGTATCAATATTCTTCTGAAATAATGCTCTTATAAAAATACCTACCTCAGTATATTTTGATCCAAAATAATCTTGAAGATACGTGGAAAAAGATGTAAGTGTAATCCTAGGATATGGCAACAGAAATGTGCTTTTATTTCATACGTGTTGTTTGTACATTTTCTCAATGTTTCATCTGCGGTGTACGGAGCAAAATATCATAATAGTAGATGGTATGTGTCTCGAGCTTATGTACAGATGCTATTTTATATGAAAATATAATACCTTATCGGTTATATCCTTTTTTCAACGTACCTACACAATGGTTGAACAAAATTTAACACACTTGAAATATTCATTGTTGAAATAATAAAGTTCTAAGTGAGTTACTTAAAACTTTGAATTTTTATAGCTCAAACGTAAACGAAGATGGACACGAATTTTATATAAAAAAAGACTCACCAGTTTGCAGAAGCCCCAACAAAATATTAATCCAAATTATGGTAAAGTCAAAAAGTTCAAAACAAACTTTGTGACATAGCAAGTATTTCAAGAAGCGTCTCGAGTTTTGAATCACATTCCACATCACGCTTCTCTTCAAAATTGGAATGCGAATGTTCACGTCAGGATTTATAAAGGTCGCTACATATTGTATGAGGTTTCCTTGAATCGGAAAAACGCGGCAAATTTAATTTTCGTCTCGACTGTGCGCTAATGTGACAGCAGAAGAATTATCTCGCAACTCTTACGCTCACTAGGTATTATTCAAGGGAAGGTTAACTTTATTTCAGTGTGGCAGTGTCTTTTGCTTTTGCAGTATTTTCTTTTTTAAATAAGTATTTGTGAGAATTGTTTGTGCGAGGTTTACATTTGATTGCTTAAAAGCTTTTTAGTCATTTGAATTTTTGACGGTCCCGTGTAATTTAATCAAATTATTTAGTTTTCGTTGCTGACATGGGTTTTGCATTAGCACAATCTGAATGGGAAGGAGTTTACGATTGATTTGTGAGATGTGTGTGTGCAGGAAAGATCCTACGTATGTAGAAGAGAAAAATAAAGTTTTTCCTCTCGCGCATTTTACTCAATTCACGGCATACCCTTCCTGTCATAATATTTTCTGCATCGGATTATCTATCGCTGGCATAAAAAAGAAAACAGAAAAGTAACGCAGTGTTTCTCACCCGCTAATGTTAATAATTTCTCTCTAAGGTTCAACCGCCGTAACGAAATGGGGGGTACTGACTGGGGAAAGTGTAAAATTTCATTTTCTTCACGGAGTTAATATGACAGGGGAGGAATCACCGCTACTGCGAGTATCGCGACCCCTTATTTAATAAACGGTGAACCCTATATTCATATATAGATATATATAATGTTCTAGTCTTACTTGCTAGAAGGGTTAAGATACGAATTGGTAGCTATTAGTTTAAATTTATCCTTTAAATATTCTCAGAAAGGAACTGATCTCGTGAAAACGTAGAAATATGCAAGGGTAGGTAGTTGTTTTCTCGACATAACTTCACACCTGTAGTCCTCAAAGAATTAGGCAGAGGTGAACCTATATTATATAATACAAGCTGACCCCCGCGGCCTCGCCCCCATCAACCTACCCTACCTACCTACCTACCAATTTGTTAAACTATTTATTTGAATAAGAATTAATACTACAATACGAATGTAACCAACTTTTGTTTCTACCGGCGATCTAATTAAAATTGAGAACATAAAAGCTGCTATTGTGACATAACTATGATAGTTAGGTATGTTATCTAGCAGATTTTTTGTAGGTAATATTATGAGTACTTTAATCATGTAGTACATAATTTTTATGTATCATCAATAGTTTTCTCAGCGCACGCCAAAGAATGATTTTTATAGGTACAATTTTGCTGCTTTGGGTTATATTATTGCAATTTTCATAAGGATCTCTATTTATTTTTAAATAAATTATTGCCTATGACATTTAAGAATAATGTAGCTTTCTTCTGAAGGAACTGATTTCAGAGATTACCCCCTACAACCTCACAAACTTTACCTCTTTATAATATTAATATAGATGATGCTTCATAAAATGATTGTATTTCACGATATGGCTAGCTAAAACTGACCACATAGTTTAAACGGCATGATGATTTATGGATCTGGCCAGACCTTAATATCATGATGTGAGCAGCAGGTATTTTTTCCATAATATCATGCAATACAACCTTTTTATGAAATGTTCAGCCACATCATGCAATAATCAATTATAAGATCTGGCCACGACGTATAGGTTCATATTTCGTCAGTAATTTCTTTCCTTTTTGCATCTAATTGTAAAACCTTATTTCTAAAATAAAAAAAAAGTTAATAAAATAAAAAAAAACCGACTGCATAGATGTAAACAAGAAGAAAATCATGCTGTGCAGTCGGAGGATACATAATCGCGCGCTGGCTGACCAAAACTATAAATATCCTCCGACTGCACAGCATGACTTTCTTCTTGTTTTCCTCTTTGCAGTCGGGTTTTTTTATTTTACACTATTTACATGGTAGTACACAAACAGGATAAAAATAAACTTGTAGCATTTGATTACTCATGAATTGCACGACAAATAAAATTCTCACTAGACTCTGAACCAACGAAACAATGTCACCCTAACTGACAGCTCAAAACATTTAAAAAACTTACTTATAAAATATTTACAAACAGCCAGTAACTATGTACAATCGGCCAGTACGTGTATAAATGGGTTACTATAATAATGTCATAAATTTTAAATGTCCAATACGAAAAATGTCCAAAAATAAAAATGTCTAATATGAAAAATGTCCAAAAATAAAAATGTCCAATACGAAAAATGTCCAAAAATAAAAATGTCCAATACGAAAAATGACCAAAAATAAAAATGTCAAATACGAGTACTTACCGGTACTTACGAAAAATGGTCCAGTACTTACGAAAAATTAATTGAGTAAGTTTATCGAAGATCTGACCTTTAGGTAATATAATTGGTCCTACCTATGAAATTGGCGTTATGACGTACTGGCCACTTTGTTACGAAAAAGTGTTAAATAGAAAAAAAAAATATTAACAAAAACAAGGTTACTTCTAGGCAAGCGTGTTACACCGTCGACCACATCATCGCTTACCATCAGGTGAGATAGTGGTCAAGCGCGAGCCAACCAATAATAAAAAAAAATAAAAAAATAAGCAAAAACCCCGACTGCTTAAAAAGCGAACTAAAAATACATAAACAAGAAAAAAATTATATTATGCTGTGCAGTCGGAGGATACATCTGGTTATGGTCAGCCAGCTCGCGAATATGTATCCTCCGACTGCACAGCATGATTTTTCTTGTTTACGTCTTTTTAGTTCGCTTTTTAAGCAGACGGGTTTTTTTGAGTTTTTGAATTAATCTTTTTTATTTATGGTATGGTATCTGCAAAAAATACAAATGTTAACGGAACCTCTTTGTGAACAGTTCTCGTTACTGACAATAGTTAGTTCTCTAAATATTTAATTTCTTGAAAAGGTCTGTGGGTCATCTTAGGGGCGGAGTTTTAGAAGCTGGAGTATACGCTTAGGGGCACTATAAGCAGAAAAGAAAAAAAAATGGACTAAATTTTCATGAAATTATTTGTTCAGAAATTTTTCAAATTTATTGCAGTACCGGGTTGACCTTGACCATAACAATCATTTATGTCTGAGAAGCATAGCCCTACGACGCACCGAATTATGGGCCCCCAAATTTGATTTTATTTTGTATAAAACGGTCTAAATTTGCAAAATGATAGTATAGTATTCATGTTAGGATGCTGCTAGCATGGGGGCTACAAAGGGGGGCAAAATTTTGAATTATTTTTTGCCTAGTAGACACCATTTTCGAGATATTCGAATATATATTTAATAGAATTCGGAGGCCCATAATTCGGAAACAGTGCGTCGTAGGGCTATGCTTCTCGGAACCTCAATGGTTTTTGTGGTTAAGGTTAACCCGAAACTGCAATAAAATTGAAAAATTCCAGAAATAAAAAATAATAAGTGATAATTTCTTTAAGTCCTCGAGCCATAGTGCCCCTAAGGCTACACTCCAACCCTTGAAAATTATTTTTGAACGTTATTATGATTTTGGCATTTTTATTTATTGTCATTTTTATTTTTGTTCAAATTTATTTTGGGACATTTTATTTTTGGTAATTTTTATCTTTGGTCATTTTTATTTTTGGTCATTTTTATTTTTGGTCTTTTTTATTTTTGGTCATTTTTATTCTTGGTCATTTTTATTTTTGATCATTTTTATTTTTTGGACATTTTTATGATTTGGACATTATTATAGTAACCCGTATAAATAAGTGGCGCGCAAGTCGCCACACTTATAAGTGGTATATATTTTTGTAATGACCTCTAAAATTCCTTCATTTTGATAGCCCACTCGATGGGTTTCGAAGGAAAATAAAATTAAAACCCCTACAATATGGCGCCCAAACTTCGCCATGTGTTTTTTTTTAACGGCACTTTCTAAGAACACTTGGGCGGCCAAGAACTATCTAAAAATTATAAAAATCCGTCAAGTGGTTTGAAAGATGTAATAAAAGTGGAGAAAGTGGTAATAAAGAATATTACACACATACAAGATACGCGCGAAAAATATAACCCTTTCCTTGCAGCCGGGTAAAAATAAAAGAAAATTCTGTTTATTTTTCCTAAGAAACAGCACGATAAATATAAAACATAACTAGTAATTAAAGCTAAGTAATAAATGAGATTTAAGATAAGTCTCTCTTTCCATCTTAACTAATTATCCTACAAAGAAATAATATCTCAGCAACTTTTACAAACTTTCCATCTGAGTTAGAAATAAAAATATTGCTTCGGAAAGTGTTGGAGTAAAGTAAAGTAATTGCAAGGTCCACTTTACCGACGGACTGCAGAATTCCTTGTGAGGCTAGTGTTACTCAGTGGCTCATTGAATGTACAGAGAAAACTTCCGTACTGGTACTTTAATCATTTAAGATGCTGCTTCTTGAATTAGGTAATGTTTTCTTTCAATTTTCATTTATATTTTCCAAGTTGGATTTTCGAACAGACTCAACAAATGTAACAAGAGGTAAAATTGATGTTTTTTTATCTTATATAGGCTCACGCTTGACCACTATCTCAACTGATGGTAAGCGATGATGTGGTCGATGATGGAGCACGCTTGCCCAGAAATAACCTATTCACTCTTAACTTAAAGACCCCTAGATTGTAGCTATCGGGAAATACATACTCCGGCAGAGAATTCCACTCCTTAGCTGTACGCATAATAAAAGTATTCTCAAAACGTTTAGTGCGTTTGGGTGGGATATCCACCATGTACCGATGGCGCATAGCCGTACGTCTGGTAGTCCGATGATGGAACGGGCTGGGCGGAATTAGATCATGCAATTCCATCGCAAACTCCCCGAAATTTAATCGATAAAAAACCGACAAGCTGGCAACTCGGCGACGATGTTCAAGGCTCTGGAGCTTTGACTTAACCAGTGCCTCATCGCCGATGAGTCTCTTGGCCCGCTTGATCGACTCTAGTGCATGTAACGTTGTACGTTATTGTTTACATAAACAACATATTGAAAAAAATAAATGTCAAGTCAAACCACAGATGTTATATCATTAGGGACGTCTTAAGTTACTAACGCAATTAGTTAGCTGTCCGTGCTAGTGGTTTACGCGGTCGGCGCATTCGAACGAGTGAATGAGGACCGGTAACCTTCATATAACCTCCGCGGAAACTCGACTCACGATGACCAGACATTCAAATTCCTGCTCCGGGCGAAGACGTACGTATTTCACTTGATCCTGGATCACTCAGACTACGTATGTAATGTCACACGTTACATACGTAGTCTGAATAATTATTTAAGCCTAAAGCAAGCAACAGTTTTTATTGACTCCTGTTAGTCAACGTTATTAAATTCTGTGTTTTCGTAACCCCATTCTGGGTAAGTGTTGAACAGCTAATTATATTTTATATTGTGTGTACCTACCTATCTACTAGCCTATCTTAGGGCGTGTGCCTATTTGCACTGAAACTGCTGTATTATTGTGCCTTCTGTTTAACTATATATTGTACAACCTAATTGCCTTTAGCTCTGCACATTTAATTAACATTAAAAACCTACGTAATTGTCATGACTCAAAATGTGCAAGTCATGTCGTGCATCTCACTTCCATTTTCAACATGTAAAGTAAACTCCGTACTGATTGTGACAACCACACATCACCTTCATTAGCGCGCCATTAATTAATTTATAATAAATAATTTAATATCAAGTATTGTCAATAATTAATTATAAATGCGTTCATGTTAGTAATAAATAGTTATAATGTCAATAAGTTATTGTTATCAGAAAATATTAAAAGTCCAATCAAAGATAGGTATAGTCCAGTATAGGTATAGTAGATATGTATAATCATGACTTTGCAATTGGAGAAAGATCCAATTGCAAAGTCATGATTATACATATTTATTCAAGGGGCATGCTATTGGCATACAAATAAACTGCCGAGCAATGAAAAAGTGCCACCCACAAAATGCCGACTAAACACCTTAATTTTTTTTTTTTACATTTAATTTAAAATTTGAACGCAATATTTACGTTTTTAGTTGGTAATATTCTGATGCGGTGTTAAATGTACTTCAACATTGCAGACGGTGTCATTAAGCTAGCCTTTTCCGTTTAGGAGTAATTTGGTGCTATGTCACTGGAACTTTTTCATTGCTCGTCAGTGTATTATTATGTCAAAGAACTGTCATCAAAATAGTCACTGAGACAACATTTCTGTATTGATAATATATTACGCAATTTATGCTTGAAATTGACTAAATTGAGACTTTTTATTGAGCAGGGCAACTAATTAAATATTCTCTGGGCCATACAGAAGAAGCTATTACTTATTAAAGCCGTGCCTGCACAAGGTACTTTAAGCTCTAACTTATTTTTATCACGAAGTTTCCTGTAATGACATTTAAAAGCTATTTCATATAGAGTGTTGTTTGTTTTGACAAATACATTTACTTCGTAAATATTTATTTAAGTTTAGGATTTTGAGGCTTTTAAATAGAGTTTGACAACTGTCGGTACTCTGTAAACCACACATAGCTCTGATACATCTTTTTTGGGCTTTGAAAACATACTCTTTATATACTGAATTGCCCCAATATAATGTCATATCTTAATGCGGATGCAACATAGCCATGGTAGGCCATTAAAAGAGATTCTAGGTTTACAATTTTAGCCAATTTATAGAGGGCATATGCAGATTTATTAACTTTTTTACAAATATCGTCCGTTTGCGGTTTCCAGGACAAGTTATTATCTATAATAACACCAAGGAATCTAGTCAGTTGCCGATTAGTCCCCAAATATTTAATGTCAACGTTTATATTAGGAATTCTTTGATAAAAATGCATTGTTTTAGTCTTTTTCTAGATTGATGACTAGATTATTATTATTTAGAGAATAAAATAAATATTTAAGTGGGGCTCCCATACAACAAACGTTAATTTTTTGCCGTTTTTTGCGATAATGGCACGGAACCCTTCGTGCGCGGGTCAGACTCGCTCTTGGCCGGTTTATTTTAAATATTTGTAAAAGGTTAACTCTGGCATTACTGTGATAGATCGCTACATAGAAGCTAAGTGCCATAGATTGCTTATTATCTTGAAAAAAAAAACACAGTTAACCTACGTGTTTTTTTTTTCAACATAATAAGCAACCTTAGTGCATTAGAGCGAAACTGCTGGTAAAAGCCGTTATTAAGATATACTAATTTCACTGATTTTAAAATAAACATCACGTATAAACGGCCGTCGTAATTTACCGAAAAAAGGGATAAATGTTATATTAGACTATTTATTTAATAATTTATGAATATATTAAATTAATTTTGGTATAGCATTATGTAATTAATTTGTAAAGTCTAACGCGGGCATAAAATCGTCAATGGAATCAAAAACACTGGACGTATTTTTATGAAATTTTCATCATCTCCAAAATGTAGATAATCAAAGACAATTTGAATATCTACACTTTGGTGTACGGGTCTTTATTTTGAACTCAAAGACTAACATGGCAAGTTTTATTTTCGACTAAACTTTTGACGGCGGCTTTGGGCTTTGTTCCGTCAAGGTCATTCGCAGCTGTTGTTGCCTTAAGTATTTTGGTAATCTGCCTAGCCTTTTCCCAACTATGTTGGGGTCGGCTTCAAGTCTAACCGAATTCAGCTGAGTACCAGTGTTTTACATGGAGCGACTGCTACCTGCGGTCAGGAGGTCAGATACCTCCACAACCCAGTAACTAGGTAACGCAATACGCTTTGACGGTGGTGTTTTTTTTTTTTGGCAGTTTGTTTATATCAATTGGACTAACACCCAAACTGCCTCAAAAAGTGAGCCAGTCTGGATAGTGTCAGGCTCCAACTGACTAAAACCTCTCCTGCCTTACATAATCCCACCAACATGATTGGCGCATGTTTTGGTCATCATCTTCGCACATACATTTTCCTCTTGTATGTCCTGTGGGTGAGACTCCCACTTTATTTTACAAATTTATGGGACGCTGGTGGTGTTAGATTTCAGGCTGCCATAACGACTATCAAAGATCTTCAAACGACAGCCGGGACCTACGGCTTAAAGTGCTTTCCGAGGCACGGAGGAAACTCGATATGTAAATATGGTCACCCATCCACGGATCGACCTCGGCAAGCGTTGCTTAACCTTGAATTTCGACCCGTGCAGCTGTTATTATTTAACCACGAGCTCTCGAGCTATTTTGGTCGAAGAGTAGATACCTAATTAATATTACTTTTTGACCAACGGACGGCCAAGTCCTCCTTGTGTTCAGTAGCACTTTTAATAGGCTTATTTATTTTACAGACGAAACTTTGTTGGCAATACGATCACTTTTATTTTTGGTAAAATGTATTTTCGTAAAATATTTTTTGCATAAATAGAAAAGTTTTTAAATTCCCGTGATATATTGTTTTCCATTATGAAACGCGAAAATTTTAAAGTTTTGTCTATAACAACGTGACAGTTAGGAGGTTTGTAGCTCTGTTACTTTTGTGCTCCATTATAATATGCCTACTTTATTATACTACTTCTTTTCGTGTGAGAATGTGGCCACCTCTGGTGTCAGAGTTAATTAAGCCACCTCTGGGAACCCCACAGGCCTCTGACTTGGCTATTTTAGACTTACATTAACAATATACTCTTACATTAACATCTACTTAAAACACGAAAGGAAAATCAGGCGTCCCAGAACCCACATACAAAGGTACCTGCGAATTTAAAAATTCAGATACCTAGCAGTTAGCTATAACCTTTTGCATGTATTTCCCAAAGGCACAGAATAAATAATCAAAGGTATGTTAATAAAATAAACCAACCAAGCACTAAATAAGGGAGTAGGTAACCTATTTCATGTACCGGAAGGCCGGAAGATTAAAAAAACCGGCCAAGTGCGAGTCGGACTCGCACACGAAGGGTTCCGTACCATTATCGCAAAACACTACAAAAACAATCACGTTTGTTGTAAGGGAGCCCCCCTTAATTTATTTTATTTTAATTTAATTATTATTATTTTTTGAAGAGAATATACAACTAAATATTCTGTGAATATTTCAAGCGTCTACCTGTTGCCGTTATTAATATCGAGCAAAAACGCCAAAAATATCACGTTTGTTTTATGGGAGCCCGCCTTAAATATTAATTTTATACTGTTTTTAAAAAAAATTCAACAGTCTAACTATCACGGTTCATGAGATACAGCCTGGTGACAAACAGACAGACAGACAGACAGACGGACAGCGAAGTCTCAGTAATAGGATCCCGTTTTTACCCTTTGGGTACGGAACCCTAAAAACGCCTTCTTCTCTTCTCTGTCATTTCGCTCTTGGCAGAGCGGTCGTGGTCACGTCGAGGCGTACACATCGGTGGTAGATGTGGACACAGCTGTCCGTACTATCGCCCGCCATCTCTCCCTGTTGGCGGACTGTTTGGCGCAGTCAGATATGCGGCCTCCTACTGCTGACAGTACCTAGCCAGCTACCTGTACGACCAGCCGCTCTATGGATTCACCATCCCGTCTAGAGACGTGTCCAAAGTATTGCATTATGCGCGACTGTACTACGTTCGACAAACGCTGCGTGATGCCGAGATCCTGGAGTATGGACACGTTAGTGCGGAAATCCGTCCACGATATTCCGAGCATCTTTCTTCATCTTGCCCCTTTCCAACACACGCACTGTCCACGTTTCGGCCGCGTAAAAAAAATGGGGAATACAATTGTACGTATGAGCCTGATTTTGGTTGCTTTGGTAATGTTGCGATTCCTCCACACATTCCCTAGCTTCTCCATATCAGTTCTGGCCATGGCCATACGTCGTTTCACTTCATTTACGCAGCCGCTGTTGTTTATTTTATCAAAGCCCCAAGATAGACATTGGTCTGAACCACTGCGTATCACTACAAAAAACCGCATAACTGGTGCAAAATACCAAAAGAAACACTGGTAATAAAAAAGATCAGTATTGATTTGGATATCTCTTCGTTCATTTGAGGTTCATACTTATAAATGCGAAAGTAGACTCAATTTACATAGTCGCGGAATGGAATGGAAGCGAATTTTTGCAGCGAAATTGCACATAGCGTAAAATGAACTTTATGTCAATTGTGTAACGTACAAACTAAATACGAGCCAAAAACGAGGTCGCGCGTCTTCCGGGGAATTCTCGCGCATTCTCAGGAACTCCCGTAGCTAAATTGGCTCGTATTTAGTTTGTACGTTACACAATTGACATAAAGTTCATTATGCTATGTACAATTTCGTTGCAAAAATTCGCTTCCATTCCATTCCGCGGTAATGTAAATTAAGTCCAATTCTGTTTGTTTGTTACCTTTCACGACTAAACGGCTTAACCGATTTAGTTGAAATTTGGCATGGAAATATTTTGAGACCCTGGGAAGGACAAATCATAGTTTTTATAATGGGAGTGTGTTCCCTTGGGCATATAAAACAATTCATACGCGGGCGAAGCCGCGTGCTGAAGCTAGTCTGTAAGATAAGTTTGAAAATAACCTAAAGGCTAAGCTGGAAGCTTACAATTATTTTAACTGCTTCCATACTTATGATGGTCCTCATGACATTTGCATGTACTCGTATCAACGTGGCAAATTCCTACTTTTAGTAATTTGCCTTTCCACAAAGAATAAAAACATATTATTATTATTATGTCTACTCACCATTATCAGCGTTATCCCTGTCAGGTCCACTGTCATGTTCTGACTCCGACTCGTCCCATATGGTGTCAGTGGCAATCTTCTGGCGCGAGCACTCGATCCAGTACCCTGGGGTCGGGATCAGGCTGTGTGGGTACTCCTCGCAGAATTCATCTGGTGAAAGAAAAAGAGTTGTTAGTTCTAAATGGTTTTTCATCATCAGTAGCATTTTAGTGTTCCCAGTGCTGGGACACAGGCCTCCTCCCTGTGAGAGAGGTAATGGGCCTTAACCGATTGTGTGCCGTAGTTACTGAAACATTTCAAAAGCCATTGAGTCTCGCGTTGATCTACGTTTTAGGCACTCAAGGGGTTAATCTTCCGTATTATTATATTACTTTTTGGGGTTAAACCACCACGCGGGCCCAATGCGGGTTGGTGGATGTTACATGACTACGAATTTTTGGTTCTAGGAAATGCCAATATCCTCATGATGTTTTCCTTCACCGTCTTTAGAGTAAAATTAAAATGGAATAACCATTTTAATTAACAAACGTTTGTTTTAAAAATAATGATAAATAACTAACATCAATAAACAAAATATAGCACTAGACAATATATTTTGTTACAAGAATTACCAAAATGGCAAATATTTTCTAAATTCTACTTATTAAAACAACCTCAAACGATCTCTTTGAGTTTTTCTCTGAAATTAATTTCGTTATCGTTGTTCGGATGCTCCGATCCAAGCCCTTTTATTGACTATTAATTTATTTAGCTTCGTTAAGTGCCCATTTAAGCGTAACTCAGACTGAGTTTTGATCATTACAGAAGTTGGTCTTGTGTACTGATTTTACCTTGAACAGACACAGACAATATTAATATTTTTAAAGACGATCTGAAAATTATGAAAAGAATCCCGGAATTTAGTGCACGAGAGAACTGCAAAGTGGAAAGAAATATCAAACGGTTTAGTGCTTAAGAGGAAATATGATCAAAGAGCGCCGACTGAATTCCCTTAGTAAAAAGTCTTAATTCGAGGTTTGGCTCTCGTCTATTTCCTCCCCCAATATTAGACCAATCTAAAAGATATTCCATAAACTGGAAAAGTAAGATATATACTATGCCCCTATGTTTTCCTTTTTTCATTTATATTTGTCAAATTTGTACACTAAGCCTCTATTGACAGCGCAATTTTGAGCATATTTTGAGGGTTCTAGTGCTTCTAAAGATAAAGTATTATCAAAAAAAATAACATACTTTTAACTTAGGAAATTCAGTAGGCGCTCTCTGCCCATATTTACTCTTAATGCCGTGAAGCAATATAATCCTTTCAGCTGCTTTAAATGTTGCTTTGAAACTCAATCCAGTTTGTCAAAATCAAGTTGGAGTTTCCCGACACTGAAGCGAATACTTTATTAGCTGAATGTTTTACGCAAAATTTCAATCACGGCCGAATATAAAAGTGAAAGCTTAGAAATTCATGTGCGATGAATATTGAGTAAACTTGGGAGCCGTAACATTTTTATTAATATTTCTGCACTTATCCTTGGGTCCTTATCCGAGGGAAATCTGGTGCTGATGCCATTACCGGGACGGTTGAAATGGGAATAAAATATTTACGTAGTAAAGCGTATACGGAAGTGTCCGTCGTGGTCCGGGCCACGGTATAAGTCGGCCGGGCTTTACTGCTACTACTACATATGCCACTATGTACAGACCTTTTTATTGAATATTTTATGAAAACAGTAAGAGATTTTTAACGTTGCGGTAAATGTATTTAAGCGACACAAAGTTCACGTCTAAAATAAATTATCTTAGCTTCGTGCGTGAGGTCGCTTTATTTGTGATCCAAAGGTCTTCCCTCGTAAAGATATACCTCGTGAAGATACAGTTTTATCAGCGTTTACATAAGAAATTAATACATACATTCGTTCTTGTGATAAAAAAAAACATAACCTTTCTTAACAGTTGTTAAAAGTAAAGGGACAAGTTATAAGTAAAATTCAAAAACCCTCTTCAACATCCCGGATTCAAACACCAAAACGCTCATATCATTTGAATGGCTGAAACGATTTTCATCAAACAAAGCTAAGCTAAAACTGTACATTCGTTTAGGAGCTATGATGCCACAGACAGATACACAAATACATAAACACACATCAAACTTATAAAACCCCTCTTGTTCCGTTGGGGGCTAAAAATAGAGTGATATTGTTATTAAAATATTCAATGACAGCGTATTAATTACTTTTGTAACCATATTCTTCTTTCGTGTCGATTAACTAAACTATAATAGTTTAGACAGATATAAAAATACACAAACACACAGGTACTCACGCCAAACATAAAACGCCCTTCTTTTTCCGTCGGGGGTTAAACATAGTTAGCGAAATGAACTTGATGAAATAAAAACAAAAAATACTCTAAACTTTAATTTCAAGTACCTAACTACGCTGCCAGCGGCCATTGAGGCGATTTTTCTGTTCTGTGATTGACCCCATGGTCAGCTCTATTTTACGTTTAGATTTTTTTGTTCTTTCGTCATTTGAATTTGATATCCAGCTGCAAGTTTCGCTAATAATATATAATAATTTGTTTTTTTTTGATTTTTGGATATATCACATCACATCACATCATCAGCCTGTTAATGTTCCCACTGCTGGCACACAGGCCTCCTCTCAGTGAGAGGGAATGGGCCATAATCCACCACGCGGGCCCAGTGCGGGTTGGTGGATGTCACATGTCTTCGAATTTTTGGTTCTAGGACATGCCGGTTTCCTCACGATGTTTTCCTTCACTGTTTTGAGAGCAGTGGTGATGAAATAATTTACACAAAGTAAAGCGCCTGCCTGGGCTCGAAGCCACGACCTACAACTTGTTAGTCGCGGCCGATACCACTGGGCCACTGGGCCACCACTTCTGCTTGGATATATAAAACAATGAAATTACAAAGAATAATTTAGTTTGATCTTCATTGTTCTTGTCTTCTCTTCTTTCTTCCGCAGTACCGATGATTGTTCAGTACTCAATTCACTGTAAGGTAGAACACCAAACTCTAATCAATATGCTTGGCGTTCATACTTAGAGTGGACCGAACTACTGAAATTCTTCGAAGTTGCAGCTGAAGCAACCTTGCTCTTGAAGTTCCTATATTTTACAAAACAATTAAACAGTGAAGATTTCTGCCGATAAAACATTTGAATATATCTAAACTAATATTTTCTTAACGAATATTATAAAGAGGTTATCTTAATTTTAACTTCACTAATGGGTGTAAAACACAAAAAATGGGTGCCTCATGATTTGACTGATCTGCAGAAAGAAACGCGTGTTGAAACTTGTGTTGCATTGTTGAATCGATACAGAAATGAAGGAATATTGGATCGAATTGCGACATGTGACGAAAAGTGGATTCTTTACGATAGCCGTAAGCGAAAAATGCAATGGCTAACCCCAGGTCAAACGCCGCAACAGTTTCCTAAAGCAAAGCTTACCAATAAAATGGTAATGGTAATTGTTTGGTGGTCTCAGCATGGTCTTATTCACTATAGCTTTCTCCGATCTGGTCAAGTAATAACGGCAGATGTCTACTGTGCCGAACTCCGAACAATGATAGCAAAACTAGCAGTGAAACAGCCCTGACTTATGAATCGGTCTTCACCATTATTTCTCCATGATAACGCGAGACCTCATACAGCACGAGAAGCCGTTTTAACTCTACAGTAACTGCAATTAGAAACCATTCGTCACCCTCCGTATTCGCCAGACCTTGCTCCAACGGACTACCATTTTTTTCGTGATTTGGATAATTTTCTACGTGATAAAAAGTTTTCTTCTCAGGAGGCAGTACAAAATGCTTTCACACAGTTTGTCGAATCTAGATTACCAGAGTTCTATCGCAAAGGCATATTAGATGATAGCAATGTATAGATAATAATGGTAATTGTTTTTGTTAAATTAAAAAAAAAACTAAATGCAATTTTTCAGTACAAATCGGCAATTTCATACTTTAACCCCTAATATATAATATTGTGGATCGACTGTTTGGTGCAGGCTTTTTATTCTATACAATGAAATCACATTGTATGTTATATGTTAAATTATTGATTAATTATGTCATAGAAAAATATTAAATGATTATATTATTGAAATATATTGGTAAATTACTTGGCCATTGGCTACTTTTATCCTAGAAAAAAATGCACGAACTCAGTGGTATAGATTTCGGGGACGAAGCCGTGGCGGCAAAACAAATTAGTGTAAAAGCAATTATCAAGTTATTTCTCCATAGTTTTAATAGGGTGTTCGGTAAGCCACAGTTAAAATTATATTCACAAAGTTCAGTTCGTGAGGAATTAACGCCGAGAAACATTCCATTTGTAAATTACTAAATAGGATTTTTCTTGAACTTTAGTCTTTTACGGACGATTCGGGCTCATGAATATTTCTGTTTATTATTATTTCAAGCCCTCGAACAAACCGTGATATTGCACTCGTAAAATAAATTTCCTTAGATCTTGGGATTTGTAAAATGTTTCTTTTGGGATCTTGGGATCTTATGTTTAAAGAAAGAAAGTATTTTGATACTTTCTTGGATGGAAATCGTCGTAAAAGACTTGATTTAATTTACAGACAATATACACGATTGTTTTACTTATACGACATTATATTTAAAAGCCATGACGAAAAATTATAATTTATGATTTTTGATCGTTTGGAGTTTGGAGAGATCTTTGACAGTCGTTACGCTTAGTCAAAAGCTTGAGATCTGACACCAGTCTTGCCAAGGGGTACCGTGCTACCCTGTTACTGGGTTGTGGAAGTCAGATATGCAGTCGCTTCATGTAAAAACACTAGTACTCAGCTGAATCCGGTAAGACTGGAAGCCGAACTCAATATAGTTGGTAAAAGGCTAGGCAGATTGATTTATCGTTTTAAGAGTACGAAGCGATTAATGGGATGAGTGGAAGATGATACAGCCAGAAAGGGGCCGACTATTGAGGTAAATACTAGAAGAATGTGGAAGAAAATATTACTCGCATGTCAAATAAACGTGATAAGGAGAATAATGATAATGATTTTATTAGTGACTAGCTTCCGCCAGCGGTTTCGCCCGCGTGTTAGTCGGATGTTGTCCCACGGGAACAGTAGGTACATTTTACCGGAATAAAGAGTAACCTTTGTGCTATTCCAGTCTATAAACTATCTCTGTGCCAAATTTCATCCGGAAGCTGTTCACGTGATATTTCGATATCGCTTGTCAAGCCCATACTGCGTTTTTAGCTTCTAGTTCAACTCGCTTCTCGCTGATCTTCGGCGGTGAGACAAGTGACTTAACCTCCGCTTATGCAGCCAAACTGTTTACGAACCTTTTTAATCATTCAGGCGTTATCCCGTCACAACATAACAGATTCTTATTCAAATGTATTACATATATATATATATTAAATACGTATATTTTGTATATTAATACAAGGTTTATCGTCACAACTTGCGTAGTAAATCTAAAATGGCGGCCATTCCATCCTTAACGACACACATGGGAAGTAGACCAGCTGATACATTTACATTTTACTTAGATACATGAATAAAGTAAATATGTAATAACTTCCGTTAAGATTTTGATGGTATACGTGTTTCCATTGTGAGGGTGATAGTATTCATAGATCAAGCATGCTGTAACTGTAGGTCACAAGCAGGAGTGTAGACAGAAGAAGGCAAATATGCCTTCTTAAAAACCGTTTTTTACATCGCAATCTCATATCAGCGACGATCATTGTCAAAATATTAGGAAATTTGGCTATTGACAGATGTGAAAAACACTGTGACGTCACTATTCCTAAAAGCTATCAAGTTATTAGGTGACAACTGAAACAATTCAAACTTAAGAAGCCCAATTTACAAAAAGGCTTGGGATTGAGCTGCTCTAATTAATTTAGATTCTGTATATTTTGCACCGTGAACTTTGTTTTTTTTTTTGGTTTTCTTGCATTGACAAGAATATTTACTTTTTAAAGTATTATTAGTATTATATCATTTATTTTAATTATTGTGAATGTGAAGACTACGTTGTTTTTTTTTTGTTTTTAATTTATCTAAATTGGTTTTTAGTCATGGTCTGGCAGTTTGAGCAGTTTATGCGGCCTACCCGAATGTCCTTTCTTTGGTATTGTTCGTCGAATCGTTGAGCTTCTTAAATTCTGAGAAGAGGTGCATGGTTATTGACAAATGCGTGCACTGAGTGGACAGGTCCACTCAATCTGGCTGGTTCTTTCCTCAAAAGACCATTTCAGACATCAGTCTACATGGGCTTCATATAATCTAACCAAGATTTTGTCTGGACTTTAAAAGAGACTGTGACCTCTGAGTTTGTTTCGGCCTTTCTTCTCAGAGTAGTCAGATAGGAAACGCCGACCTCATCTAGTTTAAAAAAGTGTAAACCAAAAAAAACAAACCAACTTACAGAAATAACATAATTTATCATTTACCTATTAGCATAATCTTCTTTACTTGATACAAAACAAGGATTTAACAACAAATAACGGTATGCCAGTAACATTCAAAGATAATTAGTTGGTAGGTATATGTAAAAATGTAATTACTCGTATCTTTGTCAAACTAAATAGCCATTTCAGACAGCCCGGATATTTAACGAATTAGCAAGAACAATATGCTTTCATTTCAAAAATCTCCGCGACCCACATAATAATATTCCTATCTCTTTATCAAGAGCACAAAGGAAATATTAATTTCCGTATCCGTAAAGGGTTCCTTTATGGACTAGACTGGATGGTGCGATGTCGGTGGAATACATTTTCTATTTTTTTCTTTGCTTTTTATTTTTCTTTGCTTTTTATTTTTCTTTTATTTTCTTTTTCTTTTATTTTCTTTTCTTTTCTTTTCTTTTCTTTTCTTTTCTTTTCTTTTCTTTTCTTTTCTTTTCTTTTCTTTTCTTTTCTTTTCTTTTCTTTACGGCTTACAATCTTAGCGAGTGCAACTGAATAGCGATATTTCACATGGGGCGACAGCCTGTCTGATCACCACTCAGTAACTGGGTTCTTACCCAGTTTCTGGGTTGTAATCTTGGTAAGAATGATGTCAGATTTTCTGGCTTCTGTGTTAATAATGGTTGGTTACCCATCTAAAGACCAAGGACGACCTTTTATATTATCTTAAAGAATCGTTTTTTCAAGAGTTATTTTATGAGAGTAGATCGAAGAAACAATGATAACAGTTTCTGTGAATTTTATTCTGGGCAATGTCTTCTAAGGATCATGAACTTTTATATTTTTATGTATGTTGTCATGTTGCTATGAGATTTGAGGATATGGAACGAACCACTCAATTTAAGAATGTGCCCGCAGGCAGGTGCGACGCTTGCGGACGGCGAGTAACGATTAGCTCGCCGTCCGATAAGGACCAGGCTCGAGTAGACGGCGCGTTGTGTTCCAAGCGTGCCTCAAAGAGATGTCAGCAAAAACTGCCAGGGTCCGCTAGGGCCAATGCCTGTCTGGGTCGCGGATAACTTTGAAAAAGAATTACCGTGGCCCTGGCTCAAGCAATTGAAGAATCACGGGTGGGTTTTAGTAAGTAAAAGTCTGGCACACCCTCCCGCTTCATCCAGAGTGGTAGAAGTCATGAGATGGTTGCCCAAACCAAAAAAAATAAATGCAAGTGCGTCGCGACAATGCGTCAGTGATGCGAAAACGCTTTCAAAGTCAAAGTCAAATGTATTTATTTCAACTAGGCCATTAAGCGGCACTTTTGAACGTTAACAATTAAAATTTACAAGTAATAAAAATTGATTCTACCGTGCATTCGGAAAAGTAGCTTGTTATGGAGAAGAATGCACAAGAAACTCCATACTTACTCTTTTAAAAATATAAGCTTTTTACAGTAAAACCTAAGTACATACATTAATAAATTAATATACGTGAGAACGATGCACCCAGTACTACCATACTAAATATAGGTATAAAGTATTACAAGCACTAACAGGTAAATTCCTTCATTTGTTAAATAGGGACATGGTTCTCACATACTTACAAATATTGCAAACATAGGTAAATTACCTAATTCAACAACAACGGAACAGTGTGCGCGTCATTTTTTTTAAACAAAAAGAGAAGAAAATAAATAAAAATAAAGCGTTACTATAATAATTATGAATATACCGTATACAAATTAACCAGTTTGATTTTGTCTACACTAAAGATTCTCATAAGAATTGTTATATCTGAAGAGAAATAGAACCCTTTCTATAAAAACGTGTCGTCACATTTTCACGGCGCAGTCTGCGGGAATGTGCAGTCTTTTAATGCAGATGGACATTGGCTTCCTACCTAACAAAAAACCTTGGAAATACCGACGAAGGTCCCAAGTATCGGATAAACTTTGTCCTCAACCTCACGTATCCCAAAGTTTTCAGTAATACAATACCGTGAAGTCATACCAATCATTCGAATTTCCCTATTTTTTATATTAAAACAGACGTAAATATCATATTTTACACGCGTCGTTCATTATTTTTTAATCTCGTCCCTATGTAATGCTATATGTCAGCCGTTCTTTATGGAGCCCGGTATAATAAAGGGTGTTTGTTTTTGCAAACATATCAGCTTGTGCGCCCTTCGACTCGGCTTGTCGTTTAATTTTATTGGTCACCCCCTTTTTACCCGACTGCCGAAGGAGGGTAATGTGTTTATTTGTTGGTTTACATCATCATCATCATATCAGACTGCTGGACATGGGACCTCCCCCAAGCGTCGCCACATTGACCCCCCGAGCGTGTCGCATCAAGCGGATCCCCGCAACCTTCACCAGGTCATCGGTCCACCTAGTGGGAGGCCTTCCAACGCAACGTATTCCGGTTCGCGGTCGCCACTCCAGAACTTTTCTGCCTCATCGGCCATCCGTTCTGCGAGCAATGTGCCCTGCCCACTGCCACTTAAGTTTGGCAATTCTTCGGACTCTGTCGGTAACCCTGGTTCTCTTGCGGTTCTCTACATTTCTGATTCCATCACGCAAGGAAACTGTGAGAACCGTGTGTTCATAGTTATGTTCAATAGATAATATACACGATACATTTTACACGTAGTTGACCTATTTGTATATCAAGTACCTATCCATTACAGAATATCGAGCCTAATGTGACTCGTACCAAATCCGCTTTATCTGTTCGGAATCTTGAGCTCCATCTTATTAAGTGTGCGTTTAGTACCTGAACAGGTATTGATTAGTTATTTATTTATAACATCATACTATTTTAACATGTCAAGACCTAGATGAAACGCTCACCGACCAGATATAGCACAAAAAGGAGGAAGAATTTAATATACTCTCAGCATTGGGTGGAATGAAGATGTCAATGATGAGAGAATTTGGTGTTAAGAACCCCACTAAAATGTAAAACAGTGTATAGTATATATGCTAAATTAGATTTTGAAAAATTCTCGGCCACAAATTCATTATTCAGAGACCAGCCATTACCTATACCGTGTTCTTTTTAACATGGTCGGAAAATACGGATTTGTTTAATCACTGAGAGGAAGCTTGTGTCCCAGCAGTGGGAACATAAATAGGCTGATGATGATGTTTAGGCAGTTTTTTTTTTCTGTATTAATAAAAACTACGGTTCTTAATAATAAATTACAATCTAGCCTTAATAGACTAATAAGCAATTTAACTCTAACTTATTATTATATTGTATAATGTTATGACTAAGAATAGTGTCAATTTGCACTTTTATACAGTTCGGTAGCACTTTCTTAGAGTCTGATACGTTAAAAACACTTTTTAGGCAGTTGAAAACTTTATTAAAAGAACGTGGAGGGAACACTCGATACCATGTGATATTATTTTTATTGTAAAAATGTTTCTTTAAATAAAATAACTTTCCTAAAAACCTTTAAAATTTGCAGCTTTCACTTAAAAACGTATTACTCACACAAAATGTACTAAATGCCATCAGATTTTTATTTTAAAAGGTTTATTTTTAATTAAGGAAACTTTTCTAATATACCTAAGTTTAAAAAAATATAAAGGTATTAAAAAAAATATGTTTTTATTTTGTTCTGCTAATTTTGCCGGTGTGTATTGACCATTTTAGGCCAAGGTTAGGAAGTGATCAGGGTTTCTCTTTGGTACCGTTTCAATTGGTCTCTAATTGGTACTAACACGGCTCGGTAGCTGAAATACTGAAACCAAATAAAACGCAGCCAGGATCATTCGATTAGTGGAGTCAGATCGGCAGTCGACAGTCGTGATTGATTTATGACGATACTAGTTCAAAGTTACGACATTTTCATGTGATGTTTACTCAGTTTCCAGCCTTCTCTTGTATTCTCTAGGGCCTTTCTATTAAGTTTTAAGCCATCAAGAATCCAGGGTGTGAGAGAGATGGATATATACAGGACGTATGGCACCATTCCTTTTTGACAACGGTATCATGATGGCATGTCACGTCTAAATACGGTAATATTATATTAGAAATCTATGAAACCAATATTATGATAATTCGTTACCTCTTCTCCCTCTTCTTCTTCCTAGCCTTTTCCCACTTTATGTGGGGTCGTCTATCCTTATTTCACGGCGCCAAGACGTTTTGTCGAGAATTGTCGGGTCAGGCAATTTCTCCTTCTTGAGGAGCTTCGTCATACTGTCCACGATGTGAAAGGAGGTCGTCCTCGGTCTCTTTTGCGCTCAGGTAGGCTCAGAGCCGTTCTCACGACGTGTTCTTCTGTCCTGCTGACATGTCCTCTCCGTCAACTTATCCTGTATTGGAGCCACCCTTAATGTACCTCGGATGTAATCTTTGCGGACCCTATCCATTCTCGTTACTCCTCCAGACCACTTCAGAATTTTCATTTCTGCGGTATGTAGTTTTTGGACGTGGCTATTTTTCACGGCCCAGCATTCGGCACCGTATATCATTGCCGGCTTAACCGCCGTCTTGTATAATTTGCCTTTTGTGCGTATTGGCATTCGGGTTTTGCATTAGACGCCTGTTATACTTCGCTATTTTTGCAAGGCAACATTTACTCTGTGAGCCACGTCTGCATCTAACGTCCCCGTTTTCGGAAATTACTGAGCCGAGGTATTTAAATTGGTTTACTGTCGGTACTGGTGTGTCGTCAGGGTAAAAGATATGATAAGTCGATATCGATACGAATTAAATAAACTGAAACCGAGTCTAGCTAACACCGTAAATTATTATTTTATAGTGAGCAACATACTTCAGGTTTTATTAACAAAGATATTTGCCCCATTATTAAAATAACACAATATTTGCCAGCGTATATGACTCATGTATTTTTAAATTAATTCTACGTTGTTTAATAAATTTCAAGGAAGCCAAGCTTATACCCTCGGGTTTTAATAAAACAATATGCAGGTCATTCCCTCAGATTTTGCACTTCATCGCAAGTTGGTGACACTAGGTTCCAGGACAGCGTATTTCACCGACATTTTGCAAAATACAGAGTGAATTTAATTTGCTGGGTGCTTCGAAATCCAGCGTTATTAATCTGAAATGCTATTAATAGTCTCCGAGGCATAATTGCAAATAAGTGCATTGAGTTCCATTTTGATAATTCAACTACATGCATTAAGTTATTTACGCTGTTGAAGAAACGAATTTTTCGGTCAAATCTAGCAATGGATATTTTAAAATTTTTAGGGTGCCGTACCCAAAGGGTAACGGGCCGCTATTACTAAGACTCCGCGGTCCGTCTGTCAGTCTGTTTTTCTGTCCGTCTGTCACCAGGTTGTATCTCATGAACCGTGATAGCTAGACAGTTGAAATTTACACAGATGATGCATTTCTGTTGCCGCTATAACAACAAATACTAAAAACAGAATAAAATTCATATTTAAATGGGGCTCCCATACACAACAAACGTGATATTTTGCCATTTTTTGCGATAATGGTATGGAACCCTTCGTGCGCGAGTCCAACTCGCACTTAGCCGGTTTTTTATTATGAATTTTCTTCTAAAGATTTTGCTTTTCGAGCAGTTGTCTTGGTAAATGAAAAACCAGATTTATTTATATTGCAGTTCGAAAAACCAATATCAGTCAAAAGACGTCCACTGCTGAACATACCATGCCCATAATGACCGGTCTTCCGGAAGAAAATTCAAGTATTATTAGGGTTCCGTACCCAAAGGGTAAAAACGGGACCCTATTACTAAGACTTCGCGATCCGCCTGTCTGTCTGTCTTTCCGTCTGTCTCCAGGCTGTATCTCATGAACCGTGATAGGATAGCTAGACAGTTGAAATTTTCACAGATGATGTATTTCTGTTGCCGCTATAACAACAAATACTAAAAACAGTATAAAGTAAATATTAAAGGGGGTTCCCATACAACAAACGTGATATTTTTGCCGTTTTTTGCTCGATATTAATAACGGCAACAGGTAGACGCTTGAAATGTTCACAGGATGTTTAGTTGTATATTTACTTCAAAAAATAATAATTAATAAATTAAAATAAAATAAATTAAGGGGGGCTCCCATACAACAAACGTGATTTTTATGCAGTGTTTTGCGATAACGGTACGGAACCCTTCGTGTGCGAGTCCGACTCGCACTTGGCCGGTTTTTTTGGATTAATCTCACTTCATTTAAAAAAGAAACTGCAATTGCAAGAACATGAAGAGGAAAAAGTAATTCCGTTTCCGAAACCTTCGTCTGTTTTAAGGCCCATACATAAGATATGCATACACGCTGCATATTTGATACCCTTCTTTAAAAAAGTTAGCAGGGGAGCACATAAATTTTGATGTGGAAGGTTGGTGACGTATGAGGGAGAACACCAAACTATGTTACATTGTCACTTGGGGACTGAGCGAGGATGACATTGTTATTTTTTTTCGCTGACTTATATTTGAATGGGTTATGATGGAATGACGGTAACGGGTCTCCCTTTTTAAGCGTGAAAACGGGGGGTTTGAAAACTAGTACCTAAGTGCTTTAGGTAGGTAGTGAAGTACGGTGACTGAAAAAATCGTTGGAGGCTGAGTTACATAAATTGCAACAACGTAAAGTTTGTAAGTTTGGATTTGGGAGGTTAAGGGTACACTAGTCGACGGCACGAACTATTTTGTGCGCGGGGTTAAAATGCATTTTATATCAACCGACAACACGTGCGGAACAGATAGATGCTGTGATGAGCAGTAGGAAGCTAGTTCGCGTACGAATACACACTTTTGCAAATTTGTAGCGAAATGGATGATGATTTAGGACGAAACCGAGTGCGCGAAATTTTATAAACAGACCTTTGAGAGTCTGGATATCATGAAAAAACGACTAAACGTATCTGTTCAAAATAAAATTATTTGCATATTTGAACTACTAATCTATCCCTGTATGGTGGCCGTTTTGCAATTTTCCGTCTTCTTATGGTATTTATTTGCGCCCAAAAATGCGTTAAAATTAGTGTCGAAATGTGGAACTTTCGACGCTCATAATTTTCAAATGTATTTATTTTTTATTTTTCGTTTCCATACAGGGCTAGATAAAGGTAAGACAAATTGATATCATTTTTTATTTTGAACGTACATCGTCAAACAGTGTAGTAATCGCCAGACTACGTTTTTATGGAAGAATGATCGACTAGTGTTACCTTAATCTCCGAAACTTCTGATACAATTATAAAATCTTTTATTGATAGAAAGATTTTCATAGCAGAAAAATACACGGTTCTGCCGGCATAGGCCAAGGGTACGAAGCCGCAACAAAAAACTAGTTAATACAAAAGTCTCAAATGCCTGAAACGTATTGTGCTACCCTGGATCGGCGAAGGAGATATTTGGCTTGCAGTAGTTAATAGAGTAGAATAGCAACAATTAAAATAAGAACACATAAAATAACAACACAACAGCAACAATTACAAAGTAACAGGGATGAACAGTAAAAAGAAGTACAAACAAGGTTTAAGAAGAGCTGAGCTGGGCGTGCCTACACCGAAAGGGTTACCAACTCAGCATTTGCTGGGCGTCAGACACCCAGCGCTGATTTTCAGTTGGCACCCCGCTAAAAGATGTTGTTCAATTTTTTTATTTTGAGCGAGAATTTAATTTTCAAAATGTAATATTCTTTTCGCAACAAAGTTTTACTACGCGTTTGCGTTTAAAGCTTTGTAAATATTATTATTAATATACCATACTATTGGTTTTAGCTTCAGCAAACATAAAATTTAATTTTGCAATGTTTGGGTTTCAGCTGATGAAAATCGCTTGCAGTTGATTAAAATTTTATTTATTTTACATCAAGTAAACATTTGGTATAACGATCTTTATAACTATAATAATCATTATAAATACTTTCTACATTAATATTCATACAATTTCACTCACCTACACCGAGTTACAAGTTCCTACTTTTCTTTACGGAAATAAAAAATAACGTATTACGAAAAAACATAAATCTTTTTATCCCATACTTTTACGGAGGCTTCCCTTAAACATGCCCAACATAAGTTGTGTTACACGAGAGAAAAATTACTCCCGTTCACTATTTTTCACATTACCGAATCCAGGTTAAGCCGTTTCGGATACAGGGAAAGTTGGTGGAAGCGGCGAACTTCGCAAATATATTAAGTCCACAAAATGGGCCACACAAACACAATTTAGGGCTGTCGCAACCGCATGGCCCTTTCCTTTAGGGCTGCAATCGACACGGTTTTGTCCGTTTTTAGGGTTCCGTACCCAAAGGGTAAAAAGGGGACCCTATTACTGAGACTTCGCGGTCCGTCTGTCTGTCTGTCTGTCTGTCACCAGGCTGTATCTCATAAACCGTCACAGTTGAAATGTTCAGAGATGATGTTTTTCTGTTGTCGCTATAACAACAAATACAAAAAACAGAATAAAATAAATATTTAAATAGGGCTCCCATACAACAAACGTGATTTTTTGCCGTTTTTTGCGATAATGGTACGGAACCCTTCCTGCGCGAGTCCGACACGCACTTGGCCGGTTTTTTATTATAATCGTTAACTACTGAATGAAACGATTTCCTAAGAAAATAATGGATAAAGAAAACAGAATGTGTTTGCCAGAAGTTTTGAATCCAATAGGTACGATTTTTCTATATATTGTGTAAATCAATTGCCGCGTAAGTTTTTGTGTGACAATTTACGATTGTAATAAAATCTAAACAGATTTTTCAGACCGTCTCAGTGCTTTTAAAAATCCAACGATATTTTTTTTATAAAAAAGTAGGTATTTTATTTTTGCCTTCCATGTAAACCCTGTTTCAATGTAACGAAAATCTGTCAATACAAAGAAATTGATTGTATACGGATCCCCAAACAAACATTGAGTTCCTAATAGGAGAATGGAGCGTGTGATCGATCCGTTTTTAGGATTCCGTATTAATTGTGAGTTACATCTTATTTAGTTAATTGATTAAAAGCCCTTCGGGTTCCCGTCTGAAGGGAACTAAGTTAATAACACAAGTTTTGAGACGGTTCGGGTTGAGTAAGAAATACTGCTACGAATGAGTCCGTAGTTACCCATAAAATATAACTTTATATAATACATTGACTATCCACGTGATTTAATTAAGAGTATACTGGGTAGATAGATAGATAGATAGATAGATAGATAAACTCTTTATTCAGTGCACACAAAAGACACAGCACAACACACAAAATCACTTGGGCAGATGGCAGGCAATATTTTTCGAGAAATGTTCTGCCTATATTTGAGTAAGGTGCCAAACTTACCAAAATAACGAATCACACCAGCCACCTGGTTGCTTAATTAGCCAAAACTGCCTCTTCACAACCTGCTGCTCGGTAATAAAATAGGCCAGGTAACTTCCAGTTTTATTTTTAAAAGAGTTTTCGTTATTGAAGTCAAAATTAAACCACACTATGATTCCCGGGGTCGTGGGGTTTAGTTGCCTTCAATGCAGCGGCAAGGCGGATTATTCTCTAGTATGTTTCGTATATAAACGATGCACAAGGAGTATGTAAGGATTATAGCAAGTGAATTTCTATAGTTTCTGCTTACCCTGATGGAAAAAAGGCGTGAGTTTATGTATGATTGTATTTTCGTGCTAATATTCCCACAAGATATCATATGATAGATATTAGATTCCACAAATGGAATCTAAATATAGGCTAGAACATGACCTAAATGTGTCCGTGCGGACTGTACCGGACAGACAGACAAACGTTTCATTAGCATGCAACAAGCAACATCAAATGAAAACTGCAATTTTGTAATAAGAGATTATGTTTCAGTTCCTTTGTGAAAACATCATCGTTTTCATAAAGGAAACCAGTGCAAACATTCATAGCTAGATAATTTGTGATAGCCATGTTTATTTAAGAGAAGCCAAAAATAATAATGCTACATAATATACCTACTGGATGACTTTTAACTTTTTACCCGACTGCCGAAGGAGAGTAATGTGTTTATCAGTCTATGTATGTAGGTATGTTTGTTCCTATGTGGCATTCTAGAGACTAAACGCGTGGGCCGATTTTGATGGTTCTTACGTCAATCCATTCGTCTTAAGCCCTGCGAGTGTCACTGGCTACATTAAAATGGGAAAATAGGAAAATGGCGGTTTTTGGGCGCCATATTGTGGAGACCCAATTTTATTTTTCTTCCTTCCCTATCGTGTGGGGTAACAAAACAAAGTGTTTTAAGAGGTGATTTCAAAAATATTACATACTTATATGTACCTTATTCGAAAAAAAAATAACTTAAAAGTTATAAATAAAAAAAGTTAATAAAAATGTCAAAAAACCCAACTGCTTGAAAAGTGAACTAAAAAGACATAAACAAGGAGAAAATCATGCTGTGCAGTCGGAGGATACTTTTGATATTGCTTGCGTATATGTATCCTCCGACTGCACAGCATGATTTTCTCCTTGTTTATGTCCTTTTAGTTCGCTTTTCAAGCATACGGGTTTTTTAACTTTTTTATTTAGAATTTGATTCAGGGGATGAGCTTTTACTATGTATAAATTTAAAATCGCGAAATAAAGTCCATACCCTATCTGATATAAAGACTATGATGGCAGACTAAACATTGAAGTCCAAAAAAGGGGTTTCAAGCTTCGTAAGTTTCTCCATCATTTGTACTCAGTGCACACACAAAATATTAATTTTGCAAGACATTTAGAAGAGTCCCGTATCCCGGACTTCAAAACAACTCCTCAGCGAGTTCCACTTGCCAAAAAGTGTTGACAATGCATTACCGTATAGACACAGTACCAACAAAGGCCTCCGTACAAAAATAACGAGCCCTAAATATTGTATGAGTACATACCTACTTGTTTACTAAAGCCTTCCCGTGTTCACGTGGGCGATTCAGACCAACCAGTGGGTTTATTATTAGAAAAGTTTTACCTTTTCGCGGTTACAGGATTGTGATCAGCTTAAACGGGACGAGACGGAAATTGAGTTTCCTTGCATTTCGTTTCGAGATCGGTGGAAGGGGGCTATTGTCAAATTGTAGAATATCTACCCTCCGGTAGTGATGGACGTCGCGCATCGGGTAAAATATTTGGAGTTTTTTCGTGAGTGGGACTCCCTTTGTGTTTGGTGACAGTACCTACATGTGTTTGAGTCTTCTGAGGAATTTGTGTGTACACACGACATAAATAACTTCTATCGTGGCTTGTTTTTGTCATTTCTATTTACGCAGTGTTGAATTTTGTATTATTGCCTTGTAGTAATAGATACTACAATAGGTGCTACTTACTGATTAATTTGCCGTGTCGCTTACACACTATTATGAGTAGGTGTAGGAGTAAAAATATCTCCCCGCCAATTACTTTGCGATTAAGTACCAATCTTACAAAATACTGCTATTAAAGGAAATAGGCTTTGATATTCCGCGGCTGCTTCAAACAATATTGGTATCTCCAAATTAAAACAAATTGCAAAAACGATTCCTGTTCTAGTTTGGCTTATTAAGATTTATTAGATCCAAATAAGAGGCGAAATACTGGTTTAAGTCGAAGAATATGTACTTCTTTGGATTTCAAAGAAAATTAAAGCATTGAATAACTACCCTTGTTCATTAGAACTGGGAATCAGGTAGTAAATTAAGTTGCTAGTCGACACCAACAATCTAGTGTAAGATAATTATAGCCGAGCCAGGCTATTCTTGGTACCTACAATTAGGATTAATTATGCTATAATTAGGGGAAGAGGATCAGATATCTGCGGTTGTTAATCTGTGTGTTTCATAATTACGTACTATATATAATTTGCGCGTGTTAAATAGTCGCTAAGGGAGCGATGAGTCGAAACAGATTCAATACCTAATTTAGTAATGGTGTGTAAATAATTGATGATTTTTTCATTTAAGCTTGATAAAGATTAGGTAGGTGCTTCATCATCATCATCTTATCAGCCAATAGAGGTCCACTGCTGGACATAGGCATCCCCTAAGTGTCGCCACATTGACCGGTCTCGTGAGTCTCGCATCCAGCGGATACCCGTAACGTTAACCGGTCAGTCCACCAATAGGAGGCCTTCCAACGTAGCGTGTTCCGGTTCGCGATCGCCTCCAGAACTTTTAGGCCCTATCGACCATCCATCATCATCATCAGCCTTTTAATGTTCCCACTGCTGGGACACAAGCCTCTTCTCTGTGAGAGGAGTCGACCATCCGTTCTACGAGAAATGCACCCTGCCCACTGCCACTTAAGTTTCGCAATTCTTCGGGATAGGTACTTATTGAATGCTTAACACTACGTAATTCAGTCTGAATATTTATCGCTGTAGTGAGAAAAGTCTGCCTGTATAACAGTAGGTATTTCAAGAGATTCTAAGGTTCTGTTACAAAATAAAAGATTTGTGTATGCTACAAATCTCAAATCATCTACAATTTGTGCATTTGATACGGTCGACAAAGAGAAATTGGACTTTACATACAACTTCTTCGACTTTCATCGAGCGACGAAATTTTCCCACGTGTCATGGTTTTGCTTGAATATGCTGTATTTGCTGCATGGAGTGGACTGACTTGGATAAATAGGTATATAAATAGGAACCCAAATAAGTACTGCAGTACTTATTTGGGTTCAAATAGATATTGTTTTTTTTCGATTTACCGTATGTATAATAAGGCCTTATTATACCAGCATGCGGAATTTCAGAATTTCAGAAATTTTCTTGTACCAAACTTTACAAAGTGGTTTTCTTTAAGTCCATTTTATAAAGTAACTTCCACATCCATGAGCTAATTTTATATTTTTTGTTCATTCAATTTTATTGCCCAACATCACGCCTCATTTAAAAGGGGAAGCACCAAAACATTACTCAAATATTTATCACTAGCCAACTGTGGTTGTACGAAAGCATAGCTGTGTCTAATCCTCCGGGATACACACGCGGGGGTCAAAGAGCAAGCTACCTAAATAAACTCACAGAAAACCCTGTATCATTTACAACAGCACAACTAAAAGTTTAAACACGTGCCCTTTGAGCATTACAACAAATTCTGGAACCCGACCTGTACAATTTAAGTAGCATTAAGACGGAATAAACTCTTTACTTTCCACCAATTTCGCACGAACTTCGCAAAATCTTCATTTGAATTAAAGTAAAACTGAACGTAATTATTCAGTTCTGTGAATTTAGGAACGTTTAAAAGGAGAAGCGAATGGTTGGCGCGTTTAATTTTGTCAATTATTCGGAAAATTGGCACGACCGGAGTCCGGTGCGCTCTACAGAGGTTTATCAGCATTAGCAGCCTGTGTTGCCAGACTAATTGCGGTTACTGACCGATTAACGAAATATTTTAACGTGGTCACATTTTAGGTTCCAGCTTACTCAGTGAATATTCTTTGGGGGTAGGTGGAACAGGGTGTAAAGTCCCACAAAACTCCATAGAAAAGGGAGGATTCTCCGACCAGACGGGTGTTGTGGCTGGTCCGGGCAACTGCCCAACGATTATTGTCGGACTGTTGTATGTGTTCAAATCGCGCTGAAAACTTTGCTTGCGCGATGCAGGATTTGTGTGACGTCATGTCATTAGTTCGTAAATGGCGGCGACGATGCTGCTACAATTCACAGACACTTATTGGATACTTGAGAAGATATTTTGATAGAGATCGAAATCAGTTAGATTGAATAGTATCTGGATGGGAATTTTGAAATTGGAAACCGTAAAGAGAATGAAATCGGTTTCAGTTGATATTCGCCCTTTTCATTTCAAATCGAGTCTGCTGTTTGAGAACGATGTAAATTGGCTTCAAGTGAGCACGTAAAGGATATAAGTTTTGGTTTGCACGTGAGAATGGTATACAAACAATCTAGTCTAGCGGCACTAAGTACAAATCTTTGGAAAGTCATGTTTTCGATTGGCTGTAGAAATATATGTGGAGTTTATTGCCTCGTTACTTCTCGAATACATACAAGTGAAGCGTATGCCGTTCGAGGCTATCAAAATAGTACATTGTGATACAAGGGTGGAAAGTAGGTTATTGCAAACGAGCTGTCATTAACAAGCCCGAGCCTAAGGCGAGGGTTTTTAATGACACGAGTTTGCAATAACCTACACACCCGATTATCACACGACGTTTTTCAATACAGTTGTGGGAAATACTAAAAACAAATCAAAGAATTATATTTGTTTTTTCCATAAAATAAAATTATCGTAAGTCGCCATATATCTTTCTCGAGATTTTAGGGGCAAAATTTCATCTTGCGCAATTTCGCCTCAGATAAAATATCGGGTGGAGTAAATTCCATTTCTTCACTTGAACTTGAACTCATATTTTAACAAAAAAAAAAACAATTTATCACACAAAAATTAAAATTGTCAGAAAATGGCGCGTCTTTGCAACTGGGCATATTTTTTTACAACTAAAACAGCCTATATAGCCTATTCGACTTTTGACATTTTTTTATTTGAAAATAATGAAATTATAACTGGTAATTAAATATATTAAACAACCATTTAAAAGACTTTTGAGAATTCAATGCTAAGACTAAAACTCAACTGCAAAAATAATGATCCAGCTCGTAAACAAAAGTCACGACCGCGTAACAGAATGATGCCTATGCAAAACATTTAATTTTCGAATCATAATTATAGCCTCTGAAAGTACGCCATGTTTAAAAACTGTATTGAAAATCATATTTAAATCATAAACTACTAACTTTTGCCACAGGTTTCACCCGCGTGAACGTCAGAAATGGTCCCAAGAGATCATACTCCCGACATAAAAATTTGATTCCTATCTTTTATGTTAATCCAGCAGCCTAATTGCGTAAGTGAATTCTGCAAAGCAAACAAGTCGGAACCTGCCCAAAACGACTTTACATATTGCATATTACACTCTGAAAAGGAAAGGTTATGCTCCTTTCCATTACCAATATTTTGACGTAGAATTGATTGTAAAGAATGAACGAAAGCGGAAGAATCGAGATTTAACTTCACTATTGGTATTGTGTAATGAAATTATGTCCTAATGATTTGGAAATAAATCATTCGAGTTTGATGAAACATAACGCAGTAGATGAACTTCAACTCAAAGGAGGATGTTTGTACTCTTTCCAAATTAGTTTCACAATACCGAAAAAGTTGAAAGAAATGATACTAATTCTATGAAGGAATCTACTTGCTTTGCAGAATTCACTTACGCAATTAGGCTGCAGGTCTACCCGTGTGCATTTCATCCAAAACCGATCAGCCAATAATACGTGAAAATGTAACCAACAGACAGATATGAGTTAGTTTCACATTAATATCTATACTTAATATTATAAAGCTGAAGGTTTGTTTGTTTGAACGTATTAATCTCAGGAACTACTAATTGGAATTCAAAAATGTTCTAGAAACGGGGAAAATTTATTCTTTTTGAGAGCTTCCGTTGCGTGCACTGCGTAAGTGTTGTGTTAAAGTTACGCAACATTCATGTATGTAGGGTAGGTAAGGTAGATGGGTAGGAATCCAGTTAACGGGAGCGAAGCCACGTGGGACAGCTAGTTAAGTACAAAAGTATAGATAGTAAAGTGATCGACACCGCATATGGTTATCTGCAATACCAGAGACATCTCAAGAGCATTAGCATTCCAAAGACAAAGGTGAAATAAATATGTGGGTATAATTAAGCCGTCTCTTCAAACGAGAATGCAGCATCGCTGCTTGCCAGGAGATATATAGGAATGGTGGTTGTACTATCCCAGGCGAAGTGCTTTACAAAGGATTATGTATACAAAGCACGGAACGCTACTAGATACGCCATTGCTTATAATATTCGTGACACCGTAATTGCGTTGAGCACAAGTTTCGGCCCATGGTCAGAATAGTCACGCGCAGATCTCGTGTCCTACAGTGAGACAGGTGTCGCGAAGTTATGTCTATAGGTACAGATATAATAATATAGAATAACTAGTAAGACAGAGAGGGGGTAACGCGCGGTGCTGCAGAGCGGGTCGGAGCTGGTGGGAGCTAGAAGTATATGGGTGAGCAAATCAGTTCTATCTCAGTGAATGTGTATTTAGATTTACCAGATATTAATTTTATAATGTTTTCCAATGTTGTCAACGTGTGTGTGTGGTTTTAGCAGCGACCAGATTCAGAAATTCAGATTCAGAAATGATACCAAATCAGACCAGCATTCAGATGCGAGGCTAGGAGTGGCTATAAGGGGAGGTTGGAGGCCACTTTAGGGGAACAGCACCCAATACTATTACATACCAGATGATAATTCAGTAACGGGTCAATCAATCTGCCATAGCCTTTTCCCAACTATATTGGGGTCGGCTTCCAGTCTAACGGGATTCAGCTGAGTACCAGTGTTTTACATGGAGCGACTGCCTATCTGACCTCCACAACCCAGTAACTGGGTAACACGATATCCCTTGGCTAGACTGGTGTCAGATCTCAAGCTTCTGACTACCCGTAAAGACTGTCAAAGATCTTCAAAATGACAGCCGGGACCAACGGCTTAACGTGCTTTCCGAGGCACGGAGGAAACTCGGTATGTTGAAATGGTCACCCATCCACGAACCGACCTCGTCAAGCGTTGCTTAACCTTGATAATCGGAATTCAGTAACGGGTATTCAGTGAAAATCAATGTACATAATTACAGCGGTCGTTAGATCTTAATCATATCGTACCTAGGCTTATTTTTGAGACATGGGTAGTTTTAGGTTCGGATAATCGTCACTAAAAGGTATTTGGCGATAACGGAGTAATGGCAGACCACGAAGGAAATGGTGAAATAAACTAAATAGATTTAGAACTCAGGCTCGCGAAATGGGCTAGAAGTAGATGTAGTTCTTTCCCCAGCAGTGGGAGTAAAAGACTTGCAAAAAAATACCGGTGTCAGTCACTGATACGCTTGATTTGTATGTAAAGTTTTGACAATGCCGTCTATAGCAGTGGCCCCCAAGGCGTCCCCTTGCTCTGTGAATACCTAGCTGTTTTTCGTGTTTGTCTGAAGTTTTACATGCATTATTTAAATTCCTTGAATCTTACGGAGACAGCGCGCGGTCGTCGACTTCTAAACGTTCATTACGTTATGTATAAGCCAATCTCGTGCAGAAATAGTTGGGTCTTACGAGTTGCTTGGCGACGATAAACAAGAGTCGTGGTTTCTTCTTATTTTAGTATCACGTACACAGGGGATGTTTGTGGTATATGTTTGTTTATAAGGGTTGTTCTCTTCGTGAAAAAAGATAATATCGAGGAAGTTTCAAGTTTAATACGTAATGGGATGGTTATAAAAGATCTACGGTCTTTTTCCAATGGCCGCTATGTGACTATGTGGAGCAATTTTTTTTTATTCTGTCTTTGTGCTCATGCTTATTTATTATGTATTTTATTGTACACCATAAGTTACATTTATAAAGGACACTTAAAACTAAAAACACATACAATGGGCGGCCTTATTGCATTCCGCGATCTCTTCCAGGCAACCAGGTATGGACAGTAATTGCTGGACATGAAGTGGGGCTGTTATTGGTGTGACAATACTAGTTTTACAAAAATTATATTATGAATGATATGCAGATACATAATACATATGCTATTTAATATATACATAAATACATACATACTAAAATATAAAGGCAATAAATAAAATGATGACAATTAATTCATAATCACAGCGACAGGTAATGCTCCCTCACGAGTCTTTTGAACACAGGCAACGATTGGGTGCGTTTGATTGAGTCTGGCAACGCATTCCACAGACGAGTAGCCTGGACAGTAAAGGATTTATCTTACTGCGCTACCACGGGGAGATAGCGCAGTTATGTGTGACTCCAACCCAATAAATCTCCATGCACGCGTATACATACATCTGCGGACCCGCCGCGGCTGTCCGTCATCGGATCCTCATTTGGGGAGAAACCCCCATCAACGGTGCATTAAAACATGTTGCACGCCGTGACCACCCCAGGGACCAAACCAGCACAAGGGCGCCAGATGACCCCGTGTATGGTACCCTCGGTTCCCCTATGACGGGTCGGGACAGTGTACTCGCTACTGAATTAAACTACCACTTTTCGGCCGCAGGGGATGGGAACCTGCGGCCCTACCGCCTCTGCTATGAGATGGTGGCAACCCTATCCAGGATGTGGACTATGTGGAGCCTTGATACAACCAGAAGTCATCGCGGCAGACCACGCAGTAAGTACAAGCTCAATGATCCACACTAGCCCTCAAACGAAACAGTTGGAAGTCATGGCTTTGGCCAGCAGTGGTAGTAAATATTAACGCTATCTTCATATTTTCTCTCTCCAAGACTGTAAATTTAGGAGAGGAGCTATGTTCCAGTTATCAAGTTTGTAATAGTTAGGTAAGTGATTTAGGTTACACTACCTCCCAACTTACATATTGGTTTCAAATAAGTTAAAGGGACTTTCAATATATCACCCTGAGGATGGTGATATATAGCCCTGTATCATGGTCATGCTGTTGTCACTTTGACTATGAATTAATGGTGCATTATTGATATAACACATACAAACAGCAGAGACAATTTAAATTTAATTACGGAAAGATACACAATTCAATTACAGGGAGTAACGGAAGGGCGGGGAAGGGTGTGATCGTATTTTAAAAACTGTTTCTCCCCAATTATACCTTTCCGCAAGGAAGTCATAACCAACTATAAAAAAAAAAATTGTCTCCCATATACATTTTGTTCAGCTGACGATACTTATAGTCGTGACAATTGCGAAAAACCTCCATTTTGGGAAGTCTGTTAAAAAAACTAAAAACTTTCCAAAGACTAAAACTTTATACATGTCTGCAACACAAGGTCGCTCCACCACAAATCAGCTATCTACCCACTTCATCAGAACTTTAAGGGGGTTTTAGGCCCTTACAAAAGAACCTGCTTACTTCAGCGCAAGATAGTGATCTTTCTAAGTACCACTTAGAAGTAATTACATGCTTGTTTGCAGAACGTTGTCGAGTTTATAATGACCTGCGCAGAAGCTGTAAAGGACAAAATTGAGTGGGGGACAAATAGCAGATTGCTTGTTTCTTTTGCGTCAAAGTTTACGATTGAAACAGAGGAAGTTTTAAGATTAAAACTGCTACTGTGTTTTATTTGTTTTTTGAAGATTCGTTTGATAATACTGTAATAATTTGAACCACAGATATAAATCTAACTAGATAACGCAAGTCCCTCCATCTGTATGAAAACCAAGCGTGTCACTTTTCACACACAATTTAAAAACAAATTTACTTACTAATGAAACAAAACATTTGCAATGCCTCGGCCAACTTTTTCTATACCGTATTTACAGCTCAATGACATAATTAGGCATTTTTATAGATTTTGGTGCCGATAATGCTAAATGCAAAGCTCAAAGTACAATCATTGATCGTAATTTTACTCCGTTTTTGACACGCGAAGTACATACAATCGCGTCATCTAGTTAGATTTATATCTGTGATCTAAACTAATTTTATAGGAGTATTAATAGGTAAAATTGTTTCTTTGTTAGAACGAAGTAATTTCTGATAGTAGTAATCCAATTAGGAAAAATAATAATAATTATTATTATTTTACTGACAGAAAGTTACTCTATCGATGAGGTTAGGTTACTTTTTAGTTTTATCTCAAAATCTACAGGTCCTGTGGGACAGACCGTGGGAGCAAAGCCGCAAAAAAGGCAAAGTATATTTAGCAGTGTAGCTGGTATTAGCAAGATGAGAATAGCCAAAGATGGAGTTAAATTGGAGGCAGAGGAGAGGAGAGAGAGGAGTCAATGGTGAGTCAAGATAATATCGAAGAAGTTTCAAGTTTAATACGTAATGGGATGGTTTTAAAATATATCTACGGTCTCTTTCCAATAGCCGCTATGTGACTATGTGGAGCCTTTTTGTCTTTGAGAAATGCTCATGCATACTGCGCTACCACGGGAAGATAGCGCAGTTATGTGGGACTCCAACTCACTAAAACTACACGGTGTCGTCCTGTACCGCTAATGGCGGGAACACGGGCACGCGTAAGCATACATCCGCGAACCTGCCGCGGCTGTTTGGGGAGTACCCCAACCGGTGTAAAAGAACCCGTTGCACGTCATGACCAGCCCAGGAACCAAAACAGCACACTGTCGCCAGACGACCCCGTGTATGGCACCCTCGGTCCCCCTGTGACGAATGGAGAGTCCTAGGTCTACGGAAGTCGGTGTCGCAAAATGAAATGAAGTCGGTTAAAAACAAAAGGTACCAATACCAAAGATACCGACTTCCAATACGAAAGTTATTTTCGCTTCTTCTTTTACTGCTAAAGGCTGCTATCAATTCAAAACAGGTTCACCCACATATAAACTCCGTGGTTCACTGAAAATAACTTTTCCATGTCCGTTAGAAATACCTGTGTAGTTGGGATTAAGCTACGCACGCCTTGCATATGTCAAGAGCCCTGAACTTTGCTGAGAGACACTTCATTCAAATATTATAAGTAGACTTATTCTTCACAAGAGATTTCGTATAAAGGTTTTTATTTTTCTGTTAGCATTTAGATACGAGAACCAATTAATTGTCTTTTAGGAGGCTGTTCCCTTGAGGGAAGGTTTTAGGTTAAAATATATATACTTAACAATATTTTGAAGACTTGGAATTTGATCCTACTTATTGTTTGTAGAAATATATTATGGCAGTCGGAAGAAGTTGGTTGGCTCGATTATTTTGCTTTCAAATCTAGTTTATGTAATTGAAACTTAGAGAAAAAAATTATTTTTATGATTTAATCATGAGTGATTTATTTATGAACAATATATTGATCTGAATATTAACACGTAATTAAAAAAATAAAAAATAAATTAGTCACAAAAACAAAATCCATTCATTTTACATTACAATTCAATTAAATTATTTGGCAATTCATATAATCGATTTACATTAAAAAAGCTGTATCAAGTAAAGTCATGCGGCTGACTGTCCAATGTCCCCCGGTAATAATTTGATACAGCGCTTTTATTTTATAGGTTTAAGGATGTGTGATGTATGTGTAGCACAGCCACTGAGGCTTGAAGCTGCACAGCTGCTGCATGGAGTACAGGCAACAAGGACGTACCTGAGCAAGCCTGCGGGGGCAGCGGGAAGATGAGCGTGGTGGAAGACTTGCGCCTGGCAACGGCGCAGCCCAGGGACTGTGGCTTGAAGCTGCGCAGCTGCTGCATGAAGTCGCTGCACTCCATGAGCGCCACGTCCGCGAAGTGCAGGTCGCACAGGATCTGGTTCTTGAAGCGGCGTGCGCGTTTCTGTGGAAAGTAAGAACGGTTTTAGCTTTTCTTTCTGGCCAGCCAGAAACACACCCGTGAATATTGTTTATGGGTTCCCATTTATTCGTTTGTGATCCATAAATTTGCTGACTACCAAAGAAGAGAAAGGAGAAGGATTACGGATTTACCACTAGGTCTATCAAGATATTGTGTCTAACCATATTAAGATGAACTAAATGAATTACACATTGAGTGAATTCTATTTATTTTTAATCTTTCTAAATTGACCATTCTGTCAATTTATTAAGAACTGTAAACAGCATAGGTTTTCATTCGTAATATGTCAACCTTTTTTTTTTCATAAAACTCCACTCTTTCAAACAGAGTGGAACCGAGAACTGATACAATAAAGTTCCGTAACTATCTGTCAAGCTACCGCAGTGATATCCGACAGTTCAAACCACAAGGGTGGCAAATAGAAACAACTCACATATATATATTTCAACTCCGACGCCATAACTTCTTATATATAGCAGATTATAAATTCAAATCCATAGAAAATTTGTGTGTAACTCTGCCTTACCATTCAGGGTACGAGGTACGCCTCTCAATTTAAATAAAGAATTTGCTACTATCAGTACATACAATAAAAAGTTTTTATAAATAAGCCCGTATGAGTGTATAATAATAAGGTATTTTTAAAACAATGTGTACACAATCCATCTCTTTCAGCGACGTAAAATGTGATGGAAAACCCATTAAGTTCCAACAAAATTAATTCAACGGTGAATAAATATTTCACCTTGAATAAAGCACACATTGTATTATAATTAACTGAAGTGAAGGTAAACCTTTTGGGATACCTTTAAACAATAACAGCTGGACGAAATTACAAATTAATATGTTCGCAATATTTCATTTTGTATTGAGACCCATTTAGCCTTTATCTGTTTTTGAATATTGCCAATTTATTTCTGCGTTTCGGTTTGTATCCCGTGAATACGGTATAAATACGAGTAAAGGAGAAACCCGTTTGTGGGTCTAACCAATACACGAATCAGATGTGTACCGAAAAACCGGTTAAGTCCGAGTCAGACTCGCACACGAAGGGTTCCGTACCATTATTGCAAAAAACGCCAAAAAAAACGGCCAAGTGCGAGTCAGACTCGCGCATGAAGGGTTCCGTACCATTATCGCAAAAAACAGCAAAAAAATCAAGTTTGTTGTATGGGAGCCCCACTTGAATATTTATTTTATTCTGTTTTTTGTATTTGTTGTTATAGCGGCAACAGAAATACATCATCTGTGAAAATTTCAACTGAATAGCTATCACGGTTCATGAGAAACAGCCTGGTGACAGACGGACAGACAGACAAACGGACAGACGGACCGCGGAGTCTTAGTAATAAGGTCCCGTTTTTACCCTTTGGGTACGGAACCCTAAAACACGTTTGTTGTATGGGAGCCCCAATTAAATATTTATTTTATTCTGTTTTTAGTATTTGTTGTTATAGCGGCAACAGAAATCCATCATCTGTGAAAATTTCAACTGTCTAGCTATATATAGCATGAGATACAGCCTGGTGACAGACGGACAGACAGACGGACGGATCGTGGAGTCTTAGTAATAGGCACCCGTTTTTACCCTTTGTGTACGGAACCCTAAAATCGTCTATTTTGCTTGATTAATCCATTTAAATCTTAGCCTCAATTACAATGGCAAAGTGTAGAAAATAAGTAGATTTTTTTTTGTTATAAACAACCGTAAACGTAAACCTTTGCAGAACATACTTCATTATACGTCACTAACTTCATGTATTAGAGTGATGTAATCGAAATAAAAGAGAAGTGTTCGATTCAACGATTCGTGTAATAATGCTCATAAAAGGTGTGTGCAGTTACAAATATAAGGTTGGGCGAGCTGCACACTACACCTCCCCTTTTTTTAAAAAAAAATGTTGTTATTACTAAGTACATAATGCTTTTTTTTTTTTTTTACTTAAACTATGCTTACATCACTACTTTTTGTTTACTTTTTAACATAACATTATACAAAAAAAACATCTTATCTTAATTAACCAAAGTATTTTAAGTTACAAACAGTTTTGTATTATTTTTATGAATTACATATTCCTTATCATCTTTTATAATTTTCACATTTGGTGATACATCTTCAATGACTCTGTATGGTCCTAAGTAAATTTTATCTAACTTATTTCCTACTTGATTTTTGATTAAAACTAAATCTCCACTCTTATATATTAACCGATTTACATTTTTATCAAAATGATTTTTTCTTAATTCCTTACTGAATAATAAGTTATTTCTAGCTTCTGCTTGTGCTCTTTGTAGTCTGTATTTTAGCTCCAAAGGGTAAGAATCTGGATTATATAACGGATCAACATATACATTTTGTGCTATATTAGATGGTAAATTACAATTTTTGCCAAATACTAACTCAAATGGAGTGTATTTTGTCTCAGAGTGCATTGTAGTATTAAAAGAAAAGCACCAGAATGGAAGCCAACTGCTCCAATCTGTTTTGTTATTGTCACACTGAATTCTAAGATAAGCTCCTAGAACTTTATGAGTATTTTCCAAACCTCCCAGAGTTTCATGATGATAAGCTGTTGAATGCAGTTTATTAATATGCAACAAATTGCAAATCTCAGTGAAAACTGATGACATAAACTCTGTTCCCTGGTCTGTTATTATCTCTCTAGGGATACCATACCTCAGAATAAAATTGTTTACAAATAACTTAGCTACAGAAATAGTATCTTTCTTTTCTAAAGGATAAGCTTCGACGTATTTTGTTAAATCACACTGTAATGTCAAAAGGCTTATGTTTAACAAACCACCAAATCTAGTAATATACTGACAAAAATAGTAAATGATCACCAAAATTAAATTTAGAATCGCAACAGAGTCGACGGAGCCCCGCTGGGCGGGGCTCCTATTTCTGAATACAGGGTCTAAAGTAAACTAACACGAAGGTGATGACGGGAGCTGAGTTCGCTCGCTTTGCTCGCTCACTTCAGCTCCCGTCATCTCCTTCGAACCTAACCTGTCCGTGTCGGGGTGCCCTTAGCTCCCGAGCTCGCTTCGCTCGCTCTTGGACTGATTCATTGACCAAATCACTAGATTTGATATCTTACGGTTTTAGCACTTATGAAATTTGGTGATCAATTTACTAAATTTGGTTTAGGTTTATTTTTTTTGCTGATTAGTATATATTTTAGGTGATAGGGGTTATCGTCACAAAGTTTTTTTTGGTGGTCATTATATTTATTCCCATGTCAAAATATACTTATAGTTTAAATTATCTACATCTAAAGGACCTATTAAATCTAAACTAACTCTTTCAAAAGCAGTGGATGCCGTGGATGTGATAACCATCGGTTCCTTCGTATGCCTATTGGTATGCTTTTGAATCTGACAACTTCTACACTTCTTTACGAATTCTGATACGTCATTGCTCATTCCTGGCCAATAATAGTACTTCCTAATATTATTTAACATTCTGTTTACCCCCGCGTGGCCACTCGTGGGTAACAGGTGGAAGTCATTCAAGATCACAATTTTCGTGTCTTTGTCAGTAACTCTAGTCACATCTTTAATAACAAGTAACTTAGGAGTATCTTTTAAATGACTCATTTCCTTTATAAAATTGTTTACAAAACTTTCGTTGCGCTTGTTCTTAATTATTATGAGCTCGTTTAATTTGATTTGCTTGCAAAAACGTTGTAATTCTCTCGCTAACACACTTACGGTCGATAACGATCGAGAAATTACAAAAATTGCTGACTTTTCAGGCACGAATTTGCAGTTACCATTGTCACTAGTGAAATGTTTTGATTTTTCTATCTGATTTAATGTATTTTTATTGCTAAGTAAAATCAATTCAACGCTGTCAATTGGTCGTTTGAGAATTTCCACTACCTTAGGTTGATCAGGCCTTGGAGTAGAGGATACCTCAGTAGTCATGTCGTTGTTGTCACAGTCAGTACGTAACCTTCGAGTCTGTGCCCTTGTCATGACCGATACTACATGCTTGTTCATATCCTTTAAGCTGTTGGATGTAATAGGTATCCGGCTCAATGCATCTGCAGCTGCGTTTTGCCGTCCTGGGACATAGCTGATTTCAAAATCATATTCCTCGAGATATAATCTAAACTTTGTCAACCGGCTTGAAGGATCGGTCATATTAAATAAATAAATCAATGGCTTATGGTCTGTTTTTATGTAAAACTTTTTCCCATATAAATAAGGTCTAAAATGTCGAACCGCCCAAACAATAGCAAGTAATTCTAACTCAATCACAGGGTATCGTGTCTCAGCTGGTTTCAAGTTACGGCTGGCGTACGCGACTACCTTGCTATTACTATTAGACAGCACGGCGCCTAAACCTAGTTTTGATGCGTCAGTTTGTAACGTAAAAGTATTATTATCGCTGTAGTCTGGATAGTCAAGTATAGTTGGACTAACTAGGATCTGTTTTAGCTTGTAAAATGCTCGCTCGCATTCATCACTCCATACGAACGCTACATCTTTCTTACATAACGCATTCAATGGATAGGCTATGTCGGCAAACTTTGGAATAAAACGCCTATAATAGTTAGCAAATGCAACAAATCTCTTGACTTCGTCTACATTCTGCGGGACAGGGTACTTTTGCAGGCATTCTACCTTTGATGGATCGGGAAATATACCTTCTGAAGTGATCTTATGCCCTAAATAAACGATTTCTTTACGTAAAAATTCACACTTCATCGGATTTAGTTTCAAATTCACTCTTCTCAGGCATTCAAAAATTTTTATAAGATTCTTGTTGTGCGTTTCAAGACAATTTCCTACGACAATACAATCATCTTGATATAAGAAGCATGATTTATAATTTAACCCTGACATTGCTATTGTCATGAGACGAGCAAAAGCACTAGGCGATGTCTTAAGTCCCATTGGACATCGTTTCATTTGATACTGCTTGTCTGTTGTAAATGCAGTAAACTTCCTAGACTTTTCTTCTAAAGACAGCTGATAGTAACCTTGACTGAGATCTAATTTTGAAAAATAGATGTTGTTAGATAACGAATCTAGAATCTCAGTGATGTTTGGTAGGGGAAATTTATCATCCTGTATCCTATTATTGAGTTGGCGATAGTCCACTACAAGTCTCCATTTCCTTTCTCCTGACCTATCTGTCTTTTTAGGTACTAATAGAACTGGGCTTGACCATTCTGAAATAGTCTCTTCAATGATATCGTTTTTAACCATTTCATCTATTTGTCTTTGTACCTCGCCTTTCAATGCTTTAGGCAATCGATAGGGCTTCACGTACGCTGGAGACGCATTTTCCTTTAGTTTAATTGAATGTTCTATTAAATTTGTAGTAGTGAGCGTATCTCCTGGCAAATGGAAAACATCGGCATATTTGGCACATACGTTTTCAATGCCTCTTTGTTCCTCTTTATTTAAATAAGTATGTAGTTGTAACGTAGTTAGCAAAGTTCGAACTCTATCCACAGATATACTATCGTCGTCAAACTTGCAAACATAAAAATTATCTAGGCAGCTAATAATTAGATCTGAAATATTTATCTTAACCGAACTATCAGTTGTATTTAAAATCCTAACAGGAATAAGTCCATTATGTGGCTTCGATACTACACCCGCTGTGAACACACCATTATAAATTTCCTTTGACAAAATGACGCAATCACTATTGTGTGACGTCGGGATGTGTTTAATTACTTCGCAACGAGGTGGAATTGTAAACAAATTCCTATTTACATGAACACTAACAGACTGGTCTCGGGTTTCTAAACTCAGAGTACCATTTTTATAATTTAATACCGCGTTATAGCGCTCAAAAAAATCCTGCCCGAGTATACCTTCTGCGGCGCAAGATAAGTGTTCAAAAATATGAAACTTTTGTTGAAAAGTCACATTATTAATTAAAATATCTAAATAAATGTATCCCATAGATTCTAAATTACCACTAATTCCTTTAATAACTATCTTATCCTGTTTTACTAAATTCAATAAATTCCTATGTCGCGACAACCATTCATACTTAAGCACACATAAGCTTGCTCCACTATCAATCAGTAAATTAAGATCAACATTACTATTTTGTAATTGACAATTAATAATACAAAAATTACTAAAACTAAGAATTGAATGAGTGTACGGTTTAGGTACGAAAAAATTCTAAGTTTTCATGACTATTTGCCTGATCATTGCGCAAGTTGTCTTGGACATTGGACTGTTGCGCGTTATGCTGAACACGCTGACAACGCACCGGACGTCCGCGTAAATGCTGACGCTGACCACCTGTGTGTTTACCTCGATTTACACTGTATGAAGTTCTTATACCTGTGCTATTTTCATAATTTTTATTATAATTATGATGATAAGTTTTATTGTTGTTATAAAACTGTCTATTTCCTCGGCCTCGAGAACCTCTAAAGCTTCCACGTTTATAGTTTTGGTTAGCCCTAAATTGCATAACCTGGTCTTGTGGCTGGACAGACATGGATTGCTCATCTACCGCAGCCGTAATAGCTTCAGACAACGACGCAAACTGTCGTGAGGCAATGATGGTGCTGAGCCGCTTATCGGCCAAACCGTCGCTAAACCGTTTGATTGCAGTCTTCTCATTGAGCGGACGCAAAACCTCATAGGCATCACGCTTATCGTTAGCCTGAGCAATCGTAAGATTCACAAACAATTCCTCAATCTCTGTACCGAATTTTTCTATGCTCCTACGGCCTTGAGTCGCCTTAAGCAATTGTGTTTGTAATGCTACAAATGATTTTTTAGGTAACAAATAAATGCGAATATCTTCTATCAAACTTTCAATATCTGCGTAAGTAGTTTTAAGACGCAATTTTGCACTAGGCGAGAGACGTGTTTTTAATACAAACTGTATCAATTGACTTTTACTGGCATCATTGATAAGCGAGCTATAAAGTAAGATACCATCAATAAGCTGATTTGTCACCTGCTCCTGGCCATTCATCATCGGCAACAGGGAAATTGCAGTTTTAATATCGAATGTTTCAGCCATTTTTGTAACACTATTTGAATGTTCTATAAAATCCTTAGAACTAGTTTGACTACTACTATCTACTAAAGTCAGTAAACCCTTTATTTTCTGATAATTTGATTGAATCTCATGGATTAATGTTTGGAAAACCTCACAAGTTTCTTTGTCTAGCTTGCGTTCTTTAATTTCTTGGTTCAACTGAGTCAAAATACAATCCAGTTTACTGTATTCCTTTTCTGTTTCTACTAGTTTCTTATAAGCTAAATCTTGTCTACGCCTATCTGGACCTAGTTTCACTAAATATTCCCTCAAATATTTTAATTTAGCGTGCAAATCTTGCAATTGTTGGGACATTCCTATTCCCCAAATCGAAATATAAAATAATACAACATGATCTAATTACAATATTATGGAATATTGTAGAATATTAAAAAAAATTGCAGTGCAAAACTTACATTGCAGTAGGTACGTATTGTACTGACAACGTATAAGTAGGTCACGACGTGTCACGTGGCGTGGATGAACGGACTCCTCAGCACTGGACTCGAACTGACTCCGTAGGTCACGACGTCTTACATGGTGTGGATGAACGGATTCCTCAGCACTGGACTCGAACTGACTCCCAGCTGCTCCGCATCGGACCCGAACGATTTATCTCCCGGCGCCCTGCATATCCTCTCATCATAAGGCTTGAGCATTCTCCCGGCACCCGGCAGCAACGTTCCTTTTCTGTCTTCTTATTTAATATTTTCACCGCTTCACACTTATTCTTGGATTCTGTTTTTTTTCTTTTTTTTTTTTTATCTTCTTTTGTTTCTTTCTTCTAAATTTTCCGTCTTCATAAACTTCTATCAGTATATTTTTCAGGATTTCTTCAACTATTGACGTCTTCGCATTTTACGTAAGTTGCAAAATTTTAATTGCTGGCTAAGGGTCGCCATGTATTAGAGTGATGTAATCGAAATAAAAGAGAAGTGTTCGATTCAACGATTCGTGTAATAATGCTCATAAAAGGTGTGTGCAGTTACAAATATAAGGTTGGGCGAGCTGCACACTACATTCACAAACGCTGGCTTAATACCAATATAGCGTCCTACCCTAAGAATATCGATTTAGTGGAAATCGATACTTTTACAAATGTTAATAATAATCCTTTGTTTTATTGGTGTTTTATAGGTATTAAAATCAATGCAAAATTGGGCTCGTGAAACCGAGAAACCGAGTGCTGAAATTTATGGTCAAATTTCAGCCCTGTAACGCCAGGCCTAAGTTTCTATGGACTTCAGGTTTCTCCTTTGGACTTCTGAAGCCGAGCAATCCAAACAAGTACATTTTTATTTTAGAATTTTAGGGAGGCTTACTAAACGGTAGTTTTTCTTGGACACACACGTTGACATATATGAAGGAAAACATCGTGAGGAAACTGGCGTTACAGTTAATATTAGTTTGATATCTGCCTTTTAACAAACGTTATGCTTGTGTTTTCTTTGTATGAGAAGAGGCGTTTACCCTGAAATGGGACTTCAACAGGCTGGTATTTACTGAACATCTTTATTTATTGTATTATTTAGAAAAATATGGATTTTGAATATTATAAATGTTAAAGTTTGGATGGATGTGTGTATGATGATTATGTGTTTGTTACTCAATCAAACCAGAACGGCTAAACGGATCTGGAAGAAATTTAGCCCAAAATAGATTATAATCTAAATTAGCACTTAAGTTTTATCCCGATAAAATGTTTCGATAAAACGGTCGAAGCCGCTGGCAGAAGCTAATATGCTATAAAAGAAGAGGCAGGTCAAAAAATCGATATGAATTTGAACTATGTGAATGATGATATTATTATGGCAACAAATGTTTGCTAACTGAGATGACGAGCAACAGAGAAGTATGGAAGAAAATTACATGCAACGTCGACCCCAATAATTTAGGGCAAGAGAACTATGATTAAATTTGAGACATCAATACCACAATTTTAATTAGAAGTAAAATATACTACTCACAAAAACATCCTAGAACTAGAAATAGAATATTAAACAACTGACAGCCTAAACGATAACACAACAAAAATGTTCATAAATACCATCCAGGGACATCCCTGATTGGTTTTCCATTGTCTGTCTGTTCATTCTAAAAGCTGATTAAACAATAACTCCGTTCAGTGTTATTTCTATAACGGTCTCTTATTAATTTTACTTAAGACTCAGTCCGAGAAACGACGTAACGATGTTTGAAGAAGCTAGAACCACTAGAAAGTGATATATTCGATCAAAGATGGCCACCGCCGTCGAAATGTTAGAGATTGATCTTGTGATATTTCAATAGCGCTTGTCAATTTTGATTTTAGGCACTTGTACCACCGCCGACGATCAGCAAGTAGCGAGTAAGGCTAGAAACTAAAATCGAGCTAGCGAACAGTGAGATGCGAGTATGTTGTTCCGATAGTTTTGCCGCTCGGCTATAACCGAGTGTTCTTCTGCGACGGGCGATTACTCGCACCACCAGCAAGCGAGAATAACTTTGATAGCTCTTGTCGCTGCGACAAACTTGTGGTGAGAGAGTACTCTCCGGCAGTGTGAACAGCCAGCGATCAACTATTACTATATGTGTCCTATTGACATAGGATCTTATATCTTTTGTACGTTTCTTCAGCGATAAAATAGTCGATAGCTAAAAGCTTATTCGTCGGCGGTGGGATAAGTGCCTTATTCCAATCACTGTCGCAACGCTTTTGTTGATAGAATTTCACTTGTCTAGAGCGTATAACGCGTTTTCTTTTGTTTCGAATGTTATAAAATTGGTTTGACATACGCTACCGAAAAGTAAAGTGATAAGTGGCATTCGATGTCAGTAAAGGCAATAGTCGAAATGTCAAAATGTATGGGATTAATTTTCGATATCGCTTGTCAATCCCATACAATTTTGTCTTTTTGACAATCGCTATCGCCACGCTTTCGAATATAGGGCTCTGGATATTGGCATTTCGATAATCGCAATTGCCGAGGGCATGTTTAGAGCCATTGTTTCGCGCTGTGCAATACGGGGCCGCGAAAAGCACGGGGCGCAACACAAGCGAAGCATAGATACGTCGCGCTGGGCCCCGCTACATCTCGAGGCCTTGGGCAACGCTGCGGTGTGTTTTATTTTATTTTAATTCTCTCATTGAAATGTGTACCTTCTCACGGAGTAAATAAAGTTCTATATTGTATAGCTGTACGTTGTGTCTCGGTGTTAGCAGACCTTTTTACAATTTTACGTCTAGTAATCCTTAATTTGAATCGGTATAACAACATAGAAGTTTTGTATTAAATTGTTTATTACTTTCATAAGTTCCGTGTTCGCGATTGAATACTTCTTGAGTTAATTTCAGGATGTCAACATAGATTTAATATTAAATTGTATTTTCTCAAACATGCTTGGAAATGTGATCATTATTTTGGCAACCTTCTTCGAGATAAATCGAAATTGCTGTACTGGTCAAATACATGCGCGCAGCGGCCGGCAAAAGTTGTATGCAAATCCATATCTGTCGTGTCTAGCGGCCAAATAAATTCCATAGTAAACTCATATCTGTCGTGCAGTTTAAAAATGGAACGATGTTTTACTCCGAAACATGGCAACCAAGGAGGTAACTTATCAAAGGTTTTATTTAAATTTCGAACTGGCTTGCAAATAGAACGCTGTTTATTGAAAAAAAACAAAGGAACACTTTAACGCGGGAACAATTATTGTTGTTCGTCATTTATTTTGACAAAATGAGTTCTAGGTACTACTTAATTTTAATTTCCGCAAATTATTTGAGAAAAGTACTTTTCTCAAACATGCTTGGAAATGTGATCATTATTTTGACAACCTTCTTCGAGATAAATCGAAATTGCTGTACTGGTCAAATACATGCGCGCAGCGGCCGGCAAAAGTTGTATGAAAATCCATATCTGTCGTGTCTAGCGGCCAAATAAATTCCATAGTAAACTCATATCTGTCGTGTAGTTTAAAAATGGAACGATGCTTTACTCCGAAACATGGCAACCAAGGAAGTAACTTATCAAAAGTTTTATTTAAATTTCGAATTGGCTTGCAAATAGAACGCTGTTTATTGAAAAAAAACAAAGGAACACTTTAACGCGGCAACAATTATTGTTGTTCGTCATTGATTTTGACAAAATGAGTTCTAGGTACTACTTAGTTTTAATTTCCGCGCATTATTTGAGAAAAGTACTATACAAGCCTTGGCCACAACTAGGCATTGATGGACTTACGTATGTGTGCCTCGGCTTCGCCTCGGCCCACATTTACACGTTCGTCCATCAATGCCTATTTTGCTGGCCGCTGCAGTAATGTACTAATACAAGCCATAAATGCCTAGTTGTGGCCAACCACAACTAGGCATTGATGGACTTACGTATGTGTGCCTCGGCTTCGCCTGCCCACATTTACACGTTCGTCCATCAATGCCTATTTTGCTGGCCGCTGCAGTAATGTACTATTTCCTTGATACTAGAGTTGTTTTGCCTAATTAGTTCTTCATTTATATCATTTATCTGGTTTTGCGGTTTAATCATGAATTTTGTTTGACTGGCGTGGCTAACGTGGCTAAATAATAACAGCACTGGTCGATCATCAAGATTAAGCAACGCTTGACTAGGTCGGTCCGTGGATGGGTGACCATTTCAACATACCGAGTTTCCACCGTGCCTCGGAAAGCACGTTAAGCCGTTGGTCCCGGCTGTCATTTGAAGTAACACAGTAAGTGTGTTCGGGTCAAATCTTGCAACTGAATTTTAAAACAGTTATCCTCCACCGATTAAGATGACATTTTCAATACACGTTTAGTTTGGATAACAATGCATGGGTAGCTAAGTGACGTCATTCTACATCCAATATGGCGGACGGCCCTAGATGGCGGACTAGTTATTTTTTATGCACTGCCATGATATGGGTATCAAATGAAAGGGTTTGCTGAGTAGAATACGAAAAAGATTAAGTGCCATGGAATAGGGGCGAGCCTGAATTTATTTACGACTTATTTTATCTTCACTGCTTCAGAAGCCTATCTGAACCCCTATCACAATATATCGGTGACCTAACTCTTGACCCACCAATGTATTATGTTACCAATTTTCTCTCTCTATAAATAGCTAAGGAACAAAGAACTCATTATTAGTACAAAAGGTTTGCCTATTAACGGATCCTTATGAGCCTGTTTAGTAAATCTCTTGGCTATTCAGAATCTTTAATTGTTCTTTATTGTATCATTTAACTTAATTGTATTATAAAATTTAATTGACGGGCCAAGAGGCTTATCGGTAACGATGCATGGGTCGCCACAAAGCTCCAGAGCCTTGAACATCGACACCGAGTTGCCAGCCTGTCGGTTATATATCGGTTAAATTTCGGGGAGTGTGCGATGGAACTGCACAATTTGATTCCGCCTAGCAATTTCCATCATCGGACAACAATACGTACGGTAAGGCAATGCACCGTCGGTACATGGTGGACATCCTACCCATACTTACAAAGCGTTTTGCGAATACTTTCATTGTACGCACAGCTAAGGACTGGAACTCCCTGCCGAAGTCTTTGTTTCCTGATAGCTACAACCTTGGTCCTTTAAGTAAAGAGTGAAAAGGTTACTTCTAGGCAAGCGTGCTTCATCATCGACCACATTGTCGCTTACCATCAGGCGAGATAGTAGTCAAACGCGAGCCTATGTTAGATAAAAAATGGATAGAATTTAAACGAGCGAAAATAATTTCAAATTAAAGGTGTAAAAAATACTGAATATGGCTTACTGAAATACTAAGTGAGCGACAAACAGTGGGCGAATACAAATGTTTAAAACAGCGACTTGAAAATAAAAGTTTGTCGACGGGGCTCCTTTTTCTGTCTGCAGGGTCTAAATTAACCTAAAATAAGGAACTAACTTCGAACATAACCTATCCGTGTCGGGGTTCTCTATACTCCCGAGCTCGCTTCGCTCGCTCTTAGACTAATTCGTTAAAAACACGAATACACCCGAACTCCCGCGCTGCACAGCGATGTCGGTCGCCTCGATGGTTGTCCAGCTATTTTAAAAAGTATAATATGCTAAAATAGAACTCCAAATATAATTAAAGTATGTGACAATATTATCACCGCAGCTCACAAAAAAGGTATTACTCAAACCGGATAAATAGTTACTTAGTATAGTCGCCCATTCAGTATATTTTTCGCCAAGTTAATAATTTCAAAAATCTGTTATATTGTGACCAAAAACAATTCAAAGTAAGTAAGTTTTATGTCTGCAAGGTGTATTATTATTATGTTTTAGTATACTGATGTCTATGTCCTAAGTCCTAAAATAACTTTATCGGCTTTTTCTATACCTTTCAGTCAGGCTGTCTACATAAGCTTGTTATGTGAATTCTAAGGCATTTCTTATGTAAAAAGGGGCTTTGTGTATTGTTAAAAAGGAGTGATATGAGATATTGTTAAGAATTTTGGCTCTGGAACTAGATTTTGAAAAGATGTATAAATAACTTCATTGGAGCTGAGACCTTTTTTAGTTTATCTTAGAAATCACAGACATCGTACCTTTGTAAAGAAACTTAGTGAATTCTTAAATCTGAAATTGAAAACCGCCTTGAGTGAGCCAGTAATATATGCCTTCTTTATATGAAAAGAAAAGTTTGTACTGCAGTGGGGTAACATGCTGGTATTCATATACAAGGATACCATTAATAACATCATACGTCGGGCTCTTGTTACCGCCGGGGTACCAGCTGTTTTAAAACCCGGCTTGGCGCGCGACGATGGGAAGAGACCAGACGGGATGACCATAATGCCTTGGAAGGAGGGTAGGCCTTTGGTGTGGGATGCAACATGTGTCAACACCCTTGCGCCAGCCCACCTTCTTAGCACGGCGGGCTGTGCTGGGGCAGCTGCTGCTGATGCAGAAAACCTCAAACGGCGCAAATACAACAACCTTATTAGAAGTTATATATTTGAGACGTTGGGGGTTGAAACATTAGGTCCATGGGGTCCAAGTGCTCTTCGAGTATTTCGAGATGTAAGCAAACGGTTAGTCGACTCTTCACGTGACCAGAGGGCTGGGCTTTACCTTGGCCAGAGAATCAGCATTGCCATCCAACGTGGCAATGCTGCCAACGTTCTGGGCACTTTTCACGTTGACAGCGATGTGGACCAATTTTTTGACGCCCTATGACCCCTGCCCTTTTATACGCGTTCTTAGTTTTATTTTATTTTATTTAAGTATATATATAGGTAGTTATTGTTAATTAAGTATTTTATACTATTTAAATTTTAATTGAGATAATTGAATAAGGATACCATTTGAACAAGGATTTAATGCCAAAATTGATCCGCCCAAATGTTTATAAAACCATCAACGAACATTAAATAAACTAAAAAGACGAGGATGTGTGCAGATTTACCCTCTGACTACACAGCATGATTTTCTTCTTGTTTATGTCTTTTTAGTTCGCTTCTTAAGCAGTCGGGTTTTTTGATTTTTGAATTAACTTTTTTTATTTATAACTTTTTAGTTAACATGTTTTTTTTCAAATTAGGTACTTTTATTAAAATCACCTCGTAAAAACCTTTTTTTTTTAATTGGAACCTCACAATATGGCGCCCAAAATCCGCCATTTTTATGTTTTCCAATTTGAATGTAGCCACTGACATTTGCAAGATTAAGACAAATCGATTGACATAAGAATCATTAAAATCGGCCAACGGGTTTGGTCTATAGGACGCCACTTAGGAACAAACATACTTACATACATAGACTGATAAACACGTTACCTTCCTACGCCAGTCGCCACATTACCTATCCGGCATTACAAACAAACTCAGTAAAAAATAACATTTTTGCAAAAAAATACTAAAAAGTTTTTTTATTTTTCACTTTTTAGTTGTACCTACCTAATAGGCAAGTTGTTTAGTAAGGTACCTATAACGCCAGAATAGATTACCCGAATATCATGAAACTTGAACATAACCAGTGAAATGAGAGATCTGCGTACCCCTTAAGAGCGTACTGGCGTGATGTTATGTTATGAAATGGTATAAACAATGAACAGACATGCGATATTGCAGCAATCCCGAGAGGTTTGCCGTTATTTATTGAAGAGTTCTGTTGTATATCTTCGAAGTCCTTGATCAGATCTTCACCAAATTAAAATGGGACCAATTTGGGAACATACTCTTTCAAACAAAAAAAAAATTCAAAATCGGACCCCAAATGACGGAGATATCGGTGAACAAACATAAAAAAAAAATACATGAAGTCGAACATAGAACCTCCTCCTTTTTGGTAAGTCGGTTAATAAAATGGGAGTAGTCAGAATAAAATCGTGAGGTAACACAGGTAGTAAGACGAGCGTACATCTGCGTCACTGGGTGACAGGTTCGCGTGCCAGCCCTGTCATGCAACATTGGGCTAAGGCGCAAGGTAGAAGAAATGCTGCTTTTTCGTCTTCGATTTTTGAAATAGTAGTGTAATCAATTAAAAAAAATGGCATCAGTTTAGAGTTCTTTTAGACCTAAAATGATTATTATTAGACGTACTTTAATCTACATTATAGTATTAATATATATAAACTAGCTGTTGCCCGCAACTTCGTCAGCGTAGCATTAGTAAATTCGAATAGCTTATTTTTTATATCGCGGCATAATACTGTAGGTTTTCCATACAAATTTCTACCCTTCTTTCCACCCTCTTAAGTATGATTGCCGGCATTAAAACTATCCTATGTCCTGCCCAGGGTCTCAAAATATATCTCAATCAAATTGCATCTAAATAGGTTCAGTGGTTTAAGCGTGAAAAGGTAGACAGAGAGACAGACAAGAGTTACTTTCACATTTATATTATTAACTCCACCCGTGACTTTGTTCGCGTGATTTCGTATTTTATACCTCCTACAGATAACTTTCTGTTGTGCAGTTAGTGAAGGCAACCAAAAATAAGCTGTTATTAAACCAAATAAAAATGGGATTTCGTAGTTCGTCAATTTTTACCCGACTGCCGAAGGAGGGTAATGTGTTTATCAGTCTATGTATGTATGTATGTATGAATGTATGTATGTATGTATGAATGTATGTATGTATGTATGTATGTATGTTTGTTCCTATGTGGCGTTCTAGAGACCAAACGCGTTGGCCGATTTTGATGATTCTTACGTCAATCGATTCGTCTTAATCCTGCGAGTGTCACTGGCTACATTAAAATTGGAAAATTCAAAAATGGCGGATTTTGGGCGCCATTTTGTGGCGAAAAAATTTTAAGAGGTAATTTCAAAAATATATGTTTAAATGTATCAAATTCAAAAAAATAATAATTTAAAAGTTGTAAATAAAAAAGTTAATAAAAAAAATAAAAAACCCGACTGCTTAAAAAGCAAACTAAAAAGACGTAAACAAGAAGAAAATCATGCTGTGCAGTCGGAGGATACATATTCGCGAGCTGGCGGACCAAAACCAGATTACTTTTTTTATTTATTTGATGAAGCAGAAAATACGGGTCCAATATTATTTGATAATCCCACTGACGGACTGCATAGAATTATATTTCTGCCCAGGAAACATCCTTATTAAGTTAAAACGTATCGTTAACTAAATAAGTACAAAGGAGATCATTAAAGCTTTCCCAAAAACCGAAAGTACGTCACTTCGCTGTAGCTCTTCCCTGAGCCCACGCCGAAAAAGTTAGGTCTACCATAACCTAAAAGCGAATTCAGACATCTTGCGTTTACGTGACTCCACCTATTGGTTCCAATCGAAGCCAACATATTGGTTCCACGGAAATTTATCGGCCATACCGTACCTTATTGCCTTGGCCAAATGCTGACAAATATTGGAACCGAAATGGAGTTCATTTGACTAAATTGTTCATGGCTTACAGAGGCCAATAAGAACCACATTTTATTGATATAAGTGTGGAAGAAAGCGTGCATGGAAAGCATTTTCTATTCTGCACGATTTGTTTATTCCTGCATTATTCAACAGTAAATTACGATGTCTGAAGCTGATAAATGTGCATTTTGAAGCAAATAAGGTAATTCTTATTTACAGAACGCAATTGTTTTATACTATAAGGGTCGAATAATGGAAAAAAAACCTGGAAATAAAAAAATAAAAATAAAATATTCTGCCTGCCTTTTCTTCTTCCATACCGTCCTGTCCCCCGTCACGCTATCACTGACTCCCTTTTCTTTCATGTCACTCCTCACACAGTCTCTATCTATTTTTTCTTTGGTCTTCCTCTCCCTCTCCATCCATCCACATTTATACTCATAACTCTTTTAGTAACATGCGTTTCATCCCTCCTCATCACATGACCATACCAGGACAAACGGTTTCCTTTCAACTTTTCTGTCACTGGCGACACTTTCAAACTTCCTCTAATATACTCATTTCTCACTTTAGCCATTATCGTCACTCCGCACATCCATCTCAACATTATCATATCTGCTATATGCAATCTCTTTTTATCTTTTTTTTTCACAGCCCAACATTCTGATCCATTCAGTACGACATATAGGTCTAATCACTTCCTTGTAGATTTTGCCATATAACTTGCGGGGCATCCGTGAGTCACAAGTTTTTTCAGTGACCTGTCACCATTTCATCCATCCTGCCTGAGTTGATCCGGTGCGGATTTGACTCGGACTGATTGATCTTGGTCTACCTCGCCATACCCTTGGATAAGCGACCCTAGGTACCGAGAGTCAGAGCTGATAAGTATGGGCGTTCCAGCGAGAGCTATGGGCACGGAACTGGAGAGACCGCTATAATCGCAGAACAGGTAGTCCGTTTTGATTCTGCTCAATTCCAGGCCAACACTTTCCAGTCTGTGCCACTACACCTCCAATAAGTTCTGGACCTCTAGCCCACTCTCGAACAACCATCACAATATCATCGGCAAACAGCATACATAAATAAAGAAATATATTTTATTCTAAAAAAATAAGTAACAATAAAATATCTTGGTTTTAGGAAATATAAAATTAGAAGATTTAAAATAAAAATGAAAATTTATACCTACTAAAATTGCTTGCTTGTTGGTGTCCCGATGACAGGGCAAGACACTGGATACGGTTTTTATTCTATGGTATATTATTGGTTGAAAAGACTATTCCGTTTATAAAAAAAAAACTATTCCGTTTGTTCTACACATATTCACGACAATATTCTCGATAGGTCTCCAACGATTTAATTCGATTATTTCCAATTCACTCGACAAGGTCTCTTTAGCGTTAGAATCAAACTTGGTCGTTACGTTGAGAAGCACTCAAAACACGCTGTAGAAGCTGCGAGTTACACAGCCAGTTAATGGTGATTAAAAAACTTTATTTTATGCGTAACACATTCCCAGTTAACGTTCATTGTTATTTATTACATTAGGCTGTTAAAGTACCAACCTACTAAAAAGTATGTTCCAATTTCAAAATACCACGTTTTTTTTTTCATTCGAAATATTTATCCCATTTCAAATTCGGAAAACAAAAACGGGCTTCTTTTATTATTCGTCTTTTTTAAGGGTTTGGTTTCGTGGCCACGGCTACGAACCGTAAAATTGGGTTTTATTTCAATTTTCTTTGTTTTTTTTTCAAACTGATTGAGTTCGATCTAATGTGACAGATTGAAGATGCTGAAATTCCTTTGATGTTCGCTACATTGTTTATTTTCTATAACTAGATTAGACTCGTCATCTTAATGTTATCGTCATCATGAAGTGAAAGTAGGTATTCTTTTTTAGGGTTTCGTACGAAAACGGTAAAAAGGAACTCTTATGGTGTGACTCAGTCTGCCCGTCTGTCACTGCTGGATATCTCAAGAACTACTAATGCTATCAACTTAAAATTTGGAATAGTTTAAGATGACGTTTGCTCAACTATTTTACAAAAAAGAATGTTTTTTTTTTGCAACCGCTGCTGCAAGGGGGTCTTAAAATTCGAAGTGGGGCTACTAAACAAGTGGGCTTTCATATGAAAGAGCGCTATTTGCACATTCCCAACCATTTTTATTTTTTATTTTTAGGCCTCCTAGTTTTCGATTTTTGACGAAAAAGGTAAAAAAAAATACCATTCCGTACCCTTATCTCCGAAGTTTGCATAGAGAAAAATCTATAATTATTCTATGTAATATAAGTTTATGTAAAGATTACACGAAAAATAAAACGATGTCTCTAAATAGCTCACTTTTTCAAAAATCAAAATTAACAATAAAGATATAATAGTAAAGTACTGTCCGCCTGTTCGCCCTTCCAACTGTCCGCCTGTCCGCCAATTCACCTGCCCGCCTGTCCGCCTGTCCAACTATCCTACTTTTGAAGGACTGTATGTAAAGTAATACATCCAAAATATTTATATTTGATGGTACGGAACCCTCGATGCGCGACACCGACTCGCTCTTGACCGGTTTTATTAAGCTTTTCATGCCTCACACACAATATAAATATCATCTATAAGCCGTCTCTTCACTATTTAAAATTTCTGTTTCAAAAGGAAACAAATTGAGCACAAAATTGTAAAGGCACAATATTAATCTAAGTACATAAACGTGTCACATCTCAGCGAACATCCTAAAAAAACGAAGTTTATCTAAAACCTAATTGAGTACAAAAGCCGTTGACTACGAACAAAAAATAAGGCAGTCTTGACTCGCCCTTTGTTTACAAGCGCCGGGAATTTTATGCACTCTTTTGAACCCAGTCTCTCCGCCTTAAGTTTATTTTTCTTCTAGCGTAGGTATCGTCGTAGTTTTCCAGCCAGGTTTATTTTCTCGTAAATCTTATTATGCGCCACCCGCCACGCCACCATTTTGTTCAAGATTCAAGACTTGTTTGGGGGTAGTTTCGTAATTTGTGTTCAAGATTTTGACAAGACATTCTTATTTGTTTTTTGGTACAACAAATTGCTTTTCAAGTTCATTATTTCTTGATCTGCCGTTCAAATATTTCCAATTATTATATCAGCTTTGTACCAATATTGAACAACAAATATAACTGTTATAATAATGAGAATCCCAAACAAAGCAAAAATTTAATTAAAATCGGAGCCCTAAACTCAGGTCGAAGTTTGGAGTTTGATGGATTTATTTGATACCTGCCAGGGCTTTGTAAGCAGGCCTCGATCAAAGATGTCCAATACTGAACCGCTAACTTGGGCCGTTAAAACTGAACGCTCGCAATTTCAAGAGACAAATTTTTATTTAGATCATTTAGGTGATAATAAGTCAAGCGTTCCAGACAATATAATCGGCGATAATTTTGTGAAGAACGGTTTTTTTGGGAGAGATAGGTTAGTGCGATTCTGTTGAGTGGTTTTAGATTTTTACGTAGATTATTTGAAATTCAAAATATTTGATTAAATATTTTTTTCATATTCACTGGCAAACTTTTACAATCAATTTGCCAATTCAATGAGGTTTAAAAATAACAGCCCTTTACTAATTAAATGTTTCCATTCAGGTAGATTTAATTAAAAATGATTCATTGATTGTGTAAACCGAACCAAATAAATAGATACTTTTTAGCTTAGCATGCATTGTCATCAAAACCAAACTTGTATGCAAAATTTCATCTTAATCAACTGCTTTAAAATTTAGTTGCAAGATTTGATCCGAACACACTTACATACATACATACAAACATACATACATACATTGCAAGTTAATAAAAAGCTTGTAAAAAAAAAACAAAAAACCCGACTGCTTGAAAAGCGAACTAAAAAGACGTAAACAAGGAGAAAATCATGCTGTGCTGTCGGAAGATACATCTTCGCGAGCTGGCTGACCAAAACCAGAAGTATCCAGTCGGGTTTTTTGTTTTTTTTAATTAACATTTTTTATTTATAACTTTTTAGTTATTTTTTTTTTCAAATTAGGTACGTTTAAACATATCAGTGTTGTATTTTTGAAATCACTTCTTAAAATCCTTTATTTTGATACCCCACACGATAGGTTTGGAAGAAAAAAAAAAATTTGTCCCCCACAATATGGCGCCCAAAAACTGCCATTTTTCTATTTTCCAATTTTCATGTAGCCAGTGACACTCGCGAGATTAAGACGAATCGATTGACGTAAGAACCATCAAAATCGGCCCACGCGTTTGGTCTCTAGAACGCCACATAGGAACAAACATACATACATACATACATACATACATACTTACATACATAAATAGACTGATAAACACATTACCCTCCTTCGGCAGTCGGGTAAAAAGAGCCAACGTCTGTGTGTTCCATCCAGTGCCGCTTGGTTGGCATACCAAAATTTCCTTTAATTTATTGTGCAAATATGTTATAGACCGTTTGAGTACTGGGGTGGAAACCTGCCTGTTTATTCGAGGACAACATATGGAACGAGGCTCGGAATAAAAATTTCGATTGGTTTTGCACGGGTATATTGATACCTTGGAGACAAATGAAATATAAAACGGTTGCAGAAATATATTGCATGCGTGGTTTATTGGTTTGCGTTCAGTAGCTAATTATTGTAAAGTGGTTTTTGTTAATAATTTACTTAAATTGAATTTAATAAATGTTTTACTTCGAGTTTATTTTCACGTAGTCCAAATAGGTAGATAATAGTAACTTAATTTATTAAACACCAGCAACTTCGCCCAGGTGATAGTCGACAATTATTTAAAGGGAACACACCATCCAGGACATGGCCTATCCGTTTGCCAACTTTCATCCAATTCCGTATTGCCTTTAAGGCGTGAAAAAGTATCAAACAGACGGCCAGAGAGACAGAGTTACTTTCGTATTTATGTATATTATTAGTGGTGTCTCATCCCATTAAAGAACTGTACGATCGATTTACAAAAAATAATCGGTGTAATCAGATGAAAAACGCTAGTTACGTTGGCATGGTTTCTTTGTATGGGATGAGGCATCTGTATGCTAGTATTATATTATCTGTGGTATGGATATTTTTCGTCCATTAATAGTACATTACTGCAGCGGCCAGCAAAATAGGCATTGATGGACGAACGTGTAAATGTGGGCCGAGGCGAAGCCGAGGTACACATACGTAAGTCCATCAATGCCTAGTTGTGGCCAAGGCTTGTATAGTACTTTTCTCAAATAATGCGCAGAAATTAAAACTAAGTATTACCTAGAACTCATTTTGTCAAATACAATTATAACTTTTCAAAATCAATGACGAACAACGAGTAACAATAATTTTGCCCGCGTTTAAATGTTCGTTTGTTTTTTTTTTTTTTCAATAAACAGCTTTCTATTTGCAAGCCAGTTCGAAATTTAAATAAAACCTTTAATAAGTTACCTCCTTGGTTTCTATGTTTCGGAGTAAAAGATCGTTCCATTTTTAGGGTTCCGAAGTCAACAAGGAACCCTTATAGTTTCGCTCTGTCCGTCTGTCCGTCCGCAGCTTAGCTCAGAGAATCTAAGTACTAGAAAGCTATAATTTGGCATGTACATACATATTAATAATTCCAACAAAGTGGTAGCATAAAATCATGAAAAACATTTTTTTTCGGGTACCTCCCATAGACGTAAAGTGGGGATGTATTTTTTTTTCTCATCTATTCCATGGTGTGGGGTATCGTTGGATAGGGCATTCAAAAATATTATGGGTTTGTTAAAACCATGTTTTGATTCAGAGATTCGTTTGCGTAAAATTATGCTTTAAGTTACAAATTTATGTTAGAGTCAAGTGTCCCCCCCCCCCCCTGCCAGCGAAATGGTTGCTCTTGGCTATGTGAAAAAATTCACGGCAGTAGTAAATATAACGAAATTAAAAGGAAAATTATCACGGATAACAAGGCTTTACAAGTTTACGAGTAATAGTCGACCAACTTATAAAATGTACTTGGAACAGTAAAAAATTTGTACAAATGCTATTGAAAAATTACTTAAATAAAGTTGATAGCTGTGTAAAACTGAGTAAATATAATGCTGCCGAAGCATGTAAAAATATACAAAAATGAAATCATAACAGGCTTTACAAGTTTACGAGTAATAGTCGACCAACTTATAAAATGTACTTGGCATAGTAAATTTTTTATACAAATGCCATTGAAAAATTACTTAAATATCGTTGTTAGCTGTGTAAAACAGATAGTAAATTTATGCTTATGAACCATGTAAAAATATAAAAAATAAAATCATAACATCCTTAACAATAATGATTTCTAAATTAATAATGTTTAAGCTCGAATAACGCATTGGAGTGGCCGGAGTCGTTGGCAGTACCAGTCCGTAGTCCATACGGCGCATGCGCGCGGTGGAGTCTATTTTGTGTTAGTGCAGAAGTATTTTCGACGTTTTGTAATTAAAACGTAAAAGTAAAGTCAAATTAGATTCGATTTCCAAGCAAATTACTTATTTTCTTTTGTCGATATCCTTCTATAAAGTCAATATTCGACCCGACTTCATCACTCATAGTAGCGTAAAACTTTCCAGAATGAAATAGTGAATACCACAGATTAGAGGATTCACCTCTCAAATCTGCGGTACTAGAGGAGATTAGAGGTGAATACATACGATTTTTTTCTAATTCCGAAAGAGAAATAAGCAAGGAGCGTGCACGCAAGGATCCAGGAATGAACTCGTGGCTCTAACGCGCGCTCGTATCGGCTCCTTTCGCAATTCGCACCCGCGGTGGTACTCAAATAGATAATATTTTTCTAACTTCAGTTGCGAAGTTGGATTTTATAACTCCTTCTTCAGTAACCAGTTAGTCCTTATTTAGATTAAGTCAAGAGTGAATAGATTACATCTAGGCAAGCGTGATTCACCGCAGACCACATAACCTCCGGCTGGCGGGTTCGAATCGCAACCGGAATGTTGAGGAAATTGAATGTGAACATCGGTGGCAAATGAAAAACTTTGTTGATTTCACTTGATCCTTTGATTTATTGTACTCACATACACAATTGACCGTAAAATAGGTTTGAACAATGAACTGATGAGATAATCCGTATTTTACTTGAATTTGAATAATTGAAATCGAGAGCTGATATTAAACGTTCTGCCGACATGAACCTCCATTGGCTCAGTGTTGCAAGCAACAAAAATTAAAGTTTCTATACAAGAATACAGATAATATATGATTAGTTTATAAAATTCAGAACTTACATCAAATAATTAATAAAATATAGAAAACATGTTAATTTGCGTTAACAATGCTTTAGGACGAAAACGTGCTTGCGAAATTTTATAAACAAGCCTTTGAGAGTATGGATATCATGAAAAAACATCTAAATGTATATTTTCAAAATAAAATTATTTGCATTGTTGAACTACTAATCAATACCTGTATTGTGGCTGTTTTGCAATTTTCCTTCTTCTTATGGCATTTATTTCCGCCCAAAGATGCGTTAAAATCAGTGTTGAAATGTGGAACTTTCGACGCTCATAATTTTCAAATATTTTTGATTTTTTACTTTTTTGTTTCACACGACTAGATAATGATGAGACAAATTGACATTATTTTGATCGTACATCGTCAAACAGTGGAGTAATCCCCAGACTACATTTGTATGGAAGAATGATCGACTAGTGCAACCTTAAGGGTGCTTTGCCACTAGAGGTATGCGAGCTAGCTGGGCGGTGCGACGATGTGTAGAGGCGCTGTGAGAATGTGTGATTGTTTCAAAGCTGTGCAAGGTGCTTGCACGGTGCGAGGATGCTTGGCGAATCTGTAAAACGGTGGGGAGTTAGTTGCGCCACTTCTTGTTCCCAGCTAAACCGCTAGAAAGGATAGGCGGGCTTTTTGGGGGCTGTCTCTATGATGAACTTAGACTTTGAATAAGAGAGAATTTGAATAAGTTACTTTTAATTCTTTGATGCATGGTACACTCTTTTTCTTTGCGAGTACATATGCCTCGAACACATTCCTCGCTCACGTCTCTTACCCACATCCCTCGCACAGATTCCTCGCTCGCATCTCTCACTTAGGTACTTACTTCTTGTAAGCACAAATACCTTACTCCGCTAGCCCTGTTTCACAAGAGTTACGCTAATCCAAGCTGGCCTAGATAAATGAAGTGATCCTATTGATGGATAATTTTTTTACATATTGGAGAAACCTCGCACGTGTGTGATGGAAAATAGCCCTAAAAATGTGACGAAAAACGAATAAAGGTGATTTTATTGAAATGTCTGTACCGGTTGGCTTTGTATGGGGGCTCATATGCAAAACAAAATGTCTGGTACAGATTTATTAACTTGAATAGCGGCCTTTGTGTTTAGGAATTCGGTACGGTATGCTTTGTACAACGAGTTGGTTAAGCCCGTGAGTTTGTACAAAATATTTTTAGAAAAAAATGATATTGGATTTGAAAAATAAACTAGCTTTTATATTAAATTGACAAAGAGTCAAGTGAAAAAAACCTGTTTGCAAAACTTCAGCTTAATTTAACACCACGAAGTTGGTCAAAAACTTGCAACTTGCTTTGATTATTATACATAGACCCATGGACAGGTATCTAAAAAACACATTTTACCAAAAAAGTTTAACCGACTTTCAAAACAAAACACTACAAAACTTTCTTTTCGGAAGTTTGAAACCTTTGGTACCTTTTTTGACGTTTTTGACACCGACTTTCGAAAATAAAGTTATTTTTCGCTTTGTTGTGTTTTATATTGGACGTCGGTTTATTTTTTTTGTTAAAAAGACATATATTTCTCTTTTTAGTTTTGGTACCTTATATTACCATGAAAATACGCATTATTAACTATAAGCATCACTTAAAACTACTCGTCAGATCTTGATCAAATTTAAGACGACGACTAATGCCAACGACCTTGAGGGAACAAAACGAGCACCCGTTTCGCACCCGCGCGGCCCAAAATTTAGTAGTTTTTTGTACTTTCCTTATTATTCTACGACTTTAAAAAAAAAGCTTCAGATCAAAATGTAGATAATTAAATTGTCTATGAGATGGTGTCGATTTCATTAAAATACGCCCAGCGGTTTTGGTGCGATTGTCGTGTTTTTGTCCGTTTTAGACATAACTTTACTAATTAATTACACTGGGTTATACGAATAAAACACAAAATGTGCTTAAATCAAATTATTAAAAAAATGGTCTAATGTAACATATATTTTTCCAAAAAATTACGACTAGCCGTTTAGACGTGATTCTTATTTTAAAATCAGCTACTCAAGGGCATCTGCGCCTTAAATGAAAAAATCATCAATATCGGTAGATAATTGGCCGAGTAATCGCGTAATAATATATACATAAAACATACAGTCGAATTGAGAACCTCCTCCTCTTTGAAGCCGGTTGATAAAAGCTAATAAAAGCCGTATTGGGCAAGCGTGATGATTAATTCGTGCCTTCTCTGTATCAGAAGAAGCCTTTGCCCTGTAGTGGAACAGCAAACAGGCTTACCACTAGCCTGTTTTAAAAAACCCCCGACGAATTTTTATTTCATGCTAAATAATGTATCTAGGAGTAGACACGCTTCGATCGGCTATCTATTGAACATGTAATATGACACGATATCTTGCGAAAACACCCCGATTCAAACAGTAAAACGCCCATAACTTTAGAACGGCTGAACCGATTTTCTCCAAACATAGCTAACAGCACTCTTGATAAAATCATCTTTCAAACAAAAGAAACGAAATCAAAATCGGTTCATCCGTTTAGGAGCTATGATACCACAGACAGATACACAAACACACAGTTACACAAGTCAAACTTATAACACCGCTCTTTTTCTGTCGGGGGTTAAAATAAAGTAATATTGTTATCAAAATATTCAATGACAGCGTGTTAGATTCTTGTGTAATCATAATACTATAATGATTTGGGTTATGCCTACAATTGCCTACTCGATTTTCTGAATTTGAATACAATTTGAATATTGTTGAAATGCTTTGATATGATCTTGGTTATGTGTAATAGATACGCGGTATGTTAATTTTAAGTTTAGCTAGTAATAATATTCGGTATGAGCATATTAAGGACACCTATCTACTTGGTAATATTATTCGGCACATAAGGATACCCACCGACTGAGAACTTGAAGGCCTTGAAGAAACTTAATCTATCATTGTTATCGTTTAAACTTCTATTATGCGTACAGCTAAGGAGTGGAATTCCCTGCTGGAGTCTGTGTCTTCCTATAGCTACAGTCTTAAAGTCAAGAGTGAATAGGTTTCTTCTAGGAAAGCCTGCTTCACCGTCGACCACATGATTGCTTACCATCAAGTGAGATAGTGGTCAAACACGAGCCAACTAAGAGAACTTATTATCAACATCATCAGCATTTAAAAAAAAATACTGTCTTGTAATTACAAGACAGTTTTGTTTTGACCAAATTTGGTCCTATGGTCGCTACCGCTACTGCTAAGCATAGAGTCCAGATTTTGATGCCCGGTTGAGGTAAAATGTTATTGGGTTTTCTCTCTGATATTTCTTAGTAGCAGTCCGGTCTAGATTTCTGCAACAGGTACGTTGGCTATCTACATGAGACTAGAAATACCTGGCCCAATGTTGGTGTACTAGAGGTACCTCTGCCAAGACTTTCGGGGATTAGGGGGGTGATGTTATGTGTTATCTGGGGGCACGGCATTGCCCGCAGCAAGTCGAGCAAACAAAGGTACAGCCGTACCATCCTTTTCTCGAAGCCATTCTGGACATATTCAATTTGTAATTTGTCGTTGTGGATAAAGCTTCAAGCTTCTGCCTGACAATTCAGTGACTAAGAGAACTTATTATAACTAGGCATAATCCAGAACGTTTTCATAGTTCATTTACATTCAATTTGAACTTGTAGTTTAGGAATAATTTAAAGTCAAAATTCCTTAATTTCATCCCTGACTAACTCACTGATTATCAAAATTCTACGGTACTTCTAGTAGACTCACAAGCTTCAAATTTTGAATACAATTAGTGTTAAACCTATAAAGCAAGGAAAAACTAAAACGATAAGGGGTCGTTATTTACATTATTGTGTTCACCTAATATAAAACCAAGTCCGTGATTTTTTTGTTCGTAACTTAATTACGAGTAACAAGGCACCTACTGAATAAATTTTCTGACTTGATTCTACATAAATGTTCTCACTACTTTTTGCGGTAGAAGAGTTCTTCTACCGCGCTCGAGACTTGTGATTTTTATTTTTACATGTTAAGTTTTTGATAGGATTTTAAACTTGCAATGTAAAGCCCTGTGCAACCTAGATTTGGTTTAAAACATGATCTACATAGTACGATGCATTCACAAGACCTTATCTAGGTTTTTAGTTGTTTGTCAGCGAAATCCAATAGTACTCATTTCTATTTTTCATTTCGTTTCAATATTTCGTTTGAAATGAATATAGCGATCTGTTTCAAAACCACCGGAAATTAAGTGCTTCAATCAGAATTAATATTTTTCCTTGTTTCCGGAGTGGAGATGTTATTAAGTTATCTTATATATTTTGGTCGTGTACACTTTTAGTGTTTCCAAGAGAATTATTTGTAAGAGAATTGAAATATTGAACATGGGACTTTTTTTCCCAATACGATAAGTACAAAATATTTCTGTTTCATTAAACATAGATAGGTAACTACCTAGTATTTTTTTTTGTTAGGTTTGCGCTTGACCACTGTCTCACTTGATGGTAAGCGATGATGTGGTCAATATTTTATTTTAATTAAATTATAACACAATTAAATAAGGAAACTAAATATTTACTAGATACTATTTTTCTACTTATACACATGGCAGACTAATTTGTTACCCTGAATAAAATAAAATATATATGTACCTCTAACAATTACATTGAGCACTAGCTTCTTCTAGCGGTTTCGCTCGCGTGAAATTAAAAAAATATGCCTAGGGAACGTATTCCTTGGATAAAAAGCATAATTTTGTGGAAAGATTAATCTCTTTACCTAAATCCATCAAATTTGGTTCTGCGGTTTCAGTGTAAAAGCATAACAAACAGACAGATAGAGCTACTTTCACAATATGTTTGGATGAGCACAGAAGGAGATATAATAGAAACAACCAGAATAATATAATTACGGCCACAATAAGGACTGCCATCTTTGAAGTAGGTACCTAATTATACAACCACTGAGCCACGTGTTAATAATAGCCTTATGCCATCAAAAGCAGGATTCAGCGAACTAGCGGAAGGAAAAGCCGTTTATATCAGCCCCTTTAGTTATAATGCGGGGTAAATAGACCTCATTGTGTTGAATAAGATAAGGTTTGATTGTTGAGGTCAAAAAAAATAAAATAATGACTGCTATTGAAATGGAACATACAGCACACAAACAAGCTTACAGTCACTCAAAGGACAATGGAGAGGGCTATGCTCAGAGTTTCCTTGCGTGATCGAATCAGAAATGTAGAGATCCGCAAGAGAACCAGGGTTACCGACATAGCCCGAAGAATTGCCAAACCTAAGTGGCAGTGGGCAGGGCACATTGCTCGCAGAACGGATGGCCGATGGGGCAGAAAGGTTCTGGAGTGGCGACCGCAAACCGGAAGACGTTGCGTTGGTAGGCCTCCCACCAGGTGGACCGATGACCTGGTGAAGGTTGCGGGGATCCGCTGGTTGCGAGACGCACGGGACCGGTCAATGTGGCGACGCTTGGGGGAGGCCTATGTCCAGCAGTGGACGTCTTTCGGCTGATATCATGATGATGATTGAAATGGAGCAAACGAAAATTATATTGAAAGACACTGTTGGCGTAGTGGTCGAGCGATCGGCTGATGCACTGCGTGTCGCAGGTTCGAATGAAACAAATATTTGTATGGCCTGCAGTTGCTCCGGATCTGGGTGTCTTGTGTAGGTGAGTTGAAATGTTTGTAAAAACACCAACGATTCAGGAAGAAATTCCTAGTGTGGAGAAATGTTTTATTTAAAGAAAAAAGCAAGAAAATAGTGCAGGAATCAGATTTTTCAATGATGACCAAATTTTCAGCAAGAGCTGTTCTGAATAAATATGGTCATCATTATCATGATTTCATCTGAAAGACGTCCAAAACTGGACATAATATCTTGCGTAAACACCCCGATTTTATTCAAACATAGCTAAAAACACTTTCGACAAAATCACCTTTCAAACAAAAAAAACTAAATCGAAATCGGTTCACCCTTGGACGCTACGATGCCACAGACAGACACACATATACACAGCAACACACGCCAAACTTATAACACCCCTCTTTTTCCGTTGGGGGTTAAAAATATAACGTATCAAAGTAATTTGACTATTTAAATTAACTGCTTCTGTCTACCCTCTTGTAATACCTACCTATTCGATGATAAAATGTAGTCTATAACTGAGTGGCCGGTGCCCCTCTTGTATTCATTGCAACATTAGAAAAATGAGGAAAAGCTGCCTTTTTCATGTCCCCGTCTTTTAATAATACTTAATATTCCTTGTCATTAAGAGGTCTTAAAATGATGGGACAAAGCTTTACTTCGTGAAAAGGTCATTATGACAAAAAAGAATTTGCTTCCGTGTGATGGCTACTGAAGGCACTTTTCTACAGGCGGATATTAAATGTGTCATTTACCTAAGAAGTATTGGGGATTACTCAGAAACAGAAACGAGCTAAGAACTAGTAGGTTTGCATGCTTAAATTAAAAAAAAAAAAAAAAAATGATACGCTCGCGTTTGACCACTATCTCAGCTGATGGTAAGCGATGATGTGGTCGACAATGGAGCACGCATGCTTAGAAGTAACCTATTCAGTCTTGACTTAAAGAGGTTGTAGCTATCAGGAAATACACACTCCATCAGGGAATTCCACTCTTTAGCTGTACATCAGTTTGGATTTAGGTACATAATTTATTTATTTAAACTTCATGTACAATAGTGGTACATAGGCGGACTTAATGCCACAAGGCATTCTCTACCAGTCAACCTTTGGGTTAAAAGGACAACATTGTGAATGGGTACTAAATAAAACTTAAAAATAACAACCTGTATACGAAAATATATATACTTACATATATATTATAATACACATATACAAATAACATATACTAATAGATACAAAAAAAAAAAGAGAAACCTATTAATAATTATTATGACTAGACTTCTGTGAGCTATTTAGACTCAAATAGTGGTCACGAACTTTTCTTTTAAAAGTGAATTTGCTTTCAGCCTTTTTAATTCCAAAGGGCAGCGCGTTCCTTAGCTTTATTGTTGAGACAGCGTATGAATTTGCATACATCATGCCTGTCATTTGTCTAATTATATTTAAGTATACATGGGTGTATAGACCCCGGCATGTAACTTGGTAAGGTATTGGCGTAGTGAGGGTAAATTCACACAGTGCGCGAACTGACCAACCACCTTATGGAGCGAACGAAATGTAGACGCGACGCGATTGGTCAGTCGACCCTTGTGTCAACTGACCAACCAATCGCGCGCTCGTAACGGTGCTAAATGCTCCCCGCGTCCCGCTTGGTAACCGAAGAGATCTAAAAAACGACATGTGCGCGTCTAACGACTCTTGCCAAGTTATGTGCCGACAACTGTAAGATACTTAAGCATAAATAGATGGAGGCCCAGTTGAACCGTCAGCCGGGAAAAATCCAGACTCCGGGCTAAAACTAAGAAATTCCAGAAGGGAAAACCCTATAAAAAATTGCCTAACCTGGGAATCGAACCTGATATTTTTTTTTCAGTAGTAGCGTTTGCGACCAACAAGGACATTTAGATGAGTCAAGTAAAATTCGAATGTTCAAATATACTTTAGGTACCTGTCTGGTAGCTGTCTCTCCCAATCAAATCTCAAGACAATCGATCAGTCATATCAAAATTGTGGGCAAAATAAATGTTCATTAATCTTTAGAGAAACTATTTTTTTCTTTTTTTTTAAGTAGAACGCTTTGACACAAGGCTTATATAACAAACCTTATAATGCATTACCTAACTTGGGAATTCACCCCAAGACCTCATAGCCAGCATTAGCGATTGCGACCGACCAAAGGTTGTTTAGTTAGATGAATCAAGTAAAATCCAAATGTTCAGATAAAAAAGGAGAAGTATATGTAGAAGTACAAGTGTGAAGTATATGTTGTAAGCCGACTCTTCCAACAAGCACGGGGTCTTAGCGCTAACAAAAAAAATGTAGTAAAAAAAAATTACATGAGATGTCGTGATATATGCATCAATATGTTATTGAATTGTGTGTAAAATTAACATTTTCTAGAATTGATCATAACAACTGGTGGCAGTGGTGGCCCAGTGGTATCGGCCGCGACTTACAAGTTGTAGGTCGTGGGTTCTAGCCCAGGCAGGCGCTTTACTTTGTGTAAATTATTTCATCACCACTGCTCTCAAAACGGTGAACGAAAACATCGTGAGGAAACCGGCATGTCCTAGAATAGAAATTCGAATACGTGTGACATCCACCAACCCGCACTGGGCCCGCGTGGTGGATTATTGCCCATTCCCTCTCACAGAGAGGAGGCCTTTGTCCCAGCAGTGGGAACATTAATAGGCTGATGATGTGATGTGATCAAAACAATTGTATGTTCTTGTTTAATCAATTCTCTTAAGCACAAAATTAAGGAATATTGGGCTCTTTATTCACATTTCAAAGGTTATTTGAACGGATCATTCAAAATTGATTCCAATAGATGGCGCCGTTTCAAATTTTTAAGCACGCCACAAAAAAAAATTGTATTGTAACATATTTTGGTACAATAAAACTGTAAAAACGTGAAAAATAATCTATGAAACAAATCGTCACTGTTTTTATTAAAATAATCAGATTAATCAGACGAAAAACACTGGTTAAGTCAGCACGGTTTCTTTGTATAGGACTAATATCTTCGTAATAGGTACAGGTATTAAAATACGAGCCACGTATATTCTTATTAGGATAAACGCATTTGGAGTAACAGGTTACCAAGTATTAGTCAAATAATAGGGAAGCATAATAGGGAAGCGTAATAGCGAGGCGAAACACTTCGCTAAACTTTTTAAATACGCCATCATAATCAACGGACTTAATACTTACAGGACTGTCAAAGTCCTGTAAGTATCAAGGAAATTATTCACCGTTTCACTTCTCTAAAGCTGCGTCTACGCTAGACGAGCCGAGCATGAGCGGAGCCGGCCGCAGCGCCTTTGTCCGCGGCGTTCGAGGCTCGTAAGTCGGTCCACATTTAACGAATTTGTGCTCGGCTCGTGCTCGGTTCGTCTGCGTAGACGCAGCTTAACAGTTTCACTATTTATCGTGCATTTGTATTTCATATTAATTATTGTGAGAATACTACACAGGTATCAATAATAGATTGAGTATCTAATATTTAATCGGTTCACTAATATTTGACTAATAATAGTAGGTATGTTATCATAATACGCGAACTAACGTATTGTATAAAAAGATTATCTAAAAATTACCCTAATTTAACATCTCTTTAAGTAAAGCAATTGTACAGATTTACATTAACAAAAGTTGACAGTAATAGGTAATCAATCTATATCAAAATTGTGGCCAAAATAAACCAAATAAAACCTCATTAATCTTGAGAGGAACTTTGAGACAAGAGTACTATTAACTCAATTAGGGATGACCCAGGCCTCCCCCATCCCTTCTTGATTTATTACCCTCATTATTTTCTGGGTATCAAGACGATTTAGCTGTTATGATGAAAATGTTTTTTTAATTAACTTGAGCTGATAAATGCAGGCTATTATGTAAACATTGATGGCCTAATTGAGAAAGTTTCGTACGAAAATTTTGAAATGCTGAAAGATTCGTGTAAGAGTATCAATTTCAACTTTTGACCTGTAAAATTGGTGAAATAATGGTTTTAAATAATAGCTAGGTCGTTCTTTACTAACATAAAGTCCTACTATCTGATAATAGGTATGTACTTATATTATTAAACAATTTCCGTCTTATTACAAAAAGTGGTTTAACTAAAAACCCAGGTTTAATAAACCTTGTCTACCGTAGTTTAAAGGTTTTAACCCGGGTTTTTGGTTAAGCCGCTTTTTGTAATAAGACTGTTTTAGTTTAAGTTCCAAATCTATATAATAGAAAATTAATATCTATGCATGTATATATGCAAATCAGTAATCTCCGATATGCAGATGACACCACATTGTTTTATAAAATCAGCAATCGCCGATATGCAGATGACACCATATTGTTTGCATCTTCGGAGCGCGAACTTGCTGAGATATTTGTGAGGACAGAGCGTGAAAGCGAGATGGTGGGTCAACAAGTCCAAGACCAAAGTCATGATCATCGACAGAGCTGGACTAATAGCACGCACGGGGGAACTTGTAAATCTAGAGTTCGTCAATGAGTTTGTGTACCTGGGCTACATGATCAGCGATCAGGGGGGCTCCAGCCGGGAAATTCGGAGACGAACGCAGATGGCCAAAGCTGCTATGAGCAAGATGTCGAGGATAGAGCAAGATAGGAACATCTCTAATAACACCAAGAAGAGACTCGTTAGAACCCTGGTATTCTGAATTTTCCTTTACGGCGCCGAATCTTGGGCATTTAATAGAATGTTGCGCATATCATGGACAGCAAAACGCACAAATAAGTCCATTCTCGACCAGTTAAATATCAAAACCAGACTCTCCACGATCTGCTACCAAACAGTCCTAAATTACTTTGGTCATATCACCCGGAGACAGCCAGATAACCTGAAAAACTGGTTGTTGTGGGAAAAGTGGATGGGAAAAAGCCACGCGGACGCTCACCCACTCGGTGGTCAGACCAGATCAGGGCGATAACGGGCCTCACGGTGACCACTGCCCTGAGAAGAGCCGAAGACAGAGAGGCTTGGAAGTAGCTCGTCAATGACTCCGTGAAAGCTTTCCAAGACGGGCACGACCTTTAGTAATGAGGACAACGAATAAGAAGATATATGCAAAGAGTCAAAATATGCGTAGGAGATGCGTATACTTTTGGTTGACATGCTCACATGACACTTGGGCTAAAAAACCTATAAATCTCAATTCAATGGAGTTCTGTTTCAAATTAATAATATTTTTTCTTTCTTATTTCTTTATACCTGACTGTCGAAGGAGGCTAATGTGTTTATCAGTCTATGTATGTATATATGTTCCTATGTGGCGTTCTAAAGACCAAACGCGTTGGCCGATTTTGATGATTGTCATTGTGATGTAATTCTTACGTCAGTCGATTCGTCTCCTTTCGAGTGTCACTGGCTACATTAAAATTGGAAAATAGAAAATGCCGGCTTTTGTACGCCATATTGTAGTGGCCAATATTTTTCTTCCTAACCCTTCATGTGGGTTATACAAATAAAGGGTTTTAAGAGGTGATTTCAAATATGTATATATAAAAAACCTAGTTCCAAAAAAAATAACTGAGAAGTTATAAAAAAAATGTTAATTAAAAAAATCAACAACCCGACTGCTTAAGAAGCGAACTAAAAAGACGTAAACAAGAAGAAAATCATGCTGTGCAGTCGGAGGATAGCAGCCAGCTCGCGAATATTCGCGAATAATGAAGCAGTCGAATTTGCTCTCAGCACAATGCTGAGAGCAAATTCGACTGCTGTTGCAGCATGCTGTTCATGTAAGATGGACATTTCAATATAGTGCACTATATTTAATAGATCTACTACCGAGGAAATTGCAGATTGACTAAATCAAGATTGAGCCGGAAGGTCATGATAGCATCCGGGATTAATCACGTCAAGCTGTGGCCACTGAGGCAATTTCACATCTATACCATAGGTAGTTGGTACATATCAGGTTGGTACTGTCTTGCTAAATTACATCGAATAGTATCATCTTGAGATTGACTAACACATGGCTGACTATTTAATTTAGTTAGGAAATAAATAAATAGTTAGTGAATGGTTAAAACGGAGGAGCTCGTGGCTAAATAATAACAGCCGCACGGGTCGATCTTCAAGGTTAAGCAACCCTTGACGAGGTCGGTCCGTGGATGGGTGACCATTTCAACATACCGAGTTTCCTCTGTGCCTCGGAAAGCACGTTAAGCCGTTGGTCCCGGCTGTCATTTGAAGATCTTTGACAGTCGTTACGGGTAGTCAGAAGCCTGAGATCTGACACCAGTCTTGCCAAGGGGTATCGTGTTACCCAGTTACTGGGTTGTGGAAGTCAGATAGGCAGTCGCTCCATGTAAAACACCGGTACTCAGTACTTGGCAGATGATGATGATGTGAATGGTTAAAACATTATTTATCCACATTGTTCCAGGCTGAAAATATTAAACAACGAGACGACCAAAGAGAAGATACTGTACAGTGATAATATAAGTAGGAGAGACAACGCTTTATGGACCTAACTTTTTTTTAACCGTTTTATGTATTTGTGGTTTGGCCAACTTCACTTTGTGATTCAATGTGTTTTTTTAACCCCCGACGGAAAAAGAGGGGTGTTATAAGTTTGACGTGTGTTGCTGTGTGTCTGTCTGTGGCATCATAGCGTCCAAACGGGTGAACCGATTTTGATTTAGTTTTTTTGAAAGGTGATTTTGTCGAAAGTGTTCAGCTATGTTTGAATAAAATCGGTTCAGTCGTTCAAAAGTTATGGGCGTTTTACTGTTTGAATCGGTGTCTTCGCAAGATATCGTGTCATAATTACGTGTTCAATAGATTGCCGATCGAAGTGTATCTACTATGTAGCATGAAATAAAATTGGTCGCGGGTAATTTAAATTTTGAATTTTTTTTTTTTTTTTGAGTATTCGCCATTGTATATGATTGACACATAAGACGTCTCCACACACACTTTACTAAAACGTCATCTATCCCACATAGATCACAAAACCCATCCAATTTCCATAAAATCTTGGCGCGCAACCCCAAATAACCATTGTCCATCTGAAGAGAGATTTCAGCATTTGTATCGTCATTCTCCTAGTGATTGATTCGCCTTCACGCGTTAATAATTCTCTGATCCCGACCAGGGTGAGGAGCTTGCGCGGGTGCTTAGGCGGACGCGAAGTATCAAACATGAAACTGCCGTTTGAGTCCATACTGAAGTGAATATGGCGCAACGTCATGGAACGGTGTGGCTAGCGAGCGATCGTCTATTGTTTTAATTTTAGAAAACACGTGTAGCCTCTACTGTCCCCTACAACTCGGGACGCACTGTGTTAGGTATTTGAATTCAGAATTCGACGTATCAAAATTTGGAACAATATGCTCTATGTCATATAAGAAAAAGTTCAAGTTCAAATTCCAATGCAACTCATATTTTTAAGACCTTTTGCATGACGTGACCATTTGTGGTGTGTCACTTTAAAGCCGATACTTGAGTTGCCGGCAATGGATTGAAATAATCCCAAATTATGAACTTGCGCCAAAAACTTAATTCAGACTTAGATGGTAACACGAGGTTAAAAGACAGATATGTCATACATAATTGGCCGGGTTAGTGAATAACTCCGAGTTGGGCCAGTTTTGATCCGTATTTAACTCAACCAATGCTTAAATATGCTAACAAAGAATTTTAAATTTCGCTTAAATGCGTTTTTTCATAAATTGTTAGCGTCACAAATGGTCAAATAAGTTGGAGGGTTAATTATTTGACCATATGTTAAACTAACAATTGATGAATAAACGCGTTTTACTGAAATTTATAACAATTGTTTAACATATTTAACCATTGGTTAACTAAGGATAAAAAAACTGGACTGGAACAAGCAGGAGGCATAATCAAGGCCAATAGGCACAAAGAGTCGTTTACAACTGGGATAAGCCCAGTTGCCTAGCACCACGGATAAAAATTTGGATTAATATTAATGGGTCCTAATATTGTGAGCTGTTACATTTGATTCCAATAATAGATATGGCAAAAACGCTTAAACGCACGAAAATTTGTTCTAATTTCCACAAGGTCCGTATAGTAAACAAATCCTGATGCAGCCTGTACATTATTCAACATAATATTGCGTTCATTCTGCCAAAGAATACACTCCCATAAGACATGATGTGCAGATAGACCTTAGTAAGATAACTCAGGGTGATGGAAGCGGTTCTTAAAAACATTCGCGCTCGCCGTCGCCGCCGCCGCCGCGTTCGCTCCCGCTTTTGTCACCGCGCGTTCACTCTGGACAAGGCCTCTGGCGGGCTTTCCACGTAATACGTCTTTGATTAATTTAGATCAAAGTATCCGTGTCCTTGCCTTATAAGTGCTGGGCTTTAGTTTATATGATACGTCAAGGCCGTTGCTGTATTCATCGAGAGATAATAATGTTGTAATGTGGGGTTTATATACGGAGCTGGGATAGTTTGGAACTGTAATATGTGGGCCAGGAATAATACTTGGCTTATATTGAAAGATTTTTTAGCAGGTCTCGAAAGTGTTCTTTCTTTAGGGATAATCTCCCGAATGTTTTCAGGGTGGCTGGTAATTGGGTGAATATAGATAGAAGTACAAGAAAATAGGTCTTGCTAGAGCATATTTGAAATGATTTTGACCTCAAAAACTGCTAATTATGTCACCTGATTCCCATCTAAAGGGTCTTTCAACAAGGACGGGTCGATGTTAAAATTGAATAAAACAAGATGTGTGTGAGATATTAACGCAATTTATTTTTATTTAAAAGGCCCATTTATGCCATTATGGATGGAATATGACATCGTTCAAATGTCCGCCGCAGCTTCGTATGGTGGCACGAATCCGAGAGGTCCAATTTTTAACAATATCTTTTGGCTTGAATTGAACAATATGGACGTGAACGACATGTGGTTCCAGCAAGATGGCGCTACTTGCCACACAGCGAACGACACAATCGACATTCTGCATGAACGGTTTGAGGGTAGAGTTAGAGTTCCGCTAGACTTTTTCTTGTGGGGTTTTGTGAAGTCGCAGGTCTATGCCAATAAACCACATTCGATCGTTGCCCTGAAAGCCAACATAACGCAGGCCATCGCTCGGATTCAGCCGGATCTATGCAGCAGAGTCATTAAAAATTGGACCTCTCGGATTCGTGCCACCATACGAAGCCGCGGCGGACATTTGAACGATGTCATATTCCATCCATAATGGCATAAATGGGCCTTTTAAATAAAAATTAATTTCGTTAATATCTCAAACACATTTTGTTTTATTCAATTTTAACATCGACCCGTCCTTGTTGAAAGACCCTTTACTAGTTTTGTCAAAGCAAAGCGTTACAGGGGCTTTATTAACAGTTTCAAACAAATAGAAACGTTAAACCATTTCATCTTAAATAAGCAAACTTCCTAATTCAAAAAGCACTCAGACCTTCATCATCACGAAACCAAAATAATCTATCAAATTAGTAAACTGTCAATGTACATACATTTTCTATGAGCACAATCACAACATTAGAAGGCAGGCACCAAAAAACGGCACAGGAAGGCAAAATTCAGACATTGTAATAATTATTTCATCAGGACTAACCCTACTCAATGTTTCAGGTTTCAGTACAAAAGAGAAGCAGTTTCCGTGATTGACAGCTCGATAATGTAGGGCACATTCGCCACATTCTGACTAGTTCTCAATTTCTTGGTAATCAATACATCTATACTATAATAATCTATACTAATATTATAAAGAGGAAAGATTTTTTTGTTTGTTTGTTTGTTTGTTTGTACCGAATAGGCTCCGAAACTACTGGACCGATTTAAAAAATTCTTTCACCAATAGAAAGCTACGTTATTCCTGAGTAACATAGGTTATTTTTTAATCCCGAAAACGGGTCCTGTGGGGTGGCCCACGGGAGCGAAGCCGCGGGTAACTTCTCGTAATATTATGAAGAGGAAAGATTTTTTGTTTGTTTGTACCGAATAGGCTCCGAAACTACTAGACCGATTTGAAAAATTCTTTCACCAATAGAAAGCTACATTATTCCTGAGTAACATAGGCTTTTTTATCCCGAAAACGGGTCCTGTGGGCTGGTCCACGGGAGCGAAGCCGCGGGCAACAGCTAGTATTATAAATATGTAGAAATGTCGTTTTTGTACATCGAAAATATTTAAAACATAAATAGCCACGGTGTTAAAGTAAACCAACAGAACCCATTTCCAGTATTATTGGAATTTTTGTCTGTTTAGTTGTGCACGCATCACGTAACATAAATGTACGCAACCTATGTAGATAACTTTTATACATAAAACCGGCCAAGTGCGAGTCGGACTCGCGCACGAAGGGTTCCGTACTTGGTAAATTGCGGTTTTCGATTTATGACGTATTAAAAAAAAACTACTTAGATCTCGTTCAAACCAATTTTCGGTGGAAGTTTACATGGTAAAGTACATCATATATTTTTTTAGTTTTATCATTCTCATATTTTAGAAGTTACAAGGGGGGGGACACATTTTACCTCTTTGGAAGTGTTTCTCACGCAAAATATTCAGATTTTTAGAAAAAAATTATATTAGAAACCTCAATTTCATTTTTAAAGACTATCCATAGATACCCCACGGGTTTGATGAAAAAAAAATGAGTTTCAGTTCTATGTATGGGGAACCCCCAAAATTTATTGATTTTTCCATTTTTGTGTGAAAATCTTAATGCGATTCACAGAATACATCTACTTTCCAAGTTTCAACAGCATAGTTCTTATAGTTTCGGAAAAAAGTGGCCGTGACATACGGACGGACAGACAGACAGACATGACGAATCCATAAGGGTTCCGTTTTTTGCCATTTGGCTACGGAACCCTAAAAATTGTGCGTTACTTAGTTTTTGTTTCATCGCAATCGGTTCACTATATCAAACGTTAGATGCATTTAAAGTGTTCAAGAAGAAAAATATCATAACACACGCAAATCAGATAATCAGACAGTTGAACTCCATATTCGGTAGATGGCGTTGTGCATTTGACATAATTTTCTGAATGGCGGTGTCAAGATTTGTCGCGGAAGGATAACCCTAGAAAAAAAATTGGTCGGTAGGTAGCAAGGTAAGTAGGGTAGGTAGATAGAGGTAGCTAAGTAAGTAAGGTAGGTAGGTAGGTCTTGGTAAGTAGGGTAGGGTAGGCAGTTGACGGAAGCGAAGCCGCTAGTCTCCCAATATAGTACAAAATAAAAGGCGCGAAGGAAACTTTAAAAACTACTCGGTAAACTGTATGTTTGATATTTGTTTGAACCTTTTTAATTCAGGGTTTATCTGTTTTTAGGTTTCCGTATCAAAGTGGTAAAAAGAATCCTTATGTTGCGACTTTTTTGATCTGTCTATCTGTCACAGTTGCTGCTATAAATAATAATAGTATCAAATATTTTAGACAGAAAACAGACTATAAAATGTTGTCCCCAAAAACTGTAAATAATCTCAAACTAGCCCATTTTCATTGGGAACAAAGACTGGTCCCGTTGCTTGATATCATTTTGGACACAGTATGCGGCATGAATTATAATCATATTTGCCTTCTGGTTTGTTCCATATTCCGAGATAAGAGTCTACCGTCGACCGGTAGGTAACGTGGACCGGAATCGTGGAATGATTGATGACTATTTGTGAGAGCAGGTAAAATGGGCTAGGTTTACCTCAGAATGGACGGACCTATTTATAAGGAGTCGCTTAAGTGGAATATAATTCGAATCGGTTGCCCGGACGCTAGATGTATACAAATAACTTGGAAATGATGGCGCTATGTGCCAATGAACTCTTAGGAGTTTTCAAAATTGGAAGGTTAAATTATAAAAGACTAGCTGTTCCCCGCGGCTTCGCTCCCGTGGACCACCCCACAGAACCCGTTTTCGGGATAAAAAATAACCTGTCACTCAGGAATAATGTAGCTTTCTATTGGTGAAATAATTTTTTAAATCAGTCCAGTAGTTTTGGAGCCTATTCGGTACAAACAAACAAAAAAATCTTTTCTCTTTATAATATTAGTATAGAAAAAGAAAGAAAGAAAATGTGTTTATTTGTCAAAACGACATACTATATAAGAACACACTTAAGCTCACCAAAAATGCATATCAGCATTTTTATCAATACCATTTATTTACAAGTATTTGTTTCATCATAGTTGGTTAACTATTGGAGATATATTATACCCGTGACTGTACTTATCACTAAGAAGTTTCAGTGTCTACCTGCCGACTTCATCTAATGATGAAGCCGGCAGGTAGGCACTGGAACTCCTTTATACAGCAATTTATCCTAGTCGTATTTGGGCTTATTAGAATCATCATGAGTTTTCCTTTGGCTATCAATAAATTTCATAGAAATTTGAGGTACCAAAACCAAAAATACAAAAATAAAAAACCATTTTTTTTCCAAAAAATTCACAGAAATGTTTTTCTACGAGAATCAAATCAAAATCAAAATACTGGACTGGACACTAAAATACTATAGGAAATACTAATAAATAACTGGAAGTTCTCTGTTTTTCAACATTGAAATTTTTGTTTATCTACCAAAAATTATATAATACCTAATAGCGTAGTAAGGCAAACATGGATCATGCTTTGGAAAGGTGTTAAACAAAACGCTTCTAAACTTTGGTTAGTTTAACGCAATCTAAAAAGGTGAGTTAGTTTGTGTAATTAAGTGCTAGGATTACCTAGATTCTTGGATATAAATAAAGCGCTTTTTCATGGTTATTACAATTTCGTAAAAGATCTAGATTTACTTACATGTTGCTTGTTTCATAATCGTGATAAATCGGATGAAGATTTGCCAAACTTAAGTAGCAGTGGGCAGATCACATTGCTCGCAGAACGGATGGCCGTGGGGGCCGAAAAGTACTGGAGAGACGACCTGGTCAAGCCTGAGGGAGTCCGGTGGATGCGAAACCCACAGGACCGATCAGTTTGACGACGCTTGTGGGAGGCCTATGCCCAGCAGTGATGTATTTCGGCTAAAATGATGGCAAAAACTGCACTTAAAGCCAGTAGCACGTAGTTTAGAAACATAACGCAAACACACAGAAAGACACGAAAAACGACATAAAGCTCAATCCATTCATATTATCTTCAAGTGCTAGTTCAATCATATAAAACTTTCGAACTAAGTAAACACCATATAAATAAAAACAGCTGTTAGGGTGCTATTATTCGTAATAACATAGTTATCACTAATTTGTTTACAAAGTTTCACGCAACAAAGGCAAGTTTTAAGCCGATGAAATTATTGTTTTAATGTGGGGACATCGGTGTCCCTAAATTGCTGTTAAAGTAGTTGAGAGTACCTTCTTTGTATTTACATAGTTTTATTTACTACAACAGACAAAGTAAAACAATAAAATAAATGAAATGTATAAAGTTACTACTTATTGTTTAGTTACATTTTAAATATAATAAAAATATTTGTGACCCACTTAGGAGACAAGAGAGATTAACAGTCCAACAAACAAAAAAATTAACCAGTTTAAAATAATAACAAAAAAGAAAACAAAAATCAATATCTGATATTTTGGGAACGAAAGCTTATGTCACTACTAGTAAATTATTTACAATATTTTGTTTAAGATTTTCCATATTTACCCGACTGCCGAAGGAGGGTAATGTGTTTATCAGTCTATGTATGTATGTATGTTTGTTCCTATGTGGCGTTCTAGAGACCAAACGCGTTGGCCGATTTTGATGATTCTTACGTCAATCGATTCGTCTTAATCCTGCGAGTGTCACTGACTACATTAAAATTGAAAAATACAAAAATGGCGGCTTTTGGGCGACATTTTGAGGGAAAAAAAAAATTTTTTTCTTCCAAACCCATCGTGTGGGGTATTAAAATAAATAATTTTAAGAGGCGATTTCAAAAATATAAAACACTTATATGTTTAAATGTACCTAATTCTAAAAAAAAAAAACTAAGAAGTTGTAAATAAAAAAGTTATTTAAAAAAATCAAAAAACCCGACTGCTTGAAAAGCGAACTTAAAAGACGTAAACAAGAAGAAAACCATGTTGTGCAGTCGGAAGATACATATTCGCGAGCTGGAGGACTAATACGAGATGTATCCTCCGACTGCACAACATGATTTTCATCTTGTTTACTTTTAAGTTTGCTTTTTAAGCAGGCGGGTTTTTTGATTTTTCGAATTAACTTTTTTTATTTATAACTTTATAGTTAACATATTTTTTCGAATTAAGTCCATTTAAACATACATAAAAGATACGCGCGAAAAACATAACCCTTGCCTTGCAGCCGTGTAAAAAGAAAACAAAAATCAATATCTGATATTTTGGGAACGAAAGCTTATGTCACTACTAGTAAATTATTTACAATATATTGTTTAAGATTTCCCATATTTTTATGAAGATGTTGACAACTTATGTTCATAAATAGGGAATTTAAACGGTATATAAACAGAAGAAGTAAGTTACATCATAATATTCGACCTGTAAACAGTTTCCAATTTACCCCAACTAAATTTAGAGTTTCCCCGAAACAGCACAGTGTAATGGCGTAGGTGTACATCCTACAAACTAAAACATTACCACTCGAGGCAAACATTAGGAAAGGATCAAAACAAAAACCTATTTAGTTAATTTGTATATCTTTGGCGAACGCATTACAGTGAAAATAGGCTATTAGCACATTGGTGGAGTCGGTATCGGCTACATCCTCATATTGGTTATCGTCCAATAAGGGTGCGCCGGCCGCCATTAGGCTCTCCAAATGTATTTGTTTCGACGAACCCATTCTAAAAGGGTAAATTGAATGGAACACTTGTTCTAAATATAACTGAGAATCCAATTTACGGAAATAATCGTTATGAAAACGACTAAGTTGGATTTAAAACTAATTTGACCTGTAAGTTTACTTATATAGAGTTATGATGGTAATTTGAATCTTGTCATTGCAAGTACTTATCTGGGATCTTAGTAGACACTTGTGGTAGTTGATTCTACGCCTAATAATCTTGAGAGGAAATGCGTTCGTAGACATACGACTGAATATTCTAAGTAAAAAATCTTAGTTCGAGGTTTGATACTCGCCTATTTCCTACTCCAATATTGGACCTATTTTAAACATATAAACTAAACTGAAAATAAAGAAATAAAGAAAGATATATACTATGCCCCTATGTTTTCCTTTTTGATGATACATCGTTTTTAGAAGCACTAGGACCCTCAAGAAATGCTCAAAATTGCGCTGTTAACAGAGGTATAGTGTAGAAATTAGACAACTGCAATGAAAAAGGAAAACATTGGAGCTTAGTATATATCTTTCTTTTCCATATTGTGAAATACCTTTTAAATTGGTCCAATATTAGAAGAGGAAATAGGCGAGAGTAAAAGCTCAAATTATGACTTTTTACTAAGGAAATTCAGTCAGGGCTCTGCCAAGATTTCCTCTTAAGGCCAACTTATAACATCTTCGTTAGGCTTTTTCGTCAGAGATTTTTCATACAACTTTATTAGTTTTCAGCTTGAATAAAATTTAATCTCTGAGTGGTATATTACCGCAGAAGTTTCAAGGTTGATTGTTTTATATAATTTCAATTTAAGAGGTTTTGTGGCCAAGATCACAATCTATATTGTTTACAAACTTCTTACTTAATTCCTTATTTTGGTGAAATACTTCAAACTTTCTCGTCCTCAAACCTTTCAAAAGCCTTTGCTTCAGTCCACAAAAGCGTAGAAAATCCTTTGGTTTACATTCAAATACTTTGCCACAATATTGCAGAGAGGAGGACGCACGAACCTGATCTGAATATTTTTGGAAGAAGATTAGTGGTACTTTGAGTACCAAAGCGCTTGATTGTTAAAATTGCAATATTGTGTTGAGCTGCTGCAGTTTTAGACACTGCCATGAACACTTCCAGGGGGGTAAGCTCTTAGAACAAGGTTATTTCGAGTATGCGTAAAGGACAGATGTATATGACTTGTAAACATCTGTCCCTTTTTCCCAGTCGCACCATTATCGTTGTGACACATCATGGTACGGGGGCAGACTATGAATGGATAAAAGAATATAGAAAGACCAAAGCAAAAATATTGCTGAGTGGGACGCAAGAACCTAATCTGCATATTTTTGGAAGTCCCACAGGACTTCTCAATATATATCATATTCTTGTATATTTGTGGAACGTTGAGTACCAAAGCACTGGACTATTAAAATTGCAATATTGTATTGAACTGCTGCAGTTTTTAGATAATACCATGAACACTACCATAATATGAATGGATAAAAGAATAAGAAAACACCAAAGCATCGATAGACTCAGTGACAGATGCTATCTCTACAGAGATGAGGATTGAAGTGGTATGAAAGTAGAAGGCATGTATCGCCGACCTCAAAAAAGTAAATTGGGATAAGGACAGGAGAATTACGATGTTTCCAGAAAAATCGAACAAGAAGGTAAACTAGGTATTATTGTTAATGAATTTAATGTATTTACAAAGGATAACCTAGTTAACTCCAACAAAAGAAGTAGCACCAAATCTAAACAGTTTAATTCTAAATCAAAGAATGAGAGCAATTTAAATGAATTAACGAATTCGAGTATTTTACTAGATCTAAAAGGGTTGAACGAGATGGAGGAAACAGATCGGTGGAATTTCAGTTTACAAACGTTACACACTTCAAAATGTTCGCTTTTAAAAGATAAAAAATGTAAAAAAGATTAATGAGAAATCTCTTAAAACTTTTATCGAATTGATTTAGTTAAAAGTATTTTAGTGCTAAAATCCTTTTCTTTATTCGGTATCTAAAAGCGATTGGATGGTTTTGTATACCTACGAAACACAGTAATGATGTAGGTACAGGTTTTAATGATATAGGTAGAGATTTTATTGGAAAACGTAATACATTTTCTTTTGAAGATATTTGCCATTTTTATTTGTTTCCTAATCATATCGACGACGACGAGGCGTCGACATTGTTCCTTAGAAAGCAATTTTTTTTTTGGTTTATTTGTTTGACAAAGTTACAAATGTTTTGACGTTTGAAGTCATTTACAAAATGAAATACTTACTGAGATTTAGGGTCAATTTTACCAATGAAACTAAACACGATCATCATTATCAAAAATGCGCTCAAGAGCCGTTTGTGTCATCATTGCTGGGATTATTGTCATTGGTAGCAATTGAACGTAGTCTAGATGTACTGATTGAGAAAAGGTTATGAATAACTCCATATTTTATTATCACACAGTAACTAAAAACATTAGACAGAATGTTTTGTATCTACTAACCTGGTTGGGCCCGGTGAGGTTTAGCCCGCAGGAGTTGCAGCGGAGACATTCCTCGTGGTAGTGGTTGTTTTCGTAAAGCGGTGAAGGTTCTGAAATATTAAAAATGTATTAATTAAAATATACCTAATAATATCTCACATTTACATGTCTCCTAGACGAAACATAATCTTGGATTTCTCGTGTTAGTAACTGGCATGTGTTAAGCGCGATTTAAAACAAAATATCCCAGAGATACCAGGAAGGAGAATTGATGGAATCTTGTTTGTTCAGAACTGCAAATAACGTTTAAAATGAGCACTTTCTTTTTAGCTAAGAAGAATCTTGCGAAAGTTACAAAAAAAAGGTAGGTCGTCACAGTCGTGGTCTCAAAGTGTCTTACTTGTGAGATATACATATGCAGCAAGCATATACTGAACTTAGAGTAGCACAATTTTGATAAATGCTATTATCTTAAGGTTCAGTAGTTTCCTATGACTCTCAAACGTATAAAGTACGTACTATTCACACACTTAAAGTTTTGAAGTTTACCCATCTTCAAACAGGTAACTTAGTTGGTAATCAAAGTCATTGAATGAAGCCGATGCTTCGTCTTACAAACTTCGACTGCCATAAGTTTCGACTTAGAACTCGATAGGCTAACTTGACTTGAATCGATATTTTGAAACATTTTAAGTGTCTTTAAGTTTCCTTGTGTTTGGTTTTCCTATTTCTTTGTATTTTCAAGTTTGGGAAAATACTTACTTAAATAGGGAGAATGTAAGGCCCATCATCGGACTACACCATGTACGGATGCGTCATCGGTACATGGTGGACACCCCACCCATACGCATCAAACTTTTTGGTACAATACTTTTATTATGCGTACAGCAAATGAGTGGAATACCCTGCCGAAATCTTTCCTGATAGCTACAACCCGGGGCACATTAAGTCAAGGGTGAATAGATTTCTTCTAGGCAAGCGTGCTGCATCTTCGACCACATCATCGCTTACCATCAGGTGAGATAGTGGTCAAGCGCGAGCACATAACGAAATTAAAAAAGAAAGGGAAAGTTTGAAAGTGGCACCGGTAACCGAAAAGTTGTGTAGAAATCGGTTGTTGTGATGTGATTTAAAGCCACAACCAGAAGACCACAACAACGAAAAATAGATTGTATAAAAGATGATAAGGTTAGAAATAAGATGAATATCGAGCAAAGTCAAAAATATGTACTGTATATGGGAGAAAAAGACATACTGCGCTGACTCGGGCAGAAGGATGAGGCACAACGGTAAATGTTTTATATGTTTGGTAAAAATGACAATTCTTCTGGTACGTGAAAATACAAGGTAAACCAATTTGTACCTAGGTATGTATTTGCACTTGACCCAAAATTTCGTAAGAAAGTGATAAAATTTTAGCCCACCGACATAAGGTGCGTTTATAAATCATAATAAGGGACTCTTAAGAAAACAGATGGGTCTTGAATTTGCTCTCCGGATGAACCTTTACCTTATAATAATTGAGCAATAAAAATTCTACGGGCTGCCTAAAATTGCTAGGAAGGAGAAATGAATTTGAATATATAACAAGCTGAATCAAAGCTTGCGCAACGATTGTTTGCAGTTTAAATAGGAATGCGAAAGGATCTGCAATCTTAGCAGAAATAGAAAAAAAAAATAACAACAATTAAAAAATCCGGCCAAGTGCGAGTCGGACTCGCGCACGAAGGGTTCCGTACCATTATGGTCCCGTTTTTACCCTTTGGGTACGGAACCCTAAAAAGCGATAACCATAGTAATCATGGCAGGGCCAAACTACATATATTTCACGTTGAGTAATGTGTTAGTGGTTCATGAAATAAACTACCTCCACAAACAGTAGCTCAATTGGTACTGAACCTGGCAGTGGCAGTGACATGTGAGTTTAAAATTTGAAACTCCGAATTATACGTTCACCGCGTTAAAGGGAAAAAAAAAGCAAAGATGCTTATAAATAAATAAAACTTGCGGAAGATTACAATCTCTTGAAAAAGTTCTATATTAGTGAAAGCGGAGGCGTAGTTTTTTAACAATCCTAGTTCAAGCCCGACGCTCTAGGAGCCCCGAGAGTGAATCCCTTTGAAAGGCTTCCCAACAATAACCTTCAGTATTTGTTCGTCGTTTACTTTGTACTTAGGGTCTTCGCATCCTAACTATAAAGAGATAGCTATTGGTTAAGTTTCCCCACAGACAGGCAAAGGTGAGTTCGAAATTATAGTGAGGGTCAGTTCGTCTTAAAATCAGTTTCCAAGTGATTTCTTTGGCTGCGTTTATTCTTACGTCATCAACAAAAGCAGAGCCTTCTCATAGCCCAACATATTAAACGATTTTGACCATGAAAGGGTTGAAAATTAGAATTTTAAGAAATAAGGGGCAGGGGCAGGTTATTCTTGTGACGTGTCGTCACGGCCTTTCACGCCTTTTACGGGTGCTGCGCAAAGAGAGTGGGTTGACCTTAGTAGCCGGATCAGAATCCGTACAGTATCTTTTATAATTAAGCCTAGAACACTTTAAGGGCCTACAACCGCTGTAGCCATACAACGGTTACTTTCTAAAGCATACTCCTTAGTAACGGCTAGGTTAAAACGTTTAAAAAAAATTATATCTATTATTGTTTCATGTACATTATTTTTTAAACAAGGTTTTTTTCGTGTAACTAATAGTTTTGCTTTAAAAAAAAAAACAACACGATATCTTTTTGCAACTTTTGGATAATCCTCCAAAATGACTTGGATGTTTAAAAATATTTTTACACAGAAATTTTATGCCTGGTATTTCTTCATAACTGAAATAGCATATCTAAATCAAATAATATTTTGCAAACGAAACTATTCAAAAGGAGGTTCAATATTGATATTTTGGCTTCGCACGAGCGCACGGCCAGTACTGCGTTAACATTGGGGCGTATATATCGCCTTAACTTTAAAGCTTCTGTAAGATCCTTAGCAGAAACTGCACATTTTCGCGTAACTTTTCAGCTTGTAGCCTTAGCACCACAAAGTTGTACTTCAAAACTTTTTATTATCTTAAACCTGCGCAACCAGGCGAAATTACAAACCCATTTATTAAAAAGTGAAAGTGGAATTTCTCCGTTGGCACCGCGCCAAAGGGCATAGTGATGTATCTCGGAAACTTGGCAAGAACCCAGACTTAACATTTTAAGACCAAGTTATTGACAATCGCAATAGTAACGTGTGACAACCACTTAGGTATTCTTTGCGGACTCACGACTGTTCCTAGCATAATGCATTATTGATCAACCGTTTTTCCTCCACAAAATATAAGGTAGACAATCTTGACATGACTACCATCGTTGATGAAAAGGGTCTCAACTTTTAAAAAAGGTTACTCAGACAGCAAACTGACAGCTCTTTATTTGGATGAATGAGATTTTTCTTTGCGTTTACGAAAACCAATTTTTCTGCGACAAAGTTTTGATTGATCATAGATTAAACTATATGACACTTTAATGCCACTCGAACAAGGTTTCGAGTTTGGCGTCTGAATGTTAGATAGTCAACCGTTCATTGTGTTCCTTTGAACAAATTATGATAAATGGCGCCCAGCCGAGAAGTAAAAGTTACAAAACTTCGGCAGTGTACTTGGACTAAATATTGATATAGCATTTTTTTACATTAATTTGTTTAAGTCTCAAAGTTTCGTAATGAATTTCAATGAACTTCCCCGGAAAGCGAATACCATATCGTTGTCAAAACACCATGTTCAGAGAATTGAATCACTCTACAAGTTAATAACATTTTAGGGCCATTAAAACCTGCGTCTTTATAAGGACTTGAGACGGTAATAAAACAAAGTTGCCTCGATTTCTACAAGCATATTGAAATATTAAATAATGGCCATAGAAAACGGAGCGTAATTAACGTGATCATAGCATATGCAATAAAGTGGGCAGTAAATAAGTATTTTCATCTTTTTATAGCCGAGGAAGTAATAGCAGCGATAATATTGATGTTACGATAGTCTATAACAATGTTGTTTCAATATTCTATGCGTTTATCGTTTTCGTCAGTTCTGTAATGGATTTTGTTATTAAAATAAGGCAGGCGTCGTATATTGGCTATTGCGAAGATTTTATGCTTGGCGTGTTTTATCGTTCAATCGTTAGGCTCTTTACATTATGCTAAACTATATCTATGTCTAGAGCATGGGTTATCAGCAGTTTCGTATATCGCGAGAGATTCACCAGAAAGCCCTCTGCACAGACTACTTAGAGATACTTCTGACAGTTTAAATTTGGAACGTTGACTGAGGTCCCTAAATATAGCTGTTAAACGTTGTTATAACGCGCACGGAATCAAAGTTTGAATTAAAATAATTTCTAATGTCGCACAAGTGCGATTAAATATAAAATCAGTTTTGCGTAGGACCTTTTTTAAATAAAAAAATTGCCTATGTCAATCCCACAATTGAGACGAATCTAACGACACCTCATATGTCATAATACATCAAGATGTTTGGGCTGTAGAGCGTGCCATAGAAATGGACATACATACGATCGAAAAACATTACCCTCCCGCAGTCGGGTAAAAAGAAGTGAACAAGTACCAACGTCCAAAATAAAGTACACAAAATCGATCTATACAAAGAAGAAATGTACATATTTAGGACTTTTTGGTTTCAAAAAGAGATACAGAAAATGTTGACAAGCCATTGAAAAATAAGTAAGTACCTATTGTAGAAGTTTTACTAGGACCTCATTTTGAAGGTTTCTTTTGTACAATAAAGCATTACAATATTAATTTTCAGAAAGTTTTCAGACGAGCTAGATAAATAAATCTTTGAAGTATTTCGCTGTCTGGCGATAAAAATGGCCTTTGTAGGCTGAATTTGAGTACTTCTGAATAGGACGAGTGATGAAAATAGGCATCCGGCGATGTACCTGGGACTCTGGGTAGTTATAAACCTAGATTTTATTGTACAAGAGGTACTTAAGGGTCATTTTAATGGACTCAAAGATAAGGTCCCCAGTTAGAGGTAGTTTTATTGAAGTAAGCGGAAGTTTAATGGTTCAAAGACCACGTGCCTTCATTCTTTTCATAAAGAATTTGAAGAAGGAAAGTCAACTGAACACAGGTAATGTTTATACCAGACCGATGCAGTATATCAACTTGGCTGTCGTAATCTAATTTTGCTGGTTCGATGCCCGTTCAGAGCTCTATTCACTCATGGGTTGTTTACCAAACGACTTTAGGGTGGTGCAGAGATAGATAGAACTTGACAGTCTAGTCAAACTTAAAACCTTATTTCAATCTGTATAACACAAAATCTATCAAACAGAGACACCATGTGTAACAACGCCATAGTTATCGTTCAACAAACAATTTCACAATAGCAAACACGCTTTCAAAGTCGACAAGACTCGATAGAATCACTGAACTATTGATTGAACAGTGGAATACGGTTGACAAGAGACCATCACAATATCTGTGCCATCTCGATTTCCAAAGGATTTTGCCCCTTTGTCGTTTTTCAGTGGCGCGGACAATTATATCAAAGGCCTACCCTGAATGTGATTGCTAAAAGAAAGCGGAGATGTCACAGGCTGGTTTGGACATTTTGAAAAAGTATTTTGAAAAATTCCTTTTTCAAAAGAATTATAAAGATATGAGCTTGTGATGGATTGCTGTCTATCCTGTCAAACGAAAACTGCGTAAGGGTTTCGAAAAAATAAATAAATTAGGGATAGCTTTAATTATGATCGTTCGGTTCACGTTTTTCGGTTTGGGAACGGTATTAAACTGATTTTAAATCAACGAAAAAAAAATGAGAAAGATTACATTTGCAATTTTTTTCAATAAATAATAATATCAATTAACAACTCACCATTTATCGTTTGGACTTAGTTTTGACGTATGTCATTAACTAGTGTGGAAAAATAAATTACTTTTGTATTTCTACAAATATTATCTACACCAGAAAATAGTTCAATATTTATATTTAACCTGACATTTAGAAAAATTACATTTGCCATTTTTCAATAAACAATAATATCAATTAACAACTCACCATATCGTTTGGGCTCAATTTTGACGTTTGTGATTAACTTGTGTGGAAAAATATATTACTTTTGTATTTTTACAAATATTATCTAAGTACACCAGAAAATAGTTCAATATTTATATTTACGCTAACATTTATTTACGACACGAATACTACTTGGTGTTTTGTTATTTTACAGACGATACACTTATTTACAGGTTATATTTAGTCCTAAGTAAATATTGTTTACCACCAATGACACTGGCTCCTGATAAGAAACTATTCTTATCACATAAACCTTTCCACGACACGCGAACAAAACATATCATAAAAATATTTATTTCCGAGCTTAAAAACTGCGAATTGTCATAAAATATTTAATAACACAAACCGAGATTCTAGCACGTCTATTACTGTATTTTATAATAAAACAAGATTCGTTGTCACGTCTACGTTGAAAGATTGCTCACGAAATTTTTCTCGCGAATTTAGGCTGTCAATGTTTTGTTTTTTGAGGTTATTCGTTGTGTACGGCACGTCACTTTCGTTCTAGTAAACATGGCAGCATTCGGCAACAGATGATAGGGCGCGGGCGGGCGGGCCTGCGCCGATCGCTCGCGTTCATCTCATCTCGTGGTCCGCGCGACCGCGCTGCCAGTTCAAAGTGGCCGCCCGAATTCAGCCTGGACGACAGTGGCGCCATCCGGGCCCCACTCCCTCGCCTAAACGAGGGCTTTTCACCCGTCAACCCTCTTCTTCCCGTCGGTAAAGCAGTACGGTAAGACAGAGACAAGTGCGAAGCGTGCGAATCGATTGGCTGATGAAAAGGGGCGGGGTACGAGCACGTGGCGATGGCTGTTGTCAGTGAGTAGTGCTTCACTGCTCGTTTGACGATTGAGTTTGCTGTTGTTGTAATGCTTTTCACGTCCCGCAAAAGCTCTTTAGCGCGCGTTAGCGGAAAGTTGTTTGTCGCTTGCTGGCGGTAGCTTTAATCAACTTTTGACAACAATCTACTACTGATTTTTAGACATGGGCTCTCGTAACAAAATTAAATTATAAAAATAATTTTATATGTACGTTTTAATGGGTAGGTTTCGAGTTGTATTTTAGCACCATTTTAAGAAGGACTATGTTTAATTAAGAAAAAATCAGAAAAAGAAATTTGAAAACTTACCAGTTTGTGTACTGGAATCGAAGAATGTGCTCGTGGTCTCAACCGTCATGGTGCCGATGGTTCCATCTAGTATTTGTGTCGAGGAGTCTCTGCGACCGCGCGCTCGCATGCAAGCGTCATCACTTTGCGAACTTTGACGACGGAAATTCCGGCACCGAATCATTTCTTCTGTTGTTGACTGTCGGCGAAAGCCGCGGGCTATCAGTATTTCTTCAGTAGTAGATTGTCTACGGATCATTGTCCGCTCTGTGGGTGGGCGAGCGCAAGGACTAGGATCCCGGCTTGAGCAGGAACTCGATTCCGGACTCCGAGCTCGACCCATTCTAGCACATGACGCTTGTCTCCGCAATCGACTTCGTCGTCTTGCAGCTGATGGACTCAACTCTCCACCACCAGCTCGATCCGGACTCAGTTGCGAGCGCTCCCGTCTCGGTCGTACCGCAGAATCAGGGCTCAGAGAATCTCTTCTAGCCCTTCCTTCGTCATCAGGCCCTAATGATGGGCCCGAATCCCTACGTCTAGTACCAGGTGGTCCTATCGGATCATCGAAAGCAGTAGCTTGACGTTGAAGTCGGCCTAGTCTACGTTCAGGACTAGCAGCAGCTCTAGAATCTCTTCGAGCACGGCCACACTGTGTTGTTGAGTCCCGCCGGCCTCCCAAGTTCGGTGGGGAGCGGCCTCCAGGAGTGACTTGAGTACCTTGAGCTGTTTGGGACGTTTGGCAAGTCTGTGCAGTTTGTGAGGCGCTGCTGTTGGGTGGCGTCGGTGAAGTAGGTGAGGGTGTCACAGCAGATGTTATAATGGTTGGCATTGTCATCATAGGTTGGCATTCGCCGTCAGAGCGGCTTGGTTCATGGATAGCCACTACAGTCACACATGGCATATGTGTAGATGGTCCAGGATCAGAAGACGCATCAACAAAAGATGGTGGTGCAGGAGTTGGCGGGGAAGTTCGCCTTTTTCTGTGGGTGGCCACAATGCGTGGAGGAGCTGCGACGGAATCACGACGATGGCGATGTCCTTGTCCATCTACTGAATCTCTGCGTTCTTTGCTTTCCTCCGAGCCGCGTCTCCTGATGCGGCGTTCTCGGGTCGGCATGATGGTGATTGAGTCTTTGCGGTCCCAGTTAGGGAAATCAGCGTGAAAATCTTGAGGTGCCGCTTTTGAGTCGCGGCGCTTGGATGCCATGGATTTGATACCGGAGTCGGCGGAGGAGTCGCGGCGCCGGCGCGGGGGCGGCTCGTGGCGCGCCCAGGGCAGCGAGCGCGCAAGGTCGGCGAGGGTCTCGCGCCGGGAAAGCGGGGCTCGCTGGCGCCGTGGCGCGCTGCCCCCACCGCCCCACTCGCGCAGGATATCTGTTAGTTGAGCCAGAGAGGAGCGGCGGCGACGTGGTCCACCTTTGAACAAACGGTGAAATTTCTAATTACAATATCGAAAAGCTTAAATGGGCATTACTTTTGCTTGACGAAGTTTTTATTTTCTAAAACTTTTTCAGTCACCGTTTGCGACTCACCTCTGGGTTGGTTGTCGACGTCTGGCTCTGGAGGCGAGAGACAAGACACTTGTGCGGCCGAGTCCCTTCGACTGCCCAGTCTCTGTCTCAGAGTGGACTCTTCTAAAGTAGATCGTGTAAGCTCGTCCCAGCCGTTGCCTCCGGCCCAGACCAAGCCGACTTGGTGCGACAGTATTGGTAGGTTGCAAACGAAACATATTGCTGTCATAGTCCTGTACAAAAACGAAAACACTATTAGAACGCTTGTCTGAAGGAATGAACCAGAAACGTTGAAGATTTTTTGAACTAACGATTTATTATTCCGAAAATTGATACCGCGATACATGGTGGTTCGCGTACCCGGTAGTCCGTGCGAATAAGCGTGAAGCGACATATCGCGCCCTTGTGCTCGCATCACCGGCCTGATAACCGAACTACCGATATTAAGTAATAACCACTCCCCTAGCTGTCGACATGTATTACATTATCAATAAACAATTGATGCGATACTATAATATTCTTGTCGGATTATAATTGTATTGATTATCACCGACAGGCGCGAACTCTTAAGTACCTACATTCAGCGATCAGTGAATTGAGAAAAGCTTCGTCAATTCTATTGAAAATGCTTTCCCCTACCATATTTATTGTCAGCTTTGGAGACATGTGTTTATGATAAAGGTTTACAAAGTACATATCGTTAGATAAAGCGTATGATTGTTATTGTTGCCGCATAGTGAGTCGACGCATGATGTGCTGATAATGCCTATCTGCCGGCTATTCGGATGAGCGAATTCCCCTCAGTGTGACTGACGATTGAGAAGCGGTGTTTAATATTATTGAAGTGGAAACGGGGAATGTGCTCAGTCGGTTTGAAATCTCTTGACAATGGGATCCAATTTACTCGTAAATAGAGTACCATGTAATAGACAAGTCAGTACATAGGAATGAACACTTGAAGCCAGTTACATCTTCGTTGTTGAGTGTTGATTGTCGAATGATCAAAAAAGCTATTCTGTTCATTCCAATGTAAATTCTCCGTCAGATAAAAAAAAAAGTCTTTGTAAATATATATATTGATATATTTTTGTTTATTGATATTTTTTCTAAAATGTAGAGGCGTAGAACCATTTTATCCGTTTAAATCATGTAAATCGGTCCACGCGTTTATGAGACATTAACTCATTACTGAATGCCAAGTGAAAGGTTCACAGACGCCCCTTACCGCGATACGTTTGTTTTGATCGTGTTAGCGACACTGCCTTTACATTTCTCTCGTATCGTTTTAAAATATTGGAATACATTGGTAGACAGGTGTTACTGACTTTTATTTTTTTTGTTATCTGGCGGTGACTGTAACTTTGCATGTTATTGAATTTTCTATTAACTATTTAAACTAAGTTTAAGCTACTTACCTATTGACAGACTACCTATTGAATATAGAACTTTTACCAGAAGACGGCATTCTGTTTGAAATAATAGACGGAAATAATAGACTCCAAAAAAGACAGCTCAGCAAGCTTTCAGCTTGATGCGTAAGTTTCAGAAATTATTTGAACATTTTCTGGTCAAAGTTCTAAAATGAGCTAAGTGGATTAATTATAATAGATACAATCTGGACTTTATAAAATGCTAAGTTAATTTTAAATAGGTTGCTTTTAATCTACAATTTATTTATAAACTGTTAACCGATTACTTTGGACTACAAACTTTTTGCCAATTCATCCTACCTAATATTTCTATTTCTACAGTGCTATAACTTATGAGCTACTTATTATTATGATTATGTTTAATAATGATTATAGTGTCATGTTTATGAGTGTTCGTCATGAAGTTGTGTTTCAAGAAAAGTGCAGATTGATTTAAGAAGTAAAAATCGCGGAGACAGTTTTTATAGGCAGAGTTTTTAGATAGGTCTTATTTGGCTTTTTTGGTTTCTTTAATCAAGTAGACTTCCAATAGAAGGCATAAGAATACAGAGAATCTGAGAAACAGAAAAATCAGTAATGACACTTTTCTGGCTGGAAAAAAACTGTTTGAAAACATTGGTTTTGAACGGGTATACAGATGTAGAACATTGAAATTCTTAGCCTTTAATATTGAGTTTCGAAGTCAACCTTTATTTATAAAAATATTTTTAAATTAAATCTGTCTAAAGAATTAAAAAAAAATACAATACTGAAATTAATAAGCAAAAGTTTTGTGGCAAAGCTTTGTGCGTTTAAAATTTTAAAATTAATATTTACAAGGAGTTTATATGTTTTCAGTTATTTGAGTACGTTTATGGAAATATTTTTAATTGTATTCGTTTTTAGACAAACTTAAGATTACAAAGCGAAGCATGCTAGGATATCATGCAATTACAAACTTAAAAGCTTTGCGCTTAAGGCAGATTTTTGATAACTTTACATGCTAGGTTCATACATGTGTTTTGCGGATGATGTTCGATGCTCATGATTCATGCTTGGTTCAACTTTTCATGCTTGGTTTTTATGACCATGCTTGGTTTAAATAACCATGCTTGGTTTCCAGGGACCTGTAATGGCGCAGCCGAGGTGAGGGGGACTGAGGCATGTCGAAAGCCGGGTCATTGGGTCAGGGCGCTAATTGAGGGTAATTCCCATACACAATTATCACATCAAACACTTTGTACATCTGAAACAATAGGTAAAATAAATTAATCGTATAGTTGCAGAATGAGGCCGTCTTTAGTAACGCTGAAAATCAAAATTTTGAGGAAGATTAAAAATAGTTTACTTATAAAAAAGTTTGTGTTGTATTTTGTTTGTACTGAAAAACTGGTGTCAAAGTAATAAAACGATAAAAAAGTGTATATTGTGTTTTTTTGTTTACATATTTACTAGAAAATCAAACATTTTTATTCTATCACTTGATATACCTACCTATCAAACATAATCTACCCTAAAAGTTAATTAACACACAACCTACCCTTACCAAGTTCTAAAAATACCTCTTAACATTACAAATTCATTCACGCACAGCCATCGATTTCCTAAATATATTCTTAAAACAAACAAAAGGAAATAAGCAGCATTATTCCTCCTTAATTATGTAAAGTATAAATGGAGGTTCCGTGTTTGGTGTCATAAAGTAACAAATAAAGGACTGTTATGAGGTGACAACTCGCGAAATTGTTCTGGATACATCAAATATTTGAGAAGTCGGGAGCCGTCAAGGTAATTTTAGCCGATTAAATTTTAACAACCGTTGATGAATTTTGTTTACTGAAATTGCATAATTTTAAAACAGATTTATTTACGTCAAGAATAGTAAAACCTTTTTAATAATGTGTATTATCATTCAAACCATTTCATAATATTTAAATTAAAGTAAGTGTCAAATAATTTTGCTGCAAGCAGCGCCACTCAGTGAGAATTTCCCGCGCCTTTTTCCCGTACCTTGCCGGCTTTTCCGCATAGTTTGGCCTGAAAACTGTAGATGGCGGTGCAGTGACCGGTGCGAAGCAAAGCTTGCATCAAAAGTACGACCTTGCGCTGTCGATACAGAGATGGCGCTAGTAGTATTTTGTTGGTAATTTCGACATCCAATAGTATTCAGTTAATTTTGTAATAATCAATAGAAAAGTTTTACTTCAAAGAGAAAAAGGATTGCGAGATATTTTTAGTTTTTAATTAATACGTATATAAGCAAATATGTATACTATATGACTGTATATTATGTGTATATGTATGTTATGTGTACATACTTGTACTTAGTGCAAAATCGTTTTTATAACTTGACTATTTTCGCTAAAGTAAACAACCCGGAATAAGCGGATGTAATTGTAATTATTAAAAATGATATTTTTGTACATTTTATTTTTATTTTTATGGCGACTTGTCTTTTGATAACATTTAAAATATACTATATAACTTCAGTAGAGTTCCTTATAGTCCGTTTTAGGTGAATAATGTTCCTTCAATTAACTAACTTTTCTCTTGCCTACAAGCTGCTAATAAATAAATTAGTGCTAATGATTTCCCATACGATATAAAAATTAACGTGAATGCGTAGGATGCCTAGGTCCTTGCCCACTACAGAATACAATAATTTATATTTTCCTACCTCCGCCATTTCATGGAATAATTGGCAACATCATTGAAAACAACAACTTGAATAGATTAAGTTCTGGAGAGATGCTTGTGCCTGGAAGTAATGGGGAGGTAGGTTCTCCATTAAACTCCGCAAATATTATTATGTTCTCGTTACACGGTGGCTAGGTATTCGAAACGGGAAACGTAAACCCTAGGTACAGATTTGGCTTTAGCCAATTATACATTTCAGAAGCCGACTCTACTCTACTTCTCAGGTGCTTTCACATTTAATTTCCATAGCGGCTTTCATATTTTTTTCCTAAAATCAACAATCATAAAGGCAGTTTACTCCCGTTCGTAATAGCGGAATAATAGCACTCACTGGAGTGGTTGCTTTAAGTCTTTAACATTTTTAGAGAATAGTCCAACAAACGGGAATGTTGTTCAATTTAGATTGGTTTTTGATTGATGGGGACGGGTAAAGTTTTAAATGAATTTTGTTGGGTGCGTCCCGGCGCCCGCGGGAGCCCCGTCGGCTCGCTTCATTCAATTAGGCCTCAACAAATAATACGCTCTCTGTAACGACATATTTTGGCGTAAAAGAGTCCATTACGGAGTTTTGTATGTTACAAAATTGATTGGTGCTAACATCATTATCTAATATAGTCTATGGCTACAGTCGTCGTTCGTACACAGCGAATTCTAAATTTAAATTAGACTTTCGAACAACACTGAATTTTGAACGCACAAACAACTTTGGCATTACGAAATGTTCTGTCAAGCTCAAATGAGCTTACATATGTTTACAAAGTGGAACAGTTTAATGGTTCATCGAGAATATTTCGCTAGTTTGAGTTTAAAGAGCAATTTGGATAAAAGTGAGCACTGAGCATCATATGAATGCAATTTTCCTGGAAAATATTTAATTAAATCTGTATCAACAATGAGGAAGGCAATTATTGTATGTATCTCGCTAAGCAACAGTTTAATTGAAGACTCCACGGGAAAAACAGTGAAGTCTTTTTGTGAAAATAACCTTTCCTCAAACCTACCGTCTGTAGATTTTTTGGTGTATTTATTTTATTCAGAAACCAGAATTAGGTGTAACCATCGTTGTCATCTGTAATATTTACTGTATGATCGTAGTCCTATTTTTGTAAAAATTTCAAATTATACAATCATGCTGGAATGACAGTTCACTGAAGCTCCCTCCACTTATAGCGCCTCCAAGACGGTCAAACGGTTTGATTCAAACACGTAGATTTTGGTTTGACTCAAACCATTTGTATTTCACAAACTTAACACATAATAAAAACACTGCAAATTGTTTTTATTTGTAAAAAAAGTTTTTCTATAATATTTTATTTTTTAGGGTTCCCGTCTGTCCGTCCGTCCGTCCGCAGCTTAGCTCAGAGACTTAGTACTAGACAGCTATAATTTGGCATGGATATACACAATTATTAATCACGTCGACAAAGTAGTAAAATATTTTCTTTTTATGGTTCCTGCTGTACACGTAAAGTGGGGATGTATTTTTTCTCGTATTTCCTATGGTGTGGGATAGACTTGAATATTCGGTTGGTCGAGTGACTTTTGTTTGACGTTCTTTGAAATCGTGCCTTTTTATAGGTTCTGCTTATGGTGGCCAGTTCGATTTTCGAACAAACCACATTACAATGCTATATGGGCATTTTTTACTTAGAGTTTTCCACGAGTTTCCACACGAATTAGACGTTCCGAATTCAAATCACTTTACTACCTCGGGAGTTTCATACAACTTTACCTCCCCTTGGGAGGTAGTGCTTTACTTTACGTTGAGATTGCTTAGTATGTAATTGGACATTGTCGAGTAGGTGTTGTGAAAAAAATATTACGGGTCTGTAAAAACCATTTCACGATTCAGGGATCCGTTTGCTTAAAATAAAGCTTTAAATTAGGCTAATTTTTGTTAGAGTCAAGTATCCCCTCCCCCTGCAAGCTAAATGGTTGCTTTTGGATATGTAAAAATCTTCACGGCAGTAGTTTATATAACGAAATTAAAAGGAAAACTATCACACCTAAGTTTAAGGCTTTACAAGTTTACAAGTAATAGTCGACCAACTTATAAAATGTGCTTGGAAAAGTAAAAATTTTGTATATTGATGTATGGGGACAACAGTTTTCGAACGGCAATGTTTGTTAGAGCAATATTCGGTGCTTTCATTGTTTTCAAACGTTATTAATGTTACCTATTTATTTTGGTGAATGTAGCTGTTTATACGGAACCTTCTGTGCGCGAGTCAGACTCGCACTTGGCCGGTTTTTTGATATTCATTATTTTCCGTCTTCATGTACTTGATGAGATCGTGTAACTTGAGCATGTCTACAATGTGGACCTGTCTTGATCAGAGTATGGATATGCTTAGTAACCGGCTAGCAGGCTGCATTGTGAGTCAGTAACTGATTTTTATTATTTGAGGTTTGGTACTGGAACCATTGTTTGCCTATTGAAACCGGAATGAAGAATATTAATTTACATGTGCATGTAAGTTTGGTGAGTTAGAAAATCAGTTTCCATGTAAATTTAGATTTTGATATTTATAAATAAAATATGAAGTTTTCGGCATGCACAGACTTTGGTAAAAGCTTGCCTTTTAAATATATTATTAAAAATAATATTGAATTCAATGCGTGCTTGTGTTTTTTGTTGCAAATTCAAGTCATTAATTGTATGTTTGGTACTGATGCCATGTTTGTACATTGAAAACGGTTATAAAGAATTAATAATTACACAGTTTAGATAATTTGAAAAATATGAGGTTTTTAGTTTCAGTCTTTGGATTGACTTTATTGTGTAGTAACAAAACTGCGTGTGTCATATTATTATAATTATATCAAACTGTCGACTCACGGGAAAATACCTAGTTTGGGAGTCACAATTTAATTTAATTTAGTTTAGACAATTTGTATAATAAAAATTTGTTTTGGTTTTGGTTTGTTTTCATGTGGTTTGATGTGAATTTTCCTGATTCTACTTACATTTGATCCGCTAGCAACCTTATTAAGATGTACGTATTAAGTAATTAAGTTTGCTAACGACTTATTGTATGCAGTGTTCATACATACATACACTATCATTGCACTGATAGAGGGGCGTGCTAGTATAGTTACCAACTGTCACACGCAGAGATGGGCATAATAATCTGTTTCAGCTAGGGTCATTCGAGCGGTAACCTACGAAATACGTTAATCCTAATATATCTACATTCCTGTAGCTCAAAGGCCTTCGTAGATTGCATACAGGAGGGAAGATTGTGTGTACTGGCTTTAGATGACGCTGTCATTAAACAGGGTCTTGGTTTAGTGAAGACGTTTTGGCTTTACTCGATATTGCTAACCAAGTGCTGCTGTTCAAACGTAAAGGTTTCGTCGCATTCTAGCGACAAACCTGTCTAAGGGAACCTCAATGTGATGGCCAATTTTCACGGTTTTTAGGGATCCGTACCCAAAGGGTAAAAAAGGGACCCTATTACTAAGACTTCGCGATCCGTCTGTCTGTCTGTCTGTCCGTCTGTCACCAGGCTGTATCTCATGAACCGTGATAGCTAGACAGTTGAAATTTTCACACATGCTGTATTTCTGTTGCCGCTATAACAAAAAATACTAAATACAGTATAAAATAAATATTTAAGGGGGGCTCCCATACAACAAACGTGATATTTTTGCCGTTTTTTGCTCGATATTAATAACGGCAACAGGTAGACGCTTGAAATATTCACAGAATGTTTAGTTGTATATTCACTTAAAAAAAATATTAAATTAAAATAAAATTAATTAAGGGGGGCTCCCATACAACAAACGTGATTTTTTGCAGTGTTTTGCTATAATGGTACGGAACCCTACGTGTGCGAGTCCGACTCGCACTTGGCCGGTTTTTTTTTTTCTACGGGTAATGTATCCATAGAACAATTTCTTTTTGGGTTGCTGCATTGTCGCGCCCTGGCTATATGTGTTATTCTTAAAACGTACCGAGGTACGTACCTAATACCCCGACACTTTCTGGTCGTTTTCGCTCTTGAGCCCTCATCATTAATAAACACATTACCCTCCTTCGGCAGTCGGGTAAAAATTAATACGTCAAATTAATACGTCAACAATTTCAATAATATGCCACAAAACATTTCCAGGTATATCTTTGTTTTCTGACGTTAGCACAAAATATGCGGCAAAGAATGAAAAATTACCCGATTTCATTGTTGGGATTCGCCAGTCATTATTTGAAAATATTTTCGGCTCCGGTGCGACTGTGATGGGAATATAATGACAGTGCCTTTTTACCAGTGCTACCTTGCAGTTTTATTTATAAAACTCTCTGATGGTTTACACAATTCAACGATGGATGGTTTATACATCTACGGAACTGCATTCGTGAGCCCTAATAGTTTCTCGCTTACTAAAACGGTTGCTTTAATTGCCAAGAATTTTTGGTGCCAAATCATTACAAGAAAAACTAAATGGTCTGAATGTCATTATCATCAGGATAATATCATACTTGATGTCCCGAAAGATTAGGCAGAAGTGTCCCTATTGTACACTCAAATTCAACCAGTCATGCGTAAGTCCAATCCTGGTCCAATATAATAGGGATCGAGCTTATTGCCATCAGGTGAGATAGTGGTCAAGCGCGAGCCTATTGATAACAAAAAAAAAAAAATCTGTACACAAATGTGGCAACCGGAATGAAACCAGAAAAAATCAAATGAAAAATCCCACAAACGTTTTGCTTTTGCCCAAAAGTCGTAATAAGGTTAGACGATTCCAGTTTTAGTGAAATCAAGAATGAAAATACCTATCTAAAATAACTAAATAAAAAAACTTTATGTAAAAACATACTTTTATTTTTCACTTTTTTGTTGTTGGTTGTACCAAATAGGCAAGTTGTTTAGTAAGGTACCTATAATTCCAGAATTGATTACCCGAATATAATGAAACTTGGCACATAACCGGTGAAATGAGAGTGTACCAAGGTAAATTGTACACATCTGCGTACCCCTTTAGAGCGTACTGGCGTGATGTTATGTTTTTATTATAAACAAATAAAAGACATGCGATTGCAGCAAGCCCAAAAGATTTGCCGTTATTGTTTTAAGAGTTCTGTTATTTATCTCCGAAATTAAAATGGGACCAATTTCGGTACATACTCTTTCAAAAAAAAAAACTGTTTTTCAAAATCGCTCCACAATTGACGGAGAAATCGGTGAACATAAACAAAAAACAAACGTAACCTCCTCCCTCCTCCTCTAGAACCTCTTCCTTTTTGAAAAGTCGGATAAAAACCATGGTAAAATAATATTCAGCTGTACAATAATTTTAAAGTAAGGTACCTATTTAAGGTATTATATAACTTTTAATTAATTATACCTCACAGTTCCGATTGTATGGATTCCTTTAATAACTACCTAATATTAGTTCGAATAGTTATGAACTATCGGGTTCCGTCGTCAGATAAACCTTGTTAAAACTTGAAACCTGGAATATTCCAGGTTAGATGCGATATTGAATTTCCAGTTTCTGTAACTCGAGTAGGTATTGTGCAAATCCCAGATTTGCGGTAGTGAAAGGCACTTCGACTGGCTTCGGTACCATTTACCTGTTTTGCAGTAAAACCGGGAATATCTAACAATGCAAGGAAAGAGGAAAATACAGGGAAAGTTATTATTATGATAATTGGAATTGATGGCTGTCAAAAATAATGTTGGAAGAGAATATGGCGTTATTGAAAAGTGACTTCTGAATATAATTTGCGCGGGCATTTGGTGTTCTCTCGTGATAAAGCTATGGTTACCAATAAGGCTGAGTGGCTGCGTTTACTTAAATTATTATTGTTGTCTTACAGCTTTGGTGTCTGTTTATTCGTTACTTAAACTAAAATTGTTTGTTTATTTGTTTAAGATATCTGGAAGTACAATTTGGTTACGAAACTTCAATCGTTGATGAAAAAACTACCCTATTTCTGAGCGCCATAAGCTTACATTTTATGCCTAAAAATTTATAATAAAAAAAAAAAAAATATTACATACCATGGCAGTGCACAAAAAATAACTAGTCCATCATCTTGGGCCGTCCGCCATATTGGATTTAGAATGACGTCTAAACGTGTATGCATAATTTGATATATTATGTGTAAGCCTCAGATCAAAATGTAGATAATTAGATTGTCTTTGAGATGATGACAATGTCATTAAAATACGCCCTGTAGTTTGCGATTGTCGTTTTTTTGTCCTTGTTAGACATAACATTACAAATGAATTACACTAAACATAGTAGTGAATAAAATTCTAAATTTTCTTAGATCAAATTATCAAGAGAATCGTCTAATGTAACATATATTTTTCCAAATTACGAGGTTACTAGGCGTTTAGACGTGATTTTCATTTTAAAATCAGCTACTGAGGGGTATCTGCGCCTTAAGTTGTCCCAAGCGGTGACTAGACGTTCCCATTCATTGCTGTCTACTTACTGATTAATCTGGTTGTTTTAATACAAACCCAAACCCTAACTAGTGATACTATTGTGGATACCACATAGTAATTTTATTACCGACTTCTAAAACAAGGAGGTCATCAATTCGACACGTATATATGAAATATTGTTGGTATTGCACAATATTATGTGCTTCTAAACACGTGTACCAAAAACCAAAAAGTGTTTGTTTGTATGTTTGTATATATGTATGTATGTTTGTCCACGCATTTCTCAGAAGCTAGTAATAGGATCGTAATCTTTCTTTTTTTATTAGATCAGATATCTCTCAAGTTAGGCCATAGTACAAGTTTAATCAAAATCGGTTCAGCAGTTGTCAAGATATAGCACATATACCTAACCGAACTCCTTAACGATTAACAGCACGAATGTGTAAATTGAGTTATTATGGGTATTTCGTCAATCCTTTACTTATCTTACTAGAGAACTTGCTCACTTCTTAGTGATGATGTACCAAAACTAAAAAGAGAAATATAAAAACTTTTTCACAAAAAATAAGTCGGCTTTAGTAATCTAGTCTGCAAGATGTTAGTTTTATTTAAGTTTGTGGGGAACGTAAGACCATATCCACGCAACCCGTAATAATCTATACAATTTATGACTTGTATTGATTTAAAAAGGTGTGTTTGTGTTCCTTTGCAAGTCGTCACACATCCGACTTCCAAAGCAAAACACTAAAAAGACCAAAAATAACTTCCGTTTCGGCAGTCAGTGTCACAAAACGACACAAAAAAAATTGGGGTACATACCAAAGACACCGACTTCCAAAACGAAAGTAATTGTTGCTCTTTTTAGTGTTTTGCTTTGGAAGTCGGTTTTATTTTTTGTGAAAAAGTTTTTGTTATATTTGAAGAAATTAATGATATATTTGTATCATTAACCTTAGTATCCTGCGACATATGTCAAACTGACGTATACGTTATTGTTAATCTGTCAAGCGCTATTGTTACTGTATTGATACTGACAGCTGTCGTAGAGATCAAGCTATCTTTTATGACGTATAGGTCTATGATCAGTCTGCGTCTTCCAAGACGTACAAATCCAAGAGCCGTCTTCTCACAGAGAACGTTAATCATTATAAGAGAAGACTAATGTGATTACTCTGGCTTCCCAGCGGCCAGTCATCATTTGTTACAACACGGTGAATAATGACGCCGTATCTCATTCATCAACATAACTTCATTGGAGTTTTCTTGCAAATGTGATGAGAAGCTACTTGAGATATTTTAAAATGGAATATTCTAGTTTTCGTAGTGTTGAAGAAACAATCAGCTGGAATCAAGTAAAATGAAGATTGAGCTGTAGCTGAATTAACTTTACGTAGAAGGAAAATATTGCAAAGAAGATGTAAAATGTTTGTTCGTAAAAGGATCTCTGGAAGTATTGAATGGATTAAAAACAATCTTTCACTGTTTCAAAGTTACATTATCGGTGAGTGGTTCGGCTATTTTAACCTCTTGAGTGCCTCTACCTCTTTTAATTGTATCGGTAATTACGGCATTTAGTTGGTAAATCAACTTGCCCATAATCTAGGAAATATGGGTGTTTCTAACAAGTTAGGCCGTGAGGGCGAAGCCGCAGGCAACGGCTAGGTTAAAAGGTTTGAAATAAATATTGTACGCGCCTGCTCATGTTTTGAGAGCAAATCTTTATTTGTGTGTTTTGCGTCCACCACCATTTATTTTTTTTATATTCAATATTGTGAAGGTAGATGGTTGGGCTAAGAAAATTTTGCACTCATCATTTTGGCTCCGCTAAAGAAAGTTGTAAAAATTAATATTATACGGATTTCAATTCATCTATGAGTTTTCTTCAAGAAATTCCAATCTTGTGCGTAAACAAGAAATTTGGCGACCGTGACAGGACAATTATTTCAAAAATTCAGTACAAATAACGTAGTACACGAGTTGCGTCATACTCGGCGATACAAGAAGAACGAAAACTGGAGGTTACTACAACAACAGCAGCCAGGCTGGTCTTCCGTGCCAACGAATCAGCTAAAGATCGTACCGGAATTCCATCGAGTCAAAATTATCAAGAAGTAAAGTGCCTTCCTTTGTTCCGTTTTATCCACAAAAGTACCTACAACCAATTTCCAAATTCACACTTAATCCGTTCTAAAACTCCTCTATTCCAATTGTTTTGCCTTTATTTGTGCTATATCCTTAATTTTATAGATTTATCGTGCCAAATAAGTGCATGGGTAAAGTACCCACATAGACCGTTCCATATACAATTATATTGAATTTATCTTTCCAAATTTACGTCTTTGTTTATTCAATTTATTTGTAGAATACGTAAATAAATCATAGTCCTTATTTGTCATATTCCTACCTCAATATATTCGGTATTTTCCTTATATTTAAGCCGATTTGCCGAAATTTTCAGGCGTAATCCTGAGGGCCAATTCGCTTCATTGAGTCTGCAGCCATCATCGCCCGTCTGCTGAACGAGGCACTGCAGCCAGCCGAGACCAGGTTCCCAGAGGTTTGCCACCGAGGAGAGGAGCGTGAGAATATCATTGTTTTATTCCTTTTCGAACCGGTTAAGCATTGTCGATATATTCAATTCCATTGGTTTAAATTATAATACTAAAGTTATAAGCTTGATTTATTTGATTTACATTTCAAAATGACGCATGATGGTGGCGATAAATCCTCTGCCAAGATGTCTTTAAAGGAATTACTAGTAAAACGTAGTTCAATTAAAGGACAAATTACAAAATTTAAAAACTATTTAGATAAAATTAGTAAATTACCTGAGTTATCGAATATAGAACTTGCGGAATTGAGTCTAAGATTAACCAAGTTTCAAGGATTATCGACAAGGTTTGACGATTTGCAGACAGAGATTGAAGTTCTAAATGCTCCAAATATTCTAGTAGAACTTGATGAGCGAGAACGCATTGAACAAGACATGGTTCAAAATATAGCTATAGCCAAAACAGAACTAGAACAATATAGGAGTGATGCTGATGGTAAACGCCGTCAATCTATTTTTGTTAATGCGGACTCGGATCATCAAAACGTGGGTTTTAGACTACCTCAAATACAAATTTCTAAGTTCGATGGATCACACTTCCGCTGGCTCGAATTTCGGGACACATTTCTTAGTTTGATTCATAAAAATGAGCGCATTCAAGATATACATAAGTTTCATTATTTGGTTTCTTATCTGGATGGTGACGCTGCGCGTGTCATATCAAATCTCGAAGTATCTTCGGCTAATTACCGGGAGGCTTGGAAACAGGTTTGCGAGCGTTACGATAACAAAAGAATTCTCATGAATTATCACCTAGATTCTCTAATCAATATTCAACCAATCACGCGTGAATCAGATTGTTCTCTTCGATGTTTTGTTGATAACATCACTACAAATCTAAGAGCTTTAAAGAGTTTAGGTCTACCTACAGATCACTGGGACATGTTGCTAATATTTATTTTCTTGCTTAAATTGGATAGTCGTACCATACTAAAATGGGAAGAACATCGCAACACGATGGATTGCTTGAACGATGTGCCCACTTTGGAGCAATTTAATAAATTTATAATTGATCGCGCTAATGTGTTAGAATCATTTAATCAGAATAAATCTATAAGCAATAACAATAATTCCAAATCACAACAAACCCCACGTGTCTCGTATAATCAGTCTCAATCAAATAATAATAAATTTTCTTCTAATAAATCAAGCCGTAATCAAAATACCAATGTCTTTACTACTTCACAAGCTCGTAATAATTCTTCAACTGTTTTTCTGTGTGTAGTATGTAATGGAAATCATAGGATTTATGATTGTCCTACTTTTAAATCAAAATCCATTCAAGAGAAAATGTCATGCATATCCCAATATAAATTGTGTACAAATTGTCTGCGCCAAGGTCATCCTGCATCTGAATGCGGCATGGGTAAGTGTCGGCATTGCAATCAAAGGCATAATACTCTTCTCCACGACCCTAGCGTACTAGCCAACTGTAACACAACAAATGCAAATAACGATGGTACAAAGGAGACCGTAGTGGCTTTTTCTCAGCCAGGCCATAGCCATGTATTTTTGTCTACGGCAATTATAGAAGTTCACAACCCTCTAAATAACAAAACCGAAAGGGTTCGCGCGCTGTTAGATAGTGGCAGCCAATCCACTTTCATTACAAAATCCCTGCAACATAAATTAGGTTTAATGTGCAATCCGTTAAATGCATTAAATGTTATAGGAATAGGAAATAATCAATGTGACACAATAGTGGAAAGTTGTGTTACTCACCTAAAGTCAATCCATGGCACTTACCAAGTTAAGTTGTCTTGCTATGTACTAAATCAACTTACCGGAGATATTCCAAAGGTTTCCGTCGATATACATCATCTGAAAATACCAAAGGGTATTATATTAGCTGATCCTAAATTCAATGAACCTGCTTCGATTGAGATACTCATCGGTGCAGATATTTTCTGGGATATACTAGTTGGCGGACAACGCTCCCTAGGCCCGAGTAATCCTAAATTACATAATTCTAAATTAGGTTGGCTTATAGCCGGCCCTATTAATGCACAAAAATACAATCAAAATATTCAATGCAATCATGCAATTGTTCCAAACAACAATATGGATGAAATGCTTACTAAATTCTGGGAACTCGAGAGTCTTCCTCAAAGAAAGATTCTCAGTCCCAACGAAATAACATGTGAAAAACACTTTCACCAAACCACAACTCGTTTGAGTAATGGCAGATTCAGAGTGAAGTTACCACTAAAGGCCTCCTCCGACTGCCTCGGTGATTCTTATAATCAAGCTAAAAAACGTTTCAAAGGTCTTGAAAAAAGATTTAGAAAAAACCCGACACTAAAGTCGCATTACGTAGAATTTATACGTGAATATTCAAACCTAGGACATCTTTCAGAGTCACCTGTTGCTATACCCAATCCTTCATATTTTTTATGCCATCATGCTGTGTTCAAAGAAGAAAGTGAATCTACCAAGATTCGAGTAGTCTTTGACGGCTCGACTCCTACAACCTCTGGCTACTCTCTAAATGACATCTTAATGGTTGGGCCTAATCTGCAAAACTCTCTATTCTCCATTTTAATTAGAGCACGTCAATATAAGTACATTTTGACTGGCGACATAGCTAAAATGTATAGACAAATTGCTATGGATCCAAGTGATTGTGATCTTCAATTAATATTATGGAGAGAAGATGAGTCGCAGCCCATCCGAACCTTGCGATTAGATACTGTCACTTACGGTACTGCAAGTGCCAGCTATCTTAGCACTAAATGTCTGTGGCAGGTAGGAGAAGAGTGTGATGACGAATTAATCAAAACCATAATACAAAATGACTTTTTTGTCGATGATGTTATTACCGGCTCAGACAATGAAGATCAACTAATATACATACAACGGGCACTCTCTACTGCTCTAAATGCAGCTTGTTTTCCCTTACGAAAATACAAAACTAATTTACCTGAACTATTCCATAATATAGAAATGAATACAAAGGAAAAACTTACCTTGAGTGAATCCTCTAGTACTCTTGGTCTAGGTTGGCATCCAAGTGATGACACGTTCAATTTTCCTGTAAAAAATAATTATTTAAATAATACAATAATTACAAAAAGATTTATAATGTCGCAATCACTTCGTATTTTTGATCCACTTGGATTGTTAAGCCCATGCACAATTCAATCTAAAATATTAATTCAAAGGTTGTGGATCAAGGGAATTGATTGGGATCAACCTGTACCCGAAGATATACAAAAAACCTGGAATGAAATTTCAAATAACTTACCGTTGCTTGCAGATCTTCATATTCCACGTAGAGTAATCGGTGACTCACCAAAGTCCATAGAACTGCATTCATTCAGCGACGCCTCTCAAGTTGCCTACGGAGCTTGTATCTACATGCGAACGCTGAACGAAAACGGTGAGGTGACGGTGAAATTATTATGTTCGAAATCCAAGGTGGCTCCTATAAAGCCCACAACCATACCTCGCCTCGAACTTTGCGCGGCGTTGCTTTCAGCTAATTTATATAAATCAGTTACTGGGTCCTTAAGACTTAAACCAACAAAAATAACGCATTGGTGCGATTCTAATATCGTACTATGCTGGATAAAAAACGACCCAAGTAAACTAAAAACCTTTGTGGCGAATAGAATTGCTGAAATTTTAGATCTTACTAATCGCAAGGATTGGCGTCGTTCCCACTGACGTTAATCCAGCCGACCTAATTTCTCGAGGTGTAAACGCTCATCACCTTCGCGACAACTTGATGTGGTGGCAAGGCCCGTCTTTCTTGTACGAGGATGAATCAAAATGGCCTAAATTACATCAAAATGAAGTCATTGATTTACCTGAAATAAGAAGTCATTATGTTAATTTACCTGAATCCACATTCGATTTCAAGGTATTTTCAAAATTTTCAAAATTACAAAGAGTCTTTGCATATATTCTACGCTTTTTACACAATTCAAAAATATCAAATAGGCTTAATCGATTATCCGGCCCTTTAATAGTGCATGAATTAAGTAATTCATTTATTTTTATTTGTCGAGTTTCACAGAAACAATCTTTTCCTCTAGAATATAAAAGAATTCAATCAAAATTATCATTATTGCCTAAATCCAAATTACTATGTTTGTCTCCTTTCTTAGAGCCCACAACTAAACTAATAAGAGTTGGGGGGAGACTACATAATTCTAATTATTCATTTAATAAAAAACATCCAATACTCTTGGATTCTTCTCATTATGTAACAAAACTTTATTTTGTACACGAACATTTACGAAATTTGCATGCTGGTCCACAGCTATTGCTAGCAACGGTCAGAGAATCTGTATGGCCTATAAACGGAAGACGATTAGCTAGAAGCGTTGTGAGGCAATGTGTTACTTGCGTGCGTGTTCGTGGGCAAACCATATCCCCAAAAATGGGCAACTTACCAATAAATCGTGTTTCCGTTGATTTTCCTTTCAAATCTGTTGGAATGGACTACGCCGGTCCTTTCTTTATACTAAATCGCAAGGGACGTGGTGCTAGGTTAGTAAAATGCTACTTATGTCTATTTATTTGTTTACGTTTTAAATGCGTTCATTTAGAACCCGTCAGCGACTTGACTAAAGAAGCTTTTATTATGACATTTCGTCGATTTGTTGCCCGCCGTGGCAGTCCAGCGGAGGTTTGTTCTGACAACGGACGAAATTTCGTTGCCGCTGCTAAGGAAATTAGCAAATTTCTAAAATTAAATAGCGAATCTCTTTCTCAGTTTGCAGCAGGGGAAGGAATAAAATTTTCATTTATACCTGCTTATAGCCCTCACTTCGGTGGCATTTGGGAAGCTGGAATAAAAGCTGCTAAATATCATATCAAAAGAGTCATGGGAAACTCCCATCTATCATTCGAAGAAATAGGTACCTTATTCGCACAAGTAGAGGCAGTTTTAAATAGTCGCCCCTTGTGTCCAATGTCTTCATCCCCTGACGATTTCCTATCCTTATCCCCAGGGCACTTCCTGATTGGCAGACCACTAAATGCGCTGCCAACGCCAATAAGTCAAGACGACTGCAACATACCCCATCGTAACCGGAACGCTCGCCTCGAGCAGATAAGGCAAGACTTCTGGAGACGCTGGCAAAAGGAATATATCTCCGAACTTCAACAACGCACCAAATGGAAGGTTGATGCTAGGAAGCTGAACATCGGAGATCTTGTCATTTTACAAGAGGACAATACACCACCACTAAATTGGCGCCTCGGACGTGTCACCAGACTTTTCCCTGGACCAGACGGCACATCTCGAGTCGCAGACGTCAATACAACCAAGGGCTGCGTGCGTCGATCTCTAGTTCGCCTGTGTCCCCTGCCTACGTGTGAAGATTTTCAAGGTTGAAGATCTACGTCCTTCAACGGGGGGAGCTTATGTACGCGCCTGCTCATGTTTTGAGAGCAAATCTTTATTTGTGTGTTTTGCGTCTACCACCATTTATTTTTTTTATATTCAATATTGTGAAGGTAGATGGTTGGGCTAAGAAAATTTTGCACTCATCATTTTGGCTCCGCTAAAGAAAGTTGTAAAAATTAATATTATACGGATTTCAATTCATCTATGAGTTTTCTTCAAGAAATTCCAATCTTGTGCGTAAACAAATATATATTTATTATTGATTCATGTACATTATTTAAGAAAAGTGATTTTTTTGTGTGACTAATAGTTTGGGTTTAAAAAAAATTTGGACACTCCTCCAAAATGACTTGGGTGTTTTACACAGAAAAATTGATGACTAGAAATTTTACAGAAATCAAATTGCTTAAATCTAAGAACAACAAACAAACAAACAAATTGTCCAAAATGAGGTTCAATATTTGAGAATATTAGCGTTAACATTGGAGATTATATACGCCTTAAGTCAGCAGAAGGTTTGTCTTGTGTTTGATGTCTATAAAGAGCCGCGATCATCAAAACCCCCAGCACATTTTTATTTCATGCTACATAATTTATCTGGTACATAGTAGTTAAGCTTCGATCGGCAATCTATTAAATTGAACTCGTAACTTTATGACACGATATCTTGCGTAAACACCCCGATTCAAACAGTGAAACGCCTATAACTTTTGAACGGCGGAACCGATTTTATTCATACATAGCTAAGAACACTCTCGACAAAATCACCTTTCAAACAAAAAACTAAATCGAAATCTGTTTACCCGTTTGGACGCCACGATGCCACAGATAGACACACAGATACACAGCAACACACCTCAAACTTATAACACCCCTCTTTTTCCGTCGGGGGTTAAAAATAGTTCAGTTCGAGATCATCGACGTTCCTTTTTCGTTTGCAACGCATAGTATTCTTATTTCAACGAAGACAGAAGAAAAACATTTTTGAAAGTCCCCGTCGTATATTATGAGAAATTGCTTTACCTTTAAAAATCGCTGACCAAACGTGTGTTTATTGTCAACTCGTAATTGCGTGTCCTACCACAAAACAAAACAATACGTGTCAGGAACTTTACATACAAACGTATCTGAAACCACTTTTCCGTACGTTGGGGAAATAAAATGGGCCCTAAACCTGTGGAACGATTCCCCTTTATGACCCGATGATAATAAACAGGTATAAAACAGGTTCAAATAAATGTATGGCTTGTATTTTGTATATTAGGAATGCATGAACTTCAACAAAATATAGCATCTCATTTTCATTATTATAATTGATGCACAATTTTTAGGGTTCCGTACCACAAAATGTAAAAAAAGGATCCCTTATAAGATCACTCTCTTGTCGATCTGTCCGTGTGTTACCACTAATTTCATCAGGAACGGGTGGACCTAGCAAGTTGAAATTGATACCAGTTACTGAGGTCTATAGTCTTTATTAGGTGTATAAAAGTCCTGAGTCAACACGATAAAAAGACATGGAGAAATTTAGATTTATGTTAAATATTTTAAGTACCAAAATTTACCTTAATTTTTTTCTTAACTGGTTCACTCAGTTTCATTAACGGTGTCTCAGCAGCCAGAAATTAATTGTCTTAAATATGTTGTCTTTTATATAAAATACTAGCTTCTGCCAGCTGTTTCGCCCGCGTGATAGTCAAAAATTATCCCGAGAAAACATATTATCGCGATAAAAAGTATCCTATGTGCTATTCCTGACTAAAGTCTATCTTTGTGCCAAATTTCATCCAGATCCGTCCAGTCGTTTGAGCATGAAGGAGTAACAAACAAACAAACACACACACTCACAAACTTTCGCCTTATATTAGTGTGCTATTGATTTACTCGAAGCGCAACCGTTCGACCTATTGACGTCCTATATGGCAGCCATTTGCGGATTACAAACTTCGTATACATGCCCGAGGTTCATAGTTTGTAAGACATTTACACAAGTTTACAAACTACGTGCTCTAACTATAATGCATTCGATGCTCATCTACCTATATATATATATATAATTCATTTAGATAAACCAAGAGCACCTCGTAGATTCACCTTTAGTCGGTTTTGTGACTACCGTATCTAGAGTTTTAGGCAGATATCGGTTCCGTACCCAAAGGGTAAAAACGGGACCCTATTACTGAGACTCCGCGGTCCGTCTGTCTGTCTGTCTGTCTGTCACCAGGCTGTATCTCATGAACCGTGATAGCTAGGCAGTTGAAATTTTCATAGATGATGTATTTCTGTTGCCGCTATAACAACAAATACTAAAAACAGAATAAAATAAATATTTAAGTGGGGCTCCCATACAGCAAACGTGATTTTTTTGCCGTTTTTTGTGATAATGGTACGGAACCGTTCGTGCGCGAGTCCGACTCGCACTTGGCCGGTTTTTTCAAAGTAGCGGTGTACGCTGATACTGGCATGTAGGGGAAGAAGCCATTTAAACACAATAAAATGTTCTAATGTCGCTTTGCTGAGCTATTCGGAGATAAGGGGGGGACCATAAGCTCTTAGAGTAAGGTTATTTTGAGATCGCGTAAGTGGTCACTATAATTTTATAAAACCTTTTCTTCCTAATATCTCGGCTCTTTAGGAAACTATATGTCAAGAAACTTTAGTCTTTTAGGCCAGTATCCTCGGCTCACATGTATACCAGTGTATCACAGGTATTTGTAGTGAAGTTAAAATGGCGATGGTATGACTATGCAAGATTCTATAGAAAAAAATTAACTGAATTCAAAAACAGAAAAATGACTTTCGTTTCGGAAGTCGATGTCTTTCGTACCTCATGTTTTTATCGTTTTGCGACACCGACTTCCGAAACGAAGGTTATTTGCACTTTTTAGTGTTATATTTTTGAAGTCGGTAAATGTTTTCGAGAAAAAAAAAATTCTCTCTTTTTAGTTTTGGTTCACCATCACTACAAATTGAGTTACATAGTAAGGCACCTAAAGGATTGCCAAAATACCCACAATAGCTCAATATGCACATTTATTTACTTATTTAAACTTCATGTACAATAGTGGTACATAGGCGGACTATGCTCCATATCTTGAAAACTGCCAAACCGATTTTAATGAAACTTGCACTTTGACCTAAGTTGACAGATATAATACCATTTAAACTTCCATAGTCCATAGCTACTTCACTACATTTTAAAAAACAAAGATCACCGCCGCGTCTGTTCGCGATAAACTCAAAAACTACTGAACGGCTTATCATGCGGTTTCATCAATAGTGATGAGACACAAGGAAGATTTTTGTATATAATTCACGGGCGAAGCCGAGGCGTGTCGCTAGTAATATTCTAAAAGCAAACAAAACACTATTTATTAGTTTATTACCTTTCTGATTTAAATGAAAAACACATTATTATAGAATATGATATAGGTCAGTTTATCCCGTTACTATATTCCCTTGAATAATTGTCGAGTATCACGCGGGCGAAGCCACTGGCAAAAGCCAGTTAAAAATAAAATCTATTAATAAACACATTGCTCCAATTACATTTTCATATTTCGCTCTTTGTGATTCAACAGAGCATGAATTTTGATACGCCCGTCGACGCATTTCATGGATAAAATAAATACTGCATTTCAACGAAATTTCAATATGAACTGGCATAATTATAACGAAAATGTTCACCGCTTTTGATATTCAATATTTTGATGTCCATTCAGTTAGGTACAAATGATTATATGGTATGATTTGTTGGATTCCAATAGGATTTAGGTGAAGCTCTAAAATGCTGGTTTTGTATGCATTTGGGCGTAAAAACCAGATTCACAGATACAATTTTGATTGAAATAATTGTTTTGTGTTCTCCGATTTCGTGTTTAGATCGAAATTTTGCTGTGGAAGAGTAAAGTATTAGTAATCAGTAATACAAGCCATGCTTGCCTAGTATTTCAGATTTCAATTACGTGTATTGCAGTTAGCATTTACAATAATCCATGTTAATCTCTTCATATTTAGTTGTGTTATTTTCCGAGATTCAACCAACTCGAATCCATTAAACAGATACAGGAATTGCAAAAAATTGGGATTACATTTCCATTGCTGTTGGGCAGAGAAATTACGAGTTTAACTTTTTGACCATCATTGGGTTTGGTCAAAAAGTCTAAAATGTTTGTGATTGGTCATGTGTGATTTCAATTGTGCAATCTTATTAATTTTGAAATTTTTGACAGTTCAAACCGCTGATGTAATATCACTTTATCAATAACACAAAAATAACTTAAAACCACCTAACAACGAACACACAGGAACAAACTTAAATGATTAAGACATTGTCAATATCCATGGGCAAAATAAATAGTAAACAAATAATAAGTTTCTTAATAAGTAGTCCTTAAGCGAATTATATCCATGGTCCACAAAAGTAATTGAACTATTTAAATTTATGACTACAGGAACAATCAATACATGATATCACTCATATTAATATTATCCATTTACCAGTGTTGACGACCATCTCGACTGCCCACAACGCCATCTAGCGGCCGTGACCTGTACTAGACGCGACAACAGCAGCGCAACCGACGCAGGGTGCGGGGGCCGCGGGAAGGCGGACACCGCCACTATATTAGCACCGCACATCAGTTCTTCAGCTCTCATTATTTCTTTCATCATTCTTCCATACATAAAACCTCTCGAAACCACGCATTGTCGGGATCTACCTTGTAATAATAAAAAAATAAATTGTATTTTTTTCAAGCCACGCATCGTGTCTCCATTCTCATCATCAACCCTGACCCAAGCCACCACACACGCATCAACATTTGGTCCTTCGAGCCGAACAACTGAGAAGAAGCAGCGGCGGCAGCGTCACACAGCGGCACCTTCTGGGGTCCTGGAGGAGCAACGCAGCAACGGTCAGGTCAATCGATCCTTTTTTATTCCTTCCTAAATCCCTAAGCTTCAATTTGTGCTAATTCCTAACTATAAATTCTAGTGTCTTATACTACGTCGTAAAACCGTATTATCCTACATACCCACTTGACTTCTTCCTCTTGCAAACCGTCATTATGTCAAAAAAGGGTGATGATATTGTCAGTGATTTAGTCAAAAAACGCGGGTCTATTAAACGTAAAGTCACTTTGTTTTCAAAATACGTGCAATCATTTATTTGTTCAGACCTCGAGATAGCGGACGTACAAAAAGCCGAGTTAGAGGAACGTTTCAGTGCCTACAAACTATTATTCGAACAATACACAAAAATCCAAGATGAGTTGGAATTATTCTTGCCCGAAACGCAGCTAGACGAAGAGCTACTGGATAGGGAAGAATTCGAGAACCGGTATTATTCTATTATAGGCAAGTGTAAATGCATCTTAAAATCAAATGATAATAGTGGTACTCCGACACAAAACGAGCCGAGTCAAAATCGCGTTCCCAGCGGTATGAAACTACCCACAATTACGTTGCCCGAATTCGACGGTACATATGACCAATGGCTCGAGTTTAGAGATACGTACTTCTCCATGATACACAATTGCGAAAGTTTAGGAAATATTCAGAAGTTTCATTACTTGCGGTCGGTACTCACAGGCGATGCACTACAAGTGGTCAGGGCGCTGGAATTTACTGCAAATAATTATTTAGTGGCGTGGAGTTTATTACAAAATAGGTATAATAATGACCGTTTGTTACAACAAAATCACGTGAATGCTATTCTGTTCGCGCAACCGCTAATTAGGGATTCAGCTGTGTCTATTCGAAATCTAATCGATTTAATCCTTAGAAATATACGGGCATTAAAAACATTAGGGGAACCCACCGAACACTGGGACACTCTAATTACCCTCATAATTGTCCCAAAGCTAGATTCCTCATCGGAATACGAATGGGAACGTTACAAAGGCACGATTTCGAAAGACAGAAAATTAAAGCTGTCTGATATGATGACGTTCCTTCAAGATCGTGCTGATTTCTTAGAAGCGGTGGGTAAGCCTAACAAAAAACAAACGGCAGACACTTCCAACACAAGGAAACCGTTAGTTGCAAAATCACACAGCCACGTTATAACACACAAAGATAACAAAAGGAAAACATCCAGTAATAGTTCACAGCGTTTTAAATGCGATCAGTGCGGTTCCAATCACCCGTTATTTTCCTGTGACGGTTTCCTTAGTTTGTCTCTTCAAGATAAGTTAAACCTAATTGAAGAGAAAAAGTTATGTCGAAATTGTTTACGAACAGGCCACGCATTGAGTGAATGTTGGTATGGGCCGTGCAGGCTTTGCAACAAAAAACACAACACATTAATTCACAACGATGCTGTCGTAGACGCTCGTACATCATCAGCTGTTGCTCAAATCACGCAAATAGTGGCACAGTCTGAACGTGACTCGAGTACTACACACATACATGCGCCGCTAACTTCTACCCACAAATCTCACACATTGTACAAGGATGATAATAATTTTAATACACATTGGTTTCAAAATCCTGTATTATTATCAACCGCATTAGTGGAAATAGCGGACGCACAGAATAAATATCACACAACGCGGGCTCTCCTAGATAACGGGAGCCAACACTGTTTCATATCTCAGTCGTTATGTAAGCAGCTTAATATTCCATTGATACAGTCCACTGTTCAGGTGATGGGGGTAGGTAACACTATCTCCAACTCCACGCAATCTTGTCATATTCAATTGCGGTCAAAGACTAATTCGTACAACACAAGTTTTAATTGTTTAGTTTTGCCGCGCATTACCGCACAACTACCCTCCCTAGGAGGTAATTATAACATAGATATACCACACAATGTTCAACTTGCCGATCCGGACTTCTTTAAGCCTGACGAAATTAATTTATTGTTAGGGGCAGATAGGTTCTGGGATCTGCTTAGTGAAGGTCTGATACGGTTGCCGAACGGTCCCTATTTACAAAACACGCAACTAGGTTGGATCATATCGGGAACCGTCCACAAAAAAGTATCACGCGGTACCTTAACTCATTGTAATTTCACGCAAACATTAGATTCAGAACTCAGACGATTTTGGGAACTGGAAGAAATACCCTCATTGCATAATAATTTAACTAAAGATGAAAGTGCATGCGAAAATTTATTCAGGGAGTCGACAGTACGCGACGTTAAGGGTCGTTTTTCCGTGCGCATACCGCTAAGTCAATCAGCTGATACTCTAAACGACACATTTACTATGGCAAAAAACAGGTTTCTTGCACTCGAACGCAAACTTATTAGGAGCGCGCCTAGCTATAGAAAAATGTATAACGAATTTATGAGTGAATACTTAGGTCTGGGTCACATGAGTCGCATCTCAGAATATTCTTCGCCATGTTACTTTCTGCCGCATCACGGTGTTTACAGGGAACATAGTTCCACTACGAAACTTAGAGTAGTTTTCGATGCCAGCGCTAAGTCCACATCAGGCAAATCATTGAACGACATACAACACATTGGGCCTACGTTACAAAATGATTTGTTTTCAATATTACTTCGGTTTCGGCAATTTAAATATGTCGCGACTGCCGACGTGGAAAAAATGTATCGGCAGATATTAATTCAGCCTGACCAGAGGAATTTACAACTAATACTGTGGCGGGAAAACATTTCCGACCCGCTCGGTGTATACCAACTTAACACCGTGACTTACGGGACGGCGTCGGCGCCGTATCTCAGTATTAGGTGTTTAAAACAACTCGCGTTAGAATGTGCAGATGACGTCATCGCGCAAGTAATTAATGACGACTTTTATGTCGACGATTTAATAACTGGACATCAGGATCAACAACGGTTATTAGAAATATGTAAAGGCGTTTCTAAAGTACTAGATTCGGGTTGTTTTCCACTTCGAAAATGGATATTTAATTCATCAGTTTCAAAGTCAGAGTTACCGTTAGAATCTAAGGAATTATCATTGGATGAAAACTACCATACCAAGACATTGGGTATGGGATGGTTTTACGCATCCGATGAATTGCATTTTACCACTAAATGTGAACATGACGTCACACACGCTACTAAACGTCATATTCTATCGGTTGTCGCACAGATCTATGACCCTTTAGGTTTACTTACGCCAACTATAATTATAGCCAAAATTCTATTACAAAAGATGTGGCTGTCTAAAATAGGCTGGGATGACGTAGTGCCTAACCCTATACTTGCAGATTGGCGAGACTTCATTGATAAATTACACTATTTACAAGACATACGTATTCCACGCTACGTACTCGGAGATAATACACGCATCACCGAATTACACATTTTTTGCGACGCTTCGCAAGACGCTTGCGGCGCGTGCGCATACATACGTAGCTATACAGACGTAACAGACGCACAGATAACAGTCCATCTATTGTGTGCGAAAAGTAAAGTCGCGCCGGTCAAACCGGTTAGCATACCGCGCTTAGAATTATGCGGCGCGGTAGTAGCTGCTAAGTTGTTTACAAAAATTACCCACGCGCTAAGATTAACATTTAATAACGTTTACTTTTGGTCAGACTCCACGATAGTTTTGGGATGGCTCAAGATGTCACCCAATCTATTGAAAACATTTGTGCAGAATCGTGTAGTACAAATAAATGAACTCACGGGTGAAAAACCGTGGCTTCATGTCGCGGGTAAAAAAAATCCTGCTGACCTCTTATCGCGCGGCGTGCATTTAGATACACTCAAATCATGTGAGATGTGGTGGCGAGGCCCGCCTTTCTTACACGTTCCTAGCACGCAATGGGAACATAACATTAGCTCTTGTAGTGTTGGTCACTACGAACTACCTGAATTAAAATCACTTAAGACTTCATTACTCGTTCAAGTAAATTCAGATGATTCCATATTCGAACGATATTCAAGTTTTAATCGTCTGCGACGAGTAGTGGCGTACATTATGCGTTTCATAAATAATAGTCGCATGGAAATAAAAACACAGCGTCTCACCGGCTGTCTTTCCGTAGAGGAATTAGATATTTCGGTTAGAATTTTAACTCGCATCGCACAACAACAATCTTTTCCAGACATTGTCGCTCAACTAAACAATAATGGCCAGTTACAATGTCCTCGCAGTATTTCTAGTCTGAACATATTCTTTGACGATCATAGGTTGATCAGAGTGGGTGGCAGAATAGAATACTCTGACACGTTCTCGTATGATAAAAAACATCCTTTGTTGTTGTGTGGTAAACATAAATTCACTCGCCTCATATTTGAGCATCAGCACAAGGTATTATTACATGCAGGGGCTCAGTTATTATTGGCCACCATTCGAAACACCTGGTGGCCCCTTGGAGGGCGTAACTTGGCCAAACAAGTGGTGCACGCCTGTATGAGGTGCAAGCGCACAAGACCTAAACCATTAAAAATTCAAATGGGTAACCTGCCTACTGAACGATTGGAGCCAGGGTATCCATTTATTCGCAGTGGTGTGGATTATGCTGGGCCATTGTTCATGTTGAATCGTGCTGGAAGGGGGGCTAAACTAATAAAATGTTACATCTGTCTCTTCGTCTGCTTCGCTACGCGCGCAATACATTTAGAATTAGTCACAAGTCTAACTAGTGAGGCATACCTACTGGCACTGAAACGGTTCATCTCTCGTCGCGGCAAACCATTACAGATTTATTCCGACAATGGTAAGACATTTGTAGGAGCACAAAAGGAATTTACAAATTTTTTAAACATTTCAAAATCTGACATAATTAACTTCACGTCTGATAATTCCATAGAATTTAAATTTATCCCACCTTATTCACCTCATTTCGGTGGATTGTGGGAGGCAGGAGTCAAGTCTTGCAAATCTCATTTATGCCGTATTATGGGCAACGCACATTTGACGTACGAAGAGTTGAGTACGGTGTTGACACAAATTGAGGCTGTCCTCAACTCCCGACCAATGTCCCAAATGTCCACCGACCCAAACGACCTACTTCCTTTGACTCCAGCTCACTTTCTGATTGGCCGGCCGCTCACTGCACCCGCTAGCCAGGACCTCACCGCGAAGGCTATCCAACACCTGCCGCGCTACGACCGCATAGAACAGCTGAGGCAGCACTTTTGGCGTCGCTGGTCATCGGAATACATCTCCGAGCTCCAGAAGAGGACAAAGTGGCAGCTCGGCCAAGACACGCTAGTCCCTGGCGCCCTCGTCGTGGTCAAGGACGACAACTTGCCCCCTCTGAGATGGCGGCTCGGACGGGTACTGGACACGTTCGCCGGCAAAGATGGCACCTCACGCGTAGCCACCATCAGAACAGAGGCGGGTAACATCCGACGGACATACCCAAAAATATGTCAACTTCTACCCCCGGATGAAGAGCAAACTCCATTGGAACCAGAGGCTTCCAAGGCCGGGAGCATGTTGACGACCATCTCGACTGCCCACAACGCCATCTAGCGGCCGTGACCTGTACTAGACGCGACAACAGCAGCGCAACCGACGCAGGGTGCGGGGGCCGCGGGAAGGCGGACACCGCCACTATATTAGCACCGCACATCAGTTCTTCAGCTCTCATTATTTCTTTCATCATTCTTCCATACATAAAACCTCTCGAAACCACGCATTGTCGGGATCTACCTTGTAATAATAAAAAAATAAATTGTATTTTTTTCAAGCCACGCATCGTGTCTCCATTCTCATCATCAACCCTGACCCAAGCCACCACACACGCATCAACATACTTACCGGTGACTTAGAAAAGGACTTAAAACTGTTACAACAACAGTCATCATTGCGCATTTAGCCAAATAAACTCCATCCTATGTAAACCTTATCTTGAACTTGTATACTCAGTAAGGTCACTAAGTAAAGGAGCAAATGTAAATCAATGAAAAACAAGAAAGATTTATACCAAAGATGTTATGGACATGACATTTCGGATCTAGATACGGATACGGATATAGAAATAATATTTTATCAGTTTCGGATATGAAATTTGTTTCGGATTATCCGTTACTTTCGATAGTGTTGGTTACGGATATAAGCTTTTTAAGAAATTGTAAAAGTAACAAAGACTAGTTATGACTAAGCAAAAGAAATAATAAAGAAACATGCAAGTCTGTCGCCGCGGGCGGGCATAAAACCAATCATAACATCCCATCCCATTTAGACTCCACCCCTATTCAAATTATCCGAAACTATTATATATACGGTTTATTTTACGGTTTTGGTTATGGTTACGGATAGATTTTTAATTCGAGTATCCGTTCGCTTCGGTTACGGTTACGGAGCTCCTTAACATGAAGAAAAACTTAGAAATGGTAAAGTCTAATAATTAATTAAAGCAAATCGTTGTAAAGATTGCAATGGCTTTTAGTTATAATAAAAAGGAGAAAATAATAGGTTGTCGGGGTTCGTGGCTTAGTAACTACAGAGGCCCAGTTCGGTTAAGCCACGCATACCGAGTTTACCAGGGACGGGTGGCGATCCATTAGAACTTTAAAACATATATGCCTCGAATAGCTAGAAAATCTGATAGAGTATAGCGAAGAGGACAACCCACTTTGCAGGGTTGTTTTAACGCCAAAGAATCAGCAGCCCATGTAATCCTGGAATGCGAGGCCGTGGCATCACAACGCGAAGAAATCCTCGGTACAGTGAGGTCGCGGAGTTTCTGTGCTGTTGGACAGAGCAAGGCTATGTTAGCCAGTGCCCAACGAATGAGAGTCAGGATTTCTCACCACTAAATTATTGCAGAATTAATGTGACAAATTGTCAAGCAAGCGTTATCTGCTGTGATTGGTTGAATGATTTTTCAACAGCCAATCACAGCAGACCGGGGATTATTCGCCGATTACGTTAACAGCCCGATAACTAGTGTTGAGAAACCGGGGCTAGTTATTAGGGAAGGTTCATATCTGACGTAAAATACGTCGATCGTATCATCGGACGCACTAACGTATCATCGGTTGAGTGTGAACGGTCAAGTGTTTTTCTATACATTTGTCTGTTCTGGCGTTACGCGACCGATAATACGCGACGCATGTTCTGTCAGATATGAACCTTCCCTACAACTACTATTACTACCCAAGAGGCATCGTGTTACCCAGAAAATATTGCAGGTAACTGGATCGTGGATCTCAGATAGGCAGTCGATCGATGTAGTGTATTCATCTGAATCTAGTTACACAGAAATCTGACCCCAAAATAGCTTGGTAATGCTAGACAGTTGATGATAATAGTCTGTCAGGAGTATTTGATATCTTTGTACATTTTGCTATATTGTTTCGAAATTTTATCGCAGGTATTTCATGTCGTTAGTAGTATTATTATAATAAGAGCACGTACGATTCGATACAGTTGTGGTTATAAAATGTTCGCAGTATTTTTACGTACATAGGGTTATTTCAAGGTAGCATACAATTTTTGGTAATGGCTTCTACATATCATAAAAAATCGAAGATCATTACTGATGGAAGGTGCTTACTGATTCATATAGCCATTCGCTAGATACGAGACGCAAGGGATCGCTCAATGTGGCGACGCTTGGGGGAGGCCTATGTTCAGCAGTGGACGTCTTTCAGCTGAAATGATGATGATGAGGGTGATACGTTGCCATACTTAGCAACGGTGAATGTCTCCTAATTGTTCTTGCTTTTATTTCCATAGCCTGGTAGGTACTTCAAATATTTTAATCGTTACATCGCCTTGTGTCAATGCAATTAAAAATCTAATTTTATTGCATTCGATGAGAACTGGCAAGGTTGATGGCAGCCTCAGTCGTCTGACCAAATTCAAGCAACGCTCGACACCAACTTGCACGAAGCACTCCACGACGCCAAAAACAGACACAGATGGTGGCACATCATACGAGAAACGTTTTGGGGACACTTTTATTATGCGTACAGCTAAGGAGTGGAATTCCCTGCCGGAGTCTGTGTTTCCCGATAGCTACAATCTAGGGGTCTTTAAGTCAAGAGTGAATGGGTTTTTTCTAGGCAAGCATGCTTCACCGTCGACCACATCATCGCTTACCATCAGGTGAGAGAGTGGTCAAGTGAGAGCCAATAGAAAAAAAAAAGTTTGGTCTCTCGACGATTCTGAGTCTGATTGCTCATCACGAATCTCAGTAACGAGGAACAAGATGCGAGAAGGAGGGGTTTTATTTGATGGAATTGCAGTTTCTAGAAAAGATTCCACTATATGGTAAAGTATACCTAAAAGAAATCACATTTCACGCCCTTAACGTGAGTCGTAAAAAGAGTCTAGTAGGGAAAAGGGTTAGGTACCCACGCGACGTCATTAATTTCAATATAAAACGCCCTATTTTGACGGGTACAGTTTGTAGGACAGGCGGGCAACCTTGACATTTAACCTGACTATACGAGCATAGTTTTGTGAATAAATATTAGGTTTTCCCCGTGGCTTCCTCCGTTATTATTTTCTGATAATTTCGTTGCAGGATCCAAGACATTTAAATTCATTCCCTGGGACTTCGTCGAGCTTCATTGCCTCGATGCTTTTCTGGTGGTCGCCACTGTTGATACTGGCTTTCAGGAGTTGCAAAGTTTAGGTATAGTGCGGTGGGATTGCTCCACAAACCCACAGTTACCATGCATTTTTCTAGGATAAGTAAATATATGGTAAACTTAGGTATGTCGATGTAGCCCAAGCAACGCCACTCAGCATTATTATAGTCTTCTATTGGCGAAAAGAAAACAAAATCGGATTTATACTTCTATAGATTACTTCCTACAAAAATTATACGGTATTGTACACATAGAATTAATTTATTTTTTAAAATAGTTGTATAACTATTTTGGTGTACAATTAAGTAGGTATATTATTTTGTATTATCTATACCAACATTATAAAGAGGAAAGATTTTTTTGTTTGTTTGTACCGAGTAGGCTCCGAAACTGCCCGAACGATTTAAAAAATTCTATCACCTATGGAAAGATACATTATTCCCGAGTAACATAGGCTATAATTTATTTTCAAAAACATTAGGGATTCTTATGAAAATTGCAATAATGTAATTCAAAGTCGCAAAATTTTGCCTATGAAATTTATTACTTGGAGCGCGCTGAGAAATCTATTGATGATACATAAAAATTATGTACTACATGATTAAAGTACTCATAATTACCTACAAAAAAGACAGCGAGAGAATATATCTCACTATCATAGTTAAGTCACTATAGCAGCTTTTGTGTTCTAAAATTTAATTAGATCGCCGGTAGAAACAAAAGTTGGTTACATTCGTATTGCAGTATTAATTCTTATTCAAATAAACAGTTTAACAAATTGGTGGGTAGGTTAGGTGGGTAGGTAGGTAGGTAGGGTAGGTAGGTAGCCAGTTGACGGGAGTAAAGCCGCGGGTATCAGCTAGTCTAGTATTCTATAAGTATATTAATTTAGATTATAATAGGTTGATAAAATCGTGTCAATATTTAACATAAATTGTAGAAGACGTGAGATCTAAAGCCGATACACACAAAACCATCACGCCTTTATTCCTCGAAAGTGTAGCTACATATAACACAAAAAGTCTTAAAAAAAACAGTGTCATTCTATTTCTGTCTTTAAGCACTGGGAGCTGAAACTACCTCATAAGGGAGAAATAACGCGAACATAATAGCTACTTGCAGCTACACTAGCAGTTTGATCCGTCTACAGAGCGCCAAGATGCCTCGGCGGCAATATCAAGACTTTTAATACAATCCAAGCATGTCAATGTGAAAGAATTCCTTTAAGCTGGTCAGACCAAATCCGCACCTCCTTGATCATGAAAACCTCAGAAGCCGTGCAGTTTTACCGAAAGGAGGGGCGAGTGTAGAAACATAATCAAGAAGAAGGTTTTGAAATCATGATGTGATCACGATCCCCAGCATTGGGGAATCGACACAAGGAGCAGGAGAAAAGGTAGTCAAGAAGCTGGAAATCCTGATATCAGTCTTGAAAAGGGATATCACATTATTCAGTAACTTGGTTGCAGAGAATAGTTAGGTAGTCGCTCCATGTAAAGTACTGATATTGAACTGAGTCCGATTAAAGTACAAGAAGATCCCAACATATCAATCAATCAAACCAATCAATCAAATCCATCAACCAAATCGATCAATCATATCAGTCAATCAAATCAATCAATCAAATCAATAAATCAAATCAATCAAGCAATCGAAATAAAAAAATAAACCAATAAGGTTGTTTTGAATTTTCAGCAAATAAAAACAAAAAATAAACTAGTTGAACATTCGCAAGCGTCAGTAGGTTTCTGTGGAAAAGAACGTGCAAGAAACTCCACGGACACTCTTTTAAATGGATAGACACTCATAATTGAAAAAACCGGCCAAGTGCGAGTCGGACTCGCACACGAAGGGTTCCGTACCATTATCGCAAAACACTGCAAAAAAATCAAGTTTGTTGATGCCCCCCTTAATTTATTTTATTTTAATTTGATAATTATTATTTTTTGAAGATAATATACAACTAAACATTCTGTGAATATTTCAAGCGTCTACCTGTTGCCGTTATTAATATCGAGCAAAAAACGGCAAAAATATCACGTTTGTTGTATGGGAGCCCGCCATAAATATTTATTTTATACTGTTTTTAGTATTTGTTGTTATAGCGGCAATAAAAATACATCATCTGTGAATGTTACAACTGTCTAGCTATCACGGTTCATGAGATACAGCCTGGTGACAGACGGATCGCGAAGTCTTAGTAATAGGGTCCCGTTTTTACCCTTGTGGTGTTCATTCCACATGTTTTAGTTTACTTACGTTTTATAATATATTTTACAAATTTCATCACCGTTACTTTTGAAATTGTATCATCTCATGTTTTCCATTTTTATGTATTATTTACATTGGTATAAACCTGAAAATCATAAGATTTGTTTTAAAATCCAAAACTATTATATTCTTTTTAACTCTTGACATTTTTATTTGACGTGACATTGTCATTATTTTATTTTCTTAAAACATAGACATAAGATGCCATACTCTATAGCTTTTGTTAAGCTCGTTGTACATTATAATTTTCATTATAAGGGCAGCGGCAGACTGCGCCTCTGTAAACCGTTTTTATTCGTTCATGATTTCTTAATTCATATTTGAATTTAAAATTGAGAAGACATATCGGAACGAAGAAAAACGGGTGTCACTTTTTTTCAGTCTTGAATCTGCTCTGAACTCTGAAAGTCGTTTGACTACTTAGTACTACGTGTTGTACTATTGAATCTGAAAATCTCTTCAAAACTATTATATATAAGGCCTGTGAATCTACCAATTCTGTGAAAAGCAATAAATATTATTTATTGAGTGTGGAACTTAAATCTGAGCATTTTTACTGGTTCTTTAACTTCTACGGTCACCGCTTCATACCAAAAGGGCTTCCTGCCCATCCAGCTGCATTGATCAGCATATTAAGCCACAGCCCGACCGCCACACTCGTAGCTGCCTGTTCCTGCACCAGTGCTACTGCTACTGCTACCTGCCTGTTAGCCTGGCAATTAGTTCAGCTGCCTTGATCTCTAGAACTATCTGTGAGCCTACCTATCTGATTGCCTGTTCATCTGCCTACCTCGGGCAATCCAAGCCTTCCTGCCCGTCCAGCTGCCTAGCTGTGAGATAACTACCCACGACGTGAGAAGCCGAACTACCCACGACGTGAGAAGTCGGACCTTCCTAGTTGCCCACGTCGTGCGAAGCGGGACCTTAATTTGTTAATTATATCCTTTTCTTAGTTTTAATTTATATTTACCTTTAATTTTATTAACGTGACTTACGTATAGTTCATTTGAACTATACGTAACGCTACACCCTGTGGGTACGGAACCCTAAAAAGGCATTTATTTATAAGATTAATTTTGTCTCCAGTCACTACTGGAGCGTGAACATTCCGTATTCTATGCGTATATCCGTCATAAAAGACAGTTGAAAGAGTAAAAACAAAGCGATATAACGACACATCATGTCGTAGAGACCATAAAAGTTGAAAACAACATTTTTATGGGATAGGGGCATAGCTTTTATTGTTTATTGCTCCGTTTATTGGTTTTAGGATATCGTTGCGACAAGATAACACGTTTCTCTCGTGAATAAGTGGCTAAATGGCTGAAAGTGACGATGGGAAAGTAAAATCGATGTTAGGAAAGCGGTTTTTATTGCTATTTAGGTATTTGGAAATAGTTTATGTATTCTAAATTACCTACCATCATCATAATAAATTAATAATTAATCCGCAATAAGGCTCGTCACCGCGGGGCTTTGCGACTATAATCCTCCAGAGCTAAGTATCGACGATAAATTAACATATGCTTGTTCAATTTACAAAATCACTAGAAATTGTTTCTAATTGAACTTATATAGAAGCAAAAAGTTACGAATAGAGGGCGCTGTAGGAGGCCTTTACCCGTAAAGGCTGTATAATTTAAAAATATTTCTTCATTAAAAAATATTAATTTAACATTATTTATTGTTATATTACATCAAAATAATTAAATTACTATGTATTCAAATAATTGATCATCTTAGGGATTTTAATGATTTGTTATAACTTTTATTACTGTTTATTATTTTTTATTATTTTATAAATAAATTTTATAATGCCAATAATAATTTAAATTGAATAAAATTGGATTGAAATTAAGTTATTAAGAGAATAAAATTAATAAAGAATGAAGAAAAAAGAGGAAATATTGTGAGTAGCCAGAAATTAATTCGTTTTATCATTTGTGTTATGGAAATCGTAGCATATTAACTTTACTAAGATCATATAATTGTTTTTATCTATTTGCACGTTTATTTAAAAAAAAATGTAAGATTAACATGAAATAAAGATGCTTTTTTATTTTGTATTTTATTTTATTTAATATTACCTACCTAGCTATTGTTGTCGAATTAACACAGTGGATTTTCGGATTATCAGTATTTAATCGTTGTTTTGCACTCCTTAAAAAAATAATAATCCTGTCGCATATTACTTCTAACACTACAATGGCGGATGATTGTTGCTCTTATGCCGAACACCCTATTGTTAATACCTGTCCCTGTAGGTCCTTATAGAGACAAACGAGAGTACTACGCCCTATAGGAACTGCAAAATACTTTCAAAATCTAAAACAATGAGAAATCCAATGCTTTTATTTACAAAAACTCACTCTCTAATTTATTCAGACTTCAGAACTCAGGTGTAACAAATGTTTTAATCACTAACTCAAATAATACTTTTCCAAGTACACTTAAGTTCCTAGTTTTTGTTAGTTCTCAAGTACTAAGCGACGTGGATATGGCCGGGAGTTTTCTAAACGATTTTGTAAGTAGTGAGTTAATAACAGACATACATCTTACTAGATAGAGCAAGACCTTGGCTTGCATTAGCAGCAAGGTGTGCCTGTAGTGCCGAGTCCCAAACCATGCCCCATCCCCTGTGTTGTCCTCTATGCCCCAATATGCAGTAAAAGTAAAAAACGTCAAATTCTTTATTTCAATCAGGCAATCCACACTTGTGAACGTCAAAAACGTAATAGTAATAATAATTGATTCTAACGTCCATTTTGCAAAGTAGCTTGTTATGGAAAAGTGTGAAGTGAAGTGAAATGTGAGGCAAAAGACGGCGTGGTTGAATTCTGGTCAAAATATATTTAATTTAGGTATCATCGATACGACGAAGAAGACGAACCCAGTAACTGGGTAATCCGATACCCTTTGGCCACACTGGTGTCAGATTTCAGGCTTCTGACTACCTGTAACGACTGTCAAAGATCTTCAAATGATACTTTCAATGACCGAGGCACGGAACGCTAAATCTTCTTCTTTTCGTGTCGATAAACTCAAATTTTGACTCAACTATTCTCAAATTTTGTCTGACCAGTATGGAGCTACCTGGACCGCTCTGTCATTTGCCACGTTCAGGTCCTGGATGGTGCAGGTGGCTGGGCATGAAGGGCAGACAAGGAGGTGGGGCATATCCTGCGACGGGGCCCCACACTGGCACTGTGTTTGAGATGGGTCTATGAGACACCATTTGGCCAGATTTTTTCTGCAGCGACCAACCTGTACCCGCTATCGGTTTAGGGATTTCCAGATTGGCCACGGCAGTTCGTGTCCAGGGGGCAGATGCTCTGCCGGAGTGATGGAGTATGGAGGGGCAGGATGTACGTTTTTCTACAGTTTACACCTCTCGTCAGTTGCGCTGGCTTCCAAGGAGGACGTATGTCTCAGAAAGCTTTTGCGGCTTTTTAGGCGTGCAGGTTGGAATTGATGTTAAATGAAATACATAGATACATTCGCGTCATCTAGTTAGATTTATGTCTGTGGGCCGAGACTTTCTTAAACGATTTTGCACTAAGTAGTGAGTTAATTGAATTTTATGCAAATTTATTCTTGCTAATGACTCCGTGTGGGATTTATAATGGAGATACTTTGTAAGAACGTTTTTGCTTTATTTAGTTATGTATCTAAGGAAATGGTTTTATTATTTTGCCGGTATTTATAGGCTGTTTAACGAAATATGAGAAAAAATTCTTAATCGTCCGTTAAAGGTTTCTGAATTGTGAATTTGTAGTTGAGTACTTACCAAATTGTAATGCTAAAATTTTACAAGTACTCATGCTTAAGTGGAATTTTGAAAGTTCTCAATTTAGAAACTGGGACAGAGCCTGGTTTAAATGAAGACTGGGTAGGTCTGTTGTGTAGAGTGTAAATATCCCTAAAATGCTGATTATTTCCTTTCTATTGTGTTCCAACTATACAGTAATATGTTAAATTCATTTGTTTCTTTGTCTCTTTGCACTAATAAACACAGTGCTAAGGTTTGACCATAGCTTCTTGTGCTTTATTTGAAAAGTTTCAACCTCAAACAGCTGAAAACCTCACATGATCCCAAAAAATCCTATGTAACAATGTAGAAATACGCAATAAGAAGAAAAAAGCATGTCCACAACGCTTTGCGGTCTCTTTAAACCATCCACAAGGAGAAAATGTTGATGCGACACTTGTCAAAACCACCACAACGCGTTGTGATCTAACTTAGCAAGACCACAGAGCGTAATTTGCGTCCCGGTAGAACTAAGATCGTGTGAGGGTCCAGTTTACATATTGTCATTCTAAAGTAGATATCCTAAAGCTTTTCAACGTAAATAGTTAGAGCTACAAATGAATACCTACCTAGCCATAATAATAGCTGTTATTTTTAAGACTTCCACAGACAAGAGACTATGCAAAAGAGATGCGACGGCGCTGCAACCTCGATGCGACAACGGTTTTTATATAAATTGTTCTATCTGTAAAGCAATTTTAGAACAATTTCTTTGACAATACGTCGTCGCATCGCTGTCGCATCGTTACACATGTCTGCGGCAACCTTTAATTCGAATGACAAAACATCCTACAGTGTCAAGTGTCAATATACCAATTTAAATATTATATTCTTCATTAAATTACCGTTAACAGCAAAACCACACGGTATCGCGTAGATCGTACTGCAAATTGAAATCATTTTAAGCTCATATTCATTTGCGTAATTACTGTCCGTGGTTGCTCACTGAAAACAAACATTAATGTGTATGAACAGTTTAGTGTATATTTGTACTTACATTTTGCTTAATATATATCACCGATTTCCCTCTCAGTATTGTCTGTTGCAGCATCTGGAACAATAGAGACAATAAATTAACAGGTATTCTTGCTTTTGCTTTGATGTGTGGCTTTGTGTTTTGTAAGACATGTTTTTTTTATTATTTGTGTTGGATTTGCTCTTGACTCTAGTCTAGATCAGAAGTGACAGAGACAAAGTCGACGATGGAGTGAGCTTACATAGAAAAAGCCTGTACATTCTATCTTTGAAGAGAATTCGGGTTTAATGCGTTTGGAAACACAGACACAGGCAGTGAGTACCACTCTTTTGCTGTGTGGATTATGAACGATGTTTGCATGCGCTTGATGGGTTTTAGTGGAATGGCAATCAGGTAAGGATGGTAACTTGCAGTGCGTCTAGATGTCCGATGGTAGAAGGGGACCTGTGGGACGAGTTCTTGAGCACACTCACGGAAGTACAGACTATAGAAGATCGACAAGCAGGCAGGTGATTTCCTTCGGCTTAAAGGTACTGTCAATTGACTTGTAGTTTGTATTTTGAAGTTTTAGAAAATCAGAGTCAAACCACAAATTATGTAAGCGGCGGCGCACTATGGCTGTAGCATGGTGTATGGCATTTTGTTATTAAAAGCGTCGCCATAGTAATTGGTCAAAGTCAAAAATTTATGTGAATGCCAAATGCTATCGAAATGTCTCATGCTATAGACAACTGGCATTCTATCAACGGAAGCGTGGCTATAGCGATTAACTTTGCATTTTGATTTTAATAATATTTTGTGATTTTGACTTTATGATTTTTAATTAATTTATATTTCAATGTTTTTGATATTGTATTTAATTATTTTTTTATGACTGATTTTTGACTTTATGGTTTTGATTATTGTTTTCTTTTTTTGATTTTTGACATTTTATTTTCATTATTTTCATTTTGTATTTTATTTTCTTAATGATATTGATTGTTTTTATTTTTATTTTAACTTTAACTTTATAATTTTGATTATTGACATTATGATTTTAAATCTGGACTATATTTTCTTTTTATTTTATTATAGGTACTATTTCATTATTGTACTGATTATGACCTGTATTTAAAATTATAACTAGTATTTTTTTTTTTTTTTTATGTATTGAATTGTGACTATGTAGTTATTTGTGGGCGGCAATGTTGTCGTTATGAGTGCTATGTACGCCGTAGTTGTCATGTGCATTGTTTCTGTAATTGCTCATTTATTTTTCTATCGATATGAAAAGCATGTGATGTGGCTGTGTCATTTAAATAAATAAATAAATAGCGATTGAAAAAATTACAAAAATGTATGGGAATACCAAGCGCGATCGAAATGCTACGTGATCAATCCCTTACATTCTGGCATTTTAACCATCGCCGTTGCCGATAAAATTATACTGTCTAGAGCCTCTGGTGAGTTTTTGTAGTGCTCCCTATTCTACTCAACACAGATGACGACATAAACGGTTGTCGGGCATCGTCTCAAAATATAAGTTGCTTCACAGTATTTGTAACCTTTGCATGACTCATCATCATCTGCCTGCCCTTGCCTGTTACTTGGGTCGGTGCAACACGTCTTCCTCATCCAGGGGTATTCCTGTTCCCCGTCACGCTATCACTGACTCCCTTTTCTTTCATATCTCTACTCACACAGTCCATCTGAATTTTCTTTGGTCGTCCCCTCCCTTTCCATCCACACTTATGTTCATAACTCTTATAGTGACATGCGTTTCATCCCTCCTCATCACATGATATCCTCATTTCACCCCTCCTCATTGCATGACTATTGTCACAGATAATATAATAGATACTAGCATACAGATACCTTATCCATTCAAAGAAACTGCGACGGCGTAACTAGCGTTTTTCGTCTGTATATACTGATTATTTTTATAAGGACATCGATCGCGTTTTGTTCCGTTCCATGGCTTTAGATGGTGTTAGCAGCGACTAGCAAGTAAAACGGTTTTCTCGGTTCGCGACAATTTTTTCTTTAAATATAGTAACTTTTCATTGTACCAAAATGTATTACAATACAAATTAAAAAATTTCGAGTGGCATGCCTCAAAATTTAAAAAACGCGTCATCTATTGAAATCAATTTTAAATAATCCATTCAAATATACTTTGAAATGTGAATTAAGAGCCTTATATTCTACAATTTTGTGCTTATGAGAGTTGATTAAACAAGAACATACATTTTTTTTTGACCAATTCTAGAAAAAGTTAATTTCCACACAAAATTCAATAACAAATCCATGCATATCGCGCCATCTAGTGTTAATTAATGTAACCAAATTGTCTTTGCTTGCGCTGGGACCCCGTGCTATGGGGAACTAAACTTAAGACTTCGTTGTTCAATACTCAGCATCCAAAACTTCGAGCATTAGCTAGTAGTAAGTATCTAGTACCTAATAGCGAACCAGCAAAGTATTACCTAACATTATTTTGCTTACCAAGTTCAGAGTTAAAACCCTACACAGTTGTTGCTACTTAGTGGAAACTTAGGTCAGATTACAACTGCTAGGAGCACAATAGAATGAGTTGAATACAATAGGAAGCAAAAGTTAGCTGTTTCAAGAAAGTAAGAAATAAAGTGTCGATTTCAGTATTTTATTCATCTTTTTTTAGAAATAACTGCTTTTCAAAAGAAACTTAGATAAGTGGTGGGACTTTTTGAAATGAGAAAAATGTTTTGACCGTAATTTTTTTTTTTGTATTTGCATATGAAGATGCGACGAAGCTTAAAATTGAATAAGTTGAAAAAATATGGCGCAAATCTTTATATTCTTGCTTTTATAATTTGTTGACTGTGGACTTTCATATAAACTGAAGGGCTTTAAAATTAAAATCAAAATAAACTACAGTTTTTTGATGCATTCCACATCGTTATCACTTGACACATTTCTTATGTTATATAAAGAAACTAATGGGTTATATTGGATATTCCAAAAGTAAAAATTGTTACCTACATACTTTTTAAACTGATGACATTGTATTTTGGAGATAGTAGTGAACCAATCCATCGGTATCCAAAGTAGGTGTTGTTTAACAAAGTAAAATCCGAGACCCATTAATTGTAGGGCCTGAAGCCAAATTACAAGTCCTCAAGATCACGCCCTCCGTCTTTGTTGTCTGTTCGGAAATACACGAGGAAAAATATTTTAGGAACATATTTTTTTTCGTTAATTGGTTTGTTACTGGCGAGTTTCAGAACGAAGTCTCGGCTTGCGTAAACTTTGTGTCGACTTTTTTGCTGACGGTGACATAAATTTATAATTACATTCCGCAAGTTTGTGGCAAGGACCCACAAGATGAGGAATGATTTTTTATTGGATGAGTAGTTTGTTCGTAATATTTCGTAAAACCGCATTGCTTGAGAGATATTTGAAAAATGTGTTAGTAACATAACACAGATTATAAAATAAACCCACGCCGGTAATTCTTGAAGGCTTAGGGCGGTTATGTAAACGCACTACATCCGATCCGTGTACGTGATGAGTTCCGAATTCTAAATGTTCTGAATAATGATAGATAGAGTTCGGATGTAGTGCGTAAGCTTCCCTACAAGAAGTACTACGGCTAGTTCGGAAACGAAATTTCACGGAGACTGATCGGATGTAGTGACCACCCTTAGGTGCATGTAGCACGATATTCACTCTGACTCAGAAAATACTGGGTAATCTTTGTCTCTATAAAATATACCGATCTACAGATATACGTATCCATGTAATGAATTCTCTAACGCCAGCAACAGAATAATGACAGACATCTATACTAATAGTGCTAGGAAAACTATTGATGATACATAAAAATTATGTACTACATGATTAGGTAGGGTAGGTAGGGTTGGGTAGGTAGGGTGGGGTAGGCAGGGTAGGCAGGGTAGGGTAGGGTAGGATAGGTAGGATAGGGTAGGGTAGGGTATGGTAGGTAAGGTAGGGTAGATAGAGTAGGGCTGTAGGGTAGGTAGGGTAGGTGATTAGGTAGGTAGCCAATTAACGGGAGCGAAGCCCCGGGGGTCAGCTAGTATTTACATAAATAGAATACAATTTAGTTCATTATCATAACGTATCTGTGTCTACCAACTATTCAGTTTTGTGCGATAATTGGTTATTAATTGTGCTGACGTCTCACGTATATGTCACAATTAATGAGGCACTAACTGGCACTGAATTGATGTAAGAGCTTTCACAGACAAGTAATTTTATAAAATAAACTTGAATAAACTATTAACTGAACAAAACGAATGTATTCATCGAAGGGTTATGTGAGGTGTACCTAAAGGTACATCCACATCTCGCTAGATATTTCAAGCCCCATGATATAAAGGGCGAGTTTGTTGCTATCACCTGGTCAGGAATTTGGACTAGTGACTGCTTCAGAAAAAGTGATGGTAGAAATAACACAGAACACAATCACAATAAAACTTTATCCGATCCGGGCATCGAACCAAGAGCCTCTAGAAAAGGTGAAATTGTATCAGCGGTTGTCGAAAGTCAATGTACGAGATTGCCTTGAATGTACTACTGGGACACAGATCTCCTCTCTGTGAGAGAGTGAATGGACCTGAACGTGGTGGATCACGCGGGGCTAGTGCGGAAGTGGATGACACATAATGTCTTCGAATTATTGATTCTAGGACATGCCGCTTTCCTCACGATGTTATCCTTCACCGTTTTTAGAGCAGTGTTGATGAAATAATTTACACACAGTAAAGTGCAGTAAAGAGCAGTGCACACGTAAATCAGGGATGTTACCACTGGGCTCTTCAAATTGACTTACGTACCAAAATGTAACGTGGTCAATCTCAAACTGTTTGTTATTACGACATTCGCTATTATTGTCAGAATGTCAATAAATCTAAAGCCCCTGAGCCCCATGCTAAACAGCTGCGCTTGCGACTATTGGATCAATGATGTAGTCCGACAAAACTAATATCATCATCATCATTTCAGCCGAAAGACGTCCACTGCTGGCCAAAGGCCTCCCCAAAATGTCCTCCGATCGGTCTTGTGCGTCTCACATCTAGCGGATTCCCGCAACCCCGGCAAGGTCATCGGTCTACATAGAGGGAGGCCTTCTAACGCTGCCTCTTTCGGTACACGGTACCCAACAAACATTTTGGCGCTAAGGGCAACCTTTTTTAGCTCTTATAGTATTATAAATGATATATAAGAGCTCCGATAATAACATTCGATTCTACTATGGTGTTAAGGATAAATAATTAAACCTTCAAGAGGAATAACAGTTACAAAGAAAAATTGTATTACTTAAGGCGGTAGCATAGAGTTGGTAGGAACCATTATATAGCTCACTCTTATAACTATTAGAAGCGTAAAAAACTGATAGCAGTTATAAGGTGTCTACTAACACTTAGTAACGGCTCATGTCTTTAAACAGAGTTAGTTAGATGCTTCGTAACACCTTAAGGTTTACTGTAATAGCTTTAAGAAGCGTAAAACACTATAAGTAATTGTAAGGTGTCTGCTAACACTTACTAACAGTTGAGGTCCTTAAAGAGAGTTAGAAAATACTTTGTACCACTTAACGAGTTCAATCGAACTCGAAGAGTTAGCAAGAAAGCTATTAGTATCATAATAGTGTTAATTATAAATCTTATAGAGCTGGATGCTGCAAGAATCGGAAACCACCTTTAAACTATTAATGTTTGTATAATGGGGTTACTCGGTCAACCTTAGGTTATACAGTGGTTTTAAAAATACTTCTATACGGCCATAAACAATATGTGCAAACATTGTTACTCTTAATTATCACTTTAAGTTGAGTTATAGAATTTTATATCACCTAAATGCATCTTAATATAACCTAACATCAAAAATTATGTTTTGTTACAATATAAGTTTACGCTGTGCAACGGGTTTATTCGGTAATATTTTTGTTTCTACCATGCAACCATGGAAAGTTCATCATCCCAAAACTACCACAATGAAATTTCATTAATTGAAGAAAAAAACGATGACATTGTGACAAGAGAAGAATTACTTGTAGTGGAGAAACAGTGTTTCGTAAATCAAAGTCCTACAATAGATTATGATGTAATTCCACGGAACCGTCCTCATATCAATATGAGATACAATTACAATCTCAGTGACCTTGGTACCGATATGTATCAAGCGCTACAAACGCTAGCAACAAATATACAACAGGGTTCCGTACAACAGGCATATTATCGTCGAAAGAAATTATATTATATCCTAAAGATGTAAAATGCAAATTAGTTTGTATTAACAACAGTGATTTTCTGCACTTCTTATCTCTTTTACATACAGTGTAAAAATAAAACATATTATTCTTTTAAAAAATGTGGTTTTATTCAAAATATATTTAGTATTAGTAGTATTACAAAGGAAATAACATAAGCAGTAAAAGTTTGAGCATAATTCTTCAATGTTTCTAATTGTACTGAGCCCTTTTTGCATGATCATTTGTACCATATTCGGTTAAAAGCCCTTAAATCGAACTTGTTACGGTGAACAAGCGAGATGAGATTATTTACAGCAAGGCCGAAATATGTTAGCGAGTCTTGTGTGTGACTGGAACTGGGCGCGGTGTCGAGTAGGTAGGCACCTCCACTAAGATATGGGAATAGTTACTGAAACAACAGATTTGTTTATTAATAATGTAAAAATACATACAAGTTAAGCTTCTAAAAGTTAGTTTACAAAAAACAAAAAAAACAGTTTTGTATTATAGTAAAAGACAATTTTTAATTCAAAATATATTAGCTTAGGTTACGTTCGTACTGGCTTTTGTTTTCATAATTATTATAAATAATAGAATATTGAATTCATTGATTTATTCAGTCAAGTACGTGCTATGTAAAGGTTTTTTTCAAATAATAAGAGAACCCTGAAAATGTTCAGCTTACAGGTTCACATAGAACCATTATGCAAACTGAACCTATAAAAACTTTGCCTTTTCACTTTCAGAACCATATTGTAGAACTGCAAGTGGCATATAAGTTCTAACAATCGTTCTTTAAGCACCATGTTAGGGATAAAAGAGTTATCAGCATCCGTAAGTAATTTAGAATTGTCGCCATTAAATAAATAGTTAACCTATAAAAATTTTAAAAGAAAAAACTTTTTCTAGTCATTATTGTCCCACTTATTTATTATATTATTGTTAGTTTTCCATTAAAATATCTATTGACAGTACCAGGAACTATTATTCATAATAATTGAAATGAAAAAATAACTGAGGCAGTATATTTTTTCTACATATTATCATCAAATGCAGTTTATTTCTAAGGCGCTTCAAAATTGAGATGAAAACATACACATACTGTTACAGAAAACTTACCATGGCAGTGAGTTTTAATAATTATAACACCATTGCAATAATCTAAAATACATTAATTGACTTACCTCATAAACATAAAGTCACTTTCAAACACTAAAGTATCACTGTATCGAGGATGAATAATGCGAAATATTTTAGCACTATTGACGGTAACAAATCACAAAAATTATGAAAAAAGATACATATGTTGGCGCTTTGAGTGATGCTTATTGCTATTAAAAACCTACAATATATTCTTAAGGTATATATTGTGTCGAGGAAGCACTAATATGTTACTAAAAAAGTTATTAGGGTGGATTTCATAACTATATTAATACTTTAGCTTGCAGTTGTAACCTTTGTATAGCTTATAATACACTTAGTGTGGTAAGCACTGCTTCAATAGCACTATTGTAGCTCTATATTGTCACTCATTTATCACTACTCTATAACTATTAAGTCACTTTAAGCTCTAAAATCGTGGGCCCAAATCAGGGTTATAAGAAAGTTAAAACGCGCTATAACACCAAATGTTAGAGCCTTTATAGGACTTTAGGTTCTTTAAATTCTCTTATATAGCTCATGTAGCACTTATTCTTATCACCTAAATGTTAGTTGGGTAGCCACGCCATAACTTTTTGTACCATCCGTTCTGCGAACAATGTTCCCTGCCCACTGCCACGGTCGACTAATATTGGCCGTTTGCGTCAACTCCTCTCTAACAGTTTTGTCGGTCACATGCAAATATACACGTAGGGAGGTACGACAAAGTATTTTAGTTAAACCTGTTGCAAACAGACCTTTGACTACCGCCGGGATGTGCAATAAAACAGTTGATAAAGTGTAGTGATGGAACTATTTTACTAGCGATGCGAACCGCCAGTTGTTTACGCTGGAAAATTTAGTTTTTAATCACGACTAAACTTTTGCGTTCATGTTTAGTAAGCTGCTTGTGGCAGTACTTATGTGTTGCAATAAAAAACTCTGCTCCAAAAAGTATAGTAGGTATTTGTATTTAATAATGCCATTCGGTACCTTAGGGCAGTTACGCACTACAGGTCTGTGTCCGTGATTTGAGTTTCGAGTTGAATATGTTCTGAATTATGACGGATACAGTTCGGACGTAATGCGTAAACTTCCCTACAAGTAATACTATGGCTACTTTCACAGACACGGATCGGTTGCACAGTAAAAATTATGTACTATATGATTAGGTAGGGCATGGTAGGTAGAGTTGGGTAGGTAGGGTAGGTAGTGTAGGGTAGGTAGGGTAGCTAGGGTAGGTAGGGTAGGTAGTGTTGGTAGGGTAGGGTAGGGTAGGTAGGGTTGGGTAGAGTAGGTAGGGTAGGGTAGGGTAGGTAGGGTAGGGTAGGGTAGAGTAGGTAGGGTAGAGTAGGTAGGGTAGAGTAGGTAGGGTAGGGTAGGTAGGGTAGGTAGGGTAGCGTAGGTAGGGTAGTGTCGGTAGGGTAGGGTATGTGGGGTAGGTAGGGTAGGGTAGCTAGGGTAGTGTAGGTAAGGTAGTGTTGGTAGGGTAGGGTAGGGTAGGTAGGGTTTGGTAGAGTAGGTAGGGTTGGGTAGAGTAGGTAGGGTAGGGTAGGGTAGATAGGGTAGGGTAGAGTAGGTAGGGTAGGTAGGGTAGATGAATGTTTGGTTTTTATGTCAAAATAAAGTTTGCCGGGTCAGCTTTGAATATATTATTTAACTGACAATAACACTAAGTTATCCCTAGGCCACGCGAAACTGGTATATAACAAAGGGCGAAAGTACTCAAACCCTGCAGGTAGTCGGCTGACCTGCTCAGTGTGATCATTAACGCTAAAGAGTGTACATGTTTTTTTTTGTATTTTGATCAACTTCGAGTAGTTTTTTTCATGGAGTCGTCAAATAAAGGTAATTATTTGTATATTAAGATATTAAAATAATCAATATTCTACTTTGACGAATGTGTGCCGTTTGTTTAAAAATACATAGAAGATTTCTTATTTTTTTCCTCTACTTAATTTTGACTTGGAGTTCTACTTGGTGGCTAAACGCAGTCAAGGTGTGATAATAGTCTTAATAGATTACCTGTTTATTATACAGGGTCTTTCAACAAGGACGGGTCGATGTTAAAATTGAATAAAACAAGATGTGTGTGAGATATTAACGAAATTTATTTTTTATTTAAAAGGCCCATTTATGCCAATTATGGATGGAATATGACATCGTTCAAATGTTCGCCGCGGCTTCGTATGGTGGCACGAATCTGAGAGGTCCAATTTTTAACGACTCTGCTGCATAGATCGAGCGAGCGCTACAGATCAATGATAAACAATTTCTTTTGGCTTGAATTGAACAATATGCCACACAGCGAACGACACAATCGACATTCTGCATGAACGGTTTGAGGGTAGAGTTAGAGTTCCGCTAGACTTTTTCTTTTGGTGCAGGTCTATGCGAATAAACCACATTCGACCGTTGCCCTGAAAGCCAACATAACGCAGGCCATCGCTCGGATTCAGCCGGATCTATGCAGCAGAGTCATTAAAAATTGGACCTCTCTGATTCGTGCCACCATACGAAGCCGCGGCGGACATTTGAACGATGTCATATTCCATCCATAATTGGCATAGATGGGCCTTTTAAATAAAAAATAAATTTCGTTAATATCTCACACACATCTTGTTTTATTCAATTTTAACATCGACCCGTCCTTGTTGAAAGACCCTTTAATTTGATGATATAGTACTCATTACTTGCGACTTTTTGCGATTATAATATATTTTTAATTTTCCTTTATAGATGCCCGAATGTCTGAAGAGCAAAGAATAAAGAAATTACGAAGGCCAGTTTAGGCCATACAATGAAAACCTCAAGATACAGAAGCAATTATGATTTAATAAAGCATTTACTGATATCTTCAGACCCCTAAATCACGCTATTACGAAAACCTCCAAGAAAACGTACAATGAGACATGACAAAGGTGTATTTATTTTATTAAAAGATTAAAATAAATATTGTTTACATTCCATTTGGCTTTATTAATCATATGATTCTTTTAAATGTAACAAACAAAGCATTTTTTTAGTTATTGAATTTTGTCTACCTAGATTAGTCAAATCGTATACTGTGCATCAGTAGGTTATCACCGCTCGCGCGCAGAGAACGCGCGTGCGAGGGGATTGCGTGGTCGGTGGGCGCGGGGATCTTAGTTCGGCAGCATCGCAAGAAACGAGCCGTCACGGATTCAACCCAACCGTCACGGATATTGAGCTCAAAATTGTGTACTTGATCTCGGAGAGTGAAATATCTGTTACGTAGTTACTTCTCTAATCTGTGATATAGCGTAAAACTCGGGAAATCATCTTGTTATTACGCTACAGTAGGCTGAAGTAACGAGAACACGATACACAATTTGCGATATAAGTGCTATGCACGTTAGTTTAAAGTTTGAGGAACTGATATTCATATTCCATATCCATCTTCTATCTATTGTGATCATACCTATGACAAAATCGAAGACATGCAATATTTCACGAGCACCAAACCTAGCCAGGTATACGTTTTTGTCTCTTTTAAACGGTTTTTTTTTTGACACGGGCACTTTTTTGCACGAATACCGAAGTAATTGTATTTTCTCGTACGTACCGCGGTCAGTCATCCCTCTTTCACAGCATGCCTTTTCCTATCCTAACCTTTTCTTATCAACGATAAACGGTTCTATGTTTTTATATAATACTTATTGCATAGCTCATAATTTCAAAATCTTACGTCGGCACTCTAAAACTGTGTGTTGTTTCTAGGTATGGTTAGCTTACGACCCTTGAGGCGGGATTAAGCTCGAAACTCCTACCATAAGTAAGTACACCTGCACCTAGTGCAATGAAGTATGAGGCACCTGGGTTAATTTATTTGATTAATACGACATTCCACTCAAAGGCACTGCCAAAGGCTAGTGTTACACAAAGCCGGAATGCACAATACTGGCCCCTACGTATCAATTTCAGCTGAACTCCCAATACTGTCGAAATTTGAATTTTGAAACAAAGGATACCTACGTGGAAGCGAAATAAAGCAGAGAGCTTTCACTCCTTTTAACGGGATTGGCAGAAATATAGATAGTGCGGGTATGGAGGGGTGGATGAAATTTGCCACAAAACGGATTGTGTAGAATACTCTTGGACAGAGTGACCGCTGGACGCGGTTAGTCTGAGGGTGGGGGCCGTTGTTTATGGGCAGTAACGATATTAGCATTTTAATATTCGTAGAAATCGTAGATTACAATAGCTGATACTGTCTTTCAAGTCTATAACGATTAGGTTACTTCTAAGCAAGCGTTCACAACCATACCATTGCTTACCATCAGGTGATACGGTGGCCAAACGCGGGCAATAATGAAAAATAATCAATAGTGAAAAAGCACGGCTGCACAAAGGGACAGTTTGTCCTTTCGTGCAGCCGTGCAGTACTTGGTTGTTAAGTGAATGTCGTTCTGAACACAAGAGTTAGGGATGTGCAAAGAGTCATTCATCATAAGACTGATCTTTACATGATCAATTTAAGCTTAATCGGTATAGTAACCCAACCTTGGCCTTACCTAGATATGCAAGAGCAGTTCAAACATCGCTTAGAAGCCTTTCAATCCTTCTATAGAAAACACTGCAAAGTGGCCAAACCAGTACATCTGCCTAGTATTTGCCCGATATCTAGTTTTATAGCTCTAAGCATTTGTAGTATGTCCGTCCCTCAGTGCTTTGTGTGAAGAGTACAAAGAACAAAGGGTGTTCCAATTCCATTTACTTCTTTTTTCAATGGCATGAATAAAGTTGATGCTTTGCAAAAAAAATTGGAAATAAATAAAATTACGGGAATACGGCTGGGATTTAGAGGCTTCGGGAAGATGGGCTTTGATGATTTCTTTGAGAAAGTAATCAAGCCTTGCCACAAGATATAAGCTTATAATAACATCATAATAATATACATAGTTATTGTGAACTTCTCCTGCGTTTTAGTCGAAAGTTATTCTAGGGAAACATACTACTGGAATATAAAAGTACCTACCCTACGTTCTAATTAGTCGTCACGCAGTCGGTAGGAGACGAAAAACGGCTGTCGTCACCCAGGGTGACCACCCATCGGGCAAAGACGTACCGCCAAGCGGCCTGGCCGTGTTCCGGTACGATGCTCGGTATAACCACTAGAGGAGTTGGGTCGAGATAGTTGTTCCACTGCATGCTGACCAGCCTGACTCGCGCAATTTTGGGCGTATCGGGTGACTTGTTGCGGAGGGTAGCGGGATCCGAGGCACGGTGCGCCGCTGGCCGACCGCAGGTAGTTGGGGGCCCAGGTAGTGTGCCAGCCACACACGAAAAGCTGCCCCGCCAACTATCGAAAAATCCCGGAATGCACCATCATGCTGGTTGGCGACCAGATGGGAGGGCCCGATGGACATCTCCGGGGGGGCTCGGGCGTCCCCGCAGTCTCCGGACTACTGCCCCAATGATGGCGTCCTTTTAGTGCGTGTCTGTAGAGTAGTAGCGTGGAACCTCATCTCACTTCCTTCTCCTCTCCTTTCACTCTTAGAAAAATGGCAAGACATAAAAAGAAAACTGGAGTAAAACAGCGGCTGCACCCAGAGCGAGACGAGAGAGAGACCCGGAGCATAATTTCAAACCACGCGCGGGTGTATACATATATGCCCGAGACGACACTTGCTATCGGCGTCTCCGTAACGTTGAAGATTCCAGGTTCTCAGTGCTGTGGGCTCTGGTGGACACAGGGCTGGATAAGATTATCTACGCCTGTGTCTACCACTCGCACAGCGGAGATCAGGAGACAACCAGGCTCACAGAGTACCTCAGTGAGGCAGCTGATGCTTCAAAGCAGCGGTACCCTTCCGCACAATTAGTGCTACCGGGGGAATTTAATGCCCACAACGAGAGACGCGCAAACTTGCGCTGGCGCTAAATCTCACCCAGCTGGTCCAGGGGGCAACGAGGGTACTAGATGTTGATTCGCATACAGCCAATTACTTGGACCTTCTGCTAAAAACAGATCCAGACCGATACCCAGTGTCGATATCTTCACCGTTGGGTAGATCCGAACTTGCTTCATACCCAGCGGGTAGCAAAGCGTTTTGGTCCCTAGCTAAGTCGGTCGAATCAAATTTCTGTCGCCCCTCACTACCACCACTGCTGAAACCTGACGGGTCATTGGCCCACTACGCTGAGGAGAAGGCAAACTTGTTTGCCGGGAGGCAAAAAAGGGATTGTTGCGGAATCTTCGTATCTGAATTCTGATGGCGCGCAGCCTCCTCCTTCTCCTGATGGATGTGTGACGAGTATGTCGGACATTCGAATCCATCAAAAGGATGTCCGTAGGGTGCTGCGTGGCCTTGATGTGAATAAAGTGAGTGGCCCCGACGGGATACCAGCAATTGTACTTAAAACCTGTGCGCCTGAATTGTAAAGGTGATATAGGCGTGTCAAGATCGGACTTGACACGTCTATATCGCCTTTCGATAAAGACTGGAAAAGTGCCGAAGGCTTGGAAGCAAGCCAACGTACAGCTCGTGCCCAATAAGAGCAGTTGAGCTGACCCGGCCAACTACAGACCTATATCTGTAACGTCCATCTTCTGTAAGAGTATGGAACGTGTGCGACGACTGCTCGTCCGGTCAGTTAGATATCAACGCCGGAGTCCCTAAGGGGTCAGTGCTCTTGGCAACATTATTCTTGCTGTACATTAATGATCTGCTAAAACCGGAAACCGGAACCTTTGGGTACGCAGACGACAGCACTGTTGCTGAGAGATACGTGTCCAGCGCACGGGCTACTGGGCCTCAGATTCGGTCTCTCCGGGAGGCCATGGTTGAACCTGTCCTTGAAGGTGGTCTCCGAATGGGGTGATGCCAATCTGGTCAGTTTAAAACCCAGGCGTGTCATTTTTTCCGCAAAAAATAGCCAATCCCACGTTAACGGACCATCTCGAACTTCTCGGTGTTACGTTGAAATCGACCCTCAACTTCGGTCCATTCATTGAGGCGAAAGCTCAGTTAGCTGCAAAAAAGTTGGGGATTCTTGCAAAGGTGAGACGGTACTTCACGCCTGAACAGCTGCTCAACTTGTATAAAGCGCAAGTTCGGTCATGCATGGAGTACTGCTCTCACCTCTGGGATGGATCTGCCAAATACCAGCTTGATGCACTTGAGTCGATTGACAGACGGGCCAAAAGGCTTATTGGCAACGATGCACTGGTCGCCTCAAAGCTCCAGAGCCTCGAACATCGACGCCGAGTTGCCTGTCGGTTTTTTATCGGTTACATTTCGGGGAGTGTGCGATGGAACTATACAATTTGATTCTGCCTAGCTCTTTCCATCATCGGATTATAAGATTGGCCGTATCCATGCGCCATCGGTACATGATGGACATCCCTCCCATACGCACAAAGCGTTTTGCTAATAATTTCATTGTACGCACAGCTAAGGAGTGGAACTCCCTTCCGGAGTCTTTGTTCCCTGATAGCTACAACTTTGGGGTCTTTAAGTCAAGAATAGGTGGTGAATAGGTTTCTTCTAAGCAAGCGTGCTTCACTGTAGACCACATCATCGCTTAACATCAGGCGAGATAGTGGTCAAACGCGAGCCTATCGACTGTAAAAAACAAAACAAGGTAGGAGTGGAAGGCCATTGTGTAGAAGTTTCACCAGCAGTGGTAAAACCACAGATATAAATCTAACTAGATGACGCGATTGTATGTACTTAGCCTGCCAAAAAACGGAGTAAAGTTACGACTAATGATCGTAATCTGAGCTTTTCATTTAGCATTATCGGCACCGGAAATCCACCGAAATCTAGAAACATGCTTTTTTATGCCATATGCGTTGTCTAGTTAGATTTATGTCTGTGGGTACAACGCAGGTTAAGAAGAAGAAATGTTCTAATCTAGATCATGGATTATTAAATCCGTTCAACCATTGAGACAAGATTGATTTAAAAACATCCTAATTATCCAAACATTAATACAGATTTTCTCATTTCATTTAAAAAAAAATAAAAATAAAGATAGCAAAAAAAAAAAAATTGTACAATTTTGTCTTACAGCTCATCATTAACCTAACAAACTCTTAAAAGCAGCTAGCTCCATGTTTAAACTAATATTTTAGGTGCGGATGTTTGGATATTTTGTACCTCAATCATGTTGAACGGATTTTGACGAACACAGAGACAAAGTTTGAGCTGGAATGTTTTAATACACATATATGATACTTTCTGTTTCAGTAAAAGGCACTTAGGGATTAACACTTACAAAGTCAACGTTAACAGTCTTGGGTAAAAGTTGATTAAAATGAAGGCACAAATTGACGTATTCCAATGTGGAGTGCTTCATGAGCTTTGTTGTAATTGATTTTTAATTAAATGTAGAGATTTCTAGATTTGTTTATTTTTTGGATAGACCTTAAAAGAAAAACTTACCATTTCCATTTTTAAGTATATTATTTTGTAATTTTTTGTATTATGCATTTCTTCGTTTCCCTCTTAAATATTCTCCAGACTATTTACCACAAATCACATAAATCCCTCGGTAGCTGCTACAAGAGTGTCATTTTCTTGCACTACGAACAACAATAACACCTAGAAACAGTCAGCTTTGAATGGTATGATTGACCGAAATTTTACGTTCATCTCAATTTCGGCGGCACGAATTGTATAAAATATATAGATAGTGTAAATTTTAGATCCCCACTCGGTTTGATTTTTTTTCAACCCAAACAGACAAGTCTTTCGAAAATTGTCCCCAAAGTTCCCAACACTAGTAATTGTACAATTTAAACGTTTGCTGAAATCAACGAATCACTGTAGAAATTAGCACAGCATAGTACCGGAATCTCTTGACACCGCTCACCACCGGAACAATTGAAACAGGCATTCCAATTTCCTGACGAGCGGCTGTGCCCGGAAATAGAAACGTTTGCAAACGATATTTTTTTAGTTGCGTATGCTTTTGATAACTGGGCTTTTAAGTGAGTGTTGTTCTGAACTCACGGAATTTGACGTAGTGTAAAATATTTGATTTGTTTACGGTTTTAGCTGCACAGTTGGTGAGTTATTGTTTGCATATCACAAAAATGATTTTGACCGTACATTTTGCTTGTAAATGATTACACGCCAATGTTTTTTAAACTATGTAATTATTATTAGGTAGGAAGAAGAGAAGATAGCAAGACGCTGGCTGGCTGGCTGGCTTCCTTGAAAATTGGCGAGATGAAGCACAACACCGAGAGAAATGGAAGTAATGAGGAGGGGGCTTTGTCCAGGGATGGGACAATACGGGCTAACAAAAAAAGGAAGGTAATTATCATAAACTCATAATTCTCTTGCCCTCATCCCAATTTACTTAGGGTCGGTGCAACACATGTCTTCTTCCATACATTTCTACGCCGTCATCGCAATTGTCACTTCTAATAAACATTCTTATTAAAAAGTTATAGGCGGAAGTTAAGGCTTAGCACGCACTGCGGTTATTCGTGCGATTTTGTTTCGCCCATTCTGTGACCTATGGAATTGCATGAAGCTGCACGCATTACTGTATTTTTTTTTGGGGATAAATATAATGACCACCTAAAATTACTTTGTGACCATAACCCCTATTACCTAAAATTGTACTATGAAACCCAAATTTAGTAAATTGATCACCAAATTTAGTAAATTGATCACCAAATTTTAATAGCAAATTATTGCGCTATTTAATGTTGTAAAATAGGTTAGGTTAGGTTAGAACTGTGACCAACCGCGCGCGAGCCGAGCGAGCAAAGCGAGCGGTGCCGCGGCAGCGGCCGGCGAGCGCTACTTCCAAGTTGCTCCCAGAAATTTTATAATCTTTTTGGTCATTGGTTTAATTTTGGTGATCATTTACTACTTTTGGTGATCATTTACTACTTTTGGGTTAACAATGATTTATTTGGAGTCATTTTGCCTAAAAAGGATAGCGAGATGTTAAAACTTTGGTTATAATTTTACAATAAGATGCGGGTTTAATTTTGGTGATCATTTACTATTTTTGTCTGTTATATGTTACTATATCTGGTGGTAAGTTAAACATAAGCCTTTTTTTTTTAAGAAATTCGATTAAAACTTGATGACTCGAGGGAGAAAAGGGACCAGTGTGAGAATGAGATGTTTCAATGATATGAGGAACTAATGTGCGCTGTGAGTATTAATTTTATTCGTCTGAATATTCAATCATTGTATCAACTTTGTGCGTATGGAACCTCACCTTCTTGACAGGGTCCTTAGGACATTTATTTAAATATAAACACATAAATAAAGTCATCTCAATCTAACATATATAAAATCATCTCATGAGGATGATGACTTGAGAAAATTATATCCAAAGAAATATGTAGCAGGATCCGAATACAGATGACCACATGGTGGCATAGATACAACTGCACAAGCTGAACGATGCTGTTTGAGACAGCATATCTCCAGTGTTTAATCTGAAGGGTAAATGTATCTCTTCTAATGTAAGTTCTGTTTATTTCATAATATTTATCATTAACCTTCAGTGACAGACGGTTTTTTGTAAGTAGATTAAATAAGTTGAGAAGACCAAGTGAAAGACTTTACTTTAATCAATCACACACATCACATCATCAGCCTATTAATTTTCCCACTGCTGGGACACAGGCCTCCTCTCTGTGAGAGGGGGTGGGCCGTAATCCACCACGCGGGCTCAATGCGGGTTGGTCTTTAATCAATACCTCATGCTAAACCATCCCCATTAGTCTTATGCATTTACTACCAGTGGGTAAGTTGGTGAGTAAGTAAAATCAATCTTACAACTGTTGTCATATTTTAGACCCGTAACAACTGTCAAAGATCTTCAACTGACAGCCGGGAACAACGGCTTAACGTGCTTTCCGAATCTCGTGAGAAATTCGCTATGTAAAGATGGTCACCCATCCACGGGCCGACCTCGGCAAGCTTTGCTTAACCTTGAAGATAGACCCATGCCGTTGTTATTATTTAGCTACGAGCTCCCTCTCCTATACATAATAATATTATTTGATATTAATAAGTTTTCCTTTACACGAATATTTGCCCAAATTCATCAAAGTAATAAGAGATCTACAACAACTTTTCCTTTCTCCTTCAATAAAAGTAGAAGCAGTTACTAAGTGAAATCCTTATTAACTGTTGTCGTGTATTACGGACAATTACTTGGGAACAGTTTGTTGCCCCAAAATAATTACATCCCAACTTGTCTCTACGAGGAAACCTTGCTAGTTTTTATGTTGCCCGACAATCTTGGATCCCTTATTCGTGTTGTAACAATATGTTTGTAAGATAACGGGACATAATATTTATATGTAATGATCTTACTCTTAACTTAAGCTAATAAAGAGACATAGGTGTCACATTTTATGCTACATGTCTAACAAGACCTCTGCGAGTTGGTTTCGTCTCTGGGTACGCCTTTTCAAATGTCCGGGACCCTAGGGACCCGAGAACCTCAAAGACATGTAACTTAATATAATAAAGAGATAAAATATTGATCCGATTACAAACTTTCATTGTTAGAAAGATACACTATATCTTCTACTTTCTTCCCATCACCACTAAAATTGCAATAGCACAATCTCTTCTTCTCCCTATCCTGGACTATGCTCATGCCAGTTATCTCGATCTCACCCAAGACCAATTGGACAAGCTTGAGCGCCTTCAAAATCTCTGTATCAGGTTCATATTTGGCTTGCGCAAGTATGACCATGTTTCTGAATTTCGAACCAAGCTCAAATGGCTTCCTATTCGCCTTCGCCGGAATGCCCACATACTTTCATTGCTATATAATGTGCTCTTTAATTCTGCTAGTCCTTTTTATCTTAAAGAATGCTTTATGTTCCTCTGTGACACACATTTTCGGTCCTTGAGATCATCGGAAAACCTAAAATTAAGCATTCGTATGCATTCCACATCCTTGTTCGACAAATCTTTCACGGTTCAAGCAGCTCGTTTGTGGAATGCTTTAACTATTGAGGTAAGACGTGCGCAAACATTACCTACATTTAAAAAAATGGTGAAGGAGCATTTCCTTTCTCTGTAACTATTCTTCTCCTTTCTCTATTCTATATTTTATATTTATTAGTACCTATATTATTTTATTGGTATGTATATATTTTATGTAATATCTAAATAATATTATTAAGATAGTTTTTGTACACTGACAGCCCTGTGTGATAAGACCGCCCATTGTACACTTATCTTTAAAAAATATTGTCCTGTTATTATTTAAGTGGTTTACAATAAAGTATATAATAAATAAATAATAAATATATCTGTGTGTTATACGATAGATCCCGGCATAATACACGATGTCTACGGGATAGGATAGATGCACCCCCTTTTCCGCACCTACGTCGTACACTCCCATTTGTTCCGTTGTGCGTGCAGGCATCCTCACTATGAGAAGAAATGGGCTATAATCCACCACGCGAGCCCAGTGCGGTTTGGTGGATGTCACATGTCTTCGAATTTTTGATTTTAAGACATGCCGGTTTCCTCACGATATTTTCCTTCACCGTTTTGAGAGCAGTGATGATGAAATAATTTACACAAAGTAAAGCGCCTGCCTGGGTTCAAACCCACGACCTACAACTTGTAAGTCGCGGCCGGTACCACTGGGCCTCCACTGCTCTCTATGTTTATATGTTTCTAAAGGGCACTTTCTAGAAGTAGGTACTAAACCTATTGCAAAAAAAAGGCTTATCGCCAACGATGCACTGGTCGATGCAAAGCTCTAGAACCTTGACCATCGACGCCGAGTTGCCAGCCTGTCGGTTTTAATCTGTTAAATTTCGGGCAGTGTGCGATGATACTGCACAATTTGATTCCGCCTAGCCCTTTCCATCATCGGACAACAAGACGTACAGCAATGCGCCATCGGTACATGGTAGACATCCCACCCATACGCACAAAGCGTTTAGCAAATACTTTCATTATGCGTATAGCTAAGAAGTGGAATTCCCTGTCGGAGTCACAACTCCTACAACCTAGCCCCCTGCCTGCCTGTGTAGCCTGTGATAGCTACTACCTAGGAGTATTTAAGTCAAGAGTGAATAAATTACTTCTAGGCAAGCCTGCTTCACTGTCGACCACATCATCACCATCAGGCGAGATAGTGGTCAAACGCGAGATTATCACAAAAAAGACGTCTAAGTTATCATAGAATTCCTAAGCTACTTTTGATAAAAATGCAAGGGTTACACGGTTAAGGCCATGGGAACGAAGCCGAGAGAAATACCTAGTATGTGTTATAAAATAGGTATTTATTCAGGTGCCAGCTAGTATTTTAATAAACTTGCATGCAATCGAGGAATAAAATACAGGAATGACAGGTTTCCAATATTTTAGAGTGCATTCATTTTGTCTGTGTGTGGTTGAAAACGCTCTGTTAGCGTTGAAGGTACTCAGAATATGGGCACGTTTCTGATCGCGGCGTCGTCCGCGTGTAACGTATTTTATTTTCCCAAAGGAATATACTACCGGGTTAAAAGGTATCCTATGTCCTATCAAGATCCCGTGTGCAAAGTTTTATACGAATCCGTTCAGCCGTTGAGGCGTGAAAATGAAACAGACAGAGTTACTTTCGCTTTTGTAATAAGTATTAAGTTTGGATGGATTATTTGACTACAGCACCCTATTGGCGTAACTTCATGAAATGGCACACGCATGCTTTGCTTGCAATCAATTCTTAATAGATATCTTTAAAAAAAGCCTGGCTAAGTGCGAGTCGGACTCGCGCACGAAAGTTCCCACCATTGCACACGTTTGTTGTATGGGAGCCCCACTTATATATTAACTTATTTCTGTTTTTTGTATTTGTTGTTATTGCGGCAACAGAAATACATCATCTGTGAAAATTTCAACAGTCTAGCTATCACGGTTTATGAGATACAGACATTTTTTTTTTTTGTGTGTGAAATCCTCCAATGACTTCTCCCGCTCTGGGTGAAGCGGAAGAGCGTTTCAGACTTTTACTGACTAAAACTCAACCGTGTTCCCTCAGTTGCTTGAGCCAGGGCCACGGTAACTCTTTTTCAAATTTATCCGCGACCCAGACAGGACAGACAGGCATCGGCCCTAGCGGACCCCTTCAGTTTTGCTGACATCTCTTTGAGGCGCGCGTGGAACACTACGCGCCGTCGCCGTCGACTCGGGCCTGGTCCTTATCGGATGGCAATCTACCCATTACTCGTCGTCCGCAAGCCCGCGCCTTCGCGAGCATTACTGCTTCGCAGAAGGAGGTCTTCCCATGCCCTCTCGCTACGTACCATGGCTTGAACCAGGACCGGACGCGAGAGGTCGCCACCGCTGATCGCCTCCACGAGGACAGGGCGGTGCTCCGCCCAAGCGGGGCAGACCTCCACCGTATGCTCCACCGTATCCTCCGGGCGATCCCCACAATGGTGACACCCGGGCGTTTTCTCCCGCCTTATCCTGAACAGGAACCTCCCGAAACAGCCATGTTCGGTGAGGACCTGTGTCAGGCGGATAGTAAGGGCGCCGTGGCGCCTCTCAAGCCACTCCTCAAAGAGGGCCTTATCACCGCAATTGTGGCGTGCCCAGCAGTGGGTTGCGACAGTCGCTCCCTCCATGTCGCCATGAGATCCTGCCGGAGCTCTGTCCGCCGAGCCGCGATTTGTCGTGGCAGCGGAGTTTCGCCCCGGCGTTTCGCCTCCTCACGCCACTCCCAAATTTGCGCGAGGAATTTTGCCTCCAGATCCCATGGCGGCAAACCGGCAAAGAAGCTCGCCACCTCACCGGAGACCGTGCGGTATCCTCGGACCAGCCGGATGGCCATGACCCTCTGGGACGCGTTCAACGAGCGGGCTGGTCGCCACCACAGGGAATGCGCCCACACCGGTGCGCCGTAAAGGGCCATGGACCGCACGATCCCCGCGTAGAGCCTCCGGCAGGAGGCGTTTGGACCCCCTAGATTGGGCAAGAGTCGCTTGAGGGCAGCCCCGGCCCGCTCCAGTCTGGGAGCCAAACGTCGGAAATGCTCCACGAAATTCCACCGGCTGTCGAGGACGAGTCCCAGCAGGTACATGAGATACAGCATAGTGACAGACAGACAGACAGACAGACGGACAGTAATAGGGTCCCCTTTTTAGCCCTTGGGTACGGAACCCTAAAAGCCGTTTAATTAACAGCATAAAACTCGCAATGAATAACTGTTGAATTGTCAAAATGAAAGAGTGCTTACGTTCTTTGAGCTATCAAAAAAGTAACCCGATTAGAGTGGAGTTCTATTTATTATGTTAAATAACATAGATACTGTTGAAACAAATTTGTGGTTAAACAAAGGTAAACACACTAAGCTGCAAGCCCAACCGCAAAAACAACACTTATAAAATAGCCGTACAGAAAGCTTGAAGTAAATAAAAACAACGTTAAAAGGTTGGTCGGCTTTAGCGGCGTTTTTATCCTCCATAAATAAGATGCATTTTAAATCAAGCGAAAGATACACAAACAAAAATATAAACTCCATAACGTTTCAGTTTAGGGAAAGTCAGCTGTCGCTTGGAAACTTCTGGAATATTCAGTGCGCCGATTTAACCCACCTTGATATACTGACGGGCTTTCGGACGCAAAACTGCAAGCGTTGCTCCTTAAAAAGATTGAACTGGTCTTGGAAGTAATAGCTCTGTGAGTTCGTGACGTATGTTACCTATACTTACATACATTATGCATGATGTAAATCAAAGAAAGCTGACCTGTCATATGAAATTGAAAACAAGTTGTTATCTAGATTAATATATGCTCAAGCGAAATTCAACCTAATTATATTAGAATATCTGTGGAACAAAAACCTTGTGGTGGGTCAGTTTTCAATGTTGTCGACTGTACCTTTGTAGTGTTTATTGACTAATGTAGTGGCAGTTTCGTTTTCTTGAGCATGAGAAACTCAAATTAACAAGCCTAACAATACTTAGGTGTAATACTGCAGTTTTAGAATTATCAGCGCTACTTTTTGCAAATTAATTTGTACCCTATAATTTTATACATGTCGGGTTTAGTCAATAGTACGGACGTCAAAACAAGTCGCAAGCACGCCATCTGGCGGCAAAGCAAGAACAACTACGCTTTACGCGCTTTCTCTAACCACTTGCGTGGTGGGGATAATAGAATATAGCAGTTGAGCTAAAATGTACTGGCAGTTGAGTACTGACAGCCGTAGAGCTAACACGTCGTAGAATCAGTGTCGATCCGTAATATTAGTAAGCAAGAATGTAACTTGTGTCTATTTGAATATACTCAGTGTATCGAATAATTTGTGTGATTTCATTTTCACGATTGTACCCAACGACCTGCCCACACACGATGTCTTAACCTAAGGGAATACATCCTGACTTCCCGATGGTTTGCATCTATCGGCCAGCCCTGATGCGACATCAGAATTGGGATTCGGTCGTGCTAATGAGATCACATTTAAAAACAATGCTAGTGAAAGTGGCGGTTACATTCTTGCAAAAAAAATCACGGTGTCAGTTGCGACTACCCTCAGTCTTGAATAATCAATAACGGAGCGGAGCAGCAAGGAAGCTAGCAACAACCAAGGAGCTGGACAGGTCAAGGAGGAGCGTGTGGACTTGTGGAGAATTCCATACACACGGATCTTTATGCGAATCTGGTGAGTCGTTTTCATTTTGTTATGACTATTGCCAAGTGTTCGTTATTCAAAATTCTGGTTTTGTGTACGGTATGGCGGCCAGTGGATTGTCGGGGTGGCCCGTGTTCGGTCCATACTCTCATGTTAGTTATCGCTGGTCAAGTTTTGGTGTTATTGAAGAGTTATTATTCTGCTAACACTGGCAATTACCCTTGACTAGCCTTGGCAGACTATGGTTACGACGCCGACGGCCTTAGAACGATATGGTGCCTGCCTTACACTTCAGTCTGGAAAATATTATAATTCCAAATGAAATATTTTGATTAGTTTTGTAGTGTGATAGTTCTATGTAGTGAGAGTTAGCAAAGTTTGAGAAGAAGCATAATATTCTTCTTTTGTGGTCGTAGGGCCAAACTATCTTAAAAGTGGTAAACTCTACCAGGCCTCGTTAATTGCGACTTAAAACGCTATGGCATTCATTGGATTCTCTAAAGCCCATCGACTAGCGACAGCGACCTGGGCACTTGGGACACTAATGTCTGGTTCATGTTTTGGACAGGAACTCTGCACTCAAATTCGGTGTCCATAATAACCTATTTGGCCATGCCGGTTTAGGTAACTATTACTACTAGAAGCTCGTGGCTAAATAATAACAGCCGCACTGGTCGATCATCAAGGTTAAGCAACGCTTGACGAGGTCGGTCCGTGGATGGGTGACCATTTCAACATACCGGGTTTCCTCCGTGCCTCGGAAAGCACGTTAAGCCGTTGGTCCCAGCTGTCATTTGAAGATCTTTGACAGTCGTTACGGGTAGTCAGAAGCCTGATATTGACACCAGTCTTGCCAAGGGGTACCGTGTTACCCAGTTACTGGGTTGTGGAGGTCAGATAGGCAGTCACTCCATGTAAAACACTGGTACTCGGCTGAATCTGGTAGAACTGGAAGCCGACCCCAAGGTAGTTGGGAAAAGGCTAGGCAGATTGATTGGTTTGGGTTACTACACCGGTGCACTGGTTAATTTCCATCAAAACTGTGTATGGTTAAGATAACCGTGTGAACATATACTCTCGTAATATTTTTCACGTTTCAGATACCATATTGCGTCGCAGTGGAGCCTCTGCTGCAGGCTCAAATTCTGAATGCGAAGGTTGACCTGAGAGGTTGAGATCGACAGCAGGCTAGCAGTTCGCAGGTGGTAGTCGAACGCTATGACCACAGCTGTGAGGTCGGGAGCGCTCGCAAATTTGGAATGGAATACTCGGTGAGTCGCTTCCATGTTATTTCGATAGTGAGGTCGAAGGTTCTCTAGTGAAGAGATGCTAGTTCGAGTTTTAAGTTTTCATATTTGACCACTGAGTTGGTCGTGGTGATATCTAGCACCATCACTAGGTAATTAAGACACACTTAGTAAAAAGCAAGTAGCTAATGAGGTTCCTATTAGCTAGTTAGTACTTTCCTAGTTTCAATATTAGGTTTAGTTCGAACCTTAGGATGAGATATCCCATATGATGGAATTGAGATATCCAAAATGACTGAACAACTAGTCGTTTTGAGTGGCTAAGCGAGTTAGTAATGTCGTAGTGGCATCGAAATTGTATCGACTTAGTAACGGTACTGGTCATTTACCTGTACCTACTCAGAAAGGATCTTCTTGCGTTACGACTTACACAGCCGTCTTCAGATCTGAATTCACTTGCTTACTTTCAGAGTAATGTTATGATAGCATAGTAGATCTCGCGATCGTTTTCCTTGCTTGGAAACGGAGTTAGTGAGCGATAGTAAAGGGTAACTGTTGATAATCTGATATTAACGATATTGATCAGAGTTATTCGTGAAGTCCCTTCACACGAGCTATTAAGAAGCAAATATTATCAGGCTTAATTAACAGTCGGTATGTTCCAAAATCTTTGAGTAAAAAGCGCGAATCTTGTGAGAAGGATCCCCGATCACCAAGTTTCTTAAGAATCGACGTCATAGTTGATGACAGTGGTAGTGAAACCAAATCTGATTAACATGTCTGCTTATGAGACAAATTCTGGACCGCACCTCATGCGTAACATGTGGCGATGGGTTTTTGAAGAGGTTTCATGAGTTGAGTATGCATTGCCTTTGAATTATAACAAACTGTAACAGCATTGTTACTATTACTTTTAGTTGTTGAACTTGTTGATCGTAGGACACTTTTTTTCTAATGAATAATGTTGTGTGGGAATCTCTAGTAAGAAAACTAAATAGGCCCTGTATTAAATCCGCGATAGGTGATTATGACAGGATGGTGATCGTTATACACCGAAAGCTTTAAATAGGTTCGCTTAGAACCTACAAGTATGCACATGGTAGGTCAGGGAAGATACCAGCGGGTTATGTACCAGTCGATGTTGATGTCAAAAGGATTTTGATGATAATGAGCAAGCTTGAAGTGTCGAGTAATTGAGTCTATCAGCCATATTATGTTTGACCGTACCAGTGGATTCTGGCGGAGGTCGGGGTCTAGAGGGCCCGTTGTGTGAGAGCAATATAATTGCTAGTCGGCTATAGAGCCGTGGCGTTAGAGGATTTACTCGAGAGTTTCTGTGAGCTTGGCAGTTTTTGCTGCAGCATAAGTTTTAAAGTTTGTTTGGAATGACTGTGGTACATGGCCCAGGGTAACGGTTTAGTTAAAGAGTAGGGTTCTAAAATCTTTATTTTCACGAACCCAATAGTCTAGTTTGGTCAGGAGTAGCCGAGCGTTGTGTGGCAACTGTGAGCCTGAGTGGCGGGTGTTGGCCTGAGTGGCAACTGTTGGCCTGTGTGGCAACTGTTGGTTTATGTGGCAACTGTTGGTCTTTATGGCAACGGAAGGCTTGTATGGCAACACTTTGACACTATGTCTGGCGTGAAAATTCATGTTTGTGTTAGGAACCTTACAGAAAGTTCCTATTGAGTCATGAGGTTAAAAGAAAGTAAACTCGCAGCCATGCGTTTGGTGAGGTCACCATGATAATTTTGATGACGTTCGAATCGTCAAGCCCTCATTACGAAAATTGAAATAATTTTGGTTTTCTAATTTTGATTACTTTGCGTAGATCGTGTTAGTAAGACACACAAGGCTCAAGTACCAATTGAGATAGTAGATGAAGTAGATAATGAATTGACGTAACATAGGACAGACTAAATCTCTGTGTGAACAGTTTCTGAGTTCAGAGAGTTGAGTTGACTCGACATCGTGGAGATGTTAGAGTAGAGCAATTGTGATTGCTAAGAGAGCTATGAGATAGCTAAATATCGTGAATAAGATACCTGGTGGTTTCTTTTGCTGGATTTAATTTGAGATTAATGACTATCAGTGGTACTTGGACTTTGTAATCACTATGATTGGGTGCTTTTAGGTACCAAATCGATGATTGAGTTACTATTTTCTTTAAATTGGAAATAGAATTACTCTTTCCTTGCAAAGGTGAAATGAGACATTTAAATGATCATGTTTGATTGATTTAAAATGTTTCGTCACTCACCTAGAGTATGCGTCAGGATTGGACGAGTGAATACTGTTTGGAAATTTTGTGTTTCAGAAAAACATCCCTTGTATGATGGGAGACTGGCGGGTCGGAGTAGACTAAGAGGACGTGTGGTGCAACACGACATGAGGTGGCATGGAGCGAGGACAAGATGATGAAGCCTGCGGGTGATAGATTTGGGGATCTGTCACCTGAGAGAGGCCCGAGAAGGCGACGTGTGTGTTCCACGCTCGCCTCTCAAGAGGAACTACGGCCTAGAGAACACCATGTGGTTTTAGTCAGTAGGAGTCTGACAGACCCCTCAGCTTTCCCCAAGGGCTGAGGACATCCATTGAGGATTTCCACATGATTCGATACACTGTTAGAACCTGACAATGAGGAACAGACGAGGACGCCTGTCTCGCAGGATGGCCGTGTCGGGTTTAGTCAATAGTACGGACGTCAAAACAAGTCGCAAGCACGCCATCTGGCGGCAAAGCAAGAACAACTACGCTTTACGCGCTTTCTCTAACCACTTGCGTGGTGGGGATAATAGAATATAGCAGTTGAGCTAAAATGTACTGGCAGTTGAGTACTGACAGCCGTAGAGCTAACACGTCGTAGAATCAGTGTCGATCCGTAATATTAGTAAGCAAGAATGTAACTTGTGTCTATTTGAATATACTCAGTGTATCGAATAATTTGTGTGATTTCATTTTCACGATTGTACCCAACGACCTGCCCACACACGATGTCTTAACCTAAGGGAATACATCCTGACTTCCCGATGGTTTGCATCTATCGGCCAGCCCTGATGCGACATACATAAAATATGAAAAATGTCGTAAATCTGTAAGGTATTAAATTAAGGTCAAATGAACGTAATTGATACTATGATAAATTAATACAATGCTATTATAATAATACAAGCTTTTTGTCGTGGCTTTGCTCCCGCAAAATGTACATTTAAACCTTTCATGAATATATAAATGCTAGTATAAAATAGGTTGTAAACGTATCAAAATAGGTTGGGTGTTACAAGTTTGTAATTTGTGCGAGATCTGGAATCTAACCTAATCCGAGGCCTGTACTATAGATCTCCAGGCCCCCCATTTCATAACATAGTATAGATTGTCAACATGTGGGATGCGAACATGAGTTTATTGAATGAGTAAGCGGGAGCGGGTTTTAGTATCTCTGCATGTGTATGTGTGTGTGAGTAGTTAAGGGACATATAACTCTGTCAAATAACAATTTTGCATGTATTAGCATATTTATTAATAAGTATATATAGGGTTCCTAAGTAATGTGAGCAATATGTAGATAAATATATAATATAATGTAATGTATAACATAATAATTGTGATTAAATGTAATAATAATTAGTGATTACAACGTTGTTTACAGATAAAATTCTGTTTGTCGAGTTTCTTTATATCCTCTTTTGTAATACATCCAGAAAAAAACATCAACGAAGAATAAGACAATGAATCTGTAGATACAATCCAGTAATTAAGGTTCGTGCTTTCATCTCACAGTAGTATTGTTAAAGAAACCAGATAAACAATGAAATTAACCTTGAATAGCCAACATTTACAGGAAAAACTTTCCCGTTGGCATGAAAGAAGGAAAATGGAAGGAAAATGCAATGATAACACAATTAGTATAGTTAACAGTTGAGGAAATCGTGGTTCTTCCGTTAATTATCTTGTAATGTATCTGGCAGGGGATTGAATGTGGCTTTGATTTGGTACTGCTACAAACTTCATTGTAGTTTCAGAGGTTTTGATTTTCAGATTACATTTAATAAGTTATAATTATGTTTTTTGTAAGGTACTGTAAAGGTTGTCAACCTAACAGCATGAAGCCTGACAAATAAAAATTGTTTTGGCTGGATTTTAACACTCATTTCACTTTTGAAAAGTAATTATAGTACAGAAAGTCGTTGGCTTACAGGCGTCTTGGTGATGGTGGCGGACCCTCCTCTGGGGGGTACTCCCCATCACCGGAGCACCAGAACACCTTGCACACCATGGCCAGCCCAGGGACCAAACCAGCACATGGGCGCCAGACGACCCCGTGTATGGCACCCTTGGTACCCTCGTGACGGGTCAGGATAGTGGCCCTGTCACCTTCCACTTTTCGGCCGCAGTAAATAGAAAGATCGGCCAATGCTATACCGACTCTCCTCCTTGCCTGTGGCTCCACCGCGCCCACCATCAGACGGTGGCGATCCTATTCAGGCCGCGGAGGATAGACAGAGCGGAACACCGTAATAACGGCAATCCTCTCCCGCCGCGGCCTCCAATCCTCAGCCACGATGCCTCCCACACGACATCGCGGCCCACCTCAGTTGCGATATTACGACTACTGTACTAAATTCGAGTTGGTTATGTACACGAGTCTATTATGTATGACTTATTTTAAATTAACCTTGTGATAGCAACTAATTCCGAGTTAATTTTTTGGCGCAAGTGGCTAAAAGAATAAATCCTATTCTTAAAACTCAGTGACAATCATTCAAAGTAAAGTTTGCCGCAATAATAAACTGTCGAGTATACCGTAGCGTTAATTGATATTTTGAACTATAATATAAAGAAACTTTGAAAGTTTCTTTATATTATAGTCAGTGAATAGTGATCGGATAATATAAGATTAAGTCGAGATTCTTACGACCATTATACTTCATAAAAGATAGCTTGATCTCTGCGACAGCTGTCATAATCAATACAGTAACAATAGCGCTTGACAGGCTAACAATAACGTATACCTCAGTTTGACATATGTCGCAGAGATCAAGCTATCTTTTATGAAGTATAACCTATTTAATTGTAACGAACATCCGTTTATTTTTTCAATAATGTAGTATCTATTTATAGCTCAACATTATTGCTGACCCTTTTATAAGCGTTTAAAGGAAAATTAAAACAGTATTCCCAAAGGACTTGTCAAATGTTACGAAAGGACTTGAGTAAAACGGTTTTGTGACGAAAACATTTTTAATTGAATTACAACTTCGAATAAACGAATTTTCGCCACAAATTAAATTATATTTAAATATGGCTATAGTGTTTCTGGTCTCACCAGATCACAGCACTGTAGTCGATTAAGAAATAAGTATCTAAAACGACTTCTTAGAAAATGATTGATAAATACTGTAAGAAAATAAATGATGTAAAGAAAACTGTCAGTGATTGATAGGGCCAGCTGGGTTCCGTACAATTAATTATTATCATTTTGCATCCTTAATACAGATGTATGGATTCAGGTAAGTATTTTTATTTCAATTTATTTGGTAGATTACGATAAAAAATAATCAGAGTTTACAGTATTATTTTATTCTCAATTTGTTCTTTGTTTTGATCGTTTGAGTAATTACTATTCTTTTACAAGTTGGTTATAGTGTTTTAATGGCAGAGATATCATAAAATAATTTTCATGACAGGCCCAGAATGAGATGGTGGGATGAACACATCCTCCTTCTTAAAAGAGTGGAAGGTTGGTGGGGGGCCATTACCATGTGCAGTGGGACAATACGGGCTTATTAAAAAAATAATATACCTACGTCTTTTTTTAGGGTTCCGTACCTCGAAAGGAAATAACGGAACCCTTATAGGATCATTTTGTTGTCCGTTCGTCTGTATGTCTGCCAACACCCTTTTTCTCAGGAACGCGTATAGTATCAAGCTGTAATTTGTAACAAATACTATAATTCTACTGTCAAAAATCAAACTTCTAAGCCAACGCAATCAAAGATACAGCCGTTTCCACAATCGCAAGGGAATCAAAACCTACAGGGTACCTCCCATGAACTCAGAATCTTGAAATTTGGTACGAAGCAACGTCTTATAGCACAGGTAAAGGAAAAATTGCGAAAAAAATTTAGTTACATCATATAATAAAAATATTTTTAATAATTTTAAACTTAGAACCTACCCCTTTCCTCATGAACGCGTAGAGGTATTTAATTGAAATTCATATCACATACTGAGGTCTATAATACCTTTTAGCTGAGGTTTGTACGGAACCATCGGTGCGCGAGTCCGACTCGCACTTGGCCGGTTTTTAACTAGTAATTGCTGTCTTACAGCTGCGCAAAGGTAAATTATACGAATACGGGTTATTATTTTCACTAAATAAACTTGGTACATTACGGAATTTATGCTGTGCTAAGCTTATCCGTAGATTAACAATAGGCCCAAAGCTCTGCGAACGTAAACCTCCAAATTAGCATTAGATAAACCAGTTTTGTCAGTGATTGTACATAATTCATGATTTTATGGTTGAATGAACGTGACACAGAGAAATAACAATCGTGCACAACAAGCATTTTATTAACGACGTTGGTTTTATGGTTTAAAAAAATGAAAATCTTTTATCTTATTAACTTTTAAATAATTAAATGTGGTTCGGTTAGTACTATAGACTAATGGGTTTTTATTTGAATTTTTCTTAGATCGAATATGTTGCCAGTAATACTTTTGACATTATTCTAGATTTAAAAAAAAAAACATTTACTAGAAACCTACGGTTTTGGAGGAAAGCCGATGTTTTTGTATCTATGATAAATTCATACACAATAGGGTAGTTGGCAAAAAATATCTATTAAGTCCGTCAGTTAGATAATCTAGAAATATTGCACACGTATTTTTTTAATGCCACGTGAACAAAAAATTACGCCGTTGAAAAATCGTTTGACGTCACGGTGTGCTACACTTTATACTGACAAAATGGCGTCACAAGCGCTTTATCTTTGTAAATTTTTATTTATTTGATAAAGCAAAAAATACGGGTCCAGTATTATTTGATAATCTCACTAACGGACTAAATATAATTATAATTTTTCTACCCAGGAAACACACCTATTGGATATCTGCACTCATCACATGCTTTAGTCTTTCGCACACGTGTCTATCTTACCTCAACATACTTAGAACAAGAATACAACATGCAGAAATAGAATTTCCGAAATAAATTTTCACACATTTCCAAACCTAGACACAGAAATGAAAATTTCGGTGCGGAGAGGAGGTGCGTTTTAAACCGATTATTGGAGGGTCACGATTGGATTTTCTGCATACATTGGCAATACACCCAGGAGAAGTGGTGTGGTTGGTCCACTGATCTGACGAGTAAATCTGGTTAAACACACCGGTGAAACCGGTGGATATTTCGAGGAATTTTGGTGACCCTAAGTTTAGTTAAACTTATTTGTGGTAAACTTGTTGTGGGTAATGTGTGTTTTCGTGGGCGAGTGATATTTTGGGTTTTAACGACGTCAGTATGGAAGCTAACTTTAGTTTTGTGTAGCGTTTACCAAACTCAGCGAAGAGTATACTTAGGTTTCGCTCAAGTGTTCTATCTTACAGCAACCGCGCATTTTGTCGGCGAAATAACACTCAGCGGTAGTGGGTACAAAAAAGATTTTGTTGTAATTTTATAAGTAAATCTATAACCTAGATCAGGTTCCGAAACTGTGCGTCGCGACGCCTATTGCGGCGTTGCAGTACTCTCTCACTGGCGTCGTAAATGAAAAAGAACAGCTGTTGAAATATGTGTTAAGAAACTGAAGCTGCAACATACTACTCAATAAATTTTAATAGGAACTATTCGATAAATGCAAAGTAATTAAATTTTACAGTAATGTATCACATGATTATCTTACACTGATTTAAAAAGTTTGGCTCCGATTTGAAAAAATATGCTCAAAAAAGCGAGTCCATTTTTTCCTAATAAGCAAAATTTTTTCAAGCAACATGCAAATACGAGTTAGTTCTTAAGAAACAAGTGCTTCGCAAAATAAATACACTATGTAAAGGGAGTCACAATGTAAAACAGATTGGGAAGCCCTGTTCTAGAAGACAATAAAGAACCGGCCAAGTGCAAGTCGGACTCGCGCACGAAGGGTTCCGTACCATTATCGAAGAAAACTGCAAAAAAATCACTTTTGTTGTATGGGAGCCCTGCTTAAATATTTATTTTATTCTGTTTTTAGTATTTGTTGTTATAGTGGCAACAGAAATACATCATCTGTGAAAATTTCAACTGTGTAGCTATCACGGTTCATGAGATACAGCCTGGTGACAGACAGACAGACAGACAGACGGACCGCGAAGTTTCAGTAATAGGGTCCCGTTTTTACCCTTTGGGTACGGAACCCTAAAAAATACCTCTTTATAATATTACTTTAGGTAAAATGTTTATACGTATTGCGAAAATATTCATCTTTATATAATACGAGTAGATTCTGTACCCCATGAAGTGTGACTATTAATAACGTACCACTGAGTAAAAATGTGTGTTTATATTGGAAATACGTCGATCTTACTGCAATACAGAAATAAGAAGCAAAGTGCAGTGCATTAGCCGTTACTAATGCAATTCCCGTGTCTGCTAATAAAACGATCCTTTCATTGCATGTATAATGCGAAGAAATATGCTTGGAGGTAATTAGCGGTAGGTACATATATGTGAGCAAAAAATTAAGAGAAAACCTGTAATTAAGGATTCAAGGCTAATTAAAAGATTTTCTTGTGCGTATTTTGCAGTGAAAATTCATCAATTTCAAAAATCTTTTAATTATTAATGTAACTTAAATTTTCATACCGTCCAAAAATATATCTACTGACAATTAATTATCTCTTTGGAATTACTGTTTGAACGATGTAAATAGTGGTTTAGCCTTAAAGAAGAAAAGCGCCATCATCTTTTGGGACCAATTATATCAAGATAACTGTGGAATCCACCTACAGTATCTACAGGGCCCGTGTGGTGGATTACTTCCCACTCCCTCTCATTGAGTGGAGCCCTGTGTCCCAGCAGTGAGACCAGTATAGGCTAATTATGAGGCCGATACACTAGAAGACTAGAAAATACAGCTACAATGTTCCAAAAGCAAAGACATTTACCACTCATTTATTTTCCTTGCCAAGTTTAATTTCACGGCCCTATTGGATTAATTATTCGTTTAAACTGAAAATTTACAAGAAAACTGAAGAGTTTCAGATTCCCAAAGAATCCTTTTTACGATGTAATTGGATCTACTTGTTTTACTTTTGATTTTAGTTAATCAACGTTTTCGTTAAGATGACGATATTGATAAATTTATTATGCTTTAAATATTGTTTTCATTTGTTGTACCGGAAATTTTGTTTCATTAGATTCCCAGTTAAGTCAAACGGTAGCAAAATCCAATTCTAAAATAATTTTGACAAATCTCGGGCATCAGGGACCGTATTATGAAGGATTAATATTATCATTAATCCAGGCCGAAACATTTAAGGCTAAATAATAACAGCCGCACGGGTCGATCATCTAGGTTAAGCAACGCTTGACGAGGTCAGTCCGTAGATGGGTGGCCAATTCTATATACGGAGTTTCCTCCGTGCCTCGGAAAGTACGTTAAGCGGTTGGTCCCGGCTGTCAATCAAAGATTTTTGACAGTCGTTACGGGTAGTCGGAAGAGATCTGACACCATTCTTGCCAAGGGGTACCCGTGTTACCCAGTTACTGGGTTGCGGATGTCAGATAGGCAATCGCTTCATGCAAAACACTGGTACTCAGCTGAATCCGGTAAGACTGAAAGCTGACCCCAATATACTTGGGAAAAGGCTAGGCAGATGATGAAGAATCCAGTCCGAAGTAGGGATGGTGTTATTGGTCATGTATAGGTACGGCTCACACTTAACTTGCAATCATGATGTCATTAAAACATCATGATTTAGCACTAGTAATATATTATTAGAACTTACAAGGCTGGATTCTATCATAACAGGGCGCAGACCTCCCTTCTCTCCTTCCACTGCGCACTGTCTAGGGTTATTTCTGATCAGTCTGTATGTAAAACTAGTCTGTAGCTAAAACTGTATTGTTCCAACTGTGTCACACGGTACGTGGGGGGTTTGTCATATGGTTGAGTCTTGTTAACCTACAGTAAAGTGTACACACAGCATACCTACAGAATGAGTTAAACTTTGTACGACTATAAAGCAGCATTCTGGTGCAAACACTGTAGACGCAATGTGTTTGATGTGTGTAAAGGGTGTGCGTTTTGTTTACAGGTGCGTTCTCAAAGAAAACGTAAGTAAAACAATATGCGCCCCTATTCTACCCTAACACGAAAAAGAAGTAACGCGGTCATGTTTGAAACGAAGCTGCGGTAAAACGTGTTTAATATTAATACTTTTAAGTAACATAGATACACAATTTTTTTACTTGTGTTTATTAATGCGAAAGAATGTCTACTGCATGGCTTCGGTCATATATAATAAATTAAATAAGCAATGGAATTAATTGCCGCTTTCATTATTCAAAATAAAGCGCCGAAGCTTTTTAGTGCATAAAACATACTGTCAGCGAATTCCTTACTGAAAAAGAATTTTGACCAAGTATTGTATATAATATGAATTGTGTATAATATACATACACATATTATATACACTTTATATAATATTCTTCTTCTTTTCGTGTGAGGTGTGGCCACCTCTGGTGTCAGAGTTAATTAAGGGATTTAGCCTCTGGGAAACCCCACAGGCCTCTGACTTGGCTTTTTCAGACTTACATTAAGTATACAAGTCCAGGTTTCCTCACGATGTTTTCCTTCACCGTTGCCTGTGATATAAAATGCGAATATTAAATGCGGTGACAAAGAAAAGTTGTGATTTAAAACTATTCGGTGTCTGTTAATTTTTCTTTCTTTTCTTCCTTTTCTTCCTTTTCTTCCTTTTCTTATATTTTCTTCCTTTTCTTCCTTTTCTTCCTTTTCTTCCTTTTCTTCCTTTTCTTCCTTTTCTTCCATTTCTTTATTTTCTCTCTTATCTTTCTTTTCTTCCTTTTCTTACATTTATTTCTTTTCTCTCTTATCTTTATTTTTTTCTTTTCTTCCTTTTCTTCCATTTCTTTCTTTTCTCTCTTATCTTTCTTTTCTTCCTTTTCTTCCTTTTCTTCATTTTCTTCCTTTTCTTCCTTTTTTCCATTTAGTTCTTTTCTCTCTTATCTTTCTTTTCTTTCTTTTCTTTCCTTTCTTTTTTTTTCTTTTCTTTTCTTTATTCCTTTATACTTCTGTAATTATCTCGTTGGTCTAGTGACTGCTGAGCACGAAAGCCTGGGTTCGATATATCGGGTCGAGCTAAATATCATTGGATTTTTCCATCCGGATTCATGCCAGGTTGAAGTCACTAAACTCGTCCAACAGTCTCTAATTCATGAAACTGCACACACTTGGTGAAATGTGTGCGTAAAAAAGGTACACTCTGGCTTATCCTTTCGGCAACACATTTTTAATAATTATTATGGTATGTTATCACTACGGCATATAGCACCAGGATTGCATATGATAGATGGATCCCCTTTTCCGTACTTAGACTTCCATTTGGTCCTTTGTTCGTGCAGTCCTCTTCTAGGTGCCTGTAATCCACCATGCGGGCTCAGTGCGGGTTGATGGACGTCACATATCTTCGAATTTTCGGTCCTAAGACATACCTCACGATGTTTTCCTTCACCGTTTTGAGAGCAGTGGTGATGAAATAATTTACACAAACTAAAGCGGCTGCCTGGGTTCGAACCCACGACCTACAACTTGTAATTGGCAGCTGTTACCACTGGACCACCATTGCTACAGGATAGGCCATGAGGGCGAAGCCGAGAAAAAAAACTAGAACAGAGATAAAGTTGTAAGTTTATATGCATCTAAAGGGTACTCTCTAGAAGGAGGTACTAATCCTATTGCACAAAATTTCAAGTAACTCCATCAAACTAAGCAAAAATTAAATTATCCTAATGTGCTTCTATAGGATCAGTAATAGAATAACTCATTAGTTATAAAGTTGTTCTATCTCACGAAGAAGGATGAATCGTAGCAAAATTACTCTTATTTCGACGTCATAAAAGTCACGTAACCCTTCTTCGTGAGATAGAACAACTATACTAATAACTAGTGCACCAGTTAAACACAGACTAAGATACACTAATGTATTGCCCGTATCTCAGATATCAAGCTAAGAGCAATTACTTTTATCACATAAGCAGTTCTAAGTAACACGACTCCGAAGTTCAGAGAGATAAGTACCACTTGGAGTTAAGTAAGCACTTGAAACATTTATGCTAACGTGTGCTACAAAGTAGTAATATACTGTATATATTTAAATGGAGTAATTGAACGAGATAGCGCTCAGGTATGAAAGGAGTTTAGTTCTTGTAATCTTTCATAGTTGTTGTATCGTATTTAGTAAAACAAAGTTTAAATAATTTTGCTTTAAATACTATAATATTATATTTCGGTGCTTTTGGTAAGGAAGTAGTTGAAGGTTTTAGCGCTGATATATTACTGTGTATATTGATTTTTCATGTTTGTTTGTGAAAAGTGTTTTATAATCCCACGGAAACATTATACCAGGATAAATAAGCATATGTACTATTCTAGACTAAAATCTATCTCTGTGCCAATTTTTATCCAGATCCATTCAGTTGTTCTGGCGTGATTGAGTAACGAACATACTTCCACAAATCCAAACTTTCAGAGCAGTGGTGCACTAGTTATTAGTATAGTTGTTCTACAACTATACTAATAACTAGTGCACCAGTTAAACACAGACTAAGATACAGTAATGTATTGCCCGTATCTCAGATATCAAACTAAGAGCAATTACTTTTATCTCATAAGCAGTTCTAAGTAACACGACTCCGAAGTTCAGAGAGATAAGTACCACTTGGAGTTAAGTAGCACTTGAAACATTTATGCTAACGTGTGCTACAAAGTAGTCTCAAACTGTATATATTTAAATGGAGTAATTGAACGAGATGGCGCTCAGGTATGAAAGGAGTTTAGTTCTTGTAATCTTTCATAGTTGTTGTATCGTATTTAGTAAAGTTTAGGTAATTTTGCTTTAAATACTGTAATATTATATTTCGGTGCTTTTGGTAAGGAAGTAGTTGAAGGTTTTAGCGCTGATATATTACTGTGTATATTGATTTTTCTTGTTTGTTTGTGAAAAGTGTTTTATAATCCCACGGAAACATTATACCAGGATAAATAAGCATATGTACTATTCTAGACTAAAATCTATCTCTGTGCCAATTTTTATCCAGATCCATTCAGCTGTTCTGGCGTGATTGAGTAACGAACATACTTCCACAAATCCAAACTTTCAGAGCAGTGGTGGCCCAGTAGTAACGGCCCCGACTTACGTGTCGTCGATCGTGGGTTCGAACCCAGGCAGGCGCTTTACTTTGTGTAAACTATTTCATCACCACTGCTCTAAAAACGGTGGAAGAAAATATTGTGAGGACACGGCATGTCCTAGAACCAACAATTCGAATACATGTGACATCCACCAACCCGTACTAGGCCCGCGTGGTGGATTAACGCCCATTCCCTCACTCACAGAGAGGAGGCCTATGTCCCAGCAGTAGGTACATTAAAAAAAAAAGTTAATTCAAAAAATCAAAAACCCGAAGCGAACTAAAAAGAAGTAAACAAGAAAATCATGCTGTGAAGTCGGAGGATACATATTCACGAGCTAGCTGACCGAAACCTGATGTATCCTCCGACTGCACAGCATGATTTTCTTGTTTACATCTTTTTATTTCGCTTTTTAAGCAGTCGGGTTTTTGATTTTTTTAATTAACTTTTTTTTATTTATAAGTTTTTAGTTATTTATGTTTTTCCAATTTGGTTCATATAAACATATAAGTGTTATATATTTTTGAAATCACCTCGTAAAATCCTTTGTTTTGATACCCCACACGATGGGTTTCCAATTTTAATGCAGTCAGTGACACTCGCAGGGTTAAGACAAATCGATTGACGTATGAATCATCAAAATCGGTCAACGCGTTTGGTTTCTAGAACGCCACATAGGAACAAACATACATACATACTTTAACACATTACCCTCCTTCGGCAGTCGGGTAAAAAGGCTGATGATGATCCAAACTTTTGCGTTTGTAATATTAGACTATAAAACATACTACACAGATACAACACAACAGCAACAAACACAAAGTAAAGAGAATAATGTTGTTGAAAATAATAAGTAACAGTAAAATTGCATACCTATACCGAAAGAAAGCTCGTATCTTTAAAAATCGAGATACAAGCTAATAGCCAATTAGCTTATATCTAGATTTTTTGAGATTCCCAATTAGGGGTAAAGTCTGTAATTAGTCAAATCATCAGATTACATAATCCGCCACGTATTATCCACCTAATAACCTCTAACATAACTAACAATCTAATTATTATTGATACGAGAATCACGTACAAACACGATTCTTTATGATATTTGTGTAGGGCGACGGCCTCCCGAAGTTGAGCAAACTCATTTATCCGCGGTTTGCCGCCGTCACAACCGTGACCTGCCATCCGATGTGTTTTATTTACCTATTTTCCTGGCAAAGTCAACGAAGTGTGTATTTGTCGGCCAATTTTCTGCTAAAATAAACCCCTCTTTAAAAGATGAAACTAGTGCCTGGAAAATCGTGTCTTTTTTAGGGTTCCGTAGCCAAATAACAAAAACGGAACCCTTATGGATTCGTCATGTCTGTCTGTCTGTCTGTCTGTCCGTCCGTTTGTCACAGCCACTTTTTTCCGAAACTATAAGAACAATGCTATTCAAACTTGGTAAGTAGATGTATTCTATGAACCGCATTAGGATTTTCACACAAAAATAGAAAAAAAACAATAAATTTTGGGGTTCCCCATACTTAGACCTGAAACTCAAATTTTTTTTCATCGTATCCATACATGTGGGGTATCTATGGATAGGTCTTCAAAAATGATACTGAGGTTTCTAATATATTTTTTTTCTAAACTGAATAGTTTGCGCGAGAGACAATTCCAAAGTGGTAAAATGTGTCCCCCCCCCTGTAACTTCTAAAATAAGAGAATGATAAAACTAAAAAAGTATATGTTGTACATTACCATGTAAACTTCCACCGAAAATTGGTTTGAACAAGATCTAATAAGTATTTTTTTTAATACGTCATAAATCGTAAACCGCAATTTACCAAGTACGGAACCCTTCGTGCGCGAGTCACACTCGCACTTGGCCGGTTTTTCTTAACCTAGACTCTTTATATATTTTAAGTCTCTAGCCCGTTAGAGTTTTATTAACGTCATAAAGACTGTGTCCACTTTTATATGGCTCAAATGCAGTAATAAGATTAATTTAGCTTTTTACCTCTCAAACACAAAAGGGGGAAAATCACGAAAGATAAAAGGCACTTTGTTAAAAAGATAATAAAGCATACATGCTCGCGCTAAGCTCATAAAGCATTCACGCTTGTTTTAGCAAATTATTACCAAAGAATGCATGTTTATGTTTGACGTATCTTGTACGTAAATTCGGCAAATTTTTGATTACTCTTTGTGAAGTTGCCTTTGTGCGAAACAAAGAAGTTAACGACAATGGTGTTAACCGTTGAATAGGGTGCTTTTTTAGGTAATTACTGAAACATTTATGCTGCTATTAAAAAGGAAAAAAATAAAGAAAGAAAAATCTATTTATTGTCCCATAAAACTGACATGACAATAAATTTTGCTTAAACTAAAATTAAATAAAAAACATTCTACAATGAGTTTGGTATCTCAATCTTGATTGCATCTCTCTGAGGCTAAGCTACGGGCACCTTTAGCTAGCCAGTAAGATGTATCACTGCCATGCTTTAATATTGCCAAACTTAACGAAATATGGCAGCAGTTCCCCTGTGACCATTAATTTCAAGCAGATTTCGGCGTCATAGAAAGACAGAGTAAATACTCTATCAACATAAATTACAAATAATAACCCTTATGAGCTAGAAGCCTTAACGGCTCTTATTTATTGACTTTATTTTATTTCTTTTAGGTTAGCTTACAATTGTATACACATTTCATTTCATATTATTACATGATATACATTTTGTTGTGTTTCGGTAACTGTTTCATACACTATAATATTCGTATGCACTTGTACCTCCTTAACCTCTATCTCATTCCCTCATGCACTTTTGTATATCGCTGTCTCAGTCGCGCCATGCTACAGAAGATGCGAGTATATTTTTTTTCTGTACTATGAACGTGCGTGAAAAATACCGTGATAATCGAGCACCGCAAACCAGCTCCAGGAGACGAGATCAGCAACGCCAAGTAAGTGCATGTGATCCCATCCTTCCAGGCAGCTGCCGCCCATTTTTTTACTACTTTCCCTAGAGCAGTTGTCTATCCTAACATATTGTACAAGTAAACTATACCATACAGTCTACACCGCAAAAATAGATTGTTTTAAGGAGTAATACCTATAAATTCGCCATCACATTTATAAGTGCGACAATTATTCACAAGCTATTTGATTGATTGTAAATATAAATGATTGTAATTAATTATGGATAATTAATGATATTTTCTTTTTTTTATGACTAAGCTTAAATCGAGGAATTTAACAAACAAATGAATGAATTAATGAATTAATTAATGAATTAAATTAAAAATATTATATTGATTGATTATAAAATAAATGAACAAAATATATGATTTACATTCAATGATAATAAAAAAATATATAACATTAAATTAGTATATAAATTAAAAAATTGGCAATCATATTATCTATTATTTGTGCGAATAGTATTTAATAATTCATTTACAAAATTTGCCTATTCTATCGTGGTGTACGTCAATCAGGTCACTGTAGCTGTTTAATATTTTCCACATTCGCGGTATTGGTGAGTTAGCATCTAGGACAGTTCTACGCAAGGGCGGGTAAAGCGGAGTGATGGAATTTCGAGGATAGCGGGTTGGGGCACGAAACTTGAGGCGACTCAGTAACTGTGGGCAGTCTATTTTCTTTCTAAGGAGTTTGTACAGAAACAGGGCATCCATTACTTCTCTTCGAGTCGATAACGAGAGCATTCTGAAAGTTTGCAGATGGGACACATAAGAAGGCAACTGCTGAAATAGCAAGGTCCAATAAAAACCGTTTCTGGACCCTTTTTAAGAGAAGTTGATGAGTGGCGTAATGCGGTCTCCATACAACACGATAATACTCCAGTAAGCTTTGGACAAAGCTATTATACAGCAATTTTTTAGTGCTGACTGTTATTTTAAAAAAAATTAGGCTCGCGTTTGACCACTATCTCGCCTGATGTTAAGCGATGATGTGGTCTACGGTGAAGCACGCTTGCCTAGAAGAAACCTATTCACTCTTGACTTAAAGACCCCAAGGTTGTAGCTATCAGGGAACAAAGACTCCGGAAGGGAGTTCCACTCCTTAGCTGTGCGCACAGTGAAAGTATTAGCAAAACGCTTTGTGCGTATGGGAGGGATGTCCACCATGTACCGATGGCGCATGGCCGTACGTCTGAAACCCTTGGTAATGCGTAGTATAAATCCTAGCATTTTGTTATCACTAAAACGGATGATTGATGTGATTTACAAGACGCTATGAATGATCTAGGTTGTCGGTGCAAGTGTCAGGTACCACTACCATTCCATGGAATCCGCTTGCAATGTAGTTCTTCTTTCAAGAGATTTTCTTTCCACTTCTGTGAGGTTCTTTTTTTTTAAATGTTCCGTTTTAGATAAATTATAATCAATTTTATTTAAATCTGGTCCATAATCCTTATCCATGTCATTATTGTTTTTACTTGAAGAAGAAGTTGACAGTTAGGTAGCAAAAAAGATATACTCAATAATAAAAATACCAGCCTTCCCCACTGGAGGGCAAATGCCTCTTCTCATATTGAAAAGTCACAAGTATTAATCACCACGATTTCTAAATGCGGTTTGGCGATTTCAAACTATATCCATACTCATCTTTTATTAATGCATTTTACATATCCTTATATCGAATCACACAAGCAGATCGTGGCTAAATAATAACAGCCATACGGGTCAATCATCAAGGTTAAGCAACGCTTGCCGAGGTCGGTCCGTGGATGGGTGACTATTTCAACGCGCCGAGTTTCCTCCTTGCCTCGGAAAGCACGCTAAGCCGTTGGTCCCGGCTGTCATTTGAAGATCTTTGACAGTCGTTACGGGTAGTCAGAAGCTTGAGATCTGACACCAGTCTTGCCAAGGGGTACCGTGTTACCCAGTTACTGGGTTGTGGAGGATAGGCAGTCGCTCCATGTATAACACTAGTACTCAACTGAATCCGATTAGACTGGAAGCCGACCCCAATGTAGTTGGGAAAAGGCTAGGCAGATGACGATATCGTATACATATCAAATTAGGAAACTATTATATTTTATTTTTATTTTTTTGCCTACATCCGTGTGTCGATGCAGGGTGCCAACTGAAAACCAGCGCTGGGTGTCTGACGCCAAACAAATGCTGAGTTGGTAACCCTTTCGGAATGGGCACGTTCAGCGCAATTTGTATTTGCACTTCTTTACTGTCTTGTATTCCATGTTTGTTGCTGTGTCGGTGTACAATAAATGTATTTCTATTCTATTCAATACTAATATTATAACTGCGAACGTTACTCTGTCTGTTTGTTACACTAACGAGCAATGAAAAAGTTCCAGTGACATAGCACCAAATTACTCCTAAACGGGAAAGGCTAGTTTAATGACGCCGTCTGCAATTTTGAACAGAAACGCATCAGAATATTACCGACTAAAAAACGTAAATATTGTGTTCAAATTTTAAATTAAATGTGAAAAAATTAAATTAAGGTGTTTGTCGGCATTTTGTGGGTGGAACTTTTTCATTGCTCGGCAGTTTACTTTTAGAAAGTACATATGAATTGAAATAGTCACATTGATACCACAACCTCAAGCATGAGAGGTAAAGTCTTACCCACCACGACACGACAGGTTTTAAAAAAACCTTAACTTAACTCTCAGCAAACCCGATAAGAAATCGTATCACGTTTCTTTTTTATTCAGGTGTGCGGAAAGCTTTAGTCGACTGAATGCTTGATGCTTTTACTATTAGCCACAGTTTCGTTTTGAATTAGATTGGAAAACCTTTAATTTGTTTAAGTAAGAAGTGACTTCGGAGAACGTTTAATTGCTGAAGTTTGGTACGATTTAATTGTTGAATTTTAAATAGATTTATTTGTAGCATGTTGGCTCAAGAAAAGTGAGATTATGTCCAGCAGTGTTGGGCTATGGATGCTGATGGTAATGGCTTTGTCGTATTGTAACTTGATGATGACCCCCGTATTAATTAACACGTGCACGTGAATATATCAATATCGTAGCTCTATGCGATACTCCGCGTAATTTTTTAGGGTTCCGTACCCAAAGGGTAAAAACGGGTAATTAATAACAGGTACAGTAACAGGTAATTTTCACAGATGATATATATCTGTTGCCGCTATAACAACAAATACTAAAAATTGATTAAAATAAATATTTAAGTGGGGCTCCCATACAACAAACGTGACTTTTTTGCCGTTTTTTGCGATAATGGTACGGAACCCTTAGTCCGACTCGCACTTGGCCGGTTTTTTCATACAAACCGTCTTCCAAAACAAAACAATTCAAATCAAAAACTGAGGTTTTTACCCGACTGCAGTAGGAGGGTAATGTGTTTATCAGTCTATGTATGTATGTATGTATGTTTGTTCCTATGTGGCGTTCCAGAGACCAAACGCGTTGGCCGATTTTGATGATTCTTACGTCAATCGATTCGTCTGAACCCTGCGAGTGTCACTGGCTATATAAAAATTGTAAGATAGAAAAATGGCGGCATTTGGGCGCCATATTGTGGGAGACCACATTTTTTTTTTCATCCTGACCCATCGTGTGGGGTATCAAAATAAAGGGGTTTACAAGGTGATTTTAAAAATATATAACACATATATTTCTATATGTTTTGGTCAGCCAACTCGCGAATATGTATCCTCCGACTGCACAGCATGATTTTCTTCTTGTTTTCTTCTTTTTAGTTCACTTCTTAAGCAGTCGGGTTTTTTGTTTTTTTTTAATTAACTTTTTTTTTTGTTAAAATGTTATTTACAGAATATGAACAACTAAACTATGTATAATTATATCGTTTTAGTGGATTTCTAACTCTATAAAGTTTTTTATAAAATCTAAACACCGTTCGCCAGTCACCACAAACATTTATCAACCACTTTGTTTTGTCAATCCTTAAGTTTCCAGTTTCCTTTTGATTTCTGTAAGTCATTTCAACTTAAACAAATAAAAAGTTTTATTGAAGAGCTTACGTTTCGCGATGGCACCAAGTTAATTTGTTGAAAGTAAAACCGGGTTCTGACAAAGTTAAATTATGTTGGGCGAGATACCGGTAAATTTCAGGCGTTAACACTGTTATTTCTTATCAGTACGGCGGCAAAGTTTAGAAGATTTGGTTAATAACGACTGTGATAAGGACGGTGCTTAGGTATTGGTTGTTTGTGATAATAAAAATAATAATAAGAATTTATATAAGTGGATAAACAACAGAGGAGAACGTGTAACTTGACTGGCATTTTTTAGAATGTTTTTTGTACTGAAAAAGATTGAAATTAAAAACAAAGTCGTTTTAAATTGAAAAACAAGGTTTGTCCTAAACCAACAAACAAACACGTGAAACAACTCGAAACTAAAAGTTTTCAAAGAAGCACTCATTTGGTCAACTGTTCCATTATGTAAAACAACATTTTAAATTCAGAACGTTTTGTTACTTAAGAATAATTAATTCATACAAAATGTACCACTGCAACCATTAAATATTTACTATTACCATAAATGTTTACTGAACTCCTTTTACCGATTTTAAGTCTCCACTTACGATTCTTGCTACAGTCATAAAATATTCGTAGACCGTCTACGGCGTAGCATATTGACGTAACACAGTCTACGGCGTAGCATATTGACGTAGCACCGTCTACGGCGTAGCATATTGTCGTAGCACCCTCTACGGCGTAGCTGTAAATCATTTAGTTGATGGTGTAAATGGGGAAAAATATAGCCCCATTAAGTTTAAAGGAGTTCTCGGGGAACATTTTGAAATCAGTACTGTTCATTTTGTTCCTAAATAAAGAACAGCAATAATTACTTCTCATAAATTAAAGGCACTCAGCGGAAATGTTTGACATTAGTTTTATTTTCCTTTTGTTGTTTTGTTAAAACTGAAAGCCTAAGTGCGTCTATTTGTCTTTTGCTAAATACTGAGAAGGTTACTTTAAAAAAAAAGTTGGCTCTCACTAGGAATTCAGTATCGTGGTGTATTTACAAACAAATCACAAACAGCCAGATCCGAAAGGACTGTCTGTAGACCATAATATTTTTTTGTTCCGTGCCGAAATCGAACCTGCAATACGCAGCTCAGCAGGCGATCGCTCAACCACTGCGCCAATCGTGTCATCGTCACACTTATAAAGAAGTAAGGAAGAAGAGCATATATGTGGGTCGACATCTATAAAATTGCGATAAAAAGGTATGTGTAAGCTAAAAATATAAAAACCGGCCAAGTGCGAGTCGGATTCGCGCACGAAGGGTTCCGTACCATTATCGCAAAAAACGGCAAAATAATCACGTTTGTTGTATGGGAGCCCCACTTATATATTTATTTTATTCTGTTTTTAGTATTTGTTGTTATAGCGGCAACAGAAATACATCATCTGTGAAAATTTCAACTGTCTAGCTATCACGGTTCATGAGATACAGCCTGGTGACAGACGGACAGACAGACAGACAGACGGATCGCAGAGTCTCAGTAATAGGGTCCCGTTTTTACCCTTTGGGTACGGAACCCTAAAAATTCAATGATTTAATAAGTTTTCTAGAAAAAAAAATACAGACGTAAAGTATTCTGACAACATCACCCACGTTTAATATTATTTTAATTTATATCACAAAGCAATTATGAATAAAAAACATAATACACAGAAGACTAATATTGATAGCGTGGGAGTTCGCTTTTGTAATTATAAATTGTAAACATACTTCTGAAAATAACTATAAATAGTAACAAGCCTGATTTCTTAGAATTTCTGTTACAATAAAATAACACAGATTATCTCTAAATTGTATTAAATTGGGCTTCATGATCAGCGATCAAGGAGAATGCGATAGGTAAACATTTAGGCGTACACAAATGGCCAAAGCTGCCATAAGCAAGATGTCGAGAATATGGCAACACAGAAATATTTCTAACAGCACCAAGAAGAGACTCATGAGAAGTCTAGTATTTTCGATATTTCTGTATGGCTCCGAATCCTGAGCAATTCGCAATGTAGTTCGAAGAAGTATTGAGGCCTTTGAGATGTGGTGTTGGAGAAGAATATTGCGCCTACCATAGACAGCAAAGCGCACGAATAAGTCCATTCTCGATCAGCTCAACATCGGATCCAGATTCTCCACGACCTGCTACCAACAAGTCCTACTTGGGTCATATGGCTCGGAGACAGCCGGACAGCCTTGAGAAACTGGTTGCGGTGGGGAAGGTGGATGGAAACAGACCACGCGGACGTTTATTTATTCATTTAAAATTTCATGCACAAATCTTCATGACAATCATGCTTTGCAGTCGGTGGATACATTTTCGCTAGCTAGCTGACCAAAACTGGATGTATACTCTGACTGTACAGCATGATTTTCTTCTAGTTTACGTCTTTTTAGTTCGCTTCCTAAGCAGTCGGGTTTTTTGATTTTGATAATGATGTTTTTTAGGGTTCCGTACCCAAAGGGTAAAAACGGGACCCTATTACTAAGACTTCGCGATCCGTCTGTCTGTCTGTATGTCTGTCTGTCTGTCTGTCTGTCTGTCTGTCTGTCCGTCTGTCTCCAGGCTGTATCTCATGAACCGTGATAGCTAGACAGTTGAAATTTTCACAGATGATGTATTTCTGTTGCCGCTATAACAACAAATACTAAAAACAGTATAAAATAAATATTTAAGGCGGGCTCCCATACAACAAACGTGATTTTTTTGCAATGTTTTGCGATAATGGTACGGAACCCTTCGTGTGCGAGTCCGACTCGCACTTGGCCGGTTTTTTATTTATAACTTTTTAGTTAACACATAATTTTTCAAATTACGTACATTTTAAACATATAAGTTTTATATATTGTTGAAATTGCCTTTTAAAGCCCTTAGTTTTGATAGAAAAAAAAAGTTTGATAAAAAATAAAAAATACCCGACTGCTTAAAAAGCGAACTAGACAGAAGAAAATCATGTTGTGCAGTCGGAGGATACATCTGGTTTTGGGCAGCCAGTTCGCGAATATGTATCCTCCGACTGCATGATTTTCTTCTTTTTAGTTCTCTTTTAAGCAGTCGGGTTTTTGATTTTTTAACATTTTTTTCTTTTCTATTTTTCAATTTCAATGTTATTTTTTCAATTTCAGTGACACTCGCAAAATTAAGACAAATCGATTAACGTAAGAATCATCAAAATCGGCCAACACGTTTGTTTTCTAGAGGGCGCTCTAGAGACCAAACGCATTGGCCGATTTTGATGATTCTTACATAGGAACAAACATACATACTTACAAACGGTTTGTATCCATGTGCTCCTTCTCCTCAACCCAAACACTCCTTCAGCAGTCGGGTAAAGAGAGTGATCAACGTAGAAAGTTTTCGTATATAATTTGTGCCGTGCAAAGCCAGGGAGGGTCACTAAAGTTATCTGTTTGTATGTCCAACTGTCACCCTCAGAGTCCTCCGTGATATTGTGTTTTCTTGTATAGGATTGAAACATGAAAATAATAAACCTAATAAATATATCACCGTACGTAATATTGTCTAAAATAAGCTACAGCAATACACAGTAATCCTTAGCGACCTTTCTGCAGGACAAACTAACATCGCTTTGTTCTGAAACTAACTTCTCTGAAACTATATGAAAGTCATCTTTTGTTGTATTAAATATTGGGTATATATGTACATTTGTCAAAATGGGTTCCCGACTAGCACCTAGATGCTTTTGCAGCAAAATGTACTTATTTCAACTACCTATATGTATTATTTATTTTTATTGTACTTATCTGTATGTTTAATATATTTTTATTTGGATGTAAATTTGGAAATAAACATGTCATTTCATTTTATTTATCCTTTTTATATAACTAGCTTTTACCAGCTGTTTCGCACTCTTGAAAGCTGAAAATTATCCAATACAAGAATTACAAGAATAAAACGGATTCTAAGCCCTATCTATCAGTTTTATTGTGTTTGAAATTTCATCCAAACTTGATCAGACGTTAAGGCATGATTGACTTTAAACATTTTAAGGCGCAGATACCCCTGAGTAGCTGAAATGAGAATCACGTCTAAATGGCCAGTCGTAATTTTTTTGAAAAATATATGTTACATTAGACCATTTTCCTTATCATTTGATCTAAGAAAATTATGAGTTTTATTCGGGAACATACATAATGTAATTAATTTGTAAAGTTATGTCTAAGACGGACAAAAAAATGACAACCGCACCAAAATCGCAACGCGTATTTTAATGAAATTTTCGTCATCTCACAGACAATTTAACTATCTACATTATGATCTATGGCTTTTTTTCGTCAAGTCATAGAATAATAAGGAAAGTACAAAAAGCTATTGAATTTTGGATCGCGCGGGTGTGAAACTAGTGCGCGTTTTGTTCCCTCAAGGTTGTTGGCGACTGTTGTCGTCTTAACACACATACAGACTTCCAAATTTATGGTATTTGTTGGATAGGATGTTCAAGTATTGCTCCATAAGTTTTTCCATATGCAGAATAAATTGTCAAACGTAATCAAAGCCACTTAGCACAACTGTCGGACCCTACCCCCAACTTGCGTTGTAATATTTAGAATAAAAAAAGAAAAAGCAAAATTACTTTAACAATAGCTCGCCGTACCTTTTCTGCGATGATTTAAGATCTCATTATTTTTGTACAGACTCTCACAAGACGAGACAATTGAACGAATGATTGTCTAAAACCGGTCGTACTTGATTGAATATGAGGAGGGTTTTAAGCTAATGTTGGAAATAAAATATATTATTTCGGTGTAATGAATATTACAACGCATAAACGTTATTAACGTATAGAAGTGGCGTAATGATAACATCACGACTGTTTTCTTTGAAGGGTTAGGCAGAGGACCATAGACAAAGACAAAAACAAACATTATTTATTTCAACTAGGCCTAATAGGACGGATGGACAAAAAAATTAAAATTGGGTTTTGAAAATATAAATTTTAAGTAAATAATAATTGATTCTACCGTCCATTCGGAAAAGTAGCCTGTTATGGAGAAAAACGGACAACAAATTCCCTACTTACTCTTTTATTACATAGTGTATTACAACATTTACATACATACATAAATTCATATCGTGAGGACGATGCACCCAGCACTACTATACTACGTATAGGTATAAAGTATTACAAGTACTAAAAGGTAAATTACTTCATTTGATAAATAGGAACATGGTTCTCACATAGTTACAAATATTACAAACATAGGTAAATTACCATACCATATCGGACTTCTGTTTAAACCCCAAATAAAAGGGCGCGAGCCTATTGACTCTATTGCCGTCAATCGGGCACATATCCTGGTTCAAACTGCTACTGAGGCTTTTCGAATAGAAAAACCCAATTACTGTTTGCCTAGCCTGGAACCTTCCTGGTATCGACATCTAGGTCTGCAGGTCTTCATACATAGTAGTCGCGCCCACAAATTGTAGACTAACAGAGCAGTCAAAATATTAATATACATTTTTATTATTATACTTATCTCTTGCAAACAAAAACAATAACTTTTAGCGTGGGTGATAAACTGTATCATAAATCTTAAAGAAGTTGACAATAATTTTGATGTACCGTTAGCAATATCTCGACGAACTCATCGTGGGACCAATTTGTGAGAGCGCACCTGTGCCCCGATTCAGATCAAACACGCCTCTATAGGCCCTGAACCAAACATAAAGGAAATATTAGATGCTTATCAACCCTAGTATGACGTAAATGTCAACTGTATGAAAGGGGCTTTCTTCTTTTCATGAAGGTACTTTGTAATGTAAGATTCTGTAATATTAAACCAAGGGAGAGTAAACTACAAGTAGTTGAAGGCTAATCAAGCAATCTACGTAAGTATGTACGTAATTGGATGTGACCAATGCTTATATTTGCTATACTTAATATAATAAAGTGGAAGAGTTTGATTGTTTCTTTGTTTGTTCGAACGCGCTAATTATTGGAACTACCAGTCGTATTTGTTTTTTTTTTATTATAGCCACATTCATGAGAAAGACTGTAGGCGGTATAGAATTACGCTAAAGATCTTGGTTGGCTTTAAATATTGATATTTGTAAAGTAAGTCGGCAGTGAAACGCGCGCGCGCAAACTGCTTTATCCGCGGTTGCTGGGGTAGTGGCTAATTATACATAAGTAACATGTACTACAAAGATATTGTTTATTAGTAGATCTAAAAAATTACTCAATCAATATTAAGCCACACATATCTATCTATCTCTTATAAATAAGCCACATTAAGGCATTCTAGTTCAAATAATTTATCCTATAAAACACAAAAAGAAAACTGCCAATGTCCATTATAGACTTTGAAACCATCCAACCAATGTGCCCCAAACCGGTTTCATTAGAAACCAAAACAGTGAAAATGGTTTTAGACCAAAAAATTAAATAAAATACAAGTTAGAATTAATACTTGTTTCGGGATATTTATCATGTATATTTTGATTTTGGTTGAGAGCACGATATTTCGGCACCGTTACAAGCGCCATGATCACGAGAACCAAAATATACATGGTAAATATCCCGAAACAAATATTAATTCTAATGATTGTGACCATGTCAGCTTAAAACTTATAAAATATAAATTGTTAGGTAGGGTAAGTGGGTAGGTAATTAGGTAGGGTAGGTGGGTAGGTGTCTTATAACTGAAAAGCCTGATTTGGAGCGCAGCGTGGTGTTCCATGTTTTGTGTATTCATTACTCTTTAGCACACTCCAAGGCGGATTTTTTGCGACTCGGTGACAGGTAACCATCGTAGTTTAGAATGAGTGGAATTCACACATCGATGAGTTTGCGCTTTCTATTGCTTAAACATGGAAATAATGTAAAAATATAAAACTCGTAAAATACATACCAATAATAGCTTCGAACGTTATTGTTGATCTGAAACAAGAAAAAAACATTGTTAGATCGTTTATCAAAAGTTATTTACAAATAATAATACCTATTGTTTCATTATTTTACTTTTATATCATTGCGAGAAACGATCCCCAATGCTGGGAGCCGTGACCACATCATGGTTTCAAAAGATCTAAACGTTATAAATGAAACAAATTACTCAGTATGTTAAAGAAGTATTTCAAAATTTTAAAACAAAACTATAAAGTGGCGATAAACGAAATTCTCTCAAAATTATGTATGGTTAAATAAAGTTAAAACAATCGCTTGAACGGTGATGTAAAAATTTTTGATTAACCAGGAATTGACCTGGTGAATGTTGTGGGGATCCGCTGGTTGCGAGACGCACGGGACCGGTCAATGTGGCGACGCTTGGGGGACGCCTATGTCCAGCAGTGGACGTCTTTCGGCTGATATGATGATGATGATGATAAACTAGGAATTAGTGGTTTTATTTTAAAACACACCGTAAGTAGGTGGTCACCAGGTTTGCGGGCGATATGGCCACAGTTGTTTTATGGCTATTATAACACGCATGGGGAAATAACCGCTGCAGAAAAAGATCATAAGTGTGATTGTATGACTGTATAGTCATAAAAACACACAAACAAAATAAATAACTTATGTACAAAGAACCCCTCCAAAAGTAAATATATGCTGATGATTATGCACTCTCAAATGTGATGTTAAAGACTCTGCAAACCTTATTTTGGGATCTGCATATCACTTTACAACTTACGTACCTACATACTTATGTAAAGTGCATTCATAAAATAAGTCACTCATCAAACAAAACTAAGTTTATTTACCTACATACTTATGTAAACGGCATTCATAAAATAAGTCACTCATCAAATAAAACTAAGTTGAAAATAAATAATAAATATGCATATTCAGCTCGTTGCGCCCTATTTCATTCAAAAGAATAGTTTCCATATTTTTTACATCTACTGCGAGTTGATCATCTGCACGCAAAAAGATTGCCGACACCGACAAATTATAAGCATAAAAATGAAAAAGCTGTAGAGATGTTCTTGCACTTATTTTGTGGCAAAAAAACTGCTGGGTGCGTAGCGGTAAAGGTCACACTAACGGGTTATTTAATACTTTGGCAATGATGGTTTAAGGTTCTATTTTAAGGGCCTTTCGCCTTTAACAGGGCCCTATACCAAACGTGAAAACTCAAATCTTATTTAAATTACACTAGTATCTTCTATGTTTACGAAAATAAAGGACCAAAACGTATATAATTACTAGCTCTTGCCCGCGACTTCGTCTGCGCAGCATTAGTACTTCAAATAGCCTATTTTTAGGGTTCCGTAGCCAAATGGCAAAAAACGGAACCCTTATGGATTCGTCATATCTGTCTGTCTGTCTGTCCGTCCGTATATCACAGGCACTTTTTTCCGAAACTATAAGAATTATGATGTTGAAACTTGGTAAGTAGATGTATTCTCTGAACCGCATTAAGATTTTCACACAAAAATAGAAAAAAAAACAATAAATTTTTGTGGTTCCCCATACTTAGAACTGAAACTCGAAAATATTTTTTCATCAAACCCATACGTGTGTGGTATCTATGGATTGTTCTTCAAAAATTATATTCAGGTTTATAATATAATTTTTTTCTAAACAGAATAGTTTGCGCCAGAGACACTTCCAAAGTGGTAAAATGTGTCCCCCTCCTGTAACTTCTAAAATAAGAGAATGATAAAACTAAAAAAAATATATGATGTACATTACCATGTAAACTTCCACCTAAAATTGGTTTGAACGAGATCTAGTAAGTAGTTTTTTTTTAATACGTCATAAACCGTAAACCACAATTTACCAAGTACGGAACCCTTCGGCCAAATGCGAGTCCGACTCGCACTTGGCCGATTTTTTATATCACGCCATAATATTATTGTAAATGTGCGGACCGCCTTATTTGAGAAATTATTGATTCATCATACAAATTTCCACCCCTCCTTTCCACCCTCTTAATTATGATTTCTGGGATAAAAACTATCCTATCCTTCCCAGGGTCCCAAACTATCCCCATGCCAAATTTCATCTCAATCGGTTAATTGGTTTAGGAAAAGGTAACAGACAGAGTTGCCTTCGCATTTATAATATTTAGACGTATGGATTTATTTATGCATTTGGCTACATTTAAAATTTCTTAAAAACAAAAAGAAATACATATTACCTATAGAACAACGATGAGTAAAATAAAAATTCGCAAAATTATAGAAGAACAATTAGTAAAATAAAGAATTTTTATTTCTCGCCACTTTGTACCCGTATAAATAAGTTTTTCTTTTAAAAGAGTTGTGTAGCTTTTATGGTGTACAATGAAGTATATTCTATTTTATTCTAAGTAGGTACTAACAGTTTAAGAAAATAAAAAATAATACTTATTAATATAATACTTATAATAATATTTATTTTCTTAAACTATTTGTCGTAAAATAAACTAACTTGTAACTGTTTCTGTGTTTCTATAAACAGCACAATTATAAATTAATTTAATATAATAAGGTACTCTGCGTACGTCCATGAGCGGTCCGACTACTTGACTCGGTTTCATCGCGATTGGCTGCCATAGCGGTCAGCCGCTATTCCAACCGCGTCAAGCGGCTGACCGCTAAAATGAACCACCTAGGCGGCAAATCGCTATTGCGTAATAGCGCTAATGATCACTAGACAAATTGGCATACAATCAACAATGACGATGGTCAAAATCCCAAAATGTAAGGGATTGACCACTCGATATTTGGATAACGCTTGACATTTCCATCCATTTTTAACTTTTTCCTATCGCTATCTATAATCCTACGCTTTTGTTGACAACAAGGAAAATTTTAAAACCTCCCGACACATTTTTATTCTATGCTACATACATTATCTAATAGTAGACACGCTTCGATCAACAATCTATTGAACACGTAATTATGACACGATATCTTGTGAAAACACCCCGATTCAAACAGTAAAACGCCCATTTAGAACTGCTGCACCGATTTTCATCAAATAGCAAACACTCACGATAATGTCATCTGGCAAACACAAAAAAAACAAAATCAATATCGGTTTATCCGTTTGGGAGCTATGATGCCACAGACGGATACATAAATACACAAACAGGTACACACGTCAAACTTATAACACGGTTAAAAAGACACTTGTCTAGAATCTTTGGAAGCTGGGTCTGAGTAAAAAAAACTGGCATTTTGAAAAAAGAAAAAATGCAACAGTCTTCTAAACATTATAAAAACTTTGTATTCAAATAATGTAACCACTTCAAAGAGATGTGCACCGGTCAAGGACCTATAGTTCTTTCAACTTGGACGGTTCACGAACTCCCTTTGAGCAATTCAAGAGTACATTTTACATAAACCAGCTAACTTTTCATTATGAGCGCTCATTGCTTTTATTATGACCTTCGCTGTGTTCACCTTTTATTGGCTCACTCTTGGTTGTACCTTAATTACCTAAGTAATTATGAGGCACATTTCGACAGTATTCGTCGTCAAAACATTTTCCGGTTTTATTGATCTTGAAATGTTTAAAAGAGGTTTGATTACAAATGTATAGGAACATTATGGGTTTTATTTCGCCATTCACATCTTAACTGCCTCACGGTCTATCTCACAGACCGCATTTTTTTTGGCAATGGTAACCTAGCTATCTATTAGTAAAATAATTTTCTTTTTCAGATCAGTACTTCTAGTTTTTAGGGTTCCGTACCCAAAGGGTAAAAACGGGACCCTATTACTAAGACTTCGCGATCCGTCTGTCTGTCTGTCTGTCTGTCTGTCTGTCTGTCCGTCTGTCTCCAGGCTGTATCTCATGAACCGTGATAGCTAGACAGTTGAAATTTTCACAGATGATGTATTTCTGTTGCCGCTATAACAACAAATACTAAAAACAGTATAAAGTAAATATTAAAGGGGGGCTCCCATACAACAAACGTGATATTTTTGCCGTTTTTTGCTCGATATTAATAACGGCTACAGGTAGACGCCTGAAATATTCACAGAATGTTTAGTGTAATATTTATTTCAAAAAATTATAATTAATAAATTAAAATAAAATAAATTAAGGGGGGCTCCCATACAACAAACGTGATTTTTATGCAGTGTTTTGCAATAATGGTACGGAACCCTTCGTGTGCGAGTCCGACTCGCACTTGGCCGGTTTTTTTTTATTATTGGTAGGATCGCGCTTCACCACTATCTCACCTAAGCGATGATGTGATCGACGATGAAGCACGCTTGCCTAGAAGTAACCTATTCACTCTTGACAAGCCCCTTAGGTTGTAGCTATCGGGAAACATAGATGCACAGCAGCATGCAGGAAATGCCACTCGTTAGGTCTACGCATAATGAAAGTATTTCCAAAACTTTTAGTGCGTATGGGTGGGATGTCCACCATTTACAGATGGCGCATCGCCGTAGGTTCAGTACTCCGACAATGAAACGGGCTATGTGGCATTAGATCGTGCAATTCGATCGCACACTCCCCTCCCCCTCCTACAATAATGATTACCAGTTAATATGTACTAAAAATATAGACGTTTAGAATAAAAAACGTATGAACATAAAACACGGTCATTTCTAGGTTAGTGGGTAACAACTAGACTATTCTAACTTAGCAAAAGCTCCCTTCACAATCTCCTATTACAATCCTGAAAACTATGTCAACGTGAGTGAAGCGAATTCGCATCCATTTGCAGAGTCTGACTTCATCGCTTCAACTTTAGAGACTCAGCTCAGAACGTAATAGTGACTCTAATGCGTTCTGCTAAGGAATGTAAGCTTACACCACTATTTATTTTCTATATAGTTGGAAGTAGAGATTGGATTCAATTGGTGTTAGTAGAAGACAAGAGTCAACTTCATCTAACAGCAATTGAACCAAATCTCTTTCAGTATCTCGTTCTAAGTGAGACCTATTAAGACAGTACCAGTACCTAGATAGGTAACGTAAATACGTTATTGTGATAACAATTGCTCTTTGCCAATTTCAGCAACAAAATATATTTTTGTGTTGTCTAAGCTGTATACATTTTATTTACGTTTAAAATTTTCTTTTGAGTTGTCTCGGCTTCTGGCTTTAACGTAAGTAAATCAAATCGTATGCTCGTTTACCTTAACTTAAAAAACATGACATGATACCATTCTGTACTTTATTTGCGAACAGATATGACTGAACAAACTGTTTGTTACCAAACACAAAATAAAACAACAAACCTAAGAGCCATCAGCCCAAAAGTTTCACCTACACAAAAACGAACCGCTGACCACACAAATCAGCCTCGCAATACACCGCATAACTCCGTCACATCTACTCGTATAGCGTAACAAATCAATACTCCACGATACCGTTGCAAAGCTTTCAATAGGCCTATCAATCGGGTGACTATTACCTTTGTGATGTGGCTTTCAACCACTTCTGTCCTACCTCACTCCGGCTAATTAGTTGCCAGTTCGATTGAATGCACCGTCCAATCTAGGATTACGTGTTACAACGTTTATTATATACGAGTGGAATATGAGTGGAATTTGAGTCATTTGAAACCGGAGTTGGGTGCGATGTATTGGTGTGATGGCTAATTTGGTGGTTACGTTTCTGGGGTAGCGTTGTGAAATAAGAAATTCTGCATGTCTGTATGGAAAAATTAAAGCTTTAAAATCATTTGCCTAAAAAAAAACTTTAGATTCTCTCACTTAAATTCAAAACCTTTCTCCTTTATTTCAGCCCGTCAGTTTCAGGGGTCTGTAACAGTCGCCCTGTGCGATTAGATTGCCCTTTGTAATATTGTTTTAAAGAATTTGTCTTTTGCATATTATGTGGTGTCCAATAAAGTATATAATAAGTAAATAAACAGGTATAGTAGTAGTTTATGCAACGGTAATGTAATGGAGGTTATTTAAACACGAGTGTGGTTTTATGACACGAGGCGAAGCCGAGTGTGATAATAGTATCACACGAGTGTTCTCATTGCGGAAGACTGCGCAGCGCGCGCATCCATAAACAATGACATTATTTTTCTACATTAAGTCTATGAGCCCATACGCGCCAATAAATTAAAAAGTAAAAGTGTGTAATAAAAATTAAAAAAGTTATTTTATGATGCAGTTGTTTGCAAATCGAAGGTAAATGTTGCACTGTAATGGTTTCTTTTTTAAATTTACCTATCCACGGAAAAAAAAACGTGTTTATACAATATTTTTTGAATTCATATTTGGAAGTCAACGTTGTGAGTGTAGATAAAATCTATTACATAGTTGCAACATATATTCACAAAATTTATTTTCCTTTTTCTTGCTTTGAAAACGCGAAGTAATAAGTTCTGTTTCTGAGAAATAATATACAGGTAAAGTTAATCAGCAGTTCGTTCGCTGTAAAAGGTTCATTTATTCTTAAAATAATTACCCAGCCTTAGGGCGCGGTCCCATCAAGAGCTGTTTAGCTAGTTTTCCCTACTTCCAAACTATAGCTTGGCTATAACTATAACATCGTAAAGGTGCGATGACGCGACTTCTCTTCCGTCGGAAGACCCCGTCCTGCGCCCGCGGACCATGGGGGTACCACGTACGAATATGCCAAGCTATAGTGAACTACTAGTAAACAAGTATTCAGCCATTTCAGTCTAACCTTCTAGATCGAATAGTAGTGTGGTTCTTCTTAAACTGTAAAGCTACAGGCTAATGTAGGTTTCAATGGGAACACGCCCTAAGATTCTCGAGTTTATACGTCGGAGGTAAGTATTTACAATTTTGTAGGGTCCCAAAAATACCTAATGTCGTGAAAGCAAATAATATCAAGACTAAATAAGTATTCATTAGTAAATTAAGTAATTACTAGACATCATAAGGTATATGGAAAGGTATGCGAAAGTAATTAACTACAAATAATTATGAAAATTGTTGAAAAGGTTTTATTAGTGTTTATAGTAAAGATTTCCTATAATTTTATGGTTCTTTTCAAAATACGATACTTTTTACGATTTTCTATTTTTGTTTTTTTTTGTACAACCCCACCACACTATTCCCAAACCATTGCAACTCCTGAATGCCAGAATCAAGTGGCGACCACCAGAAAAGCGTCGAGGCAATGAAGCTCGACGAAGTCCCGGAGAATGAATTTAACTGTTTTGGATCCCGCAACGAAATTAATCAGAAAAGAATAACAGAAGAGTAGGAAAAAACAAAAATTTCCACTTCCCTCAGTATCAAGCAAGTGACAGAACAAACGAGGCCAATAGGCATAAAGTGTCGTTTACAACTGGGATAAGCTCATTTGCCTAGCACCACGGATAAAAATTATTATTAATATTAATGGGTTTCCACAAGGTCCGTATAGTAAATAATACTAGAAGCAGCCTGTACATTATCCATAACTCGTATTGCGTTCATTCTGCCAAAGAATAAATTCCCATAAGATATGATGTGCAGATTGTACATATTCGAAGTCAGATGTAGAACATTGACATAAAGGCGAGGCAACGAGCTTGAAGGAAAATAATTTACTTTTAAAGTTACCATGTTACGATATTCTATATAAAATACGTGCTAGATGGTGAAAGTGTGGTGTGCGAGTAAATCCTAAAGTCTAGAATGGTTCCCGGTTGATGGCAATCCAGACCAGTTATGTTGGAGGCGAGCCCTCCTATTGCATGGTATTAAAACATAACTGTTGAAATGCAGTCACACCTCAGCCTAACTCTATGGATACCTGTGTTAGGTATGATGTTATGTTATGTGTAGTTCATCCATCCATCATCATCCTAATAATGTTCCCACTGCTGAGACAGCAGTTGCTGCTCTGTGATAGAGGTCATGGGCCTTAATCCACCACCCGGGTCCAGTGCGAGTTGCTGGATTATTATTATTTATTTATTTATTAAAATACAAGTTTATAAAATCATAACATAAGAACTACTATGTCACATGTCTTCGAATTTTGGACATGCCAGTTTCCACACGATGTTTTCCTTCACCATTTAAGAGCAGTGGTGATGAAATAATTTACACAAAGTAAAGCGCCTGCTTGGGTTTGAACTCAAAGCCAAGACACGTAAGTCGGAGCCGTTGCCACTGAGCCACCACTGCTATGTGTATCTAATAAGACGTTATTAATCAAAATAAAACAAAAGCCTACATCAGATACTGAGCAATAGGCAATAGGCTGCGTAGGCTTTTGTTTTCTTTTATAAAAATACTCTTCATCCAGCCCATAGATTTAGTATGTTTTCGCTACGCAAACTACATCTATGGTCCAGCCTTTTAATTTACTTTTGACAGATGCACGCATAAGAAGGTTCATAATTATTAACAGACTATGGTTGTCTAATACTTCATGGACGCTTACAGTAGTGAAGCGTCGTGAATTCGCTCCGTTATTCCCTTAAATTAAAATTCACAGTTAAATCGAATTACAGCTAAGCTTTTTTAATATAAATACCTTTGTGAGGCAAATGACAACGCTGTTGGCATGGCTGAATTCTGGTCAAAATATATTTAATTTTGGAATCATCGATACGACAAAGAAGAATTACGGTTGAATTCTTCTCCATATAAACTGGAATACTCAGAAACATTAATTATTAATTCTCGAGTGCACAAATCACAATTTATTCACAAATAACTATGTCTTAAATCGATTAAACTTTATTCATTGATAAAGTCGATAGTTATAATTAATCGTATCGGTAACGCATTAGTTCATCACTAAATGATGTAGGTGATGATGTAGTTTGAGCTGCCAGATGTAAAATTACAGGCTGGACTGAGAGAAGAGAAAAAAAAATACATCACGCTTTTTTTCATTTTGAGAACCTCCTTCCACCCTTCCTTCCTCCTTTTTTATGATATAAATGAAAGAGTTTTCAAAAGAAGCTATAGGTATTGCGGTAGGTAGGTGTGACGACTGAACTCGTCACACTAGCTGTTTCGTCACTATATCTAATAGAAAAGTATCCTAGAATTAGAAAGCTTGGCGATCAAGCTTGCTGACTAGCTAATCTGCAATGACATACGCGACTTGCCTTAATTCGTGTCGAGAGAAGATTGTGAATGAAAATACACAATGAAGTCAGAGGTAAAATATTATCAAGTAGGCCATCTTCGTGCACTTTTGAATTGTCAAAAAGCCTGTCAGTTAGTCAGAACAGATAGGCGAATGGGGGTACCAAAACATAAAATAAAATCTGCTCCGTATTTACAGAATTCAGTTTCTAAAAACCTGAACAGGTGGTACAGATAAAGAATGATAACAGCCTCCATTTTTGTGCTCAGAACGGAGGGATAACAAAAACGTTTTTATCTCGTCCTTTGAAGATTGCATAGTGGAAACAAATATACCCAGTTTGAAGTGGATAGCGAAACTGATGGTACACGTTTCGCATTTGCATGGTTTTATGTGAAAAATGGCCGATCAAATATAGTATTCGGTTTACTGGTTTACGTGACCACGGATTGGTCGAGTTTGTTTTTTATCTTTTATAAGTTATGTTTGTTTAGGGGATATCTTTTTTGTGTGTGTCAAGATATTATTGAAATATAAGATATTGTCTCTGCAAATTTGTATAGGTTATCTAAATTAATATTATAAAGAAATGGTTTGGTGGTAATCACTGGCAGTAGTAATCCGATTTGTTTTTTATACTGCTTCAAACATGCACTATCGCTGTGGTAAATTTTGCCCGAAAGGTGATCCCGTTGGTTGTCCTCGGTGGTGAAGTTTATCCCGAGAAAAAAGGTGATTATAAGTTACTCTTTTTTTAACCGACTTCTCAAAAAGGAGGAGGTTCTCAATTTGGATGTCACCATTTTTAGGGGTCCGTACCCAAAGGGTAAAAACGGGACCCTATTACTGAGACTTCGCTGTCCGTCTGTCTGTCTGTCTGTATGTCTGTCACCAGGCTGTATCTCATGAACCGTGATAGTTAGACAGTTGAAATTTCACAGATGATGTATTCCTGTTGCCGCTATAACAACAAATACTAAAAACAGTATAAAATTAATATTTAAGGGGGGCTCCCATACAACAAACGTGATTTTTTTGCAGTGTTTTGCGATAATGGTACGGAACCCTTCGTGTGCGAGTCCGACTCGCACTTGGCCGGTTTTTTTTATTTATTTATGATTGGACATAACTCCGTCATATATAGACGGTGTCGAAAAACAATAGGCAACAAAGATACAGACTGCCGGAAAACAAAAATATTTTCGCTTTGTAGTGTTTTGCTTTAGAAGTCGCTTTAATTTTGTAGGGTTTCGTACCCAAAGGGTAAAAACGGGACCCTATTACTAAGACTTCAATGTCCGTCTGTCTGTCTGTCGGTCTGTCATGAGATACAGCCTATCTCATGAACCGAGATAGCTAGACAGGTGAAATTTTCACAGATAAAATATTTCTGTGGCCGCTATAACAACAAATGCTAAAAACAGAATAAAATTAATATTTAAGGTGGGCTCCCATACAACAAACGTGATTTTTTGCCGTCTTTTGCGATAATGGTACAGAACCCTACGTGCGCGAGTCCGACTCGCACTTGGCCGGTTTTTGTTTTAGTTCTCTAATCCCCTCCCTAATTTTGAAATGAGTAAGTATAAGTTCTGTCCCTACATTTGATAACCAATAAGGTCCAATTTCCTTGCATCACGAAACGCCGTAGAAAAAGTTTTCCCTACAAACGATTTGTAACAATCTGTGTATCAACAAAAACACCAATACATCACCGTCAAACCGACTGAATTTATTCAATACCCGGAACGACAAACAAAAAAGTCTTGCGGAAAATAAAGGCAGTCCCTAGAGATGAATTTACATAATAAAGAATGGTTCACCCAAGGTTTAGGGATACAAAATATCTGCGCATAATCGAGCAGTTTGTGGAGGAATCTTATATATCTTCTCTTAGGACGTACTTCTTCGTTAACCCTAAATAACTAACCATTCGTCCGCTCGACTACACATCTCTCTGCAAAAGTCGAATTTGCAAACTACCCAGTTTTTTAGGGTTCCGTACCCAAAGGGTAAAAACGGGACCCTATTACTAAGATTCCGCGATCCGTCTGTCTGTCTGTCTGTCTGTCACCAGGCTGTATCTCATGAACCGTGATAGCTAGACAGTTGAAATTTACACAGATGATGTATTTCTGTTGCCGCTATAACAACAAATACTAAAAACAGAATAAAATAAATATTTAAGTGGGGCTCCCATACAACAAACGTGATTTTTTGCCGTTTTTTGCGATATTGGTACGGTACCCTTCGCCTTCGTGCGCGAGTCCGACTCGCACTTGTTTATTTTTCTTTCCTCCCACTTCTCCCGCTCTGGGAGAAGCGGGAGGGCGTGTCAGACTTTTACTGACTGAAGTCCACCCGTGTTCCTTCAGTTGCTTGTGCCAGGGCCGCGGTAACTCTCAACATCTCAGTTTTTCTCTACCTTCCTAATTAAGATGAAAAACCTTCTGTGTAAAGATATTTTGTAATTAATGTCAACTGACACGAAATAAATTCCTAAACTGATGTTCCTTTCTTAGAGTTTTTGAATAAAATGGACTCTCTTTTATTTAAAAAACAGTAAAGACAAAATTGTCACTATTTAATAGACCTGTAACTATATCAAAGAATTATCATCATCATCATCAGCCTATTAATGTTCCCACTGCTGGGAAACAAGCCTCCTCTCTGTGAGAGGGAATGGACCGTAATCCACCACGCAGGCCCAGTGCGGGTTGCTGGATGTCGCATAAAGTCGGATTTTTGTTTCTAAGACATACCGGTTTCCTCACAATGTTTTCCTTCACCGTTTTGAGAGCAGTGGTGATGAATGAATAAAGCATCTGCCTGGGTTTGAACCCACGACCTACAACTTGTAAGTCGCGGCCGTTACCACTGGGCCACCACTGCTCATCACATCGATCTGTCTTAATTTAGAACAGAATAAAGTGACGACTTTCTTTCTATTAAACTACAATAATTTTCACATATTTGATTCCATTGTTTAAGATTTGGTATTGTACTGTAAAAGATACAATAAAAATGTACCAATAAACAGTAAATTCGCATCAAAACGTCCCGTGTCTAGCAAAGCTTTTATAGTTGAACACCTGAACGCCATGCGATATAAGCTTGAAAGAGAAATAAAGTGTGTCACCGTGTTTCCGCACGGATTGTGCGGTCCGCGGGTCATCACTCATCTGAGGGGAATAGGTTAATATCGGGCGTGCCAGCGGTAAGCTAAGTTGTCTCACGTGTTCTTTATCATAGATTTTTTATTTTAATCAGACGGCCCGTTTTTTTTTATTTTTAACCGACTTCCCAAAATGGAGGTTTCTCAATTCGACCGTATATATATATATATACTTGTTTTTATATGTGTTCGCGGATAACTTCGTCGTTTATTAACCGATTTTAATGATTATTTTTTTGTTGAAAAGTAGATAACCCAAGGGTGTTACGATGATAAGGAAACCAGGATCTGATGATGGCATCCCAGACAAATCGAGGGAACTCCTCAAATATTATAGGCATACATACGTACAATGCAATCATTTACACTCACACAGTGTCATTTTGTGAAATGGAACTGATGAAGAAGACTACAGATGGCCACTGGAACTCCTTAATGCTAAGTATGTCAAGGGTATAAGATATATCGAATAGCTAACCGACTATGATGGAGCAAATAAGTATTTGCTGTAAATAAATGTTACTGATGAAAATGCTAACATCGAACTGATCTAAACTCCGAAATAAAACAATGGATCCTAGTCGTGTTTGGGCTTATTGCAATCGCCATAAGATTTACTTTGGCTATAATTGATTTTCAAGGTATTTGAAGGTATCTACCAAAACTAAAAAGAGATTAATAAAAAACTTTTTACAAAATAATTAAACCGACTACCAAACCAAAACACTACAAAGCTAAAAATTTTTTTTTTTCCAAAGTTGGTGTCGAAAAACGGAAAACAATAGGTACCAAAGACACTGACTTCGGAAACGAAAGTTATTTTTCGCTTTGTAGTGTTTTGTTTTGGAAGTCGGTTTGATTTTTTGTAGTCGCAAATTGTTATTTTCATATATTTTATTAAAAGTCTTTTTGAATTTGATTTTCGCTTAGATATATAGCGACTTCAACATAATTAACGTCTTTCAGTATTATAATTGGTCTTCTGTTATTAAATTCTATATTTCAACGGGAAACCGGTAGAATAGAATTGTATGGTACCATCACCTGAATCTAAGTCACTTAGGTGTTCAATACGACACCATTTTCATTCTTACCTGTCATTAAATTCTTATGCCCGGTTGATATATTTTTCTAGCACCTAACATCGTGATACATACGTTCGAGGAAATTGTATCTGCAAAAGTTGTTGTCACAAAGAATGGTCGAAGCATGAAGTTACTAGCTGTAGAATGTATTTACTAAGTACCTTGTTAGAGTTGTCAGCTTAAAGTACAGGTAAGCTCATAACTTTAACACTTGTAAAGGTTGAATATAACACTGTTATTACTTCAGAGAGGGCAAACTCAGAAATGAGAGTAGAATTTCATAGAGAAAGTGAAACGGAATTAAGAAATTAATATTGGAGCAAATGTTTCAAACAAGGCTCAAGTTGATATAAATATTAAAACTTGTTTTTAAACCGAAGTGAATCTTAAAATCTTTTCATACGTTAGGTGTTTGATGAAATACGATAGGCCCGTTGTTGAATTGAAAATTTGGAGTTAATAGTCGAACCTTACTTTGATTCCAAAGTTTGACAGGTTTTCAGGATAAAGTAGAAGTTGCCAATTAAAAATATTAATTCAGATTTGAGGCAAATATCTCTTCTTGATATTAAGCTTTGTCTTCTTAATCACCAGTACCTGGGCGAGCTCTGTTCGTGTGAAAATAGAGAAAATAATTAAAATAATATTAGTTTTCCTTGATATGAGACCCAGCTAGATCGATTTATCACACCCGAAAACCCCTACATTTTATCGAAATCGTTAGAACCGTTTTCGAGAACGTGATTATATACGTATATATATATAAATATTGCTTGTTTAATAGTATAGGATTATACAATGAACAAAGCACAATACAGAGTCTCAGTTACCGTTCAAGCTATACCTAACAACCAACTCATAGCCAAGGTCAGTTGCTTTCCTCGGCTCCAGAGAAATCCCTGTACAATAGCATATTGCATTTACCATTTACAATAGGGTATTAAGTTCAGATATTGCAACTCTGAGTAGTGACAAGCCTTTGTATATGTTTGCTTTATGGATGAATATTTTTATTATAATAATGTTGTAACATAATACCTGTATACCCGAAGGGATTGACAGAGACACCTATCTTATATTATTAAGGGGCAAATTACAAATAACTCGGTCATTTCGACCCATTGGGATCTTTTGTGGTCCCCTAGATAAATTCCTCTGCCCCAATCTCGTTGTAAACCTCCTTCATGTGTTTTACAACGAGATAAGGAGATATGAGCCTATAATCTTCTGGGCTTGGATATCCTACCCCTAGAAGACTAACCTATAGTATACCGTCATTTCGCCGGGTATGTTTAAGTCCTACGTAATAATAGGTGGCGAGATTATTACTAAAAACGATTTTTTACGAATTTTTTTCTTAGTTTCCAATAAACAGGTCATTTTCCAAACCACTGCAACTGCTGAAAGCCAGAATCAACAGGCGACCACCAGAAATGCGCCGAGGCAGTGAAACGAGTCTTGGATCTCGTAATGAAATTAATCAAAAAAAGAATAACGGAGGAGCAGGAAAAAACGTTTGGGAATAGTGCGGTAAAAAAAAACTTGTCTTTTGCCAAATCTTCGGCGTCCCGCAATATAACGATTTTTGTTATTACTCTGCAATACTTAAATTTACTAAAGACAAACATTATAATTGGGTTTATTGCCGAAATCCTGGAAGTGGCGCGAAATTTTTCCAATAACTCTGCAACCTCTTCATATTGTACCACATATTGTACTACATATTGTAAGTGGTTTAGGGCCAGGGACTAATACGGATAATTACCTAAACATAAATAGTTAAGGATTTTTAGTATTGAATTACCTATAAGTTGCCCTTATTACTTAACTCTCTACGGTATAAAATCAAGTATGATACTTAATTGATCCTGTCCATAGAAATATAAATGGCCGTCTCCGCGAACTAGTGCGCTTTCGACCGTGATCGTGACAAGTTATAAGAATGCCGTGTTGTTCAGTGGTTTCTTGTAAAAACCGAAGCCTAAAACAAAATTTTGTAAATCATAGAATCACTTACCATATGTAAATACAAGTATTTTACTATATAAGTCTTTAATATCATGAAAAACAACAAATCGGTAAAATATTTCTTGGTTCTACTATGTTATTTTTGTTTTCAAATAGCACAGCGACTGTACTATTTTTGCATTAAATACATTGCTTCTTAACTACTACCTAAGTTTGTCGCTGAGTGACTGGACAAGCAATGTATAAATATTATATCTATAACCCTGACATAACAAAAAAAAAAAATTACCATCCTTTACAAAAGACAATAGAATATACAACTCAAAAACGACGGTAAGTTGCAGACTTTAGCGTTGCTAACTTTTTCCTGAATACTTGTTTGTAGAGGCCATGCCAACATCACAAAGGAACCAGGCAACCTAAGGCATGCAGGTGAATTATTAAATCAACAGTGTTGTCGAAGAACACCTGTCCATCTGAGCTGCTAAAATAAAATATCAAAATCACAACACAACAAAAAATAAAAGACACAAAATATCTAGAGCATGCACGCACGACGTACCTACCTATACTGTGTGCACGATGCTTACTGACCTGTCCCACGATTTCACGCTGTTACAAGTTTAAAACAACGCCGGTCGGAGTTGTACGCAGGCTACAAGTACATGCAGGACACATCAAAGGGAAGCGCCGAGACACAGGGACCGGTGAATGAACGAGCCGTTCCATTCTGAATGGACTGTGGATTTGAATTTCGGTTTTAGAATAGATTTTGATGTCTTTGTATGTTAAACCTTTGACACATACTATAGTTTATTGGACTTTATAGGTCCTATATATCACTGGCCTTTAGATTTCGGCCTTTGAGCTTGACCATATTGATGTTGTTTGACGTCTGTGTGTGTTTTTTTGCCTTAGGTAAATTCTACGAGTAGTGAATTAGATGGGCCTTTAGACATCCTACTGCCTTTGAGTTTCAACAAACCTCTGTACGTTTTGATATGTTTGTTTAATTACTCCTAGGACTATTAGAGATAGTGAATTGGATGTTATTAGTCTGTTTGTAAACGCTATTTTTTGCCAATTGATACTTGATTAGACGTTGTTGGTTATATAAGTAATCGGTCACTGAAATAAAGTCTTGGTACTATGCAGGTTAAAATCTTTGTTTTGCATTGAATTTCTGGACCATTCAAAATGTGCATAAGAATTATTTAATCATTCGATACCACAAACCTTTTCCAGATTACTGTCCGTGAGATAATGGCTAGCTTTTACTTTTATTTATTTTCAGCCTGTTCTGCCCCACTGCAGGGTAAAAGCCTTTCCTCCTTCAATTACTCCCGGTTTATTTATTTATTTATTGTAATTACTCTCTGCACTTACAGTTTGACCCAACACGTGCAGATAGTCAATAATTATTTAATTACATAAGACAAACAATTATTAATAATTTAAAATTCACACAGACTAAACACAGACAGGCAAATCAATTAAACTAACATTAATAAACAAATCATAATTCAATTAATAATAATTCAACAATAAAAAAAAACTATTATTTTAAAATTTTAATATATTTTCCAAATTTAATTTTTTCCCTTCAATTTTTTTTTAATTGTTATTTTGTGGACAAAGCCCGTCAATAGGCGTCAAGTTCGTCCCGTCATCTTCGCCTGGGCTTACCGCGATGTCGCTGAACACTTTCTGGGACCCACATTGTGGTTGATTAAGCCCATAAGCCGTTCGCCAGATTTCCAAACTTTTGATTATTTTATATTAATCGCCAGTGACGCGGTAAATTTTTTTCGACGCCTTATTTTCGTTTGGTGTTTAGTTTTAGTGACTTAGGATTATGTATTTTTAGGGTTCCGTACCCAAAGGGTAAAAACGGGACCCTATTACTGAGACTTCGCGGTCCGTCTGTCTGTCTGTCTGTCTGTCACTAGGCTGTATCTCATGAACCGTGATAGATAGACAGTTGGAATTTTCACAGATGATGTATTTCTGTTGCCGCTATAACAACAAATACTAAAAACAGAATAAAATAAATATTAAAGTGGGGCTCCCATACAACAAATGTGTTTTTTTGCCGTTTTTTGCGATAATGGTACGGAACCCTTCGTGCGCGAGTCCGATTCGCACTTGGCCGTTTTTTTTTAAGTCTTTATAGGTAGGTGATTAATTATTTTCAACATTATTCAAAACATTATTTCTGTTCATCATTATTAATGTTGTTTCTCATTACCGTCAGTATGTCACCCGTTTCGATCCACATCAGCTGTTGTTGGAGAATATGGAGGGTACAATATAACGTCCGCTCCGGTCCTAAGTACACTCTCCGCTATGGATATTGCCGTCCCTGGTTATTAGCTACACCCACGTGGCTCTGGACGTGGCCACTCAAAATGATAATTATATAGACACGATATTGTACGGGATTGCAGCTTATTGAGGATTGAATGTGTTTGGATGGTCAAAAGGGGCGTTTGATTTTCGTTTAGTAAGGGTATTCGTTGGATAGATGGCGTCTGATTTAATTGAATATCTCATATCAAGGGTCTAGACTAAATGACATTTTACAGCAATTACTGTAGTATTAGACGTTCTGTGGTATTTTCAAAAATAACAAAGTATATGGGGTTGATATGTGCTTCCGTATTGTCGACTCGTCAATTCCAAAAAAAATATTTTTTGGCTATCGTTATCTCGTCAAAATAATGTTTCTCTGGCTACTTTTTAATTAAAAGCAACGTCATTGCAGCTACTGAAGCTCTGAAGTATCTCAAATAAGGTCAATTAAACGTATGGTGAGAGGCTAGCAAATTCAAGTAGGCCGCTAAACGTCATTATTGGCACACAAAGAGTGCCACCATACTCTCGCCTTCTTTCTTTTTTTTTTTGAAAATCTCAAGATCAATGCAACCATAATTTAAACAATTAACTTTTACTGAATTAGGTCATACTATAATCAATTTCGTCCAAATTAACAACAAGTATTTGCAGCTCGTAAATAAGTTTCAATGTAATTAATTAAAGTTCTCTCTGGATGTTGAATCGCTAAATATTTCAGCCAGCAAAATTAATTCTCCACCCAACTTGCATTTGATAAATTAAAAATGAATTTCTCATAGTGCATACTCTTCGTCGGCGACCATAAAACTTCATTTAAATCTACCCACGTTCCTTAATTATCCATTTCATTGTAATTAAATTGTGATTTTAATATGGAGTAAAATCCAATCTGTATAGATGCGAGAATTTCATTTCACCCTGTATAATTAAAATTGAATCAAATGAGAGAATGTAATATTTTGTTATTAGTTTATTACATTATATATACTGGAATTTATTTCATTCAGATATTTTGTAATTAATATTAATTTAATTTTAATACTCCTTCCTTTTGTGAAAGCAGTTTTAATAAGGGATTATTACCTTGGACGTTTAATACGATGCGCCTAGGATCCTACTATTAATTTACTGGTAACTTTATAGTAGGTAGTATCTCGTCGCTTAACTAGTAAATTGCTTCGATCAAGTTCAATCACTGACTAAGTGATGCCCTTTCAAGAGATAATTTAATTTGCATGAAACTAGAAACACGTGACCAGACAATATTGCATTCTAAGGTAGGTCGGTAATACATAAGTATCTCAAATTATCACACCTATTTCGGTATATATATACCGAAATACCGCGCCTTCGCAGAAACCGAACATGTTGCCAGAGATGTCAACAAAACTGAAGGGGTCCTAGGCCGATGCCTATCTGGGTCGCGGATAAATTTGAAAAAGAGTTACCGGGGCCCTAGCTCAAGCAACAGAAGGAACACGGGTGGGTTTTAGTCAGTAAAAGTCTGACACGCCCTTCCGCTTCACCCAGAGCGGGAGAAGTCATTGGATGATTTCCCACCCAAAAAAAAAGGATAAAGGAAGCCTTTGAATTTGCAGAAATGTTTGTGTAATTGACAGTACAAAGATAACAGTTTTAATAACATATTAAAACAAAGAAACAATGTTTCCTCTTTTGGACCGATTAGTACAAGACAATACAGGAAATGTTAATATGTACACAAATACACAAAAGAGGAACCTGGAAACGTCGATCGATCAACAAAGGGCCGTAATTTTCAACTTCCACAGCAGTATAATTAACAATTCAAAGGGTCCATTTTGTCAAAACGCCCGATGACCAACTGCTTGTAGTTACACTGTGGTGCCGACTAAACAATCAGCCGCCCAGCCTGTGGCCTACGCCTATAATTTTCAAAGCAACCGTTGATTACACTGGAGCTACATTTATACGGGCCCACGGCCACAGTGACCCAGTTTACATTGTTCAAACAACCTTGTCTTGGTCCTAGATGTTTTCTTGTAAGATGTAAAAAAGTTTTTGTTCGCATTACGGCGTAAAGTAAAAATGTGTTCCTTTTTCAGCAGGTAGAAGAAACGAAACGGATTTTTTATTATTCGTCATTATTGGTATTGGGTCTTAAAGTTGGTATGTAACTTTGCTGAAATTAAAAAAGTTTATTTTATTCTTTAATAAAAACTGTAACTACTATTTTGAAGCAAAATTAAATCTATACCATACTTGTTCCTTGAAAAGATCGCAAATTCTAAAAGAAGTTAAAATGAAAGAGAAATGTTAAAACAAACAACATGATTTAAACTGACAAACAAAATCGGTCAAATACTACCTGACCAAAATATGAATCAACCACCTATGTTTGATACGTCAAAAAAATTGTTACTCTTGAATAAATTAAATTTTGGGGTCCGGGTTATTTTATTGGGGCCGGTAAAATATGTTAGCTTTATAATAAAATCTCATTTCCTTCAATGATTTCGAAAGGAAGGATACGCCCATCTGAACATTTTATAGAAACCTTCTTATGACAACAAATATTCACTCACTCCCGCCACAGATAACTATATACTAGTCAGAGACACGCACACGGACCACTGTCAACTGAGTCGCGTTGGTCCTAAACTGCAATTTTATGACGAGCGCGCTGGTGCCATTTAGTCGCACGGTTGGCCTGGTCCTTACGAAATTAATATATAATTATGTCAATGATTTCCTTGCTACTTTTTATCGCATCTAAGCCCATCCCGTCGTAGTGTATCAATAACATCATGTTTAGATCACACGGCACGTTTTTTTAAAAGGAAAGGAAGAAGAAGAAATAAGATGGGGCTATAATCTGGGGATTAAGTATTCCGTAATAAGTTGTGAATATAGGAACGTATTATGACATGAGAGCTGTCAAAGTGTTTATTATCATGGATAGAATTTAAACTGTCACTTGTATGAAAATAATACACAATGAGAACTGGTTTCATCATAAAATCATAACCTTATTTTTGACAAGATTAAAAAGGCTATTAATATTTTATTAATTTTTGAGGCTTTAGCTGGGGTTGTAGATTTTAGTTGCAGCTGTAGACTTATTTCACGTCATCATAACCTCAAAAGTTACGAAATACTTGCATTAAGTTCTTTGATCCTCTGCTTTTAAATAATATATTTTCAATTTAGCATTGATGATTGTCCCAAACAAATTAATATAAACGTCATTTATGGGTCACAGCATGTATGAGCCGTGACGGATGTTCTTTGTAAACAGGAAAACTTAAGAAAATATATCTTGCAGCTACGCTTATGTGCTCACTGAACCAATTAGAGCTCACCACCAATGGGACCACTCACCATAGACACAAGTTTTGTCGATCCTAAATTGTGCTACAAACAGCCAAAATTATGCCATTTCTACCGTAAAGCTACGTACCACAGCACTCGTTATTCAAAAAGATGCCTGAATCAAAACTCTAGAAACATTGTTAAAATACTACATTGTTAAAGCTTTTCAAAGCTAAACATTCTTACATTCCATTCCCAAAGAAATGTTCTCTGAATCGGATTCCCACGAAAATCTGTTGCGAATAATGAGTTGTATTTACTACCGTGAATTCAGTTGAGAATTAACGGAATTTATGCGCTAATTAGAAAATCAACAGTAGGTATTTTGTACAGCTGTTACGTTGTATGATGTGATTTTTAATTTCGTGGACTAAACTGACATTTGGGGGGTTGTCACTTTATCGTTACATTAAAATAGTGTCGTACCCTAACTATCCTGAGTGATCGAAAGTTAATCGAAAATCGAAGTAGATCGAAAATGAAACTATTTCACGGCGTAAAAAAATAATTTGTTTAGAAACTAGCGGCCCATATTTAGTTTCTACTCATTTATGTCAGACTTAATTTTATCGATTGCATTTATTTTATTGTTGATTTCATATTTAACACAATAAAAGTTCATGTACTATGTATATGAATACTGTTATATTTAAATATATTACTTTTATATTCATAAAACATTTATTTACACCAATTAGTAAAAAATAAATTGAGGAGTCATGTCACATCGATTCGATGAATCACTTATGATTGAGCCTTACCTACAACACTATGCTCCGCGCTTGCAACATTTAAAAAAAATAAGGTCATTCGCAGCTGTCAGTTTGGTCCACGAAATTAAAAATTACAGTATAGTTTGGTAGTAGCACTCATTGACCTATTATTTATTGACCTTATAGATAGAGGTATGCGGAATAGGGTGGAAAATTTTGAATCCTCCATTGATTTGGGAGGGTCCTCTGGCAGAACTTTCAGTGACGTCAGATCTTTTTGTACCATTAGTTTGTATGTTACGGTATAGATATCGTTACAATTTGTTCAATTTCAAAACATGGAAATTATGAATAAAGCCATCCCTATTCAAGATCTATCGGGATCTCAATGATACATCAATAATTATTATTCAAATTTCTACGAAGATGTTAGGGAAATGACAATGATCGCTAGTACTCGTACCATGCTGAAACGAAACAACTATAGTAAATTCAATTTTGTTGTCCACATTCTATTTTAAGCACAAGGTACGCTCTACGTAGGTACCTTTATAAACTTTTCTTTGTTACACACTAGCTCCGCTAAATACTCAATACATTGTGTGACCCTGCCTTTAGTTTGCAACCAAACACTTTGTAACTACCAAATTATTAATCGTTCCAATGAGTTATGGTACGAAATAACGAGTACGAACTGAAAGCCGATAAGCATTTGTTTTATAATACATAATATTATTATAATTTTGTATTATTATTGAACAAGTGCGAGTCGGACTCGCGCACGGAGGGTTCCATACCATTATCGTAAAAAAACGGCAAAAAAATCACGTTTGTTATATGGGAGCCCACTTAAATATTTATTAATATATAATTATTCTATTTTTAGTATTTGTTGTCATAGCGGCAACAGAAGTACATCATCTGAGAATATTTCAACTGCCTAGCTATCACGGTTCATGAGATACAGCCTGGTGACAGACGGACAGACGGATCGTGGAGTCTTGGTAATAGGGTCCCGTTTTTACCCTTTGGGCACGGAACCCTATAAATGAAATGAAAATGAATTGACTCCAAATTATATTGTGTAAATAATGGAAAAAGACGTAAGAGTAAATGTATGCATTTTATTTTAATGGCCTCGTCCATTGTTGGTCAATGTGGCGACGCTGGGGTAGGCTTATGATCAGCAGTGGACGGCTTTCGGCTGAAATGATGATGATGAGGCTCACCCATGGTAGGTATATCAATTTGATCTATTTTGATTTGTATACCCAGTTTCTGCTTCTCCTATCGGGGAATGTAATCGTGGTGATATGTTACTTTATTGGCAAAATACTCATCATGTCTAGAAACAGAATCACATCTCGTTGCGTGTTTGCATCTCAAGGCTCTTCATCTTATACATGCAACTGGGATCTGGAAGTTATAAGACGGGGATTTACCACAAGCCGCACTGCAATCCTATTGGCCGTAATCTTGTACAAACTGGCTTAGGGAGCGCGTGCTGAACAAACTCTTTATGTTTTGTTGGCATGACTGGTAGAGTAAACTGTTTAGTTATATGATTTGAGAGTAGCCAGCAGTGAGTTATGAGTTTGACACTTCGCGTAACCCGAGGGCTTGCTTTTACCTTGGTTTGAGAATAAGCGTTTGCTATAAAACGTGGCAATGTTGCCAGTCCTTTGGGCACAATACTAGTGGACAGCGATGTATGAGGACGAGTTTTTTATTTAGGTATGTGTAAGTATGATTATAGTAAATAATTTTCTGCTTTGTGTATAAGTAAACAAATATATTTCCACACCAACTGCTCGACATTGTCCAATTACATATCATCATTGTGCAATCTCAACATAAAGTAATGCATTACCTCCCAAGGGAGGATGGAGGTAAAGTTGTATGCAACTCCCAAAAAAACCCTAACCCTTTAAGGGTGTAAAGTGATTTGAATTTGGAACGTCAAATTCGCGTGGAAACTCGTGGAAAACTCTGAGTAAAAAAATGCCCATATGGCATTGACAGGTAAAGAGGTTTGTTTTAAAATCGAACTGGCCACCATAAACAGAGTAAAAATAAGTTTTTTCAATTAAAAAAAACCCTTTTTAAACAAGCTTTTTAGCTTACCATGCATTGTCATCCAAACCAAACGTGTATGCAAAATTTAATTTTAATCGGTTGAGGATAACTGCTTTAAAATTCAGTAGCAAGATCTGACCCGAACACACTTACATACATACATACATTGTAAGTTAATAAAAAGCTTGTAAAAAAAAGAAAAATGGCGCGATTTCAAAGAATGTGAAACAAATGACGATGTTTGGTGCTATGATTTTCAGTGAATTTTATTGCAATACTAGCTGTCCACCCCGGATTTGCTTGGGTTAATATAGATTTGCGTTTTTTTATCTACTTTTTCATGATTCTGATTTCTTGGTATTTCAAGAGTTTTTACCACTGATGATTTCATCCCCAGTTGTACATTTTTTCTTTATGTTTCTGTTCTCCTGGTAGTTTGAGAGTTACCACTCTTGATACCAGCCCTGGTTTTTTTACCTCAGGATTCTGGATCTTCTGGATCCTGGTCAGTTCTAAAATCTAACTGAGCGTCCAGACGGTCTTAGAGTAAATAAAAATGACCATGCAAACTTTCATCCCCTATTTTACCTCTTCAAGGGATGAATTCCGAAAAATCCTTTCTTAAATGACACCTACAGTATAAAATCAAAATTATTAGTGGTTTAGGCTGGGCGTTGTGAAAAGTAAAGTATGCCGTCTCCGATAAAGCCTGACCTCGTCTTGGGCAGCTTAAACTCATCGCTTCACTCAGGGCTCTACATAACTCCCTCGCTTCGCTTGGGAGTTAACTCAGTTCCTTGTTACGCTCAGGGTTCTTCTTGCTCAGGTACTTCATTATGCCGCCCGTGATGTAAGACACTGCTTTATCCCCTAGGTGCATAATCTACTATTTAACTTTTCAGTTATGAGTAAAAATATAATTTTTGTAAAAATTGTTCTCGTTGTTTCTGTCTATCTCCATGGGAAAAAAGTCGTCAGTTTATATTACTCAATCCCTACTTAACGGTTAAACAGTTTTGGGTGAAACTTGAAAAACAATTAAAGTACAGCAAGAATATTGAATGGATATGAATATTTATGGAATTTTTATGTATGTTTCCCTAAAATATAAGTGAGACCGCGGGCAACAGCTAGTTGTTTATAATAAAGCCATTTTATTCAGTAATCCTTTTGGTTTTACCGCAATGGAAAAGGAAAAATTAGCGTATATTTCATTTGCAGTATTGTAAGTGCAGATAATTGTAATATTTCATGTGAAAATTCAAGAGTATAAACCAAAATCAATTAGTTAATCCTGTTTGATGATGATTCGGTGGTCAATAATAATAATATATAACAATACCCGCCTGATATTGTCATACTGCATGGCAAAAGCACAAGCATTTTTTACCACGCTTGGTCAAGGTGGGATGGCGGTTTCAAACTTATAATCTATCATCAATAAACTGCCGAGCAATGAAAAAGTTCCACCCACAAAATGAATAAAAATTTTTACACATTTAATTTAAAATTTGAACACTATATTTACGTTTTTCGTTGGTAATATTCTGATGCGCTGTTAAATGTACTTCAATATTGCAGACGGCGTCATTAAGCTAGCCTTTCCCGTTTAGGAGTAATTTGTTGCTATGTCACTGGAACTTTTTCATTGCTCGCGAGTGTATCAATCAATACATAATTATAATCTGTCGTGGTGGTCCAATGGCTAAGACTTCGCCTCTCGTGCTTGAGGTCGTGGGTTCAAATACGGGCTACATGCGGATTTGAACTGACTATTTCAATTCATATGTAATTTCTAAGTTTATCTTGGACATCTCTAACAACGGTGAAGAAAACAATTGTGAGGAAACCTGGACGTATAGTTTAATTGTGCACGCATCACGTAAAATGTACGAAATCAATGTAAATACATTTTATACATTAAAATTGTGCGTAACTTGAAGTATTACTTAGTTTTTGTTTCATCGCAATCGGTTCACTCTATCAAAAGCTATATGAATTTAATGTTTTCAAGAAGTAAAATATCACAACACACGCAATTTAGATACTCGGACAGTTGAACTCCATATTCGATAGGTGGCGTTGTGCATTTGACGTCATTTTCTGAATGGCGGTGTTAAGGTTCTCCGCGGAAGAGTGTCCCTAGAAAAAAAATGGTAGGTAGGTAAGTAGGGTACGAAGGTAGATAAGTAGGGTAGGTAAGTAGACAAGTAGGGTAGGTCAGTAGACAAGTAGGGTAGGTAAATAGACAAGTAGGGTAGGTAAGTAGACAAGTAGGGTAGGTAAGTAGATAAGTAGGGTAGGTAAGTAGACAAGTAGGGTAGGTAAGTAGACAAGTAGGGTAGGTAAGTAGACAAGTAGGGTAGGTAAGTTAGGTAGGATAGGCAGTTGACGGGAGCGCAGCCGCGGGCACAGCAACTATAAGTCCAGGTTTCCTCATAAAGTCACAAAGTTTTCCTTCACCGATGACCAAGATAAAGAGGTCAATACAATACATTAGTACATGCACAAATGATTTTGAAGTACCAATTTAAATCATCATTGCAACCGAAAAATGCTCACTGCTGGACATAGTTCTCGCCTCGTCCTAGACATTGGCACATCGACCGATCTTGTGGTGCCTCTCATCCAATAGACTTATACGGCCTTCATCAGGCCATCGTTTCACCATATGGGCTTCCATCCAACTGGATACTTAAAATAATTATTGTTAACGAGTTTTGTAATCTAACAATGCCATACCAGCCTTCTGTCAGTTATTGGAGAAACGTAAACAAACTTCAGTGTTAACTGACAGTTCCCTATTTATTTAACTGGTATTTGTGAAACAAAGCAAAATTCCATTCAATTTCTGTAGAACACAAAATCAATTAAGTACTGTTGAAACTTCTGAGAGTGACAGTTCTATTTAATTCGTTTTCAGATGACTATTTTTTTAAATATAAATGTACTTACCTTAAAATAAACAGCTGTTTTATAGACATTAAAGTGCAGTGTGAATTTTACTTTATTTAAGCAGTCACCATCATCATCCCCACACCCTTCTTCAACCTTTTAATGTTCCCACTGCTGGGACACAGGCCTCCTCTCATAGAGAGAGTGGGCTATAATCCACCACGCCGGCCCAGTGCGGATTGGTAGATGTCACATGTCTTTGAAATTTTGGTTCTAGGACATACCGGTTTCCTCACGATGTTTTCCTTCACCGTTTTGAGAGCAATGGTAATGAAATAAATTACACAAAGTAAAGCAGTATCATTATATAATTTACAGCCCGATTTTAGCCAATTAATACTGTCTTTGCTCGTGACAATCCGAGAACTCCGATGCCAGCCTCGGTTAAGTTCAATCATACCAGTAAATAACATTATCTTACTACTCTTGACAATTGTTACTTGGGGTCGGCGCTACACGCTTTCTTCGGTTCTCCCCTGTCAACCGTCAAGCTATCATTCATGCCCCTTTGTCTCATTCATTTTCTCTTTGGTCTCGCTTTACCTCTCCAAGTCTCAATCCATCAACATTTATATTCATCACTCTTTTATTCAAATGTTACCCATACCTAGAATAATGATTCCCTTTCAGCCAAAATATAATATAATACCTCTTTTTCTTCGATACCCAATACGAACAAATATTTAAAAGAAATCGATTCAATAATCGTATAGAAACTACAAGTCCAAACATACAATTTGTTGGATCAGAAACCCTGTACAAATTTAAGGGAGGACCCAATATCAATTGAGGAGTAGCCACCTGTGAAAAGTGTTACCGACAAGGTGTTTCAGAATGTTGTATATACACATACGTAAATTCGTTCAGGTTTATTGAAATATCAGTCTTTGAGAGTTTCCTTCACAGAAACTATTCCATATTCCGTCAATACCATACAGCAGATGCCTTGTATACGTGAATATATTTTGGGATTAATAAAGCTGCTAGCATCTGCCAGCGACTTTGCCCGCGTTTACGTCGGGACACGTTTTCCCGGGATAAATTGTATACTTTATACTACTCCAAGATAGGACATCTGTCTCTGTACCAAAATTCATTGTCATTATCAGCGATTTAGGTGTGAAAACGCAACAAACCAGCAGCTTTCGCATTTATAAATATAATTACTAGCTTCTGCCCGCGGTTTCACCTGCGTGAAAATTCTTTTATTTACTACCTTGCATATTATACCGGAATGAAAAGTATCATATGTCCTAATCCAGGTGCTGGTCTATCGATATGCCAAGTGTTATCCAAATCCGTTCAGCCGTTAAAGTTTGAAAGCGTAACAAACAAACTCACATTCGCATTTATAATATTAGTTACTATTATAAGTAAATATAACTTTGCATGTTCTGCGCTGAAAACTGATATAGGCTTAACTGTTCAAATTGCAACAAGAAGGCAATAAATATTTAAATTAAATAAAACTTTTATGAAACAAGTTTTGTAGCTTACCGTGCATAAAAATCATACGTGTATGCAAAATTGAATCTTAATCTGTTGTAGAAAACTGCTTTAAAATTCAGTTGCAAGATTTGATCCGACCACACATACCATACATACATTGCAAGTTAATAAAAAGCTTGTAAAAATAGAAAGGCCGGCCAAGTGCGAGTCGGACTCGCACACGAAGGGTTCCGTACCATTATCGCAAAATACTGCAAAAAAATCACGTTTGTTGTATGGGAGCCCCCCTTAATTTATTTTATTTTTATTTAATAATAATGATTTTTTGAAGTAAATATACAACTAAACATTCTGTGAATATTTCAAGCGTCTACCTGTAGCCGTATTAATATCGAGCAAAAAACGGCAAAAATATCACGTTTGTTGTATGGGAGCCCCCCTTAAATATTTATTTTATACTGTTTTTAGTATTTGTTGTTTTAGCGGCAACAGAAATACATCATCTGTGAAAATTGCCTGAGATACAGCCTGGTGACAGACGGACAGACAGACAGACAGACAGACGGACGGATCGCGAAGTCTTAGTAATAGGGTCCCGTTTTTACCCTTTGGGTACGGAACCCTAAAAATCCATCATACGACGAATATTTGCCGATATCACAGACCGCAGATTCGAAACAAAAATTCCACATGCAATCTAAATATTTTTATTTTGTGTTGGTATCGAATTTCAATACGACCTCGATGAATGCCAGACGAGCAATCATAGAAAACCTGTATGCTTAATATTATAACATGAAGTGTGAAGACAAATATCATTGAGAAACCATTTTAAGATAAATCAGCAACCCTCACTGAGCCTGTGTGGTAAATTACAGCCGACAACTTGTCTCTAGCGAAGATTTCAGGCAATTTGGCCTGTTTTCCTGCAGTGAGTCTGTTATAGGCTGATTATTATTATAAACTAGCTGACCCGCCAAACTTTGTTTTGCCATAAAAACACCAAACATTAATCTACCCTACCTACCCTACCCTACCCTACCTACACTACCCTACCTACCCTACCTAAGTACCAATTTTTTTTTCATTTTTTTTTCATTAGAACTTTCTCCTAGCAATAACAAACACAACAAAAAAAGAATTAGCGGTATCGGTCCAGCCGTTCACGTGTGATGCCGTGACCAAGGGAAATAGGGATTCATTTTTATATATATAGATTATTATGATGATATATTATTCTACACAAAACGAGGTCTACACTTTACTTTTATTGTTCTTTAATTTATTTTTATTTATTTTTTATCTGCTCCTAGTTTATGTATAATTTAATATAATTTATAAAAGCAGTATTGAATTTGTAAGCTTTTAAATGTATAATGGAAGAGCACTGTTGTCTGAGATACAGATATTAAGTTATCTAGTTCAGACTCAGACGTCTTGTGGAATTTTGGTTAGCTTAAGATCATTAAAATTGTATCACATTCTATGTACCTTAATTAATTGAATTGAATAAATAAATGAATTAAATTTTCAATTATCATTATGGTACGGTATGGTATGGTAAGGCTTATTAGCGTTTGCCTGCCACTTCGCCTACATCATAATCATCTCAGCCGAGAGACGTCCACTGCTGGACATAGCCCCAAGTGTCACCACATCGATCGATTCTGTGCGTCCATTCAGCGGCTTCCCGCAACCTAAATCAGTTCAGCGCTGCGTCTTCCGTTATGCGGACTACTTGCCATTCGTAAATTATCCCTCGGGAATGCTACCGGAATATAAAAAACTTTTTTACAAAAAATTACTACCGACTACCAAAAATACCGACACCGACTTCCAAAAATAAAATTATTTTTCACTTTCTAGTTTTCTTATTTGGAAGTCGGTAGTATTTTTTTGTAAAAAAGTTTTGCATTTTTCACTTTTTTGTTGCACCTACCTAATAGCGAAGAGTTAAGTAAGTACCTATAACGACAGAATAGGTTACCCGAGTAATATGAAACTTGAATATAACCGGAGAAATGAGAGATATGCCCCTTTCGGGCGTACTGGCGTGATGTTATGATATGAAATGGTATAAACAATAAACAGACATGCGATTGCAGCAATCCCGAGAGATTTGCCGTTATTTATTGAAGAGTTCTGTTCTATATCTCCGAAGTTCTTCATCAGATCTTCGCCAAATTAAAATGGGACCAATTTCGGAATATACTCTTTCAAACAAAAAAAGTTTCAAAATCGGTCCACAATTGACGGAGATATCGGTGAAAAAAAAATAAAAAACATAATGTCAAACATAGAATCTCCTCCTTTTTTGGTAAGTTGGTTAAAAATACTTCGTCTTTGTCTTAATACAGGCCACGGTCTATCTGTGTTTCAAATTGTATCCAAATGTCGCTGCGTCATGAATTCATGATTGATTTAAATACTTAATATCACGCCTGTGTTCCCCGAAGTGTTAGGCAGCCGCGTACGTAAAGTACCTCCATGATACACTAGATTATCACATCTACGATATTGGTATAGGAAATAGAAAAACTAAACCGAGACAGTTTTCCTTTAAAACAACAAAAAGAACATTTACAAAAGCTCTATAATTACATTCAAGAGTTCAAACACTTGACCGAACGACGAGTATTGCTACTTGCAATATCGTGAGCAAACATCAGCTCGACTTGTTGCTACTGATTCAATCCGAGAGCGCTCAGACTTACTTGTTGATATCGCGGTGTTATTTATACAGCCCATTGCAAGGGAATGTTATGAGCTGAGAGTGCTGAGAGCTCAGACCTTTGGTTTTACGGCTGAGGTAAACTTTATGTTAGGTGTTTGTTGTCTATCAAATTCGATCGATAGTTAAACCTTGTGGAGTATGTGATTATAGAGTCGAATTATTCGAAATTGAGAATATAATATTGCCAGCTAACGCCAGAGGCTTTGCCCACGTCAAAGTCGGAAATTATCTCAAAGGAACAACGTGCTACCGGGATTAAAAAGTATCATACTGCACTCCCAGAATGAAAGTGACATATCTCAAAATTCCTGAAAACTCTGATTTTACCAGAAACTGGCCTTATAAAGCGTACTCTAAAAACCTTTGGTGAAAAAGAGCCCAAATTATGGGTAAGAATTTGATAGTCTATGACATAGGTCACTTTAGTTGGTTGCGTTTTCACCCGTGCATGTTATGCGAAAGATACCGAGGAAATATTGCGTCTAAGGTGCTCTCCAGTGGACTTGTATAACATTGATGGATCTCGAATTGTACCCGTTTATTGCAAATGCAGGTAGGTAAAATTTCTTATTTGTGCTAAACTGAGTCTTTTTTGAAATAAGTTTGTTTATTACAAAATATTTATTACATTTTATTGAACGATTTTAGTTTAAGGCTGTTTTGTAATAAAATTCTGAATTCTGCAGACAACTCATAAAAAGTCGCAGAAATTCAGAATATTTTTTATTTAATGTCTAAATATATATTTAAAAAACATTTAAATTAAATATAATGTTTCCAATCTTTACATAATAGATCAATATATCAAATCCGCAAAAAAACAATCATTTTCAATGTAACACGGGAGAGATACATTTAAATTTAATCAATACTGTACTTTATGAAAACGTTTTTGATAATTGCCCACGAGTTGTAATTTTTGAGTTAGGTCACTTTCATTCTGGGGGTGCGATATTGTCCTTCTCCAATGTTCAATCTGTTTCTATAACAAAGTTTGTAAAAATTGGTGCAGCGGTTTAATAATGAAAACGTAACAAACAAGAAAGTTTGTTACGTTTTCATTATTCAGCATAGGGCAATTTCGCTTTTATAAAATTAGTATGGATCCTTCACATATTTGATCAAATTTTACTCAAACAACGCATAACTTTTAAGCAAAGATTGTTAATCGCTACGAAAGCAAATCTCGCGTAGCGGTTACATCACTGCGTGGCATAATAGCTACGAGAGTGCTCCGTCGTAGTATTTCTGAAAGCTTTTTCGCGAGATGAAAATCTCCGATAGCTGGGCAATAAAAATGTCAATTCAATATGGAACTGACATTTACGAACGGATCATATGACAGTTCGAAAGGTTATTTCAATCATGAACGTTTTAAGGAAGTTTCCTCGTATCCGTTTATTGTCGTCCTGTCTAAGACTTTTTTATTTATTCAATCTGTTAAACCTGTGTAGAACAGAACTCGCCATCCCAACTTATATTTTTTTTGCTGTTTTAATGCTTAGTAAGGTCAATGTCAACTAGTTCTCAATTATTTCTTACATGTTTTATTTATAACACTTGTGATTTACTTTTACGTAAATTAATATTAGAAGCCTTATCGTGAATATTCAAATAGCTGTAACTGAAAGTGTTACTAAAACGTTTCGTTTTAGTAGCAAGGTCGTCTGGTAATTTCAGAAATAAGAACGAGTAGTAATTTATTTAACACTCGCAAACATTATTACTATATTAAACTTATTTTAAATAAAATTACAGTAGTAGTAGTTAGATTGAAGTTTGCTTGAAAACGGTATGAGAAAGCTTTTTTTTAAATCCTTGCCACTCACTAGCAATTGCTTTACTGACACAGAAAACCTGTCTGTAGGCCATCCAAATAATTGTTCTGTGCGGGAATCGAACCCCAGACACGTAGCGCAGTAGTCAATAGTTCAGACACTGCGCTAACCGTGCCGTACTTGTTAATCGAGCGTCAATTTCGCTATCAGCAACCACAATTCCTTGGTTACAATAACATCTATGTGAATGTGATCACGTAGAATGTTGGATTTCGTAAATAATTGCTTTGTTACTGACTCCAATTCAGACGCAATAACACGATGACAAAAAGAGCTATAAACTAGCATTATACGCCATAAACTAGCTTGTAATAGAACAACAATGCCTGTGCTCTTTTTGACAGTGACACATGTTGTTTTTAATTAACACTGTTTCCACCGACATCTTATTTATGTGCTATTTCAGAATGAAAATTTTAACTATTGTTTCCAACGTTTTTTTTTGTGTGAATCATAATAGCTTTTATTCGACCTCTTTTCTAGTACGTTACTATTTATAATAATTATAAATAGTAAAGAATCTTTCATTGTTTGAACTCAATTATTGTGTTCAAACAATCAAAAATTCTTTACAATTTAATGTCCCTAGCCCCTATGTTAAAGTCAGTTTGCTTCGGATGGAGAGGGAGGGGACGACCAAAGAAAATATGGATCGACTGTGTGAAGAGTGACATGAAAGAAAAACCGGCCAAGTGCGAGTCGGACTCGCACATGAAGGGTTCCGTACCATTATTTATTTATTTATTTATAAAACTTTATGCACAAGTACAAAGGCGGACTTAATGCCTTAGGCATTTTCTACCAGCCGACCTTAGGGTGGTGCAGAGATAAAATATGGCAGGTGCAACTTAAAGAAAAAGCAAATAGAGAAAATAAATAGAAATAAAACAATTAATATAAATAAAGCAAAACACTGCAAAAAAGTCACGTTTGTTGTATGGGAGCCCCCCTTAATTAATTTTATTTTAATTTAATAATTATTATTTGGGCGCACGGTTGGCGCAGTGGTTGAGCGATTGACTGCTGCGCTGCGTGTCGCGGGTTCGATTCCCGCACGGAACAAATATTTGTATGACCTACAGATAGTTGTTTCGGCTCTGGGTGTTTGTGTATGTGAGTTTATATGTTTGTAAACGCACCCACGATACAGGAAGAAATTCCTAGTGTGGGGCAACGTTTTTTTAAAAAAAAAGAAAAAAGAAAAAAGAATTATTTTTTGAAGTGAGTACACAACTAAACATTCTGTGAATATTTCAAGCGTCTACCTGTTGCCGTTATTAATATCGAGCTTAAATATTTTTTAATACTGTTTTTAGTATTTGTTGTTATAGCGGCAATAGAAATACATCATCTGTGAAAATTTCAACTGTCTAGCTATCACGGTTCATGAGATATAGCCTGGTGACAGACGGACAGACAGACAGACTGACGGATCGCGAAGTCTTAGTAATAGGGTCCCGTTTTTACCCTTTGGGTACGGAACCCTAAAAAGGAGTCAGAGGGACAGGACAGTATGGAAGAAGAAAACGTGTTGCGCCGACCTCAAGTATCATGTGACAACGGCAGGAAGATCACGTTATGGTCGGCTTTCAGTATAACTGGATGAATGAAGCGACTGCCTATCTGACCTCTACAACCAAGTAACAGGTTAATACAATGACTGTTTGTCAAAACTTGGTCAGATTCCCTGGATTCTGACTGTCCGTAACGATTATCAGAGATTTGTACATCTGGCGCGAGTTAACGTGCTTTCCGAAGCACGGCGGTGTCTCGGTATACAATGGATGGACACCCATTCACGAACTGACCACGGCAAGCGTTGCTTAACCTTGAAGATCCACCGTGTGACTGTTAATATTTAGCCACGACACAGATAATATAATACTAGCATACAAATGCCTCACCTATATACTATACAAAGATACCGTGCCGAAGTAATTGCCGTTTTTCGTCTGATTAAGATGATTATTTTCATAAGTACTTCGATCGCGTTCGGTGCCATTCCACGGCTATAGATGATGTTAGCAGTGAATTGCGAGTAAAAGGGTTTTCTCGGATCGTGACTGTTTTTTTCTTTAAATACAGTGACGATTTGTTTTATAGGACATTTTTGTACGTTTTTACAGTTTAATTTTACCAAAATGAGATAAAATACTAATTAAAAAAAGGGTGTCATGCCTCAGAAATTTAAAACTGCGCCATCTATTGGAATCAATTTAAAATGATCCGTTCAAATAATATTTGAAATGTGGATTAAGAGCCCAATATTCCATAATTTTGTGCTTAGGAGAGATTAAAAAATAACCATCAAACCAAATCAAATCAAAATTCATTTATTTGCATAAATAAGGTACAGAAGGTTGGTAAAATGTACAAAATTGTTCTCCTAACCTTCCTTTAATTTCGGCGTGCAAATATAAAATAAAGTTACAAATAGTTAAAATTGTTATTGATCAAAATCATGCAGTCACTAAACAGATAAGCCCCTTAAAATTGTATTATTGAATTAAATAAATGTCAATATAATATGAAAAAATAATAAAGATAATAATCATAAGTATCAATAATAATAATGTCAATAATAGGAGAGATTCACCACACAATAATAATTACCAAACCCATAATAATGATTAATTCTAGAAAATGTTAATTTTACACACAATTCAATAACAAATCTATGCATATCGCGCCATCTAGTGATATTTATTTGAACCAAATTTTCTTTGTTACCGCTGATACCGTGGCCTTTAGCTCCTCATAGCTCATAGTCCGTTACTATTTATAACTATTCAAATGACGAAAATTCTCAACCAACTGTGTTAAAAACAATAAAGTTCTAATTAAGTTGAATCAAATCACGTAACTCGTATATTCAATGTGCAGCGCTCCAATTTGTATGTAAATTCGATTGACCTACCTATTCTACCGACCTATAGTAACAGTGCGAGAGTAATAAAAATCAGTTTCCGAAGTTAACGAGCGTGTTAAGGCTCTTAACATAACACTTAATCCGGTTTTTAGGTTTTCAACAGGCGTCCCTCACGAGGCAGCTATTTCATTAACATATCTTGACACGTTACTCCACTTGCGTGCCGGACTTAAGGACGTGATGATTGTGAATAATGTTACGTACCATTTTTCTTTTGTTTTTCTTTTTATTTGTACGTTTACATTCATTATTAGTTCTGGCAGGTTGATTTGTATAATTTTTTTTTCTTGTTTCGAAAGCTGCCACATCATATACATGTGATTGACGTTCGGACGTAGATACTAACGATATTCGAATTTCAAAATTTTTGTTCCAGCTGCGATTTTTGTTATGACGGGAGCAGGGCCCAGGTTACAATTGATATAGGTTGCATATATAACAATGAGACGCTGTTTTATTGCCTGTCATTACTAGTTCTTATATTGGTGAGTAGGAACCTTTTTGGTCTCGCACGGTGTTATTTATTTTAATTTATTATTATTGTTTGTGCTTTGCTTATCTCGTGTATCCTGTGCGGGTCACAAATAAATATTTTTCTTTCTTTTTTGCCATAAATATTTTCTATTTCCGTAATCTTAAATAAATTTGAACTACTTCTTCTGATCGTGTGAGAGGTAGCTTAATTAACTCTGGTATCAGAGTTAGTTAAGCCACCTCTGGGAACCCCACAGCGGGCTATTTCAGACTTACATTAACTATATAAGTCCAGGTTTCCTCACGATGTTTTTCTTCACCGTTGCCTGTGATATCCAAGATAAATTTAGAAAGTACATAATAAATTTGAAAACGTCGTATTGGTACTTCCCCGGATTTGAACCCACGACCTCAAGCACGAAAGGCGAGATCTTAGCCACTGGGCCACCACGACATAAATTGAACTTAGGTTAGCCGTATTTTATCAAGTGTTTAGGTAGGTACTGACTTGACACAGTGTTGAAGTAACATTACTTCGTTCTAGGCACAGATAATATAATACTAGCATACACATGCCTCATCCCATACAAAGAAACAGTGCCGACGTAACTAGCGTTTTTCATCTGATTATACCGATTATTAAAAAAAAAAAATCAGTATAATCAGTACACTACGTCGGCACGGTTTCTTTGTATGGGATGAGACGCCACTGTTCTAGGTGTTCTGGTGTCCTGGTTCGGTGTGAACTTGCTACGTGATAGCTTAGTACACGTGCCACCATCACCACTTAATTAAAAACAAACAGAAGTAAAGTAAAAATGTTTTCTTTTATTATGATTTTGGAACACAAAACATCTTTATGAAGAGCTCGAAAGCGTGAGGAACCTTGTTCTAATTAATATTTAACTGCTTTTTTGACACCAACCGTATTTCATTTTATTTTGGGGGAATTGTTCACAAATAACGGATGTTATTTTGCTGTCCTTTGTTTACGGTCCGAAGCATATGATATGACCTTTATTATAGACTAGCTGACCCGGCAAACTTTGTTTTGCCATTAAAGCACCAAACATTCATCTACCCTACCTACTCTACCCTAACAACCCTACCCTACCTACCCTACCCTAACTACCCTTCACTACCTACCCTACCCTAACTATCCTTCACTACCTACCTACCCTACCCTACCTACTCTACCCTACCTACATACCTACCCTACCCTACCTACCCTACCCTACTTATCCTACCCTACCCTAAACGGGATAAGTCTATGTCCTTCTCCTGGTTCTTAGTTACCTCCCTACCAATATTCAGCCAAATCGGTTCAGCCGTTCTTGAGTTATAAATAGTGTAACTAACACGACTTTATTTTATTTATTATAGATATTGGATAGGAAACAATGTTTAAGCGTCGATAGTACAAAAGGTATCTATCTAATTGATTTGATCGTGTTTTCTGTTTGGTAGGTATTAGGTATTTTGTTACAAAAATATTACGTTTTCAGAGCTCATTCCCTAATAAGAGTATTAGTATTTTTCCAGTGCAGTTCCAAGTAAAAGGGACCAGTAGATATGCGAAGCATAGGAAAGGCTTATGTCCCGTAGTGAATGTCCTTCGATTTAATAATGGTGATGACGTTAATAGGAGGGCTGAATATTTCCACCAACTGTACACAACACCAAGTCCATATTTTGACATCAACAGAATCTTTTGCAAATAATTATGTTTCGAGCTGGGTTTCAAGGACAAATGATCAATGCAGCAGACTTTAATTATTCACTCTTTATTACTGAAACACTTCTTAAACAACTTTATTACTGCGGACTATTTTCGCTTTGATCACTTCGTATCACTTCCCAATCGAAGCTGAATTACGACGAACCCGACCGCTCTTTATATAGCACTGAAGATGTTTCTGGAATGTTCGATACTGTTCTAGATACTTCGAGAACTTGCCAGGATATTCGGCTTTCAAACCCATTGTTCCCGAAGCGGCTAGAAACTTCCAGAATGTTCTTTATGTTCAGGTTTCGAGAAGATTAGTTCCGCTATTCGATACTACATAGCGCTACTAGTTACTAATAGTTCTTCCTCTCGTCAATAGATGGCGTTACCCTATTTTGTAACAATAAATTCGTGAGAATTAATATTTGTTTCGGGATATTTACCATGTATATTTTGATTTTGATTCATTGTATTTATTTTGTTCTCGTGATCATGGCGTTTGTAACGGTGCCGAAATATCGAGCTCTCAATCAAAATCAAAATATACATGGTAAATATCCCGAAACAAATATTAATTCTAATGATTGTGACCATGTCAGCTTAAAAACTTATAATAAATTCGTGATTTTCCATTACTTGAGTGCTGTGCATTCCTATAACTGACCTGTTTGCACAGGAATATCTAGTAAATTTATTTCTATAAAATGTAATTGCGAATAGGTTGTTGGCATGCCTTATTGAAATAAATAAATAAATTACAAGATTGTGTTAGGTCAAGTAGTTAGCTTTTTAAAGTCCAGTGAACAGAAATTCTAAGTAAAGTTTTCATAAAGTCAGTGGAGTGCGGAGTCTAGAGTAGAATCAGAATAATATTATAAGTCGAGATTTGTCGGACGAGTTCCTAGAACAAGCTTAGTGGAAACTTTCAGAGTGTATTGAAAGTTACTGCAATATTGCTATAAATGTATCTTTTGAGGAATTAGCGTTTTAGTCGAAATCTCACCGGCAATGGCACTTTGAGTTCCACTCTGGCATTATTGCAATTTCATCTGAGTAGAACAGTTGCTCCATACACTTAAAAATACTGAGGCCCACTTGCTCGAACAACTTAACTCTGAGTAAGTTTCTAACACGAGGTTAAATTGACATTATTGTTTGGCAAACTGTTAATTACACCTCGTGTTCTAAACTTACTATCTACATCATTGAAAGTTACTGCATTATTGTATCTTTGATGAATTGTCGAAAAGACACCGCCAATAGTTTTATTCTCTTTCATTTTCTTGCTAAAATTATTACCTAAGTAAAACACTTATTGGGATACAAAAAATCTGTTCCTATTTTAAATAAAGTGCTTAAGTACAGGATGTCAAATCAAATCAAATCGAAATACTTTATTTCAAATAAAGCATTTAAAGAATGCAATATTATGTTGTATAATGTACAGGCTGTATCAGGAATTGTTTACTATACGGGCATTTTGGAAACTAGAACATAATTCCGTGCGTTCAAGTGTTTCTGCCATACCTATTATTGGAAACAAATATAGCAGCTCACAATGTTAGGACCCATTAATATTAATGCAATTTTTTTATCCGTGGTACTAGGCAACTGGGCTTATCCCAGTTGTAAACGACCCTTTGTGCCTATTGGCCTTGTTTGTTCTGTCTCCTGCTTGATACTGGAGAGAAGTGGAAATTTGTATTTTTCCTACTCTTCTGTTATTCTTTTCTGATTAATTTCGTTGCGGGATCCAAAACTGTTAAATTCACTCACCGGGACTTCGTCGAGCTTCATTGCCTCGACGCTTTTCTGGTGGTCGCCACTGTTGATTCTGGCTTTCAAGAGTTGCAGTGGTTTATTCCCAAACCACTGTGTGGTCAAAAAAAAACCATTTAAAGATACTTTTTAATTGTCAAACAAAAGATGAATCTAGTTGCAAATTTGATAGCGTCACTAGGTCTCTATGGAGAAGAAAGTGCAAGAAACTCCACGGACACTCTTTTCCATCAGTTTTAATTACAAGTATTTGGTTACATCATTCTTCTTGGAAAATTACATACTTAGAAAAAATGAGCGTTTACTGTGCGTTAGGCTTTGGGAGCAAAGCCAGCAAATAGGATTTGTTTTGCCAGTTCTCTCAAAATGACAGCAAAATTAAAATAACGAGAACAAATTTCATGGCCATTCTATCGATTCACCACATCTTTACGTTCGGTATTAAATCGACTACAGCCCTATAGCCCGGGGCTATCAAACCTGACCTCAACGCAATTATGGTTAATCGGATATTTTATACTGAAAAAGCAATCACCTCGAAAATAAAGGTTTCAGAAGAGGCTATTTACATAATTAAATCAGAAGACAATCAGATGCTCGTTAATTTGCAACTTTCCATAAAGTTGGGGACGCAAGGAAAAGGAATCGTGTAAAAATGGTAATGAATAAAGTTGTTTAAATGGTGAAAATAAAACTCTTTCTTGGCTTACTAAAGTACCGGTCAGTACTATATTTAGGAAAACCTAAAGTTATTATTATATTATATGTAAAAGTCTATAGAAATAGATATTGATTAAATATATGTTTGTATCTATGCAGCTGTTTTGGAGTCTATGCAGCGATGTCAAGTTGACTGGCGATAAATCCAAGTGCTGAGATGTCTTTATGAAAACGCAACAATGACCGTTCAAAGTCAGGACCGGCAAACTAGGCATATCTCACTGCGTCGAGGAGTTAGACAAGGGGACGTAATTTCCCCGAAATTGTTTAGTAACGCAGTGGAGGATATGTTTAAGACGCTGGACTGGGAAGGACGCGGCATTAACATAAACGGCGAGTACATCTCACACCTAAGATTTGCGGATGACATCGTCATAATGGCAGAGTCGCTGCACGACTTGCAGCAGATGCTGGATGGCCTAGCTGATTCTTCTGCACGCATCGGTCTCCGGATGAACTTGGATAAAACCCAGGTTATGTTTAATTCACACGTCACACCGGGATCGATTGTGGTCAATGGCGGTGCTCTCAAAGTTGTTCGAGAATACGTTTACCTCGGGCAAACTTTGCAGTTTGGTAAGAATAACTTTGAGAAGGAGGCTAGCAGAAGAATACAGCTGGGCTGGGCGGCGTTTGGAAAACTTCGTCGAGTCTTCTTGTCGCGCATCCCGCAAAGCCTGAAGACTAAAGTCTTCAACCAGTGCGTCCTACCTGTTATGACCTACGGTGCCGAGACGTGGACACTCACAATACGGCTGGTTCATCAGTTCAAAGTTGCTCAGCGACCTATGGAAAGGGCTATGCTCGGAGTCTCTCTAAGGGATCGAATCAGAAATGAGGTGATCCGGCAGAGAACCAAAGTTGTCGACATAGCTCACAGAATAAGTAAGCTGAAGTGGCAATGGGCCGGCCATATAAGTCGTAGAACCGATGACCGTTGGGGTAAACGTGTTCTTGAGTGGAGGCCGCGAACTGGTAAACGTAAGGTAGGGCACCCTCAGGCTAGGTGGAGCGACGACCTTCGCAGGGTGGCTGGTAACAGCTGGATGACAGTTGCCGAAAATCGAACCAAGTGGCGTGCAATTGGAGAGGCCTATGTCCAGCAGTGGACTGCTATGGGCTGATGATGATGATGATGATGATCAATTTATTACAAAGGAAGGCCATGATTTGAATTGGGATAAAGGATAATTTTTATCTCAGTGTTTTATGTTTTCGAGGGAAAGATGGATGGACTTGGTGAGGAAAAAGGTAAGTCAGTGGTAGCGTGATGGGGGACAGCACGGTATGAAAGAATAAAACGTGTTGCGCCGACCCTAAGTAACATGGGACAAGAGCAGGAAGATGATGATGCTGATTTAATATTTTTGTGGGATAATTTCTGGCGAGCCCGCGGTAAAGAATTAGATTTATCTTTTACTTGTAGATAGAACTATTGGATCTGCTCATTTACCCTTGTACTACATCTTGAAGAGCAAGAGCATTTTCGTATTTTAAATATACTTTTTTTGGTAGTAATATTAAATGAAGTACCAACATCTAAGCTAACAAAAGACACAGAGCACACGCCCTCAATAAAATTATGTTTACGTTATGTTTATGTACCCATAGCATACACGAGAGTGATAGTAAAACAAAGTAATGTTGTCGGGAAAGCGGTAGGTAATATCTGCAATGAACTATTTTTGGAACTCCGACGACATTACTTTGAAAGGGAAACATGGCCGCGACGTCAAAACTCTCAAGAGTAAGGCTGAAGATACACAAGTAGTAGATGTTTCTCTTTATCCTTAGATACCTACATGTTCAAATCCTATTTTCCTTTAGTGATGTTATTAAACAAATATAAGTAAATTGATTTCAGAATGTCGTTACATAAAAAATGTCGAAGTTTATTTAGTTCTTTATTATTATTATTAATTATTCACATATATATTTGTATTGTAGCGCAAACTGCACTTTATGATTAAGTAGGCCTGGGTAGTATCGCGTTTTCCGAGAATCGTATCCAACATATTTCGAGTTTCAATATATGATTTCAAAAATATATATTTCAATACCTAAATATTGTGCGTACCTATCCGATACGCTGTTGAATTGTAGATTTGTATAATACAAATGATATATCTTTTTGGAGCTGATACTTTACTCGTAATTTAGGTACGAACCGTATTATTTAAAAGTTTTGTATTTGGTTTCGGTTAGGTCACAGATACACAAGCAATATTTAGCATACATAGGTTAATATAGCACAATTTTCTGTTAAAAAAAGCCAATGTGGAGCTAGGAGTACGAGAATATCTAGATATTGAAATACATAGTTTTCAAACGGGCCAGTAAGCGGTTTTTGATAATTGTACGAATGTATAGATTTCGTATATACGGTTTGTATCTTTTACTAGGTTTTAGAAATAAGCAATACGGGCGCAGTGGAAATAATGTAAAATCATTTATATATTTTTTTACAAACACATGACATATATTTTTCCAAGCGATATGCTCTAGCAACGTATGGTTTTCTACAGCATCCACACTGACACTTAGTGCCTCGCTGTATAACTAATTAGTCAATTAGTAAGTTGCCAAGTAAACAGCCGCATCGCATTTCGAAGGATACATAAATTTACTTGTGGTCTTGTAGGTGCTCAGTATGTAGTGCCTGTCACTAGCAAGCCACACTGGAGTTCAAACTGGGTTGCCTTCTCATAAAGATTCATAAACATTCTTTACTATGTTTTTTTTTATTGTTTAACTGTGAATATATCTTTTCATTATCATCATCAGCCTTTTTTTAATGTCCCCACAGCTGGGACACAGGCCTCCTCTCTGTGAGAGGGAATGGGAATATATCTTTTAGCACGTGCCAAATAAAATAAGAATTGTTTCTTTTTTCATCCAGCTTTTCGAACTGAAATGTACTAAATGTAATTTCACTTTTCAATACACATCCAATGAGCCCTAATACGATGATGTTAGCTTTTCTGGTTGAGGCTATGGCAACCTTCCGGATCCATTATGAATCCAGCCCACAATACCATATTATTTCAATGTTTCCAAAGTCACATAAGTAAGCCAAGTTTTAGCTTAATCAGATGCCAAAAAGTGCTTAAAAACCTTTTGAAGCACTCCTTTGGTATCTCTTGTTATTATCGTTTTTCAACACCGACTTCCGAAACGAAAGTAATTTTTCTCTTTTTAGTATTTTGCTTTTAGAAATCGGTTTATAATTTTAGTACCCTATCACTAAAAAGTGAGCAAGTTCTATAGTGAGGTACCCTTAAGGCTTGACAAAATACATATAATAACTTAATTTACAAATTCATGCTGTTTGTCTCTAAGAAGTTCGGTTGTATGTTCCATATCTTGAAAACTGCTGAACCGATTTTGATTAATCTTATGAAATTTGGCACACGTGTAGAGTAACATATGTGAATATTGTGCTATTCCAACAATCTATACTATCTATACTATATATATCTATACTAATATTATAAAGAGGAAAGATTTTATTGTTTGTTTGTTTGTTTGTTTGTACCGAATAGGCTCCGAAACTACTGGACCGATTTGAAAAATTCTTTCACCAATAGAAAGCTACATTATTCCTGAGTGACATAGGCTATTTTTTTATCCCGAAAACGGGTCCTGTGGGGTGGTCCACGGGAGCGAAGCCGCGGGCAACAGCTAGTAATATTATAAAGAGGACATATTTGTTTGTTTGTTTGTACCGAATAGGCTCCGAAACTACTGGACCGATTTAAAAAATTATTTTACCAATAGAAAGCTACATTATTCCTGGTTGACATAGGCTATTTTTTAATCCCGAAAACGGGTCCTGTGGGGGGTGTGTGTGGGGGGTTGTTTCCACAGAAGCAAAGCCGCGGGGATACTATACCTATACGCTAGCTAGCTAGCTATACGTTTTTTACCTTTGAATTGTTTACCTCCGTTTTTTGAAGTCGATAAAAATACGTTTGCTAGGAACTCCTCACTGTGTGGCTACGACCTAAGTATTTCTACATTCAAGATAGGTACATCAAATTTTCAACGTTCAAGAAGATGTTCGTGGAAATAAAATCATTCGGATATTCCGAAATCACATTCGGAAATGGTACGGGAACCCGATCTGTGTCACATTCATTAAGGAATATTCTACGTTTGATATTTTTCAGGGACTGAAATATCGTTTGAAGATATTGAACTTTAATGCTGATGAAAGTGATAGGAGAATCGCTGATTTATTTTTTCTTAACATTTTTACTTTGATTGTTAGTGTGCACCTGGTTTCTGGAAAAAATTATCGACGCGTCGCTAGATAAATTTCAAGTGCTGCGATTGAGCGTTAAAAATTCATTCAACCAATAGTATTGGACCATTTATCAGGTTCATTTTGTGATAATTTTCGTTTCAAAAACTGGGGCCTAGATGTATCGGTACGCTTTCTCTCACAATTGCTTTATTTGATTTGCCCTACTAGTCTGAAAGTCTCTGACGTGAAACCGTAACAGACAGATACATTTTCGCATTTATAATAGATAATATTATGGAACAACTTGAGACCCACGGATGCCCCTCAAGTTAAAGGGGAAAATTTACAAGTCCGTGATTAGACCTGTCGTACTGTATGGATCAGAATGTTGGGCTGTGAAATAGATGGATGAAAAGAGATTGCATTTAGCAGAGATGAGAATGTTGAGATGGATGTGCGGAGTGACGAGAATGGATAAAGTGAGAAATGAGTACATTAGAGGAAGTTTGAAAGTGGCGCCAGTGACAGAATAGTTGAATGCAATCCGTTTGTCCTGGTATGATCGTCTGATGAATAGGGATGAAACGCATGTTACTAAAAGAGTTATTAATTTAAATGTGGATGGATGGAGAGAGAGGGACGGCCAAAGAAAAGATGGATGGACTGTATGAAGAGTGATATGAAAGAAAAGAGGGTCAGTGATAGCGTGTCGTGGGACAGGACGGTATGGAAGAAGAAAACCTGTTGCGAAAACCCAAGTAACATGGGAAAAGAGCAGGACGATGATTATAAAAGATAATAGTATGCATTAATATTTAGTATCAATATTACTGACATATACAGATGGCTTCGCCTGCGTGAACGTTGGAAGTTCTCAAAGGGAACCGTACATTTTGCCGGGAAAAAAAAGGAACCTATGTACTATGCTAGACTATAATTTCTGTTCCAAATTCCATCCAGATCCGTCAAGCCGTTCTGGTGTGATTGAGTAACAAACATCCATCCATCCAAACTTTCGCGCTTATTATATAAGTAAATAATATAAGTCAAATTTTCTCTTTTTCTTTCATTGGAGAAAAACTGCTTTATAGCAGTCATTGCGCATATTTGTGTCTCTGAAGTTAGGCTCTGCGAACCATTGCGCAAGAAACAATTTGTCATCGAGTATACTCCATACTGTAAGCGAGATAGGACGATGCGACAAACGTAAGCGTGTGAAAGAGGCAGTTAAAAAATGTTATCTTCTACTTCAACATTGACAGAAAAATTGCTACTGCGCAGGGTCTTGCAGCCAACTTCAGAGACACAAAGATCCGCTTTGAATATTGTACCTAAGTGAGTTTTCATTCAGACACATGCCCGTGAAAGTCATTTTTAATTTCATTACAATAAGTGTAGTGTATTGCAATGGGCCTCATCAGAAAGCTTAAAGTCACCCAAAGGGCAATGGAGAGGGCTATGCTTGGAGTTTCCTTGCGTGATCGAATCAGAAATGAAGACATCCACAAGAGAACCAAGGTTACTGACATAGCCTGAAGAATTGTCAAACTTAAGCGGCAGTGGGCAGGGCACATTGCTCGCAGAACGCATGACGCATGACAGCATTGGAATTCCTCCCTCTAGGTGGACCTGGACAAGGCTGCTGGAGTTCGGTGGATGCGAAAAGCACAGGACCGATCAGTGTGGCGACGCTTGAATGAGGCCTATGCCCAGCAGTGGACGTCTTTCAGCTGAAATGATGATGATGTTGATGAAGTGTTGTGTGGTCAGTATAGGCTCTTTTATTTTCCATGGATGCATGATATCGAAATGATGAAACAATCTCAATAGAGTTCATTCGATGAATTAGTCATTCCGATGAATGCTTTTCTTTCATCATGAGAATACAAACAGTATGCATACTTTCGTTTCATTCATTCATTGCTTCCACATTTTTTTGTAATGAAAGAAAAATAAACGGAACGGTATTTTGGTTCGGACACATGTTAAAAAGTTTTAGCTAGCAAAAAATTGTGCTTGTGAATTGCACTACTTTGTTGCTACCTTAAACTTTTACACGTGGTACAAAATAAGACTAAAGGCGCGATTCCATTGAGAGCTATTAGCTAGTTAACAAACCTACTAGTTTAACCTCGTAGATCTAAAAGCGCAGAAATATACTTAGAAGTATATTTCTAAGTACTACTTGAGTGCACAACGCGCTAGCCATATGAACTTCTGAAGTATCCAGATAAGAGAATATTTATGTTAACCATAAGTGCCGCGTTAGCATAATTATAAATGAACAACAGAGATGCTTGAATTTTTTTATTGTTATTGATAATTCGAGTACGGCAACTTTTGTTTATATTTGAATTGTTTCAACTTATATTTATTTGACAACTTACGTAAGAAATTATAAGGAATAAGTCCCGGAGATTTGTGAATCGTAATATAAGTCTTGTAGTCTGTCTTGTAGTTCAAGAGGAGTTACATGGCATAACACCTCTTGAACTACAAGACAGTTAATAGCTCTCAATGGGATCGCACCCTTATGTATAAGGAAACACATTCAGACTCTTTTTGCTTAAAAGTGTTCGATGTTTTTTTTTTTATCAATTATGGACTAATTACAAACAGAATAAAAAATAGTACGTGAGACTGACAGCCAATTAAAAGTCACTACTTCTAAAAATAGATTGGAAAGAAAGAGTGTGAACAACACAACACGGCTACCAAATAAAAAACAAAACAGTATAACATTCAAGCTTAAACTAAATTAACTTTTCATATTACAAGGATAAAAACCTGAACATACAAAAACCTAATTATAAAAACTAAGGCTCAGGCACTTTCTGGCCGAGGACACACCTGGTATGAAAGGATCAATCATGCCGCTTACATATGTCATTAAAGTTGTCATAAAATATGATTACAAGAACTTTTTTTGAAGCCTATTTATGTAAGTTGAAATGACAGCAAAATAACTGGAGACCGATCCGATAGCAAACATCGGGTTCACGTTAACCAAAAATGTTGCCTACAAATTATTTAATGCAAGGACGTTCCTAAATAATTTTGCTCCCAGCATTCCTGAACTCGACCCTTGTCATAGAAATATTATTCCACGCAAAATTATACCAGGGTCACACATGGAATGTTTAAAGAAGGTGTAGCAAGACCACCAGTATGTAACCGGCCTAATATAGCCTCTCATGAAAAGATTAGGATCATAATTATTAAGGCATGTACTCACTCCATGTAAGAATTATGTGGCTTTGTTGAGCCAGTTTTGGGTATAACAATGATTAAAATAAAGGTGTAAATGTAGTCGTAAGTTATGAGTGTAATTACCGCCTTATAATGGTACCTACGCAAAATATCAAGTTTCTTATTAAGGTAGGAGATGCAAATTAAGTGAGGTATAGGATAACTTGCGTTTCAAAAGACAATGGAGCTTGTCAAAGTTTATACAAAATGTTTAAGCAATTCCCAAGAATAAGACGGTCTCGGAATAAAAGTTAGTTTTAAGTAGAGAAGATCCAATGACACCAAAGCATTGTCAACCTCATGCATTTACGGTTTATTACGACCATATTTTCACAACGGAAATTGTATGTTTTCTTCGTCCTCCGCTATTTTCTTCTGATTAATTTCCCTTCTGGATCCGCTACAGTTGTTTCTTCAAAATGGGATTCATCAAATTTCATAGCATTTTTCTTCTGGCTTTCCGAAGTTGCAGTGGTTGGGTAAAATGTGGCGGGTTTGTCACACAAAAAACACCACATTGGCGGGCTACTGCCGTAATGACGTCAGAAACATCATACTATGTGATGCTGCTTTCTTATAAAACAGTAAGTATTATTTGATGTGCTCAGATACGTGTCTCTCGATAATTTCGAGGCTTTTGGCTTTACGACCATAACAGACTAAACACAGAAACGGAAATCCACAACGCGTTTTTCATCTCGCATGTGTTTGGCCGATTAATGGCGGTCAAACCCTTTGCCTTGCCGAATTCACTTACGCCATAAGGGTGCTGATCATCATCCGGCTTTATCCTAATTTCTCTCATATATCTTTGTTTGCCGAAACATCAAAAGTCACCTCCATTCTTCATAAATCATCTTTCACACAGTCCATCTGTAGTGTATCTATCTTACTCGCACGTTCGCTTTGTCATCCTCACTTTCCCCCACACAGCCATAAGGGCTTATTACACTACACGGTATTCAGGGCCCTAAACCTTAATTTAGGGTAGTGTAATAACTGTTAGGTAGTTAGAGTTCTCATAATATCGACCTTATTGCTTCGGAATGATTTAGTGACCCGGTATTCAGGGCCCTGAATACCGTGTAGTGTAATAAGCCCTATACACAATCTCGTGCGCACCGCGTCATTATTACGAGAGCCATTGGCGAGAGTGGACGTGTTAAAGTGTGGCCATTTAGTGCGTGTACGAGCCTGTGAATTGGCCTATAGAACCGGTCACTACACCATCCATCGTTTTTTTCGTCGTTCATCCAATAACATACCTAGTACTATTGAATAAAAATAAAATAAAAAGCCTTTTATTTCTTGCATTTGTATGTACAATCTACTACTAAAGATGAATCCTATCCTATAATATTCAAAGCCAGGATCTTCCAAATTTGTTTGCCAACTGTACTAGTGGACACAAGGTCTAAGGTCTAGTGGTTTGATATGTAGGTACAGTACACAGTCCAGCTCAGAGCCACTTAGTGGGGTACCGCAAGCTCTGCCCGGATCGGTTTTAAATAGCTTACAACATTTTGTATGTACTTGATGTTTAAGTTTAAATAATCACATGTCCGGACTAGCTTTATGGGTTGACCGCTTTACTGAGGCCCTGCGACCCTAACTATCCAACCAAATCGAGAGATCACTCACTCTTTTTCACTTTATTTTTCCTTCATTTATAAATAACTACCTGGAGGAGCTCGTGGCTAAATAATAACAGCCGCACGGGTCGATCATCAAGGTTAAGCAACGTTTGACGAAGTCGGTCTGTGGATGGGTGACCATTTCAACATACCGAGTTTCCTCCGTGCCTCTGAAAGCACGTTAAGCCATTGGTCCCGGCTGTCATTTGAATATCTTTGACAGTCGTAACGTGTAGTCAGAAGCTTGAGATCTGACACCAGTCTTGCCAAGAGGTATCGTGTTACCCAGTTACTGGGTTGTGGAGGTCAGATAGGCAGTCGCTCCGTGTAAAATACTGGTACTCAGCTGAATCCGGTAAGACTGGAAGCCGACCCCAATATAGTGGGGTAAAAGGCTAGGCAGACTTATAAATATCTAACTGATTGACAGACAGAGTGATTGATGCCCGAATCTGTAAGAAGAAAAGTATTATACTTAAGCCTGGACTTGAAAACCATCAAGCTTTTAATGTTGTAGGTACCTGAATCTTATTATTTTTAATTGACGAAATGACTGCGGTCACTTTAAAGAAAACGGTATACGGTGAAGCTCGCTTGCCTAGAAGAAACCTATTCACTCTTGACTTAAAGACCCCAAGGTTGTAGCTTTTTTTTGTTCCCTAATACTCCGGAAGGGAGTTCCACTCCTTAGCTGTGCGCACAATGAAAGTATTAGCAAAACGCTTTGTGCGTATGGGAGGGATGTCCACCATGTACCGATGTCGCAAGGCCGTACGTCTTGTAGTCCAATGATGGAAAGGGCTAGGCGGAATCAAATTGTACAGTTCCGTCGCACACTCCCCGAAGTGTAACCGATAAAAAACCGACAGGCTGGCAACTCGGCGACGATGTTCGAAAACAGAATTCAATTAAACAGAGTTTTTGAAAAAATATAGAATCCAACTTCGAACTTTTAATATAAGTTTACAATATAAGGGCTATTCTAACACGAATACGGAGTGCGGCGCACCACAATTTACTGTTACAGACTTTGTGCACAATCTTTTGCAGTTTAAGCTCCCAGCCAACGGTTTTTGCAAGATGCAGCTGTTCCCGCAACGAAAGCTTAAAAACAAAGTAAGAAATAGTGAAACTCTAAATTCTGCTGACCGCAAAACTTTGTGCAAGCTCTAATTCTTACCAATCTGTGGTCGCTTAGTTAACGTCTGTTTTAAGAAAAAGAGAACTAGTATTATTAACCGACTGCAAAAAAGGAGGAGGTTCTCAATTCGTCGGAATCTTTTGTTTTTTTTTTTTTATGTATGTTCCCCGATTACTGTAAGACGCCTGGACCGATTTGGAAAATTCTTCTTTTGTTTGTAAGGGTATACTTCCCAGTTAGTCCCATAGTCATCAGGTCAGGATCTGATGATGGGATCTTGGAGAAATCGAGGGAACTCCTCAAATATTATAGGCATACATATAGCGATTTTGGTATTTTTATCAACAATGCAATCATCTGCACTCAGAAAGTAACATTTGGTGAAGTGGAACTGGTGAAGAAGACCACAGATGGCCAATAGAATTCCTTAATGATTAGTATGTCATGGGTTATAAGATATCTCGAATATCTGGGATATATAATATCTCTAATATATTTAACGACTATGATGAAGCAAATACTTATAAATACATAGTGCTGATGAAAATGGTACCATCGAACTGATCTGATGGTGAAGCTGGCAGGTAGGCACTGGTACTCCGAAATAAAACAATGTATCCTAGTCGTGTATGTACTTATTGGAATCGTCATAAGATGTACTTTGGCTATATATGAATTTTATGGCACTTGGAAGTACCTATCAAAACTAAAAAGAGATAAATAAAAACTTTTTAACAAAAAAACAAACCGACTTCCAAAAAAACACTGCAAAACGAAAAATAACTTTCTTTTCCGAAGTCGGTGTCGAAACACGGAAAACAATAGGTACCAAAGACACCGACTTCGGAAAAGAAAGTTATTTTTCGTTTTGCAGTGCTTTTTTGGAAGTCGGTTTGTTTTATTTAGAGCAGAAATTACAAACATAAACAGTGACAGTGACACATATATCTACATTTGTGATTCCCAACATTTAAGAAGCGATGTCTTTGTGTAATTCATCAAACAGTAGGTACAAACTCATCACATAGGTATTATACAATACTATTGCCATCCGTCATGTGCATTTCAATCACTCAAATATATTCATGGACGGACCAAACTACTAACTAAACAATCAATACAATACAGCCCAGCTATTTTACTTTTATACTCACGAGATATTTCAGAAGTGGTTGTATTTAGTTACATATTAAAAAAAAAGACCACAGGATAAAGAAAAAACCGGCCAAGTGCGAGTCGGACTCGCGCACGAAGGGTTCCGTACTACTATCGCAAAAAACGGCAATAAAATCACGTTTGTTGTATGGGAGCCCCACTTAAGTATTTATTTTATTCTGTTTTTAGTATTTATTGTTATAGCGGCAACATAAATATATCATCTGTGAAAATTTCAACTGTCTAGCTATCACGGTTCATGAGATACAGCCTGGTGACAGACAGACAGACAGACAGACGGATCGTGAAGTCTTAGTAATAGGCGGAACCCTATTACTAAGACTTTTTACCTTGCACTCCTTTGCCTTGCAGTGGGAAAGTCACATTACAGGTTGGTATTATTATTACTATTTTTGTTATAAGTACTGTATATATTTTCTTGCGCATTTACTAAAAAGGTATAACAAACGATATTACAAACATAAACTACAAGTTTTATGTATTTGTATGATGTATAGATGATAGCTTCAGCTAAAAACGTTTTTCAATATCTCTGTGCCTTGTTTACGACAAAAAAGTAAAAGTAGGTAAGTGTGTAAACACACGTCAGTCCATCACTATTGACTCCCTCTGTCACACTAAAAGATCTCACAGCTGATATCAGACTCGGAAGTACTTGTGGTTTTCTCTCACGGTGACAAGGGTAACCACTTTACTTCGATGGAAGCGCACTCCTTTTTACATAAAATTGTCTAAGAAATATTGCTTTGGCTGGGTACGGGAAAAACAACGTATTTTTTTAAAACAGCCGTTTTTTTTATAAAAGGAATTGGCTTTAAAATTTGATTTCATTTTATTAATTCAGAATAGGCCAGTATTCTGAATTAATAAATTGAAAAAAAAACACAATGTTTAAAATTGGAATGAGAAAATTCTTGTAATAGAATTCTTAAACTTCACGGAGCGGACGAGTACCGGCTCGTTAATTAAAAAACATACTTAATTCATAATTAATGTTACAAAAAGGAGGAAAATTTCATAACAAAAGGGTTTCATAAACTTTGAAACCCAAACCATAATTCAATCAATAGGTTGTATTGTTTTTAATTTAATTGATAACGTGACCGGGATTAAAAATCTGGCCACAGATGGGCGTACAGAGAAAGATGCTGGTAGCCCTACAAAGGTTAGCTTGTATGCAACCCGTATGTCTTTGTGTATGTCTGCCAGCATCCCAACCCATAGGGTTCCAATAAATAATAATAACATGTTACTTAAACTAACCTATATCTTTTCACTGTCGCGGAAAGGCGTTCCTCTATCTGTTCCAAGACTAAATGACATATTACCTGTTTTATATCAATCATATCCTTTGACAAAATAAATTCCAATTATTAATTGATAGAGAGCACGTGGCCTACGAAATCTTAATCTATAGTCAATCTACGTAGGCGTATTAATCAATCTACAGCACTCACTACAAGCCTCGGACACATCACCCTGTCTGCTTCTTTATCAATCTGTTCATTGTTTTCTTGCCGCTTTGACAATATCAATGTAGAATCGGCTTTATGTTCTTCCTCACTGTCCCTTGTCAGAGTGTATTGGATAGATGGATTGGAACAAAGCGGTATTTTGTGGTCACTAAAGTTATTGAAAACCGTCCATGTTTGTGTATTTTTTTTCATGAAATCAAATTTTATACATTCTCAGATGATGGCTAAAAAACTGTAATTTAATAATACTTCGTTTTTGATACCCTAAGATACACAGAAATGTTTTGAATCTGGTGCCCATAAATTCTTAAACTGGATCGACGAAAATATATGGATCTGGAACCCAGTCCACACTATCGTGTAGATCCGGCATTAGTATAATACAAGTATAAATACAATAATAGTTTAGTTGGGGTCCCGGTCCTTTGAAAGGCGTTCGAGGGGCCGAAGCCAACTCACAGAGGCCTTGTTAGGCATGTATCAGGAAATGTGACACCAAATGTACACAATATTATTATTGCGTTTTTTAAAATCGTAGTTCAAAATGAATGAAAAAACAATATGCTCATTGGTAGATACCAATGAGCATTTTTTTTTAATGTTGCAAGCGCGGATAATATATTATTCTTAAATAACTGTATATATTATTATTGTAATAAATAAAAAATCAACAAAAAAACAAATGCGATCGATAGAATTAACGAGTAGACATTAAATAAGGGCCGCTAGTTTCTTAATAAATGTATTTATTTGCTGTGACAGATTTCCATTATTGATCTACTTTGATTTTCGATCGACTTTCGAACAATCAGGATACAACACTATTTTTGTGTAATGATATAGTGGCAACTCACCAAACGACAGTTTATTCTAGGAAAATAAAATTTACTGTAAAAATTGACAGCCATTCAGTCCTACCCTCGATGTCTAAATTTCAAGTTGATTATTATTCAAACTCTACTTTGGCCTGTTAACCTGTCTAACTTTGGAATTAAAGTTGGATTTGTCACGTCCTTAACTCCTAATAGTCTATTCAGAAATCCGTTCTTAGAAAACCGACCTTTCATTTGTGCCTACAACCTTCAAGTATTTACGAAACACTTGTAGAACTAAATTCTGGGAACCGCAAATCTCAATAAACAGTGTTTATATTCTTAATTGATTTCTCACATATTCTATCAAAAATTCCAGGTTTGGAAACCGAATTGAATGAAACAATGGAATCAAAGTTTCTACCATGAATTCGAGTCTACAACAATTATAGTCTTAAGATGTTTGTTGATAGGTATAGAAAAGAGAAGAATCGACAAAGATATTTCTATTCAGACACTTGTGAAGGTAAACAAATCCTTAAATGCAAGTAGATATTATGTTCAAGAATGTGTCTTAATTTAGGACCCAAATGGGCTGTTGCACTCATGACTGTAATCATGACTTTGTGCCAGTTGGCCTATCTTTGTTGGGTTTCCTGCTTGTTAAGGAGGGAAGTGGAAATTATTCTCCTCTGCTTTTCAGATTATTTTTTTTGGGGTATTGAAGACAGTTGAATTGCCTCGTCACTGTTGATTGAAAAAACGTGCTTGCTCCAATAAATAAAAGTAGTGACTTATTTTCTCATTATGGCTTCCATTACCAGAAAGTGATTGGAGCTTGATAAGGTTTTCAGCAAGTAGTAATGAAAATACCATTAATGCTGAATACATAGCATGAGCGATCTTTCCCATTTGATCTGGTCTACTATTCACTCAAGCCTTTAGAAAGCTTTTAACCGTGTTTGTCTAGTTTTTCATAGCTTCAAAGCATTCGCTTTCATCAAACTATTCTGGTTTATTTGTTGATGGATAACCAATATTCATTTAGGTAAAAAACATTTTCAACGCAGTTTAATTTCAGTACATGCATTGGTAACTAGTAATATCTATGATTTTGCTTTTGTAATGGAATCAGTTTGTGTTTCGCATGCACAAAGAAATAGGTAATAACTAAAAGTATTGTGTTATCGTTACATAATATCTTCTTCTTTCACTGTTCCTATTATTCGTGGTGGGGTCTTCTCACTGTTCTGTGCCAAGTTGTTTTGTCTTGGGTTGTCTGTTTGGACTATTTGGTTTGCTAGACGTCTCTTTCTATATTGAACCCCCAAGTCAATGGAAGGTGGTACTACCTGTGTTATGGTTAATTATTCTGAGCCGAAATTCTGACAACATTCGTTGATCGGACGTGTTTATGACGACATACCGTGTGTTCTAAATTGCACTTTATTTCTATGCATTTTGTTTTAAATTTGAATGGAATGGGAAGCCGCCCGTGCCATGTCCGTGCCCGACGCCATTTCTGTGTGGTCTGCGCCTTATTTGGCGTGTTTTGTGACCTTTATTATGTCTGTAGTGCTGTAATTAATACCACTACAAACAAACTAAACCTCTATTGCTTTCAGCATTCTTTCTATATTTGAATAAACCATAGAAAAGACGAAAATGTCCAACGCTTTAAATCTAAATCCTATTCATTCTATTTGCTGTCACTCTTACCCTCCGGTGTTGGCTTGGCTAAATATTTTATTTTTGTAAGAGATTTCTCGTTCAAATTCAAGAAAGATTTCGATATTATAATTAGCAAAATGATTTCTATGGCACACTGGCTGAATTAATTAAAATAATTTCTAAAGGCACTTCCACATTCAACCTAGGGACTTTCGTAAAATTATTTTATTTTTGGTCTACCTAGTGATCACAAGTGGTTTTGCTGAGCAGTCTTGGGTTTAAATTCCCGAGACAAGCGACGTGTTATTGGGGTTTTCACTTCTTGTAGTAGTCCACGAAATCTAGATTTTGGCCCTATTGAATGCAATCTGCTCTCTCTTTATAACATAGGACTTAAACTTATATGGCACAATGAGGGTGTATCTCTGATCTAATCCTTTGCAATATAACCTTCCATATTCCTTTACTTTTGCAATTGATCACCAATGGAACTATTCTGTAATCGACCGAACGATCGATTGGTATACGGGGCCATTGACTAAAGCCGTGGATCCACTCTGCTGCTAACGCACAGCCATCTCCAGGGTTCATAAAATATTTTTTTCTAAGTATATCTTTTATTTTAAGAAATAAATAAAAGTCACAAGGTGCTAGGTCTGGATTATAAGGAGGTTGACTAACTAACCACAACTTTCATAGACAAATATTCGATACTCCGTCTAGCGAACCATCAGTGTGGTTGCTTCGACCACGTTTAAACTCATTAAACCAGTAGTAAACAGTGGCACGGGATGGAGCTTCGTCATGAAACATGAAAGTCTATCATATTTATTTATTTATTTATTATATACTTTATTGTGCACCACTTAAATAATTACAGAAACAAAAGACCACATTTTCTCTAGAAAATTTTCTCTAGTCAAATCCATTTCGACGCACGACAGGCCCTTTTTAACCGTCAATTTGTAAAAACAAATGACATTTGCATTCATTACACATTTACAGATTCCCAAAGAGTTCCTAATTCTAAATTTCAATAAATTTTTCATCGGCTGCTTTTCTTACTGGCCTAATCTAAAAACTTTCAGTGTGACCTACGTACCGCGATCAACTATGTACCAATCGAAACCAAAAGTGCGTGTACTTTTTAGGACCACAATAGCAATAGGTTATCTTAAAAAGTTCACTTTTAGGGAAATGGCCGCCCGTTGTGTCACACTATGGAACTTTTTCTCCTTCTATGTTTTCTTTATCTTATATGGTGTACACAATAAAGTATAATTATATCTATATGCCTAACAAACAGTAAAATTCTCAAACACACAATGGAAAATCTTTAAATAAGGATAAGACGTTTCTTTGATCCAGTGTGAGCAAATACGCATATCTTTAGATCTTTTCAATTCATTTTGTAATCTTTCCCCATAAAGGAAAATATAAAAATGTACTTTTAGGATGAATTATTTGGAAGTCAAAAAGTTAAAAGAAAGAAAATATTTTAATAATGTATCATTTAATGCAAATAGAAACGTAGAAATTAAACTTGTTAGGGGTTCTTAAAGTAGAATCTTCCATTCCACTTCAACCCCTAACAAAATAATCTATTAAGATTACACGTTTTTTTTTACGAAGAGCTGGCTATCAAGAAACTCCATGGTTTCTCCTTTTTTAGGGTTCCGTACCCAAAGGGTAAAAACGGGACCCTATTACTAAGATTCCGCGGTCCGTCCTGTCTTTCTGTCTATCTGTACGTCTGTCACCAGGCTGTATCTCATGAACCGTGATAGCTAGACAAATTTGAAATTTTCACAGATTATGTATTTCTGTTGCCGCTATAAAAACAAATACTAAAAAGTGAATAAAATTAAAATTTAAGTGAAGTGTGGCTCCCATACAACATATCTGACTTTTGCCGTTTTTTGCGATAATGGTACTGAACCCTTCGTGCGCGAGTCCGACTCGCACTTGGCCGTTTTTTTAAATATCGTGTCATTTGTTGAAAACAGAATTATCCACATCTATTAGGTACATTATCCATACTATTATTATAAATGCGAAGTTATCTAGTTGTAGTTGTATATCTGTTTGTTTGTTACCGTTTCACGTCTCAACGGCTACGACATTTGGCACACGGGTAGAACGTGTCCAGAGGCTCCAGACTAGTGGCATTCGATGTCACCAGAGGCGATAGTCGAAATGTCAAAATGTAAGGAATTGATCACGTGATTTTTCGATATCGCTTGTCAATCCCTTACAATTTTGCCTTTTTACCCGACTGCCGAAGGAGGGTAATGTGTTTATCAGTCTATGTATGTATGTATGTTTGTTCCTATGTGGCGTTCTAGAGACCAAACGCGTTGGCCAATTTTGATGGTTCTTACGTCAATCGATTCGTCTTAACCCTGCGAGTGTCACTGGCTACATTAAAATTAGAAAATAAAAAAATGGCGGCTTTTGGGCGCCATATTGTGTGGTCCCAAATTATTTTGTGTGGTGTATCTGTGGTGTATCAAAATAAAGGGTTTTAAGAGGCGATTTCAAAAATATAAAACACTTTTATGTTTAAATGTATATAATTCTAAAAAAAAATTACTAAAAAGTTATAAATAAAAAAAGTTAATTAAAAAAATCAAAAACCCGACTGCTTCAAAAACCGAACTAAAAAGATGTAAACAAGAAGAAAATCATGCTGTGCAGTCGAAGGATACAAGTTCGCGAGCTGGCTGACCAAAACCAGATGTATGCTCCGACTGCACAGCATGATTTTCTTCTTGTTTACATCTTTTTAGTTCGGTTTTTGAAGCAGTCGGGTTTTTGATTTTTTTAGTTAACTTTTTGACAATCGCTATCGCTACGCTTTCGGTGATAAAATGTCACTTGTTTAGGGCCTCAAGTATAGGACATACCGTTCTCTTTTATCCCGGGGGTGTGTGTGTGGAGAATAGTAAACATTAAGGTAAAGATTGTTATTTAGAAACAGTGTAGTACCAAGATATTGTTTACCCTCTAATAAATAGTCTTGTCAAACCTTCGGGGTCAATGAACCGTATTTATTTGAATTAGGCTTGCTCCAGTGAGTTACTATTGTCCATAGGATTTATGTTGATAAACAATTACTTAGTGAAACAATCCTACTGTATTGTGACATTGTTTTGTTTATGCTTAGTCAAAATTATCACCTACGGCCAATCAGTTTTAAAGAATATTGTGACATGCGAATGGATGGGTGGATCAAACTTAGCCAAGATTGGCACCTTTCAATAACACTACAATTCTTTCAGGTAGGCTATTTCAACCAATTTCATAATTGGAATTGTGAACAAGTAAACTTCAAAAATTTTAAAAGGCCCCGACACATTTTTATTTCATACTACATAATTTATTTATGACCCACGGATGCCCCTTAAGTTAAAGGGGAAAATCTACAAGTCCGTGATTAGACCTGTCATACTGTATGGATCGGAATGTTGGGCTGTGAAAACGATGGATGAAAGGAGATTGCATGTAGCAGAGATGAGAATGTTGAGATGGATGTGCGGCGTGACGAGATTGGATAAAGTGTATAATGTAATGTAATGTATGTAATGTAATGAGTATATTAGAGGCAGTTTGAAAGTGGCGCCAGTGGCAGAAAAGTTGAAAGGAAACCGTTTGTCCTGGTATGGTCATGTGATGAGGAGGGATGAAACGCATATTACTAAAAGAGTTATGAATATAAATGTGGATGGATGGAGAGGGAGAGGAAGGCCAAAGAAAAGATGGATGGACTGTGTGAGGAGTGATATGAAAGAAAAGGGAGTTAGTAATAACATGACGGGGGATAGAACGGTATGGAAGAAGCAAACGTGTTGCGCCGACCCCAAGTAACATGGGATAAGGGCAGGCAGATGATGACTACATAATTTATTTAGTAGTAGACACGCTTCGATCAAAAATGTATTGAACACGTAATTATGACACGATATCTTGCGAAAACACCCCGATTCAAACAGTAAAACGCCCATAACTTTTGAAAGGCTGAACCGATTTTCATCACAATTCATACTAATGTTATAAAGGCGGAAGTTTGTGAGTGTGTGTGTGTTTGTATGTTTGTTACTTCTTCACACTCAAACGGTTGGACGGAGCTGGATGAAATTTGGCACAGAGATAGTCAGGAATAGCACATAGGACTTTTACCCCGGGAATATGTTCCCTCGGGATAATTTTCGTATTTCATGCGAGCGAAGCCGCTGGCAGAAGCTAGTCAAACATAAATAAGAATGCTCTCGATAATGTCACCATTCAAACAAAAAAAAACGATATCAAAATCGGTCTATCCGTTTAAGAGCTATGATGCCACAGACGGATACACAAAAACACAACTACACAGGTATACACGTCAAAGTTATTTACACGTGGTCAATACCAAATATTTTGGCGTTTCGATGTCAACGAAAGCGGTCGTGATCACAGAACAGAAAAAAACTTGTGGTCCACAAGTTTTTTTCTGTTTTTTTTCTGCTTTTTTCTGTTTTTTTTCTGCTTTTTTTCTGTTTTTTCTGTTTTTTTTCTGTTTTTTCTGTTTTTTTCCTGTTATTTTTTCTTTTTTTTCTGTTTCTTTTCCTGTTTTTTTTTCTGTTTTGTTCTGTGGAACAGAAAAATAGCCTTCTCTGTTTTGTGGTCGTGATAGAGAAACGCAAAATGTCAAAAATACAAAGCGCTTATCGACATGTCATGTTCAATCCATTTTAGGAATTTTGACCATCACCATCGCTGATAATAACGATACTTTGTCTTGAGATTCAGTTGATATCATTCCTTTTAGACCCACCCCTACCTTAAATAATTAAATTTGTATATAAAATAGTTCTATTTCAGTCAATCGTTTAAAGATGACAGACTCAGAGACAGAATTAAGTTTTAAATACTTACAGCGATAAATTCAAGCAATCATTTGTGGTAAAATTAGATCTCAAACATTTAAATAAAATAAATAAATAAAATAATCTTTATTTCGGACAAGTAACATCCATATGGGTTAGTAAAAGAGAAAAACTTATACCTATGTTAGTATATTCTTAATTTCTAAATTATAATATTTAACAAACCTATTTAGTGACGAGGTTGTTGTTCCGAATGCATTTCAGAACAACATCCCCTAATAACGGAGTGTCGTACCTCCAAGCGAGTGTTTGTGTGCCTCAAAAAGTGTGGTTTTAAGGATGGAGTTGGAGCTAGCCCGCACTCTATTTAAATTGCTTAGTATTTCAAAACCTAAACCTTTCATTTTTTGGTGTGGGAAATCATCCAATGACTTCTTCCGCTCTGGGTGAAGTAGAAGGGCGTGTCAGACTTTTACTGGCAAAAACCGGTGTTCCTTCAGTTGCTTGTGCCAGGGCCGCGGTACTCTCTTTCAAATTTCGCGACCCAGACAGGCATCGGCCCTAGCGGATCCCGTCAGTTTTGCTGAAATCTCTTTGAGGCGCGCGTGGAACACTACGCGCCGTCGACTCGGGCCAGGTCCTTATTGGACAGCGAGCTACCCTTTACTCGCCATCCGCAAACCCGCGCCTACGGTGGCCGCGGGAATCGGCTCGCCCAGGGCATCTACTGCGATGGCTAGGGGCGTGAGGGCGCCTCTATTGCGTCTCCCTCACGCGTTCCGTCTCCTCCTTCTCGAGCATTACTGCTTCGTAGAAGGAGGTGACAGCTTCCCATGCCTCTCGCTCCGTACCATGGCCTAAATCAGTTTCCTCTCGCCTTATCCTCAACAGAAACCTCCCGAAACATAGTATTTAAACCTAAAATAAGACCGAAATCGTCCGATATACATTTATCGAGCAATGGTTATAGCCATAATATTAAATAAACCCTACAGACCGAAAATACTTTTCATCAATAATAACCTAATTCGCACCAGGTGCCCGCAATCTGAAGATTATTGAAAAATGATCCGCGAGCCTTACCGAAACGGTTTCCAATTCGATGGAATCTCCCGTAAATCTAAGGTAAGATTTTGCTGCTGAACTCCTTTTAATCTTATAAAAACCACCCGAAGCTTTTCCTTTAAAGTAAATTTTATAAACGCTTCCGAGAAACTTATTGCTCGTCGGTTATTTAAATGTCTCTTTACATAAGATGAAATTTGAATGTAAAATAATGTATTTATGGTGGTTTTAAGAATTTATAGTGAATGCTTTGGAATTTCATTGAGTAACAAATGCTCTATTATCAGAAAAGTTTAAGGACAATATGCGAATTGAAAATGTGTGTGTGTTGTATTGTTATATTCTTATACAAAACATGTGTGTGTGTAAATATTAAGCATCTAGATGGTTAAGAGGTAATAGTCGTCATTAATTTTCTGGATTTCGTGACTAAATAATCACAGCCGCACTGGTCGATCATCAAGGTTAAGCCACGCTTGACGAGGTCAGTCCGTGGATGGGTGACCATTTCAACATACCGAGTTTCCTCCGTGCCTCAGAAAGCACGTTAAGCCGTTGGCCCCGGCTGTCATTTGAAGATTATTGACAGTCGTTACGAGTAGTTAGAAGCTTGAGATCTGACACCAGTCTTGCCGAGGGGTACCGTGTTACGCAGTTTCTGGGTTGTGGAGATCAGATAGGCAGTCGCTCCAAGTAAAACACTAGTACTCAGCAGATTGAGTCGTCATTAATTATCATTGAAGATAAAAACGTCCATCACCGGACATAGTCTTCGCACAAGTGTCGCTACAATAACCGGACCTGTATATATGTAAAGTAATAGAAAATCTTACAGAACTACTAGGTATAGGTATTCCGTTAACCTTGCACATCATCAAAGTATATTGAATTTAGTGTGAGATATTTTCGGATACTGTACGATACGTATTTTTTAACGGGTATTTTTTGGTATTGCTTGATACTGACGTGCCAGGCATTTTTCACCACTAACCATGCATTTGCGATTTGAAACTATAATTTATGAAAAGTGCCTCTCAATTGTCGTTAGTGCATTTGGTTTTTGTGCTAAAACTTAGAAAGCTCTGATATTTATTCGCAGTTGATTTTATTCAAATCCGATTGAACAAGCTCACTCGCCATAATCCAGAAAAAACGTTATGCAGCTATTCTTAACTAAACCTTAGCTTTTAAATATTCATTTTAATATTCACCAGCAAGCCAGCATAGTTTGATCGAGCTAAAGTAAAATTTTCAATTAACTGGTCCCGGGCAAAGAAAATAATGATATTACGAAAGTAAGTTAATTAAAAACATAGTTAATTATATTCCATATTGCTGCGTTTGTTGTGAGCTTGCAAGTTTTTATCAAAGTAAGGTATTTATTATTAACCGACTTCCCAACAAAGGAGGAGGTTCTCAATTATATTTTTTTACTACTATATTTTTTTTTAAATAGTAAAAAATAACTTCAATTTTGGAAGTCGGTGTCAAAAAACGAAGAAACTAAAACAAAAACACCGACTTCCGAAATTGAAGTTATTTTTTACTTTGTAGTGTTTTTATTTGGAAGTCGGTTGTTTTTTTTGTAAAAAGATTTTTTTATTTATTAACAGGTTTGCTCACTAGGTAATTAATTAGTGAATACTATGCAATTATTATTTCCAATTGGGTTGATAACACCTTATTAAATTAATATTTATAACTCTCAAATAGATTATGCGAGTGCTTAAAAAGTAACTAAGGCACTGTCGTAATAATTTAGCCAAAATGTCCAAATAAAATTCAATATTGTTAATCACTGCATGCACAAACGTGCACGGTGCACTTTTTTTGGATGATCCTTCCTTCCTTCATTCCTTTAGCTAAAAACTACTGACAGGGACGTCAGTATCAAGCACTACCAAAAATACCCGTTAAAAAAATACGTATCGTATAGTATCCCATAATATCTCACACTAAATTCGATTTCCTTTGACGAGGTGCAAGGTTAACGGAATACCTATACCTATCTACTACCTAGTAGTTTTACATACCCGTGGAACTCTGTTCTTGACCCAATACAGGAACTGCATTACATCTCGATAACAGGTTTAGGTCGCGCTCACCTTGACCTAGTACTCTTGTTCTTCACGGGGAAACCGGGATGAGTTTATCCGCTGGTTCTATTTACAACCCTGTAACCTAATATCCGTGATGGTAAATGAGTGGGATAACTGACTTTGACATTAATTTATTATGCTCAAGTTCTAAGAAGATAAATTTTAACCGGCTTCCCATAAAGGAGGAGGTTCTCATTTCAGTTGTTTCTATTTTTTTTATGTATTTTCGGGCATAACTGGAAAGAAAATGGCTTCATCATTGGAAATGTAATTTCTATGGGTGCTGTTTGCGATCGTTTATACGTTTGGAATAACTCATTTAAAACCAATTCTGGGCGTCTGTGTACATAATGTCTCCTAATTAAATTGTGTTTGAACTTTTTTGTGAGGAATAAGAAGCCAGAGCAGTGGTGGCTTAGCGGTATCGGCCGCGACATATAAGTTGTACGTCGTGGGTCCAAACCCTGGCAGGCTTTACTTTGTGTAAATTATTTCACCACCACTGCTCTCAAAACGGTGAAGGAAAACATCGTGAGGAAACCGGCATGTCCTAGAAACAAAAATTCTAATACATGTGACATCCGCCAACACGCATTGGGCCCGCGTGGTGGATTACGGTCCATTCCCTCTCTCACAGTTAGGAGGCCTGTTTCCCAACAGTGGGAACATTAAAAAGGATGATGATGATAAAAAGTAGATATTAACCAGTCTATACAAAAAAATACGTTCGGAAAACGTTTATTTGGCAGAAGTATTCACACATTAAAAGTAAATACAGAAGAAAAGATATAATTTAAAAAAAACAAACATTAAGAGCCCATTTTGAAGCCTTTCAAATATTATTATTTTCTATGAAGAAAGCTTGTTATTGAGAGTTAATATCCCAGAAATCTATCTCCTTAAGTCGTCCTTGTAAGTCTTTGATGTTCACTCTCTCCAACGTCTCGCCGTGTCCCAACTGTCTGCTCCACAACAGGATATTTATAAATGTCGTGGACATGCTTCAAAATGTCGGAAACCCTTTTAAATTTGCCAGAGTTTATGCACGAGTAACCTCAATATTCCTAGTTTATGAAAAAATGGCTTGTTTTTCCGCAAAATCTGGTAATTGACTAGTCGTTTGCACCGAAATGAAATTATGTCTCTTTAATAAGTTTAGCAGCGAAATATCTGACGTGAAAAATATTGCACACGAGGTGCGAATATTCTGCTGGCAATTTATTGCAGGGATTTTTTACAAGGTCATTTTTTCAGTGTTTTTGGGATAGGTAATTTGTTTTGCTGCGGAGACCAAAATCACAATTACACGTGGGTGAAAGAAAACTTCTTTATATCCTGTTTTGCTACCGGAGAAAATTGGAAGTATGAGCAAATATAATATTCCAGGAATCGTCTATTAATGAAAATTATGGAATATTATTTTCAGAAAAGTAATTAATTATTTAATTCTGGTCTTATTGTTTGTTAAATGTGGAATGCGGGTTTGCCAATGAATAATGTTATTTTTAAAAATGTTACAATATTCGAAGCTTGGATCTTCGAATATTGTAACATTTTTTAATAAAAAAGAAAATAATAATGTTTGCGATACAATTACCTATAATTATTTTATTTAGTTACTGAGCCTATTAATTTGCTTGTCAATTTTATTAATGCGTAGGTAATGCCTGTTTGTGATTAACCACTAGATCTGTGACATCTATATGAGAGATTGGGGCTTGAGGCTTATTATTGGTTATAGCCAAATACTGAATATTGAATGCTAATCCTTGCAATAATATTGAATGTAGGTAACCCGCATTGTTTTGTCACTACACAAAAGGTTTAATTTCGGATTACAGAATTTACAGGCTCTTACGGCCTTGCACGACTTGATAGAGTGCGACAATCATGTGACAACAACAATTTTACTATAAATATTTTTCAACGAATAAAACGCAATATTCTACAAATAATGCGCATATTTCGGCCACACAATGCGCAGAGGCGATGAGATTTTAGAAAGACTGATTGTGGAACACCGAAGGCAAGAGATCGCGCGGTCGTTCACTAACAAGATGGTTCGATCAAGTGAAAGACTCGTCGTCCTCCAATTTCTACACGGTCGTAAGGGACGCGCTGAACAGAAACCGGTGGAGGCAGATCATCCGCTCCAGATGTAAACCTGATGCTGACCACGATACTCATACATGAGGGACCGACCAAGAGAGAGAGAGATTTTTCTACAAATATTATGAATGACCAGCTTTTCCCCGCGGCTTCGCTCCTGTGGCACACCCCACATGATCCGTTTTCGGGATAAAAAATAGCTGTCACTTAGAATGTAGTTTTCAACTGGTGAAAGAATTTTCAAAATCGGTTGTGTAGTTTTTGAGTTTATCCATCACAAAAAAACTAACAAATCTTTCCTTTTAATACAATCTGTCTGGATTTGTAGTAATAAAACTTTAAGGCATTAAAATACACCTAATGTAATCGATAAAATCACCTCATATAAGGGGTATTCTCAAAGATAGAGCAATTTTAGTATCAGACTTACTTTACTTCGATATCTACGTAGTATAAAAACCATTAATTTGGACCTAGATCTTATAGAACCATACATTTAATGTTATTTTTACGGCCTTTTCCCAATTATTGCTGGGGTCGGCTTCCAGTCTTACCGGATTCAGCTGAGTATCAGTGTTTTACATGGAGCGACTGCCTATCTGACCTCCACAACCCAGTAACTGGGTAACACGATACCCCTTGGCAAGACTGGTGTCAGATCTCAGGCTCTGACTACCCGTAACGACTGTCAAAGATCTTCAAATGACAGTCGGGACCAACGGCTTAACGTGCTTTCCGAGGCACGGAGGAAACTCGGTATGTTGAAATGGTCACCCATCCACGGACCGACCTCGTCAAGCGTTGCTTAACCTTGAAGATCGACCCGTGCGGCTGTTATTATTTAGCCACGAGCTCCTCCACGGCCATAGCATAAAGAATCTAAAAAAAATATTCAACCAACAACTCATAAAATGTAAGATATTTTTGTACTGAGCCACAGAAGTCAATCTTTAAACATAATTTCACCCGTTTTTATTGCATGTCTCAAAATTCCCAACACATGTGTTTTATGGATTGTTTGTTAGTCTTTGAGTTATTCTACATACTTACACATAAGAATCATATGTAATGTTGCCTTATAAGAACCCCTGCTTTATCATTTTTAATTTTTTTATGAAATGCTATAAAAACGTGTGGGGATTAAAACCCTTATTTGGGGTGTTTTTATCGATAAACTTAAGTGTATTTAACGACCTTAAACTTTTATTACATTTTTTTTTTCTTTTATTTTTTATTTAATATGTGCGGGGTGTACTCGCACACATTGTCTCTCCTCCTAATATGGCACGTGTATCGATCAATTGGAAAAAAAACCGGCCAAGTGCGAGTCAGACTCGCACACGAAGGGTTCCGTACCATTATCGCAAAACACTGCAAAAAAAACACGTTTGTTGTATAGGAACCCCCTTAATTTATTTTATTTTAATTTAATAAATTATTTTTTGAAGAGAATATACAACTAAATATTCTGTGAATATTTCAAGCGTCTACCTTCTGCCGTTATTAATATCGAGCAAAAAACGGCAAAAATATCACGTTTGTTGTATCGGAGCCCCCCTTAAATATTAATTTTATACTGTTTTTAGTATTTGTTGTTATAGCGGCAACAGGAATACATCATCTGTGAAAATTTCAACTGTCTAACTATCACGGTTCATGAGATACAGCCTGGTGACAGACAGACAGACAGACAGACAGACAGACAGACGGACAGCGAAGTCTCAGTAATAGGGTCCCGTTTTTACCCTTTGGGTACGGAACCCTAACAAATAGAAAGTTAACCCCGTGTTATCCTCACCTCGTTCACGGTTTGAATTATCCCTCGATAATTTTTGACAGGTCGAAACTGTCAGGTTGAAACGTTTGACAGCCGATCTTACCCGATTATAATCGGGAAAGGTCGGCTATTTTCGAAAGTGTATGCCAAAGCTACTAACCCAACACGGGTTAAAATAACGTTAAATATCCTATCCTATTAACATTATAAACATTATGTTTAAATCAACCTCAACAGCTGAACGGATTTTTATGGATATATAACCATTTGGTAGACTATAGCTTGGATTAAAAAGCTAGTCTTCTTTATGTAACTTTGTGAGTGTTTTGTAATGACAATATCAAAAAGCATTAACAAATTATTATGTTGATATGTCTTCAAAATTATAATACAAATTATGAGAACATTTTTAGTTTTTTTATTATTGTTTTGTGTGAGTACTATGTACCAACTGAAAATCTTTCATTTACTTTACCTATATGTCGTTCGTTGACTTGTATATACACTGCCAGTTGAGTGTGTCATGCTCTCTCTAATGTCTCCCTGATGGTGGCACATGTGTTGGATCATTCGGTTCCCTTCATGATGGTTGAGTTGAGTGGTGCCGATCCATAAGTCTTGTTCATGAACGAGCGCCATCAGTTGGGATTGGTCATAACTTGGCTGCCTCGTCCTGTTTTTAATTTGATACTTTAGGTTTTTTTGAATTGTTTTTTTTTTACTCTAGACGCTTTTAAGTGCATGTCTTTTCACAGCGTTCTCACATATGTATATGTATTTTTGTAATTAAAACTGATGGAAATTACTTTCTTGCACGTTCTTCTCCTTAGAGACCTACTGACGCTTGCGAATGTGCAACAATCATCAGTTTTGTTTGTTTGACAATTCAAAAGTACTTTTAAGGTTTAGTTGAAATAAAATATTTTTAAATTTGATGTTTCCAATTTAAAGTGCCCTGCTTGCGCAACTACCTACAACATCTATATACAAAATTCATTGATAGAAACAGATTACTGAAATAATGCAAGAAACACAGTTAAGTTTAGTTTGTGTGGGTGGAGTGAAGGAGATTTAGTGTGGAGTGTAATAGAGAGAGTATATTTTGTCCGAGTGTGTGTACTGAGTGAGGGAATTAACTTGAGTGGCATAGAAAACATTCTGTTTCCTCGTAAGTCCGGCCTAACAACCATTTTTTTTAATGTATTATGGGTAAGTACGGCGAAAACCGGGACGATTTTAATTTTTAGAAGTTCGATTATATCAGGCAATTTCCATTTTTTTACAACAGTTGGAGCGAACTACCTTGACCTTAACTAGTTTTAAAAGTGACCCTAGAATTAATAGTTGTCGCAGGCGCACCCTGGCCACCCTGTACAGATCATCAGTGCAAAAGCTATCGGATCATCAGTGCATACGGACGGATCTGCCAGGTACCAACTTGATACTCTTGAGTCGATTGACAGATGGGCCAAGAGACTTATCGGCAACGATGCGCTGGTCGACTAAAAGCTCCAGAGCCTTGAACACCGACGACGAGTTGCCAGCCTGTCGGTTTTCTATCGGTTACATTTCGGGGAGTGTGCGATGGAACTTCACAATTTGATTCCGCCTAGCCCTTTCCATCATCAGACTACAAGACGTACGGCAATGCGCCATCGGTACATGGTGGATATCCCACCCATACGCACAAAGCGTTTTGAAAATACTTTCATTGTGCGTACAGCTAAGGAGTGGAATTCCCTGCCGGCGTCTTTGTTTCCTGATAGCTACAACCTAGGGGTCTTCAAGTCAAGAGTGAATAGGTTACTTCTAGGCAAGCGTGCTTCACCTTCGACCACATCATCCCTTAACACCAGGCGAGATAGGAGTCAAACGCGAGTCTATAATAAATAAATAAAAAACCGCCGCGATTTTCCCAGTAGCACCTTGAGGACAGCACGCTGAGTCCGTTCCAGCTCCAGCAACCACGACTTGGCGGCGCGGCCCCAGACACCAATACAGTACTGAAGTAAAATATATATTTGGAGATATTGTCCAAATTTGTGATCGTTGGTCCGAATATCTATGACAAATTCAGACACTATTTTTTGCCATCCACTTAGAAACTATATGTACTCATAAAATGTAAATGTCATTAAGATTAGTGAATTTCTTAGTACTATAGTCCTATCCACAAACCCGCATTGGGCTCTCGTGGTGGCTTATGGGCATGACCCACGCCCTGTCTCAGAGAGGAGGCATATTCGGGCTCACGGTTGGCGCAGTGGTTGAACGATTGACTGCTGCGCTGCGTGTCGCGGTTTCGATTCCCGGACGGAATAAATATATGACCTACAGACGTTGTTCCGGCTCTGGGTCTTGTGTATGTGAGTTTATATGCCCTCACGATACAGGAAGAAATTCCTAGTGTGGGGAAACGTTATTTAAAAGAAAGAAAAAAAATATGCCTGTGCGAACTTTATAGACTGATTGTGCTATGCTTATGCTCGTTATTAATAAAATGCACTATGAAAACTCAATATGATATTACGTTTGATTTAAACGTAACTAAGGTTCCAAATATAAGGTTTACCCATTGATCGTTAAAGTCATTATTTTCTGTCCAGGCACCTATTATCTGCCCGAAGTTGGTTAATTATCCCATTTGTTCCAATCATCAGAGCCTCGGTGCTAGGATATTCTACCCAAATTATGGGTTGAAACTCCTTAGAGATAAAACTTTCGAAGGCTGAACTTGCGACATAACTCTAGAACTCAAATGAATAACCAAGAAAATAGGCCCGTTGAATATTTCGCTTAAAATTCATGTTTGCTGCACAATCTCTAGAGCAGATCTAAAAATATTTTACCTAAACAAGGACAACCCGATTTATCTGAGAACATAGGAGTACCTATCTAAGGTTGGATTGTAAATAGATTCAACGTAAGTAATCCCATCTCTCTTTTGTATTCAGAAAAATAAACCTCACGAAATATGGGGATGATAAGCGAACAGGGATGGGAACCCCCTCTGGTGGATAATAAAACATTTTGCGATAAATTGCACAGACAGGTACACTGGCTTCATATTTACTGAACAGGTAAAATATACTTTTAATATTTCGTTAAATTATTGCCGAATAATATGCAACGTTTATCGAGATATATTATTTTTTGATGATGATTCAATGCGTCTTCCATGTTAAAAATTGTATGGAGTTAAGATGGCAGGCCTGCCTGACCTTCATAAAACAATACCTACTGGCTAAAACCGACTGTGTTCTGTGGCTCTTTTATTAATAGGTTAACTAAGTTCTGTCAGCAGCTTTGTCCGTGTCGAAATTATCCTAAGGAAACACTCCGGGATAAAAAGTATCTTATGAGTATATCCCAATCCAGAACGCGTGCCAAGTGTTATTCATAATCACAGGTAAACCCTGTTAGGACGTGAAAAGGTAAAAAAAATACGGACAAAACGACTTTCGCAGTTATAATATGTAGTTTACTACACTTGTACTACTTGTACTTACTCATGAATAATTATATTCAACAATACAAATTAGATGATTATATTAAGAATGCTTGGAAACATGCTGATCCTGCTCCATAGGGCAATCTTTAGTGTAGACAAAATCAAACTGGTTAATCTAATATATTCATAATTATAGTATTATTTTTTTCTTCTCTTTTTGTTTAAGAAATTGACTCGCAGACTGTTCCTTTGTTGTTGAATTAGGTAATTTACCTATGTTTGCAATATTTGTAAGTATGTGAGAACCATGTTCCTATTTATCAAATGAATGAATTTACCTGTTAGTGTTTGTAATACTTTATATCTATACGTGGTATAGTAGTCTGGGTGCGATAGTCCTCAAGTATATGAATGAATGTAAAAAAAAAAAAAACAAAACATAAAACTAAATAAATATTGAAAAACTTCTTTTTGAAAGAATAAGTGTGGAGTTTCTTGTCCGTTCTTCTTCATAACAAGCTACTTGGCCGAATGGACGGTAGAATCAATTATTATAAATTATAATTTTTGAATTTCAAAGTGCCGCTTAATGGGCTAATTGAAATAAAGAAATTTAACTTTGGCTTTGAACAACAAAAAAAAACAAAAAGATTTACATAATTTTAAACAAATGAAAACAAGCGTATGTTATTCAACATACCTGATCAAAGACATGGGTAGCGGTTATCGATCACATTCTGTCATCCAGCATTCGGTGATCGATCTTTTAAAAAGTTACTTTTACGTTCGTCAGCGTCACTCTGGGTTGTGACATTATAATGGATGTTCTCACAAACATGGAAATATTTCGACAAAAGAAAATATTTACCTTTGTTAAATAAGGAAATATCACTGTACACGTACAGCCTGAAATTCGAGGAAAGAAAATCGTTTGTAGGCTATAGCGACGAATTTTTGTGCTCCCAGCGTTGCTTCCGTGGTGTAAATTTAGATTGCCATAATGTTTTTATTCATCTACACATATGACTTTTAGAGAGAGCACCTTTGGTCAGAAGTCCACTTTCAGATTTCAAAAAATTATACCGTGATCGGGTATGGCGTGATGCAAAATGACATAATTAGACAAATCTTGCGAAGAAATTGTGGGCTACTATTAAAATTACCCGAATCCAAGTTTTCAAAGGTTTCAGATTTCCCTAAATCTGACGACTGCCAAATTGATAGAATTACATTGAATATTCCACAGATGATGTTCTAACTTCAGACCTATGTATTAAATGCAAGCCTATTACAATTATCGGTATTCAATTATATATCTGATTTCCTGTCAATAACGCAATCAGATTACATGTGGTTTGGAGATAGAAAAAAAATTAAAAAATTGATTATATTTTAGAGATCTTATGCATTCAGGTTTTGTTAGGTACCAATTTAATCTTCAAAATTAGCTTCTGGCAGAAACAACTACAGAATTGTATTTCTGATATAATATTCTAACCAGAAGTTTTAGACCGTGATACAGATTTTTCCGTAAAATCGTATACGTGCTCTGGAATAGACTGTCCTTTATTTCAGAGCATAGCTTTACGGTATGTGTATTCCTACTGAATTGGAACAATATGTATGTACTTATGTTCATTTCAGTTAAAAATAAACAGAATGATAATTATTACCATGTAAAATAAATAGCGAAAAATAAATTGTACTAAAATAAATGGCAAATAATTATTTGTAACTGTTCAGTTCCAGTAATTTCAATGATGATACGAGCCGTTAAATATACCAGAACCATCTTCCTATATGCATGTATTCACAAAGTTTTTCAGACTTTTTAATTAGCAAGCAAAGCTTACGAAACCGAGGGTTTCCATAAATGGTTTAGTAAATTGAGAGCACCGCGAAGTTGCGTCGCTCTTGAATATTTATTAACATTATTGAAGCAGTTACGGCAAATTAAATTTCATCGTCGTAGTTTTATAATGGGGGAAATGAATGAAGCAACAAGTACTTAGAATTATTTCATATCGTGTAATGAGGTAAGATTAGAACGATTTTAGAAAGAAGAACAAGAGTGTACCTAGAACTAGAGAGGATGGCAAAGAAAAGATGAGGTGAGAAAAAAGATGACAGGTCCTGTGAATATTAGTGATATTTTTTTGTAAAGAAAAAGTAGTGACGGTAGAAGGGCGAATGGAAATGTTGAATTAGGTATTTTACCTATGTTTGCAATATTTACAAGTATGTGAGAACCATGTTCCTATTTATGAAATGAATGGATTTACCTGTTAATGCTTTTAATACTTTAAGCCTGTACGTAGTATAGTATGTAGTTCTATTCTGGGTGCATTGTCCTCACGTATATGAATTAATGTATGAATGTAAATATTGTAAAACAGTTTTATTTTTAAAGAGTAATTGTGGAGTTTCTCGTCCGTTCTTCTCCATAACAAGCTACTATTCCGAATGGACAGTAGTTTCAAGGCCTAGTTGAAATAAATAATTTTGACTTTGACTTTGGAAAAATAATACGTGTTGTGCGGAGCCAAAGTAACATGGGATAAGGACAGGAAAATGATGGTGATGAACAAAAGTGTACCTAATAGAGATATAATGTTCCATAGTATGTTTATTTCCTAAAAGTGCACAACAGTACAACTATTTTTTTAATGACCCTCGGCTTTCGTCAGTCGTCGAAATTTTATTAGTTGCCCTTTGCACTTGGCGCAGACCGAATGCTCTCAGACAACTTGGAAGTATATAGAATTGTTAATACTCTTTTAATTTAATGTAATTTATAAAAAAAATAGGCGGGAAGCTGCTAAATTGGATGTCTCTAACTATTCTCAATCTCAATTTTTAAATATTTTCTCCTTCTATTAATTAGACTTTTTAAAATAGTTTTCAATATTTTTTATAGCCCTTTGCTAGTAATAGTAACAACATTTGTGCCACATGTTAAATTTAGTCTAGTTATACTTTTTTTTCTACCCTTGTATACATTCTTTTACCGATTGTTTTGTGAATGAGTGAACATTGTATGCCTTTTGGATTTCTAGATGCTTGTTAACATTTGTTAAATTTTTATCTCGTTTATATAAACTTTTTTTTTAGTTCGTGCAATGGTGTAACATGGAAATGTTGTAAAACCAAACCATTTAAAAAAAAAGAGTAACCGTAGAGTTTCTTGACGGTTCTTCTCCATAGAAAACGACCAACCCGAAACGTGCAACTTTTGTCGACGTTTTATAAGTGCCCATGTAGGCCTATGTGAAATAAAAAAAAATATTTTGATTTTGAAAGGAAAATAGTTTTACAGCTTTATATAGTTCACACGGATATCAAAAGAAAACAACAATAAAGTACTTGGTTCTGAATTCAAATAATTATACACGATAAATCTAATTATTGATGCACATGAAAATTAGCATTCGTTTGTATTCGGAAATGCGATGATTGCCGAGGGACACCAAGAAAATAATTTTGTACTGTAGTTTATTACGCTAATACAACCACAGTAAACGGACTGAAATTCTAAAGAATGGTTCACCTATTAGCTATACCTAGACTCTATATAGAACGTAGACCGACATATATTTCCTCTTAACCAATCATTGCTTATAAGTCATTCACCCCCAAAATTTTCCTAACAAAGAAGGCTCGCTTATACGTAAAAAAATCCACTCATAATATAGCAAGGCAACAATACATGTCCCTAAGCAATACACAGCCATTAAAAATTACCTACCCACTTCGTATCTAACACGGTCTCGAGCTAAAAGCATCAAAGGCATCACGTCTTTTGCCTCGGCTCGTTTTGTTTGCCGTACGTGAAAATATTTTTCTTCATTGTAAGAAAATCTCGAAGAATAATACCTATATAAATGAACATGGTACACTCTTGAGAGTTTATGACACGAGAATGTGATTGTGGTTTGTGAAATGAGTGTAAATGGGGCCTTTGATGTTGAAAACTGCACATTTTTTGATGATTTTATGAAAACATTGGCATTTTTTATTAAAGGGTATTGCTGCTACCTTTGCTTTTTTAGTTTTCATTTAGAAATACCAGCTATCACACAGCTTTTGGCATAACCAGGGCTGACATAATATATGACACATGAGCGGGGATCTGCTCCTCAAAAATTCCCGATAAATACAAGTAATACAGATCAGGTATTTTATGAACCATTTGGAGATACTAAATAAAATAACTTGACCCAGTTTATTTAAAAAACGCATTCAAAAACGTTCCAAAAAGGAGTTGTGTCGTTCCTGTCTTTGATCCTAAACACGATACTTTTTACCAAAGGTTTCGAGGGGTGCCTGGCTGTCAACGTTTCTCATTACAGGTTGTTTTTATTTTCGTGTTTTCTTTTTACTACTTGACCTGTTTTGGGTATAAATAGACTCGGGAAGGAATTTTTGTTGTCAAGGTTAATTGTAATGTGTTATTTTATCGCCACGAGTTAATCAATGGAAGCATCACTACTCTGCTGATGACTAGGAAGTCTAATTAGTGGAACAGTTCAAATTAATGGGAAATTAAAGTTACTGTTAGTAAATAATATGTTTTTGGTCCAAGCCCACTACACTATTCTCAACCACTGTCACTCTTGAAAGCCACCATCAGTCACATGGACATTGGCCATTGACCACCAGGAATGTACTTAGACAATTGGGTTGTTGAAATTAAAAAATAAACGAATTTTAAAATGTATTTTGAAACTTTACATATCATAAATTATACTGTATCAGATATGTGCTACAATGAGTAGCAATGGACGTTGTGACGTCACACGGGCTCGGGTTTGTTCGGGAACTGTCGGCGTGTTTTCAGTACTGAATTCAAGAAAATATTTTCAATTTGATATTACTTTGTAATTATAGCGAATAAAAAAATACTAAAAATAGTTTTGTACGAAAACTTTTATATGTATTTTATATTTATTATTTGTTTTTTATTTAATATTTATTTTATATTTATTACAAAAAAAAGTTTGTTCAACAAACCAATTAAGATTCTCGAGTTCCATAGAGACGATTCTACTGTCTACGATCCCCCAACGAAATTAATCAGAAAGGACAGCAGAGGAGTCAAAAATAATAATATCCACTTTCCTTTATTTCAAGCAGGCGACAGAACAGAGTTGGCCAGTAGACACATCGGGACAACTGGTACAAAAGTAACTGGATAATACGTTAGGTAAGCATAATAGCTGGCCAGCGTGCACCTGTCCGCCGAATGGTTGACTCATATAACAGTACCTTTGAAAATATCAACATCTTCAGTTGTCCAATGTCTAAATTCAAAAGCCTCACTCGATCTTCTTTGTTAAATAAAACCCATATTAAATAAAGTCCATTTGTGTTAGTGGGTTTGATGATTTGCAGAAAGAGCTTTCTGAAAGTCGTCAAACTTTCTGAGGTCATACTTTATATTATGTAATCTTTATACCTAAATTTTAGCTTTTTTTGTTTGCTTCATAAAATGCATATTACTGCTCGTACAGCTACTAAAGCTAAAATACATTTCTCCTAGCGATACATTTCTTTTTTCTTATAAACTTTTATGTCTACCTGTGGACAGCGTTGTGGGTTATATTATTACTAGCACTGTCATTGTTAATTTAGTTATAAGTTCTTATAATGTAACTGTTTGCTGTTCCTTTCAATAAAAAATAAAATAAAATACTTTGTACCTAAAATTATTACCTAGTTAACTAAAGTAATTCCGTAGCACTAAACGTATAAACTTATTCATACATACACTAAGGTATATCGCTTACCCAGTAAGATAAGTCCTTACTCATACATAAGTAAATCTCAAGCATATCTCACTGTTGTTTCAGTGTTGGTCTTAGAACTTTGAATTTGTTTCTCATTAGCGAATTGCGTGGGTAGCACTTTGCGAGAGGCGGGCGTTTAGACGTTATCAATTATAGAATTTAGGCCTTGGATATAATTGTTTAATTATAATTATCTGCTTTGTTTAACGGCTGCTTAGTATTTTGTATTTTGTTGTTTCTAAGCTTTCTCTTTCTTTTTTAGGTCTCCTTGTAAGTTATAGTAAAGCTACTTTTTTTGTGGACTGGTGAATTGAATGATGTGGCCACAAGGGCCTTTCAGTCATCGGCCCAATTTGGCTTTTTAGGGTTCCGTACCCAAAGGGTAAATACGGGACCCTATTACGCGGTCTGTCTGTCTGTCTGTCTGTCTGTCACCAGGCTGTATCTCATGAACCGTGATAGCTAGACAGTTGAAATTTTCACAGATGATATATTTCTATAGCCGCTATAACAACAAATACTAAAAACAAAATAAAATAAATATTTAAGTGGGGCTCCATACAACAAACGTGTTTTTTTTGCCGATTTTTGCGATAATGGTACGGAACCCTTCGTGCGCGAGTCGGACTCGCCCTTGGCCGGTTTTTTTTTTGCTTTTGGCTTTCACTTAGCATTATTATTAGTGAACAAAAAGATTGTTCTGCTAATTCGATTGTTTTTTTTTATTTTTAAAGTCGACATTTTGGAAACTCATCACTTAGTAAATTGGAACCAATTTTCTTTTCATCCACCTGGTACATATAATAGGGATGTTTCCTGGGTAGAAAAATGATTTACTACTATTTTATTTTTATTTTATTTTATTTTTTGACTATTTAGTCTGTCAGTGACATTATCAAATAATAGTATTAGACCCGTATTTTTTGTTTTATCAAATAAATAAAAAATGACGTGTCACACGATATTTCAACGCACTATATCCTCGTATTTTTTTTATTTACGTGGCTAAAGATAAAAATACGTGTACAATATTTTTAGTTTATATAACTGTTGGACTAAATAGATATTTTTGTCAACTATCCTCTTCAGGGGTTCTAAACAAACTTGTCATTGCTCTACCAGTAACGTACAAAAGTGTGCAGTTTATTTTACAAGAAACACAAAGTGCACCTCAGTACCTTTTGCAGTATAAAATTTGAATAGATAAATTGACTTTATGCTGCTAAATAAATAAACTCAGGTAAGCGCTCGATTGAATCGCGACGCTGCGCATCTCATCGTGAGTGTTTCTGCCGTGAATAAAATATTTACCTACTTAAGGTAATTTCCTATTCTAAGATGGTAACAAAAAATAAGCTTGAGGTAACATGTTTGATTGATGCGCTGTGCCGTAACAATATATGGTTAATCTTTTGATAGACTTTAGTATTAAAGCTATTATAAAAAAGTGCTTAGAGTAAAATCTACCCAAGATAAACCAGAAGTCTAAGGATAAATAAAAAAAAATACAATAAGTTTCGATTCCACTGACAAAAAAGTTTAGGTATTTTTATTATGAAAAGTGTGAAAGTGCTTGTAAAGTGCTTACAGTTGAGCGTTTTCAAAAGATTGAACGTTACTCGCTCCAAAGAGCTTTTGTATACCATGAAGTGGAAATCGGATACTTTAAATGAAATGTTAAGTTCTTTCTTGTAATGTGGCTACGTGCTACGCCGTAGACACGAACCGAACGTAGCCGGTACGGTCCGCTACGAGCTTTTTGTGATCGTAGGGCTATTACGATTTTGAATTCAAAAGATTTGAAATATAAAAAATAATTACTTGAGAAGCATTGAGTATCTAATATTATTTATTTCGTACCCGTAAAAAATGAAAATGTTTTAAAAGTAAGAAACTTGGAGTGGAATTCCATGCCGGAGTCTGTGTTTTCTGATAGCTACAAACTGGGGATATTTAAGTCAAGAGTAAATAGGTTTCTTCATGACAAGCGAGCACCATCGTCGACCACTTCATCGCTTACTTATCAGCAGTGATTTTGGTCTAACGCGATCCTATGATTAATAATAAAAAAAGCAAAAAAGAATTCAGAGAAAAATATCTGATCATACACACTCTCAATTACTATAAAAAGTATTACTGATACTGAGAAAAGAATTATTGTAGTGGACCAAAGTGGTTATATCATCCCCTGTCATACAATGGGACGGATAAAATGTCACGAGTAAAAGGAATGCGGCTCCAGTAAATCACAGTACACTTGAGGCCCGATAAATAATCCCCGGTCGGTGTCTCATACATTCCTATCACATTCGCGTCGATTTGTAGGCCTTTCTTATTTCGGACAGAATTGATAGGCTCGTTTGAATATCTGGGAAGTTCGGTGTTCAATATGCGAGGGAATTTATGTCGGTTGTTCATTGTGGGTTGTTTATTTGGCCGTGAGTGTAAAATTATTTTATTGGCTTGCTCGTCGTTTTGTCAGTTTGGCTCGAAAAGCATGTATTTTTTTTATTGAAGTGATTTTGTTTTGGCAGATCATTGAAACTTTTTTTTTATATAATGAAAATATTGTCAATACGTGGACTCAGGACCATGCAGGTAGACCCATAGACTATTATAGGTGAAAGGTGAAAACCAATGGTGAAAGAGAAAAACCAATTAATCACAATTATGTGACGCTAATTACATACATTGTATAAGTTTTATCGTGTAGCCGGAACTAAGATTAATTTAGATAAGGATTTTCTATCATGATGACAAATATGAGTTTTGCGAGGTGGTAGTGTAACAAACCTGGGAAGCTGGCAAGAAATAGGTAGACAAAAAATAAAACTGGCGAAGTGCGAGTCGGACTCGCGCACGAAGGGTTCCGTACCATTATCGCAAAAAACGACAAAAAATTCACGTTTTTTGTATGGAAGCCCCACTCAAATATTTATTTTTTTATGTTTTAAATTTATAATATTTATTTGTTGTTATTGCGGCAACAGAAATACATCATCCGTGAAAATTTCAACTGTCTATCTATCACGGTTCATGAGATACAGCCTGGTGACAGACGGACAGACAGACAGACGGATCGCGGAGTCTTTGTAATAGGGTCCCGTTTTTACGCTTTGGGTACGGAACCCTAAAAACCCAAAATGTTCCGGCCAATCACTTTTCCATTAAAAACTAAGCAGCTAACTGAAAAATAACTGAAAAACTCCTTATAAGTAATAAAAAAGTTGGTAGGTACTGTTTAAAAAGTTTAGTGTAAGTGGCAAGTATTATAAGGATACCTTGTCAGCTGCGGTATCCCACGTGGAATCTCAGGGAGTTCATAGACAAAGGCCAGCCAGGATTACCGTAAGACGGGATGCTCTCCAAAGATAAGTCTCGGTTCCCTTTCAAGCGGGTATAGATGAGATTATTTTATCATAACAGTACCTATGGGAAATCTTTGGAAAACTCTCAAGTTAAAAATCTAAGCAACTTCCTTTTTAGTTTTTGGTGATTAATAATTAACATTTGTAGAATGGAGATAACGCCCAATTTTATTTAGCACTGATCTCGTTGTCACTTTCAATCATTTTAAGACTACTTTAAATGACCTCTGGTAATAATTTATTCCAACGAATCCGACTCGGCTGGGCAGCGTTCGGGAAGTAGCGTGGTATTTTCTTGTCCAGCTTATTACCACAGTGTCTCAAGACATGGTCGCTCACAATGGGCTTCATCAGAAGGCTTGAAGTCACCCAAAGGGCAATGGCGAGAGCTATGCTCGGAGTTTCCTTGCGTGATCTAATCAGAAATGAAGACATCCGCAAGAGAACTAAGGTTATCGACATAGCCCGAAGTCAAGCCAAACTTATGTGGGAGTGAGTGGGGCACATTGCTCGCAGGACGGATCGCCGTTGGGGATGAAAAGTTCTGGAGTGGCCACCGCGTACCGGAAAACGCAAAGTTGGAAGGCCTCCGTTAGGTGGAACGACGATCTGGTCAAGGCTGCAGGGGTCCAGTGGATCCCCTATGGTGGGTGCCCGCACTTTCGAGGTGGGGGGGGGCTCAGTAGCCGTGGCTTTGTCACCCACGGTAAAGTGAAGAGGAACCCGAGGAAGGGCTCTCGTCAGGACTTTTGCCGATTAAGTTGACGACGTAGCGGCCAACAATAAGCAGGTTACGGTGCCGCTTGGTAATAGAGGTGATAACGCAACTGAGGTGTGCCGCGATGTCGTATGGAGCGTCCCAGGTCCCATACGATATTGTGGCTGAGGATTAGAGGCCGCGGTGGGAGAGGAGGTCCCTATCCCCTGCGGCCGAAAAGTGGTAGGTGGCGGGGCCACTTACCTGACCCGTCACAGGGGGACCAAGGGTGCCATACACGGGGCAGTCTGGCGCCCATGTGCTGGTTTGGTCCCTGGGGTGGTCACGGCGTTCAATGTGTTCTGGTGCGCCGGGAATGGGGGGTACACGCCAGAGGAGGGTCCGGTGATGGATAGCCGCAGCACACACAACAACACACGATTTAGCAAAATGAGGTTTCACAGGCCAAACTAATATACAATTGGAGTGCGGTGCCCCTGAGAACAGGACACACTTCACTATTGAGGCCACTTACTGGTATGGAAAAGAAGAAGAAGGGTAGTTGTGGAGGGTTATGATGCAACCCTGATTGCACCCGCTTTAGGTACATACCTATTTACATAAATGCTTAATAATTAAGATGGGGTTCCATTCGAAATACATCCAAACTTAATATTTAGAATGCGAAACTAACTCTGCCCTATTTATTTGTTTCGTGTTCACGCCTTAACCGCTGAACAAATTTTGTCGAATTATAGTATACAGGTAGATTATAAAACACTTTTTATGCCGAGAGTACTTTTCTTGGGATAATTTTCAACTTTCACATGGGCGAAGTCGCTGGGCCAGTAGTTAATATTTAATATGAGGTCCCAAACACAACTTATGGGAAGTGTCGTGTACTTCTATCTCATATTCAAGAGCAGCGACTCATCCTCTGCAATATTTAGTGACCCGTCTAAAAGTTTGACCTACTTACCAATTTACTTTCTCCTCATTACGTTCGAACATCTGCAACAAACGAAAAACAAAATTTATACTTGTTCTTAAGTAGCTTTACGTTTTTAAAGCTGTTATTTTTAATATTTACCATACTGTACCACTGTTAAAGCCTAGCAATAAGGAAAAAGGTGGCCGAATCTCAATTTTATCCAAAATCCTTTAATCAAACTTTGTGGCAAGGCTGTAGACGGTTCTGGCACAATTTTACGAAAAACTCAATCAAGCTGGGAAGTTATAGAGCTCCAAAAAGCACTCATAAGCAATGCTCGTTCAGACCCATGTCAAAACCATTGTTAGTTCGCTTTCAAGGGAAAATTCAATATCCCGCAAATCTCCATTGATCGTTTAGTGGGTAGATCTTTTTGTTGCGAACTTGCTTGTTCCCTGTTTACTCCAGTAACACAACAATGGAATCTGTTAGTACTTCGCGACCTTTGTTGCCTGTTTTAGCGCGACCTTTTTAATTGATTAATGAATTGTTAATTAGGTGTTCCAGATTTGGTGAGTGCCCAAAATAGAAACTGGCTGTCAACGATCTAAAACCTTGGAATTACAATGATGTTTTTCAGTTACGTTAATTGTTCGTTCGTTGTTGAATAAAAGTGTAAATCGAGACATTGAGAGAAGATGAAATTAATAATATTGTTATTTTCAATTGTCTGGTGAAACCTCATAAGTAAATTAACTCCAGTTATTTACGTGGGTAAGTACCTATCATAAAATGTAATTTTGTGATCATGAGTCTTTTAATGTTCCCATTGCTGGGACACAGGCCTCCTTTCTGTGAGAGGGAATGGGCCGTAAACTAACAGGCTGGATTACGGATTCAATTTTGTAATTGTAAGTAATAACAAATGGTCTGTGATCGCCAGCCATCTTAGTAAACCTCTAAATAAAAGTTACTAAGTAATCATTCTTCAATATGTCGTCTCGAAAATATTTGTCACAGTCAGTTTATTACTCTATCAATATTTTATAGAGAGAGCTAGAATCAAATAAAACTCACTACTACAAGCTAAAAACCTTTTCAAGTAATAACTTTCTGGGCCACTCAGAAATAATATTTTTATTACAAGAAGCCTAATGGCCTCATGTCTCAATGGAACTAATCAATGTTATTATAAAAAAATAAGAGCCACAAAACATAATATTTCGTTTATGCTCTTTAAAGGTGTAGGTACTAGAGATGATAGACTAGTCGGACAAGCCAATTCAGCCGCTTCTTTAGTCGATGACTAGTCGATAATTTGAGCGCCGAGTCGTCTAGTTGATTTAGACCACAGAGAGTCCATTTGTATTAGGTACCTAATAGTGTAACCGCATTTGCCACTTACGTTATGTCCAATGTGGTAGAGGACTTATTGCCATCAACAAGTTACAAATCCTGCCACCAGGATATTTCGAATTTATAAAAAAATAATGCAGCCCGACTATGGTTTTTTTTACTCGGGCCATAATAAAGAATCGACTGACACCTAATTCACCAAAATCGGATGAATAGTTTAGGCGCTACGGAGAAACATACGTAAATAGAAACACATAATTTTCTACATAGACATAGACTGGTAAAATCATCTTCCTTTTGGCTTCGCCGTAGTCGGGTAAAAACAGTATAACACTTTGCTTGACGTGGCTATCGATCCCAGAACCCTATCTTACGTCACTTCTTATCTCACTTTACAATTATACATGTGAAAGCTTATGAGGATGGATGGATGGATGGATGTTTGTTACTCTTTCACGCCAAAACTTCTAAACGGATTTTGGTGAAACTTTATAGAAATATAGCTTACCAGCGGACGCCTCGCGGTTTCACCCGCATAGTTCCCGTTCCCGTGGGAATACGGGGACAAAAAGTAGCCTATGTTACCCGGGGATAGTGCTTTCCCAACATAATTTTTGAAATCGGTCCAGTAGTTTTTAAGTTTATTCGTTACATACAAAAATACAAATCTTTCCTCTTTCAAATATCTCTTTTATAGTATAAAGAAGTATAGATACATCAGAATAACACATAGGCTATAATTTATAAATATATTGGAAGAAGTACTAGTAACACGCGGGCGGAGCCGCGGGCGGCAGCTAGTCTATACTATAATACTATATATATATATATATATATATATAATATAATATAATATATAATTAATAAATATTATAAAGAGGAAAGATTTTTTTGTTTGTTTGTTTGTATCGAATAGGCTCAGAAACTACTGGACCGATTTGAAAAATTCTTTCACCAATAGAAAGCTACGTTATTCCTGAGTAACATATGCTATTTTTTTTATCCAGAAACCGGGTCCTGTGGGGTGGCCCACAGGAGCGAAGCCGCGGGGAACAGCTAGTATGTTATATACCTAACCGATACCAATACGTTAGACGATAGGTGACAATCTGACAATTATGTAATTTCTTTTATACGTTATCTGCTTTATAAAACAGCACTTTTCGTGAAAATGGCGTGATAACTATGGTCACAGATAATATAATACTAGCATATACGAGTATGGTTTATTTTCACAAATATGTCACTTTATAATAATTAGTAATTGTTATAGTGCTTAGGAATAAGCTCAACAGACTATTAGATTATCGAGTTATTCAATAAACACGAACGCAAAAATATCTAGTTTATTTAGTATCCCAGCATCAGTTATGATTAGTTTCTAAATAGCTGCGAGGAAATTGGCAGGTCAACCGGTTATCAAAACTGAAACTAATTCGTTTAAATATTCGCCAGGATCAAGTTCGACAATTTGTTTATTGTCAAAATATTGGAGCTAGAGTTTGAGAGAGTTTACTGTGATTAATTTCTAGTGGCCGTCCTGCTAGTCAAGTGACATTCTACCATCAAACTCGTGGCGATAGCGATTGTCGGAAAGGCAAAATTGTATGGGATTGACAAGCGATATCGAAAAATCACGTGATCAATCCCTTACTTTTTGACATTTCGACTATCGCCTTTCTTGACATCAAATGCCGCTTCTAAACAAGTCTGACTAGTTAGGAAATTTACTAGTTTCAATCCTCCTCTTCTTCCTCTTTGCCTCATTCCTTTATTTGGGGTCGGCTCTCCACGTTCTGATGCGCCAGATGTGTCTGTCCTGTACGTTGGGCCCGTTCCAAGTCGCGGGTTACTATAGACCACCATGTGGCTTAAGGTCTTACTCTTTGTGTTCGGTAGTGCCAGGGCTTGCCAAACCATGTAGTTTGCAGGTCGTCTCACCACGTAGCCATACCAACAAAACCTACTTTCTAGTGTCAATGGTATCTAAAAGAAAATTTGTTTTTATGATTACTCGTTTATCAGAGAACAAATAAAAATTTATTTAAAATAATGTAAATTTATTGTAATCACACAGAGAGGAGGCCTGTACCAGCAGTGGGAACATTAAAAAGGCTGATGATGATGATTGAAAGTTTGTTTGTTTTAATACTCATCTGAAATTAGGAACACGGGTAAATGATATCCTGAATAAGGACTTATAATCCTTTCTCTACACTCGAAGTTGTGGGTGACTATGTCTACCTGGGACAAACGATCCAGTTGGGTAGGGCCAACTTCGAGAAAGAGGTCAACCGTCGAATCCGACTCGGCTGGGCAGCGTTCGGGAAGTTGCGCGGTATCTTCTCGTCCAACTTACCACAGTGTCTCAAGACGAATGTCTATGACCAGTGTGTGTTGCCAGTGATGACATATGGCTCTGAGACGTGGTCGCTTACAATGGGCCTCATCAGAAAATTTACAGTCACTCAAAGGGCAATGGAGAGGGCTATGCTCGGAATTTCCTTGCGTGATCGAATCAGAAATGTAGAGATCCGCAAGAGAACCAAGGTTACCGACATAGCCCGAAGAATTGCCAAACTTAAGTGGCAGTGAGCAGGGCACATTCCTCGCAGAACGGATGGCCAATGGGGCAGAAAGGTTCTGGAGTGACGACCGCGAACCGGAAGACGTTGCGTTGGAAGGCCTCCCACCAGGTGGACCGATGATCTGGTGAAGGTTGCGGGAATCCGCTGGTTGCGAGACGCACGGGACCGGTCAATGTGGCGACGCTTGGGGGAGGCCTATGTCCAGCAGTGGATGTCTTTCGGCGGATATGATGATGATGATGATGATGAATCCTTTCTATCCCAGCAGTATTCTCCATGGGATAGTTTCAATTTAGGTATAATCATTTCACACGAGCGAAGCCGCTGGCTAAAGCTTTGCAAAAATAAGGACATACTTTTACTGCCAGTTTTCCAACAAAAAATAAAGCATTTTAGGGCTTGTGAGAATTCAGTATGCTTATTATTTTCCGAGTTATTTTTGCTTAGTAGATACAGGCTAAAGTTAAAACCTAAGCGAGGTTTTCTGTACGGCCAAAGCGTAAAAATAACACCTTCGCAGCTTCGCCTGTAGTGGGGGTGTATCGCTTCAAAGATTTATTTATAGGCTGAAATGGTGCCATACATTTGCGTTTTTAGAGCTAAAAGATAAAGCCCCTTTTCAAAGCTTTTAAAATCCCAAATAATATAAAGAACTTCAATTTCTATACCTACCTTTGGAGGGAAGCCTTCAAAAGGCGCGACTTTTGGGGGAAAGATCAGGGAGAAAGGGATTTTTACCTTACTAAAACCATCCTGGCGATTACCATCAGCTCAAGATGAAGGGGACCTCTTAAAAGACTACCTCAGAACCCTCTTTGTGAAACGCCTCTTTGCGAAATAGTTACAGCACTGATTTGTGCCACATGTTTTTAGTCTTGTTATATTTTCTTTTCCCTTTGTATAGTTTCTTTTACCGATTGTTTTGTGAATGTGTGAACATTGTAGGCCTTCTAGATTTCTAGACGTTTGTTAACATTCGTTAACTCTTTATCTCGTTTATACAAACTTTTTTTTTTAGTTTCTTACGACTTATTGTCGGGCCTACGTTGTACCCCATATCTAAGCACTAATGCTGTAACATGGAAATACTGTAAAAACAAACCAATTTTTTTAAAAGAGTAACCGTGGAGTTTCTTGCCGGTTCTTCTCCACAGGAAACGACCAACCCGAACCGTGCACCTTTTGTCGACGTTTTATAAGTGCCCATGTAGGCCTATAAAAAACATTTGATTTGATTTGCCTGTTAGAGCACTTTGGAAAGATAGCAGCTCGTTTAATTTTAGGATAAACTATTATCTATATATATTATCTACTTCCCTTTTCTTCTATCTTAAGAACAATTTCAATCCATGCAGAAACGCAAATTTTACTATCTAATTGATCCAAGTCTTCCTACACTATGACTTTTCATAACAAGAAATCTAACACATCAAACTAATAACAAACCACAACTTAATAATCACACACGTAACCCAACAGGTAAACATGAACAATTTCAGACCAAAACACGATCTCACCTGATCACGTAGCGACCTATTAAGATCAGAATCGCTAACCAGCGCTGCCTCCACAAAATACCGATAGTAATTCCATTATTGTTCACCATCAATATCAGAGAAATTGGTCGCTATTAGGCTTTACCGCAGAATTTTGTAAAGCTTTGGTTTCTTGATCGGAACGCACAACCCTGCGGTATGCGGTGCTGGGTACATAATCGTATGAAAACGTCGAGAATACAAATACTAATTTATATTCAATGAATTTGGGTTTGAGTATGCGTCAGCGGCAAGGAAGTTTACCTTTTATGCGCCTGGTACTGTATACCGCAGCGTTGTGCGTTCCGAGCAAGATACCAAGGGTTTAGATTTTACCTCAAGACTAACCGTCCGATTTAGTAAATAATAGTTATTTACTCATTGTTGTTGAAATCTAGAGTAGATATTTAAGATGGATTGGGTTTCAAGTTTTTATCGATATTATTGTCAATAGATTTGTTATTGTTACCACCAATTTCAGAGAAACTGGACGCATGGATATTTGCCGCAGAATTTGTAAGGTTTTACCGCAAGACTAACCTACCGTTTAGATATAGGAAGTTAGGAATGCGTAAAGGTTCGTTGGTATGGTTGGTATTTAACACTAGTTTGATGGAGACCTTTGTTGAGAGAATAGGGATGTTTCCTGGATAGAAAAATGATAGTTCCATTAATCAGTCAGTGTTATCAAATAATGTTGGGCCGTATTTTTTACTTTATCAAATAAATAAAAATTTACAAAGATAAAGCGCATCAAAGTTCAGGAGTGGGGGCTTGTGACGTCACTTTGTCAGTATAAAGTGTAGCACACCGTGACGTCACACGATATTTCAACGCACTGTATCGTCGTAATGTTTTTGTAGCAAAAAAAAAATACGTGTCTAATATTTTTAGTTTATCTAACTGACGGACTAAATATATGTTTTTTGTTAACCACCCCATTTTAGAGTACCTGGGAATTGTACCTAAATAATTATAGTTTATTACTAATTGTTTCTGTTAATAGAGTATTTGAGATGGATTGGTTTATGTAATTGAATAGATTCAACAGATTAGGTCAATCATCTAAGCATTGTTGTACTTCGCAATTCTAACGATGCCGTGATTTTATTTAATTAAAATTTGTTCTAGAACAATACTGTTTTGAGTTTTAATTTAGAACTGTCAGATTTCATAACAATCTCAACCCAAATCTAGTTTTAAATTGAAAATTATGACTGACAGTTTAGAGATTATAGTTCTTCGAAACGCGCAATGTTAAGTGAAAGGTGCCTTTGAAAAATGTAACAATAGGATCATACACAAACATATCGCAAATATAGAGTCTAAAATACGCACAAATGGATTGGTTTATGTAATTGAATCTATTGTCAACCGATTTTGTCAATCATCATAGCATTGTTGTACATCGCATTCCTAACGATGCCGTGATTTTATTTAATTAAAATTTGTTCTAGAACAATACTGTTTTGAGATTATAGTTCTTTGAAACGCGCAATGTTATGTGAAAGGTGCCTTTGAACAATGTGACAATACGATCGTACACAATCATAAAGCAAATATATAGTCAAAAGGTCAAATTAAAATCTGCATTAGGAAACTCTTGTCCTAAATTATAAGAAAATTTAATTAAGAGCTAATCCTAAAGGTGTACAGCGTTTGGGCGAAACCATGACCAAATTAAGAAGACCCGGGGGATTCGTTCGTCGCCATCTTTGTTAAAGAAAATTGGAGGGCCAAGATACCCTAATGGTTTTTGTTAAGGTGGTTACCGCATCCAGTTTTGTGATTTATCGTTCGTACCGTAAGACCGTGGCCACCTGAGCTGACAACTTTTATTGACCATTACACGAAAAACAACTCAATTTATGCTTTATAAAATATATGAAAGCGTTTCGCTTTTATAGAGTGTGATATTCTTGGAGTTTATGCGGAAACGTTTTACAGAAAGCGTTAAACAGCTGTTTAATAGCTTAGGGTACGGTCTACTCAAAAATAAATCTAAAGTTTTCATGCTGTAAAATAATAAATTAGTCTTCGTTTAATCTGTTTTCTATTAGCTTTATTTTCTACTAGCTGTTCCCCGCGGCTGGGTTTCCGTGGACCATCCCACAGGACCCTATTTCGGGATTAAAAAATAGCCTATGTCACTCGGGAATAATGTAGCTTTGGCTATTGGTGAAATATTTTTTTTTAATCGGTCCAGTAGTTTCGGAGCCTATTCGGTACAAACAAACAAACAAAAAAATCTTTCCTCTTTATAATATTAGTATAGATAGTATAGATTTAAATTCATCTTAAATCTACTCCACAAAAGTGGTGGAATATAAAATACTTGCTTCTGCCCGCGGCTTCACCCGCGTAAATAGTGTTTTATTATAACAAGGGAATACGAACTATCCTATGTCCTTCCCAGGGCCCAAACTATCTCCATGCCAAAATTCATCTAAATCGGTTGAGTAGATTCGGAGATTACCCCTTACAACCTCACAAACTCACAAACTTTATCTCTTCATAATATTAGTATAGACTAATATCAGTAGAAGCTGACCACAGTGTACTTCATCAAAGCCACTTAGGCAGTTAATGATGAAAAGAAGTAAAAGATAAAGAGGTAACAGTTCCCTTATAGTACCTGCTAAGTTTGACATAAAAAATCCCCCTACAGTTACCCTTTTACAGAAAATACAGCAAAACCAACCCAAAATTGTAGGAGATGGGGCGTGATGAGAGAAACACTTCTTGAAGATACTTCGTTTATTTTGGCTCGTTAATCACATTTTACAGATTTTTACTTCGTATTATATTCGTCCAAGTTTCTGTTCATCCGCCATACCTTATATCTCTCTCACACACATACTCTCCCATTCCCTCATCGCTGCGTTCATACTTCCAATAATTTCTTAAAATTAAGATACGTTCAGAATAAATCATCACATTGGCCATTCTGACCTATAGTCTGACCTTAGACTATGCTACGTTAAAATGAACTACTTCACCTCTGCTTACAATACATTGGTTAAATTTTTAAATCATGCATTTACTTCAGAGAACTCTCTTACTGTTTAGATTCTAAGTAAAAAAACAATAGTACATTGTGATACAAGAGTGGAAAGTAAACTGCAATAACCTACACACCCGTGTATCACACGACGTGTTTTCATTACAGTTGTGGGAAATAGTAAATACAAATCATAGAATGCTACGTTAAAATGAACTACTTCGCCTCTGCTTACAATACATTGGTTAAATTTTAAAATCATGCATTTACTTCAGAGAACTCTCTTACTGTTTAGATTCTAAGTAAAAAAACAATAGTACATTGTGATACAAGGGTGGAAAGTTAACTGCAATAACCTACACACCCGTGTATCACACGGAGTTTTTCAATACAGTTGTGGGAAATAGTAAATACAAATCATAGAATTACATTTGTTTTTTTCCATATATCAAAATGTACTATTACTTATCAAATCACAAAATAAACTAATCTGCAATAACAACTTCACCATCCAGTCGATAATCGCACTTCAGAAAAGAAAAAAGGTAACAGGAGGGCTTCCTTTGATCTACGCCTCCGCTCTCAAGAAACTTCAATAAATGATTAAACTTTGTGCCTCAGTATTTATGATTACTTTGAAATACTTAACGTAATTTTCTCCAAAGAAAATAACAAGTTGTACGCCGAACTCTTTACGTGTCGCTGGGTTTATTAATGCGTTTTTCAAACGGTTTCTTTGTGTGTCAAGGTTTGATTTTAAATCTGGAAGATCGAACAGGTGAGTAATATGGTTGTGAAAATACTTGCTTCGTTTTAAAAGGATCTTTTACAATTCCAATTTTGGTATACTTCTGAAGGAGATTGTGTGCTGGATGCTTTACAAGCAATAATTTTGCTGTACTTTTGTGTTTCCTTTTGCAATTGCATATAATTCAGTTTTCTTCTTCTTTTAGAGCCACTTAGCTAACTTGTGTAAGTGATTACGTTTACAGCGGCATCAGTAGCGTTCATTTAGTCCTCAAAGGTGCTATGTATAGTCTCTTGGGACACTACCATGTGGGCCATATCTATCTGGATGGAGGCTCCGCACTCATATTCAGGATTACACTGATCTTTAAAATCCCATAAAATGTAGTGCAATGTGGTAAATGAGGGCTAGACTTTATGTCCCATTCGTTTGTTATTTTTAATACGATGATCATATGATAATGTAGATATGTGTAAATTATTATGTTTAATCAAAATCACATGACACCTAATAAACAGCACCTATAGCCAAGTTGACAAACTACAATCGATGACGCTAGTAGACAAGAAAAATTTAAAAATTTAAAAAACCCCCGACGCATTTTTATTTCATGCTACATAATTTATCTAGTACATAGTAGATACGCTTCGATCGGCAATCTATTGAACACGCATATATGACACGCTATCTTGCGAAAATACCCCGATTCAAACAGTAAGACGCCCATAACTTTTGAACGGCTGAACCGATTTTATTTAAACATAGCTAGGAACACTCTCGACACAATCACCTTTCACACAAAAAAAAACTAAATCAAAATCGGTTCACCCGTTTGGACGCTATGATGCCACAGACAGACACATAAATACACAGATACACAGCAACACACGTCAAACTTATAACAACCCTCTTTTTCCGTCGGGGATTAAAAACGAATCAATGTATGGAATGACACTGAACGTTAAGCCACGTGGCTTTTACTTAAGCTTAATAATTATAAATTACTTAAGACATATTTACCGTCCCGTGTGACGTATTGAATAATACGACCGACATACGATATTAATGATACTAACAGTGCTCAACACTAGAAATTAGGTTAATAGAATTATGGCTATAAAAACTACTATCTGTTTATGATGATTGATATATTATTATGAGTATGACACGAACTTATGTTAGAGCTTTGGCATAACATGAATAAAATTTCGTTCGATTTTCGAAGATGAATTCATGAGCTTACATTATTGAGTTCAGATCTATGACATCATAAGTTGGTCGTATTTGTTGATATTGGCAAAGAATATCGTGTAACCAAGTTACTGGGCTGTAAAGATCTGATAAATAGTTGCTCCATATATCTATACTAGCGGACGCCTCGCGGTTTCACCCGCGTAGTTCCCGTTCCCGTCGGACTACAGGAATAAAAAAGTAGCCAATGTCACCCGGGGATAGAGTCGCTTCCCAACGGTGAAAGAATTTTTGAATACGGTCCAGTAGTTTTTAAGTTTATACGTTACATACAAAAATACAAATATTACCTCTTTATAATATCAGTACCTACAGATAAAGAAAGAAACAATATTTATTTGTAACCCGCACAAGCGAGAGCGAAATACCAGTGTATTTGGCTCCATATACAATATAATCAGACTTGTATTAATAAAAAACTTTAAGGCCGTAAAATACTCCTAATAATTAGGAGTATTTTACGGCCTTAAAGTTTTTTATTAATACAAGTCGATAAAAACACCCACAGACGGGGTGTAATCAACGATAGAGCAATTTTTGTACCTGACATATTTATTACGGTATCCATGCACATAGTCTAACAAGTATAACTTTGGACCTAGGTCTCATACAAGCATACATTTAAAGCAAGCATACAAGCAAACAAATAACACACAAAAGGTAAGATATTTTTGTATTGCGTCACAAAATGCAATGCAAGGCAATGTTTAAACATAATTTCACATGTTTTTAATGCATTTCCTGATTTTAATGAATTCACACCTTCTTTTAAGGATTTTTTGTTAGTCTTTGAGTTGTTCTATACGCTGACAAAAGAATCACAGCTCTAAGCCAATTAGTTATAGTTTTGTTGCTAAAAGAAACCCTGCGCATTTTTGCCTTAGAATGTATGCAGAAGGAATTAGGAAATACAACAAAAAACTAGAATAAACTAGGCTGATTGAGTGATCTGCAGCCCATTATTCACAACTTGCACAAATAAAAGGCAATTCCACACAAACCACGCCGCAGTTACAGCTAAAATACTGTCCACCAACCCTAACAAGCCCTAACTGTGCGGGAACGAACGGATACTGAAAACAAAACACTAACTCCACAAACTGGGCCACTCATGTACAGTTAGAATTATGAGCAAGACTGTTTATACAGACAAGTACTTGTTTCAGAGGGCACGTACTTCAAACACTCCTTCGTAGATAATATTTGTGTTCGCGCCACTAATTCTCGTCTCCGTTACGGCTTGGTCGCGTCGTAGTTTCACCGAATAATTTGAAGTTTCACCCAGTAAACACAAATAGAGACATGTTCGTCTTTTGTTTGTTTAGTATCAGACTATAAATATGAGGACTTCATCAGGACTTGTGGTTGTATGGAGGAGGCGGTCAGAGATTCTAGGCAGTCTAGAACAATTTACTACTAGCCTCACTAGAGGGTCTTGTATTCTCATCTCTAAGAAATTTAGTACCGCGAAAATAAATAAGGCGAGACAGCTTTACGATAGTTAGGAGTACATATTTTATGCATTTTATCATGTCACCCAAAAACGTCCACGACTGAACGTAGACCTCCCCAAAGCATCGCCACGTCCTATCACAGGTCCCGTGCGTCTCGTTTTTGGCAGACTACCGTCAATACCTCATCATCAGCTCATCAGATCATCGGCTCACCTTATGGAGGCCTTCATTGTGATTAAAAAGAAAAACAAAAGTTGTGTCAAATAACATACCTATTTTTTTTTATTTTTGACACCGACTTCCGAAATGAAAGTTATTTTTCGTTTTGTAGTGTTTTGTTTTGAAAGTCGGTTTAGATATTTTGTTTTTTTTTTTATTGTTTCAGTTTAGGTAGGTAACTTATAAAACCATGAAAATTATTTATAGTCAGAGAGCTTATAATAATCCTAATAAGCCTAAACACGACTGGGATACGTTGTTTTATTACGGAGTTCCAGTGCCAAACTTGCGGCTTCATCACCAGATCAGTTCGATGGTACCATTTTCATTAGAACCATTTATTTAAATTTGCTTCACCACAGTCATTTAACCCAAAATATACTTAACATTGAGAAGTTCCAGTGGTCATCTGTAGTATTCTTCATCAGTGCCACTTAACCAAATAATACTTTCTGAATGCTAATGCTTGCCATGTTGGTAAAAATACCAAAATCACTATATATAATATAACTCCTCAAATATAGGCATATGCCTATAAAATTTGAGGAGTGCCCTCAATTTTCATGGGATTACCTCATCATATCCTGACTTGGTGACAAAGCGACCACCTCGAGAGTATACCCTTTCAAACAAAAAAAGAATTTTCAAAATCGGTTTATTTTCGATGAAAATGCACAAAAAAACCGACCAAGTGCAAATCGGACTCGCACTTGGCAAGGGTTCCGTACCATTATCGCAAAACACTGCAAAAAAAATCACGTTTGTTGTATGGGAGCCCCCCTTAATTTATTTTATTTTAATTTAATAATTATTATTTTTTGAAGAGAATATACAACTAAATATTCTGTGAATATTTCAAGCGTCTACCTGTTGCCGTTATTAATATCGAGCAAAAAATGGCAAAAATATCACGTTTGTTGTATGGGAGCCCCCCTTAAATATTAATTTCATACTGTTTTTAGTATTTGTTGTTATAGCGGCAACAGGAATACATCATCTGTGAAAATTTCAACTGTCTAACTATCACGGTTAATGAGATACAGCCTGGTGACAGACAGACAGACAAACAGACAGACAGACAGACAGACGGACAGCGAAGTCTTAGTAATAGGGTCCCGTTTTTACCCTTTGGGTACGGAACCCTAAAAAAGAAAATATTAAGTCGAACATAGAACCTCCTCCTTTTTGTATTTTTAAAAAAAAAACCACCAACGATACTCTAATCTCAAGCTAATTCATTATTCACAATTGAACACACAATACAACACACGACTACAATTATTACAACAGCAACAACAATTACACAACTACAATTATTATTACAATTATGTATTATTTTGTTCATTATTCGTATTTCTTTTTTAGTTAGGTATTACTTTTGTCAGTCAAAAGACCTCATTCCAACAAAGCCCAAGATATTTACCACCAGATAAGAGTCTGTTTTACAAATGTAAGGCCCTTTATTTTGTGGGTACCTTTGAAATTAATTCAGGAACAGTCCAGGGTAATCTCTAATTGTGTTAACTACCTCGTTTGGAAGGAAATTCAAGTTAAGATCGTCATTTACCATTCATTCAGTATCTGTATAATGTTTATCCTTAACTGAATAAGTTTGTATTTAAGGTCGAATAAAGTATTCATCGAAATACTGTCAGCTTATGAAATTCAGAGGCTCAATCGCTTTTTCGAAGAATATTGTAATGACGGGTGAAATTTTAAAGCTTTCGTGGATGACGAATTTTTATAATATTGACGCACAAAGGGCTTGCCGTCAAAGCTCCTTACTTCAATATCCGATTATATTAAATAAAAAATGCTGTCGAGTACGACCGTTTTAAAGTGTAATTTATTTTGCCTTCCTTCAACATTCATTACGACACTTCAAACAAATGAAAATGATTCACCGTCGTTCTTACATGTTGTAAATCCCATTCATGCGCACAAAACGTTTTGTGTATTGTAATAAATTGTGTGACAAACGACGGACAGACAGACAGACGGATAGACAAACGGACAGATCGGGCTCCGTTTGGACCCTTCGGGTACGGAACCTTAAAAAATATTATCATGACGGTCGAAGTATAACATGTTTTCGGCCTAGCTCTCAGTCTGTGTCTGGCTGGAATCTAATGTGAAAGACGGTGCTACATTAAAAAAAAAAAAAAAAACAAAACAAATATTCGATTATTTTCAAGTCATGATAAACGTTCAATCCCATACACACATATCAGTACAACAGTCGCACAGTACGAAACCCCTGCTGATCTGCTCTTAAAGGGATTTGCGGTTAACTTAGCCCAAGTCGTTCGCCCAAACGACGAAGTGGATTGAAACGGTCACTCAGTACGTAATCTGTGCTGAGTGGCTTTCTTGATACTGCCTTGTTATTGGCGGTTATTAATGCTTATATTTCTTTTAATAATGTGATGTCATAATATATCAAAATTCGATTGATAAAATCATCATCAGCCTTTTAATGTTCCCACTGCTGGGACAGAGGCCTCTCTGTGAGAGGGAATGGGCCGTAATCCACCATGCGGGTCCATTGCATGGTGGGTGTCACATGACTTCGAATTTTTGGTTCTAAGACATGCTGGTTTGCTCACGATGTTTTCCTTTACCGTATAAAACACACCGTAAAATTAGATACCTATACCTTAGCCCAATTTCAAATGATTTTGATATAGCTCGATCTACGTATTGTTTTTTAATTTATTAAAACTTCATGCAACAAAAAAGGTACTTAGACGGACTTAATGCCTGAGGCATTCTCTACATGTCAATCAAGGGTGGTGGAAAGACAATATGGTATGCATAATATATATATTAAAGCAAACTTGGTTTATGTATATATAGCTAAAATAATAAGTATCTTTCGACAGAATTTTGCTTCTCAATAACAGTTTTGATTTCGCCTCGGTGTCAATCTATTTGTGGAGTTAGGGTTCGAAGATGCTGAGACGTTTCGTTATGACATCAATGACAAATAAGTGTTAACCTTACAATGTGTTAGAGTTTTAATCCCCGTGCCCAAGAAAGGTGATCTTAGTAGTTTCGATAACTGGAGGGGCATTAAGTTGCTGTCGACTCCCTCTAAGGTCTTCTGTAAGATAATACTTGATAGGCTGTTGAAGGCCGTTGAACCTCTAATACGAGGGGAGCAGGCGGGTTTCCGTTCGAGCCGCTCATGCACGGACCAGATCAACACTCTTCGTATCATTTTCGAGCAGGCACCAGAATGGAAAACGAAAATTTATCTTACTTTTGTCGACTTGGAAAAGGCCTTTGATACGTTGAAGTGGTCCAGCATCTGGTCCCGCCTGTCGGACATTGGAGTGCCACCAAAAATAGTCCGCCTATTGGAGAGCCTTTCGGAGGATATCGCAGTGCACGCTGGTGTCCGCCAGAGCTGTCTTCTTTCGCCCCACTTTTTTATTATCCTTTTTTTATAGTCCTTGACGGATTCATGTTACAATCAATCTACGATAAATAATCAATTTACGATAGCAGGCGTCGTTGGATAGAGTGCGGATTTACCAACGTCTTGGAAAAAGCGTGCCAAAGCGTGAGCTTCCTTCGCACAGCTGAGACCTGTGTGGCAATCACGGAAACTGACCACTCTCTCTCACTGAAGGGTCAAAATCTTCGGGTCCAATGTCTAATCCGTGCTGCTCTAGTGTGCGAAACGTGGAAGATAACAAAGGACATTTCACGCCTAATCCAGGTCTTCGTCAACCGAAGTCTTCGTCGCATCCTCGGAATTTACTGGCCCGAGATCATCTCTAATGTAGTGCTGTTGGAGAGATGCCACGGGTCCCCGATTGACCGCCAGATCGAGCGGCGTAAATGTTGTTGGATTGGTCACACGCTCCGGAGGGATTCCGACCACATTCCTAAACAGGCCTTGGATTGGAATCCTCAAGGAAAAATGAAGCGCCCCCGTCAAACCTGGCGACGCACCGTATGGTCTGAAGCGACGAGTATCGGAAAGACGTGAAGCGGGGTGAAGAGCGAAGCTCAAGAACGGTCACGATGGAGGACTACTGTGGAATCCCTCTGCCCCAGCTGAGGTCCATAGGATCTTAAGTCAAGTAAGTCAACAGTTTTAGACAAGACTTTCAGCTGATATATCATCATCTATGATTTTAGTGTATTATAAAGTAGTATATATTGACTATTCCAGAAATACAAACACGGTTTATGAATATTATGTCTATCCATATATTGCTAAATGTAAAAAGAAATAATTAGATATGCTATCAACTACTTTAAATAAATGGAGAGAAGAAAAAGTTTCAGGAGACAGACCTACGCTACCATGTCATTTCATTTGAACTAAAATTCATAGGAAAATGTAACTTTATAAAACATAAAGCTTAATATAAAGTATTTCAATAGATCTCATTTGAATCTCATTTCATATTTAACATCGATTCTATTAAAACTTGGTTTTATTCTTCACTATCTGCCACCCGCTTCTCTGCCCACTTGGTATTAGTACTTCCCCTATATTTTTATAAAGTATAGCCGATCTGTTATTCTGATGTAAAAGCAATATTACTGGAAAGTTTCATGTCCAGTCCTATGACGTGAAAAGGTGGCAAATATCCATCCTCATAAACTTTTGCGTTTATATATATAATATAAAAGTAGTGTGAAACTTTACACCCTGTTCCACATACTTCCACGGTAGGATAGCATTCCTGCATTCCTGGATAAACAACGCAGTTTCGAACTTTAGTGTCACTTGGGTCATGTAAAACGAAAGACACTAAACTCGATATACATAGCCGTCGGTATCACGTCCGTGATCCCAAAGGAATCGGTATAGAGGTGCACTACCATCGAATGACAGACTTAGCGTGGTTTTTGATCAAAGATGTGCGAGGTACGAGACAGTGCGCGAGGAAATATCCACCAATGGGATCCTTTTATTTTCTTAGCCAGGCTTAGTGCAGCTCTGGTGGAAAATGGCTAGCTAATCTATGTATTTCAACATACAAAAAAGCGAGAGATGAGTGCGAGAGATATGTGCTTTGTATTTGAATTAATAATAACTAATCGTGATTTATTCTCAATAAATATCTACCATTATTTGTCTCTGCATCACCCAAAGGTCGACTGGTAGAAAATGCCTAAAGCATTAAGTCCACCTCTTTTCGCGCAGCCTCGCCACCTCGTACATCTTTGGTGGAAAAGCTCCTTAACAAGTGGATATCGACAACGATCGAACTCAATAGAGCTGTAGGGAAAAGTTTGTTTTCTCGTGTTATAGAGGTCGCAGGTTGATATAATATGTTTGGATGCGAATTTTAGTAGTGCTTTTACATAATTTAAACAGCTGTGCAGGCTTTTCTTAAGTACTGACTGGGTCTGCTCTTGATCTTAATCCCCCTAAAGTGACAGATCTAGTTTATGATGAAACACACTCTTGCTATGATGGTTGACGGGTACTTGAAAATTTGGATAGATATTTGTGTGGATATATGTTTGTTATTCAATCACGCTAGAACGGCTGAACGGATCTGGATGAAATTTGGCACAGACATAGATAACCGAATGGAATAGTACATATGCTACTTTTCATCCTGGTATAATGTTGCCTTGGGATAAGAAAACAATTTTCACGCGGGCAAAACCCCTGGAAGAAGCTAGTAAAAAACAAAGGGGCCAGGGAGTTTTATACCCTGGTAAGCATAAGTATAATCAGCCTATATCCCCACCGCTGGGATACAGACCAAGAGGGAATGGGCCATAATCTATCACGAAAGCCCAGTGCACAATGGTAGGTACTCGTAAAATCAGGAAAATGTTGAGAGAGATTGATCGAGATGTCATGTGCGGGTGGAATCTATCAGTCCATAAACTGCGTTAGAAACTTTGATAGTATAACCCTTTCAAAAGAGAGAGACTCATGTATATACAACGCATATATGTAGATGCACTAGTGCCCTATTAGCACACGCCAATAGATTCACGTACGAGTCCGCACCTCTAAAGCCTCTATTGTCTTCTTTTCTTTTGACACCATATTGAAAATTTGTTCGGTAGTGCATGAATTGCCACAAAAGCATTACCCCATACTGCACTTAACAGAAAGGCTTTTTATTTCTGTGACGCGTGCATTCAATCTTTCGAGCTTTTTGGCCGACTTTATTGGGGACGGTTTCCAGTCTAGCTGGATATAGCTCGATACCAGTGCCTATCTGACCTCAACAACCCATTTTATTGGATAACACTCTCCTTTGGAAATACTGATTTCAGATTTCAGGCTCCTGACTATCCGTAACGACTGTCAAAGATCTCCAAACGACAGCCAACGTCTTATAGTGCTTTCCGAGAAGTCTCTGTATGTCAAGAATGGTCACCGATCCACGGAACAACCTCGGCAAGCGTTGCTTAACCTCGAAGATCGACCCATGCGGCTTTTATTATTTACCCACAAGCGCCTCCATGCGAGCAACACGCGCATTCACGGTACAGTGAAATTCTAGTTTGATGCAGCTGTTTCAGAAACAAATAAAAATTAGGTCAATTCCTTAATTAGCGTTAACGTTTTGAGTCTGCGGAAACTTTTTGAAAATTTGAGTGCAAAATAATATATTACAGTCATTCGTTTTTGTTCTAAAGGCACCAATATTGCAACTGTGTTTACTAAGTAATCAAGTAATGATAAATAGACATCGACTGAAATTAATAATGCTCAATCAAGAAAAGTGCTTTAGATAATAAATTGATTGTCAAACCAATTGTTATTAATGATATTTTTGTTTGAGTTACTGATGAAGTTACGGTGGCTTACGGTTCTGACTACATAAAATCCAGATAATTTCCTACCTAATATCTTTGGAAATTGAAAGTCAACTTTTAATTAGCATTTTGATATTCATAATTTTTGATTACGAGCAAAACGTTTTGTCTATGAGTAAAGTTTATAACCCATAGATGTATACATACATATATACATAGATTTGTTTGTGTTTTAGAGACTAGAGTTTCTGAACTCTTTATTGTCCATCAAACTATTTAATTACTGCTTTATACACAGTAATTAGATAGTTTATATAAAAATGCGAACTTAACTCAAAATTGTTGTTGAATTAGGTATTTTACCTATGTTTGCAATATTTGTAAGTATGTGAGAACCATGTTCCTATTTATCAAATTAATGAATTTACCTGTTAGTGCTTTTATTACTTTATACCTGTACGTAGTATAGTGTGTAGTGCTATTTTTGGGTGCATCGTCCTCACATATATGAATTTATTAATTTATGTGCATAAGTAAACATTTTAAAACACCTATATTTTTTTAAAAAGAGTATGTATGGAGTTTCTTGTGCGTTCTTCTCCATAACAAGCTACTTTCCGAATGCACGGTAGAGTCAATTTTTAGAAGTACTAAAAATTGACTCTACCGTGCATAAAAGTACATTTTTAATTTAGATTTGATAATGTTTTGACGTTCAAAAGTGCCGCTTATTGGCCTAGTTGAAATAAATATACTTGACGTTGACTTTGAAAAAAAATTGAGTTGGTGCAGAATTTCACCATCGTTATTTATAAGAATAAACGAGAATCGGTTTCACATTCTCCCTTACATTACTCCATCAGCATAATTTTAATTTCCATCCACAAGTAATACGATTCTAGTCAGCCAATTCTCAGCAAACTCTTGAACAATATTAAGATAATAATACAATTTATACAAAATTTCCACTTCAGCGGTTCAGTTAACCGTTCGCTAGGGTACATTATATTGTGTCAGTCGCTAATTTTAAACATATGTGCGTTAATTTTCCAGACCATTGAATATGGCGCGTTAATCCCGTATATCGTGAACAACTTGGATCGTATGCAAAGTGAATGATTGAGTATCGGTTGAGATATGTACGTCTTATTGTTTATTGAAATGTCTTGGGTTAGGAGGCCACACAATCCAGGGGTGGGTGAAGTCTAGGTTTAGGTAACGTCTATTTTTGATTTAGGGTTTGGCTTGATTGGCTACTTGACTAGTTTTCTTTTTGTGGGTGTATTTCTAGATAGCATTAGTCGAAATATATATTTGGCATTTTAGCATTGGGCGTCTTTCGGCTGAAATGATGATGATTATTTATTTATTTAAACTTTATGTACATAGTATATAGGCGGAATTGATGCAATATGGCATTATCTACCAGTCAACCTATACAGTCAATCAGTTCAGTTGTGTTAAAAAGCTTAATCAATCTATCAAATGCCATATTGATTATTACGTTTGCATGAAAATATAGCAGCAGTGGTGGAGCAGTGATGGCCCAGTGGTATCGGCCGCGACTTATAAGTTGTAGGTCGTCGGTTTGATCCCAGGCAGGCGCATTACTTTGTGTAAATTATTTCATCACCACTGCTCTCAAAAACGGTGAAGGAAAACATCGTGAGGAAACCGGCATGTCCTAGAACCAAAAATTTGAAGATATGTGACATCCACCAACCCGCACTGGGCCCGCATGGTGGATTACTGCCTATCCCCTCTCACAGAGAGGAGGCCTTTGTCCCAGCAGTGGGAACATTAATAGGCTGATGATGTGATGTTATGTGATGAAAATATATGCATGTCAACTTTAAATTATGAAAAAAACCAGCTCAATACATTTTATTAGTAGGGAACTGCTGATTTTGTTTTCGAAATAAATATTTAAAAAATGTCCTGAAAAAATGTGTTTTTTTACAGATTGCAAAGTCATCCTAGAAACTAAAAATTACTAGCTTCGCCCGCGTGAATGTCGAAAATAATCCCACGGGAACATATTCCTGGGATAAAAGTAGGATACTTTGTGCTATTCCAGTATATAATCTATCTCTGTGCTAAATTTCACCCAGATCCGTCCAGCCGTTTGAGCGTGAAGAAGTAACAAACACACACACACACGCGAACTTTCGCCTTAATAATATTTGTTGGTATGATAATACACGAGCGATGATCAGACTCTCCAATCAAAATGGAAGAACACCATGATTTTCAAAGTAAATACCAAGAAATACGAAAATTCTCGTAACAAGCACGAAACACCAAAAGCAGAAGGTTTAAATCACCACTTCCACGAAGAATATTCAAAGATGATTGGGAGGCAACAATGGAGTCTGCCGTTTGTATAAATTAACAATACACCACACAGGGAAAGGTAGGTACGATAAGAAGAAATCGATATAAGCTCTTTCTGAAAACAGTAATATGATTTCGTTTGTCTGGTAAAATAAGCTTTATGGAAGGTCCGATTTTTTTTCTCTTTTGTTTTCGCCTGTCATGGTGACTTGCGTGTATGTACATGACGTTGTTAGGTTGGTACCTATGTATTTTTCAGGTAGCATTTTTCTGCTTTGAAGAATATTGGCGATAGAGGTGTTTCGGGCTATTAGGTTCGGCTTATTGAAATTGAGGTGAAGTGGGGGGTTTGGATGGTTAAATTAATGTTTGGGGTGAGGCAGTCAACATAGTCGTCCCTATTTCAGATTGAAATTCTTCATGCCTATATACATTTTGTTTTACAGGGCAAAGAAATTGTTATCTTATTGTAATACATTACCAGAAGTGTTACATTTCAGGGCTTTTATCCTTAATGACAAAGATCTTTACTGACTGATGTTGTTGATTTAGACTCCACATACACATTTTATGTCTTACACCAAACAAAAATAAAATTAAAAATCCATACCGCATAAACCGCATAGTAAATAAAATAAACTGCTGTACATGTTGGCGGTTCCCCAACGAGAGTACGAGGGCTTTTTTTTTTGCTTTTTAGAGGTTTTGTGTCGGAAGATTTATTTAATTTTTAAACTACATAATTATAATATACCTAGTAGTGGACCCGCTTCAATCGACAATCTATCCAAACACGTTATTATGACACGATATCTAGCTAAAAACCCAGATTCAAGAAGTAAAATGCGGATAACTTTTGAATGGCTGAACCGGTTTTAATCAAAAATAATAATATAATAGCTAAGAAAACCCTTTACAAAGTCACCTTCCAAACAAAAATCTAAATCAAAATCGGTTTATCCGTTTAGGAGCTATGATGCCACAGACAGACACACAGATACACACGTCAAACTTATTCCGTCGGGGGTTAAAAACAGTAACACTGAGAGAATCGTTTTAATAACCAATAATTAAAAAATAAACTCCATCACTACAGCTTGTACTATTATTTATTCTGTGACTACAGTTAGGTAATTGCTGTGTTCGTTGTTGAACAATAACCAACGCGATCGCAAAATATTATACAAATTCAACAACTACAAAATTATTTGAACAAAGCCCTTCTTCTTTCACATTAATCATTCACAATCGAGTAAAACTCTTGTATAACATCTTCGAGGCCAAAGCCAAAAGTGTTGAATCGCCTTTCAAGGCCTAAGACAAAGGCAATTTTTCATCTTTTTATTTCTCGTATATTTGAAGGCTTACCTCGATTGCGGCAGCCATTATTCGTTGGAAAGTGGTAAACGAGGCTATGTGTTTGTGTCGCAAATGGGTAAGGATTTAGATGTTTTCAAGTGAATGTTTGTGTGGTTAGGAAATAAAATTAAAATAAAGGCTTTGAGTAAGGTTAGATTTTAAAACTTATGCAAAGCCTCATAACAAAATAATGTCATCAAAATACAAAAAATCTCGTATTGAGAGGGTGAGGCAGAAACAATTTTTATGTTTAAAACCCAAGATTGTCGGAAATCCAGACTCCTTGCTGCCACTGACAAATGGTACTGAGGGGAAAACCCAGTAAAACTTTTCCCGACTTGGGAAAATGTTGTTTTGGTCTGCTTTATTTGTTTTTATATAATTAAACTAGCTGACCCCGCGGCTTCGCTCTCGTCAACTACCACCAACCACCTACCTAACTATCCTACCTACCTAGCCACCTACTTTACTTACCTACCAACCAACTCACCTGCCCTACTGATCAACATACCTACCCTACCCTAACCTACATACCTACCTACCTACCCTACCCTATCCTACATACCTACCTACCTACCCACCTACCCTACCTACCAACCTACACACCTACCCTACCTACCTACCTACCCACCTAACCTACCTACCCTACTCTATCTACCTACCTACCAATTTGTTAAACTATTTATTTGAATAAGAATTAATTCTACAATACGAATGCAACCAACCTTTGTTTCTACGGGCGATCTAATTAAATTTTAGAACACAAAAGCTGCTATTGTGACTTAACTATGATAGTGAGATATATTCTATCGCAGAATTTTTTGTAGGTAATAATGAGTACTTTAATCATGTACTAAATATTTTTTTTATGTTTCATCAATAGTTTTCTCAGCGCACGCCAAATAATGAATTTTATTGGCAAAATTTTGTTACTTTGGATTATATTATTGCAATTTTTATAAGGATCTCTATTTTTTATTTTTTATTATAGCCTATGTTAGTTGAGAATAATGTAGCTTTCCATAGGTGAAAGAATTTTTAAAATCTGTCTAGTAGTTTCGGAGCCTATTCGGTACAAACAAACAAAAAAATCTTTCCTCTTTATAATATTCGTATAGATTACTTACCGACCATCTAGTATGTATGTGTATGTAGCTTCTACAATTTTATCTACCACTCATAAATAATGTGTGGCCTAATAATAACAGCCGCACGGGTCGATCTTCAAGGTTAAGCAACGCTTGACGAGGTCGGTCCGTGGATGGGTGACCATTTCAACATACCGAGTTTCCTCCGTGCCTCGGAAAGCACGTTAAGCCGTTGGTCCCGGCTGTCATTTGAAGATCTTTGACAGTCGTTACGGGTAGTCAGAAGCCTGAGATCTGACACCAGTCTTGCCAAGGGGTATCGTGTTACCCAGTTACTGGGTTGTGGAGGTCAGATAGGCAGTCGCTCCATGTAAAACACTAGTACTCAGCTGAATCCGGTAAGACTGGAAGCCGACCCCTACAATAATTGGGAAAAAGGCTAGGCAGATGATGACTCATAAATAATAATATCTTCCACCAACGCGACCATAATTATGTAATTAATTATGTCATGCCGAAACAAGGCGCCTGTAATATCTAGCCTGCCTTAAGGTGACGGATAAAGGGTGTCTAATGATGTTTCTAAGCTCAACTTAATCTTGTCATATCGTGACACTGATCACTGGCTTGCCTTGTATGAAATTAATTTACTCCTTAGTCTTTGGAAGATAACATAGATTTTCTTAAGTAAATTCATAGACCCTAATTAGGTATACAGTTGCGTAACGTTCCTTATTTCCATTTCAGACATGTCACGAGACAAAATAATTACCATTTTATGAAAATTAAAGTATGAAAAAGTAGCCATATTAATTTAAATTAATGGCATGGAGCTTGAGTTCTTATTTAACTGAAAATGATTAATGATGAAACAGTTGAAATTCATTGCTGAAATTGTTAATTTGTTACATGATTCGGAAACATTACGTTTATTTTGAGACACTCATTTTGTACACCCAATATTGTGTCTATAATCTATGACCTGAAAGCAATCTTTTAGGTGTCTCATGTATCATCCTCCACTACGGGACTCTGAAATAGAGAAAAATCTGCTGTTCGCTACATTTTGTCGAGTTTGCGACAAAAAAAATATTCTGTACTGTTTTTTTTATATATTTCAGTGTTGATAATAAATATAAATTTATTTGTTTAAACATGTGTAACATGATACATGAATATGCACATATAAATGGAAACATAATTTTACCGGACCAACATGTTTTACCTCACTCGGTAGTAATAGTACATTTCGTGTCGAGCATAAAAAGTCGAGATTTTAACACGAGTGATGTAGCCAATTTCGAAATTCGGACGTCGAGCTTACTTAATTAAATGCAAAAATACTTAATAAGTTCCAACAACAATTTATTAGAAACGTTCTGACTAAAAACCACAGACTATATACACACAATCAACGCGCGCTTTTCCGAGAGGTAACAGGTCGGTATCATTCTGCCAGTTACATAATGATCCAAAGTCATTTCGTAACTGTCATTTCGTAATTTTGTTTTTTTTTAATTTTAATTTTATAATCTTGTGTCTAAATGTTCATATTTCGAAAGTAATTTCTTAGGCAATGTGTTACATAATAGACAGGGTAATAGAAAAAAGTACTTTGAATTCATGAGTATTTTCACTTTTCACCCCTGGAGAGGTCTCCAATGAATTAAAGTCATCCTGTATACGAGTACTATATATACCTAAGCATAACAGCGCAAACAAAAGATACTCGAACATCGAAAATCGCTCCAACATTTCGAAATTTTAACAAGAACATAACGAGATGTGAAACTTAATTCTCACATGCGAACGTTCCCTGCAATACGTACATCGGGTTATGAAAATTTTGTTCAGGCTGTAAATCGATCCGTACAAGTTGAGGCACGTTCTGAATACCACTCCCAACTCCTCGAGAGCAAACTTTATTGAAAAGAAGCGATTCTAGCAAGTTGCTTAACTTGAATAACGATAACAAATATTTTGCTTGGGTATTGTTGTAGGTAAGTATTGATTTATTTAAAGTCATGCTTCGCTTGTTTGGAAGAAAACTTTGAATTTCGTCTTAGTTTGGTGTACTTGTTTAGTTGTCTTTATGATACTTACAGTTAAATACATTATTATGACAAGGTATTTAGTATTACAGTCGACAACAGCATCGCTTACAATCAATTGGTCAAACGCGAGCCTGTCGTTAATAATATAAAAATAAAACTGTAATTAGTATTATGCCAGATATTTTCCAGTTTCAAGTGGATTACTTTTCAGTCCATTTCCAGATACAAAAACTTTTCATTTTGCATCTAACATGACCAAGGAGTAAAAAAACCTGTAAAATTGGAACGAAATTATGCTATGCATGCAAGAATTCTGATATTTGATTTGAGGCAAATCCCCGCGCGTTTGTAAATCTTTTTATTTGACACGTCACTGGGTGTCGTTCCGCTGTGCACACATCGCCTTATTTGCGCTTGGGACAGATGTTTGACACTTACGATCTTGGATTATTCAATGCGACAGTTGTAAAGGTGCTGTTTGGTTTTCATTTTTGAAATGGAAAATCTATTATTGTGATACAATAGAAAGAAGAAAGAAAGAAAAAGATTTTATTTGCAACACGTATGTCGCATAACAAAAACAAAACAAAAAGAAACGTTTGTTAATATTTTTAGACACGTCACCGGGTCCACTGTGCACACATCACCTAAATTGCGCTTGGGACAGATATTTGACACTTACGATCTTGGGTTATACGAGTACAATGCGAAAGTTGTAAAGGTGATATTTGGTTTTCATTTGAAAATGGAAATTCTATTTTCTAAAATCGAAAACAGTATAAAAATTATTTGTCCTTGATGTTATTTGTATAATCTATCACAGTCGTTACGGGTCTTCAGAAACAAAAATGTCTGATGGCCAGTCTTGCCATATATGGTATTGTCTTACCCAGATATTGGGTAACACGTTGGGTTGTGGAGGTCAGATATGGAGTCGCTCCATATAAAATATTAGTAATCAGCTGGATCCTATTGAACTACAAGCCGTCTCCAGTATAGTTGGGAAAATCTAGGCACATTAATTGACTTCTATTTAAAAAATAACTATTTGGTGCCGACCACAGAATTGTTTTGACCTTTTCGAACTACTAGTTATTATTATCACCAACCTTTATTGCAAAATAACTAAAGTGATATCGTTCCCTTCACTATGCTAACAAGATACCTGTGTTTCGTAAATTAAAACGTAGCTCGGCAAACATACTAATTAAGTGCACAGTGTGTAACCAATATTTGAGACTACAAAATTACTTGTTTTATTTTCTTGTTCTGTATAAATTGCTTTCAATTCAAAATAAATTATAAGTAATAATTATAAATAAACATTTTATAGGTAAATATAATAATAATTATAGTTTCTACAAGTGCAGATATTATTCAATTTACCTAAATATTAGCTACTAGACTAAAATCATGTTCAATGAACAGAAATTTATCGAAACCACGATATTATAGTTCATTCGGTTGATTTTCAAATAAAATAAGTAACTTATTAAAGTCTACGTCTCTTTAATTTCGAACTAACTTTACATTCAGAGGGATTCAACATTTAACTAAAATAAAACTAAATTCAACTTATTTGAAAACGTTAATAGGTAATTAACGCTGCTCTATAGTCGATATTGATTTGTGGTCCGGTCAAAGGGCACTAAATATGAAAGGGAGACAATAAAATCGCATTAAGTTTTTGGGGTCCTAAAAGGTTTAATGTAATTTGTGGTAAAAAGAAAATTATAATCACACAGGACTGATCGCTGTGGAGAAATTTGGGGGAGGTCTATGTTAAGCAGGGGACATCTTTTGGCTGATATGATGATGCAGAGGAAAATTCAAATTAGTGTGTTCACATTTTTACCCGACTGCAAGGAAAGGGTTATGTTTTTCGCGCGTATCTTGTATGTTGTATGTTTCATCATCATCATCATCATATCAGCCGAAAGACGTCCACTGCTGGACATAGCGCCACATTGACCGGTCCCGTGCGTCTCGCAACCAGCGGATCCCCGCAACCTTCACCAGGTCATCGGTCCATCTAGTGGGAGGCCTTCCAACGCAACGTCTTCCGGTTCGCGGTCGCCACTCCAGAACCTTTCTGCCCCAGCGGCCATCCGTTCTGCGAGCAATGTGCCCTGCCCACTGCCACTTGAGTTTGGCAATTCTTCTTAATTCTTAATTCTTCGCTTGTTGTATGTTTGTATATATGTAATTTTCTTTATTACCTCATATCTTGCAAACCGCTAGACGGATTTATATAAATAAGACATCGTTAGATATGTCTTCACCGCCCGAGTGTTCTTAGAAAAGTGAAATTCAAAAATACAAAATTGGCGGATTTTGGGCGTCATATTGTGGGGGTCTCAATATTTTTTTTCTTCCAAACCCATCGAGTGGGGTATCAAAATGAAGGGTTTTAAGAGGTGGTTACAAAAATATATACCACTTATATGTTTAAAACTCATTCGACAATAAAAATATAACTAAAAAGATGTAAATAAAAAGGAGGATACATATTCGGGAGCTGTCTGACCACCTGATCCTCCGACTGCACAGCATGATTTTCTACTTGTTTACATCTTTTTAGTTCGCATCTTAAGCAGTCGGGTTTTTGATTTCTAAATTAACTTTTTTAACACCTATTTTCTTACAATGATTTAAAATCCTAGCAAGGCTTAATGATTAAAACTAAACAGCAGAATTTAACTGTCTTAAAGTATATTTACGATAATTATGCCGAAGTCTGCGTAATGAATCAAGAGCTTACGTGCTGTCATAATTACCTATCTGCATGTATGTAAATGTGTATGTTCGTACATCGGTGTATTGTTTCTAGCCGTGTGTGCGACACAATATTGTAATCTTGCGGTACGTAGATGTCGGTAGAAGCTGTAAAGGAAATTGACAGAATGCACTCAGAAATCCATTTCTCGTACAGCTTGTAGTATTTTCCGGTGACACAATGTTACAAAGCATATCTAACTGAGGAAATAGGAGATAGGCAATAAAAAACTTTACGAGATTGCTTGAAATTATGTCATTTCTATTTTCCTTTTTAAAGAATTATTTATTGGCTTTTTAATGGAAGATGTCGAGATGTACCAGAGAGTTTTATTAGATGTTAGATCACAACAGCAAACAGCCGCTAAAAGGAGTGGAGGGATGCTATTGTTAAGCAGTGCGATTATATGATAATAATATTTATTGAACCTTGAAGCTTCGTGCGCATCGCATACGTATTCTAGTCAAACTGCCGCGGCTGTTGTATTCGAAGTGGTTTGACTAGTTGCATGGTACTTAAGACCTTCTTTCCGTGAATTGTCACTGTTGCCGAAGCCACTTTGATCGGAAGTTAACATTGAAAACCGTTCCCCTCATTTTCATCCTTAACTTGAATTTCGAAAAATCCAAATACTACACAACCCGATTCCAATATTGCCAATGCGAGACCAATGTCACTGATCTATAAATAAACCTAAATATTATTAAAGCAAAAAAACGGATTCAAACAATGGCCAATGGGCATCTCGGCTTAACAGAATTTAATACAACTTTCTATTATCTGCCTCGCTTCAGTAATGGGATAATACAAGCATTGTCAACTTCTGAGGCATCCCAACAATGCCTCCGTGGGTCGGATGCCATTTTAATTAATACTCAACAGTATGAAAGGTGTCTCCAAACGGTTACGGTCTCATTTTGATTTGCAAAGTAGGAACCACGATGTGGTTTTAAACTTTTTGGGGACAATGGACAATGGGATGATTGTTTTCAGAAGTTAACTTGATGTTTGTGTTACGGAATTTGGTTTTTTGGAATTTTAAGCGGTTATAGCCAGCTTACGGACCGCTTAAAGTTATTTTACCTCTGATTTTGTGTCCTAGTGACCTTTATTCCCGTAGTTACAAAGTTGATGTCATTTAGAGGTAAAATAACTGTGAAAGGACGTAACATTGTTGACTACGGTAACGTAACTTGAGAAAATTCAAGTTTGTCTAGGTACTTGGATTTTCTTGAATGAAACTCTTATTTCGTCATTAATATCAATCACCATAATCTATCTTATACCTTTAAACGAGAGATTCAGATTATATATATATAATCTGAATCCCGGAAACAGCTTCAATGATTTTCAAGAAATTTAGTATGCAAGGGGTTTCGGGGGCGATAAATCAATCTTAGCTAGATCGATTTATCGCCCCCGAAACCCCCTGTTTCATTTTTAGAAAACGTCGTTTTCTCTATTTTTAACCGACTTACCAAAAAGGAGGAGGTTCTATGTTCGACATTATGTTTGTTTTTTTTTTTTTTTTTTTTTTTTTTTTTTTTTTTTTTTTTTTTTTGTGTATGTTCACGCATATCTCCGTCAATTTTGGACCGATTTTGAAAATTCTTTTTTTGTTTGAAACAGTATGTTTCGAAATTGGTCCCATTTTAATTTGGTGAAGATCTGATAAGAACTTCGAAGATATACAAACAGAACTCTTCAATAAATTACAGCAAATCTCTCGGGATTGCTGCAATCGCATGTCTGTTTATTGTTTATACCATTTCATAATATAACATCACGCCAGTACGCTCTTAAGGGGTACGCAGATCTCTTATTTCACCGGTTCAGTTTCATGATATTCGGGTAAACTATTCTGGCATTATAGGTACCTTACGTAACTACTTGCCTATTACACTTTTTAGTTGTACCTACCTAGGTACCTAGGTAGGTACAACTAAAAAGTGAAAAATAAAAAAACATTTTTACAAAAAAATACTACCGACTTCCAAATAAAAAAACTACAAAGTGAAAAATAATTTTATTTTTGGAAGTCGGTGTCCATAACGCAAAAAAATAGGTACCTACCAAAGACACCGACTTCCAAAAATAAAATTATTTTTCACTTTGTAGTTTTTTTATTTGGAAGTCGGTAGTATTTTTTTGTAAAAAAGTTTTTTCACCTGAGCACAGCTCGGTCGCCCAGGTATAAAACATATTTAATCAAATTGTCACCCTTTTATACAAAGTTACAAAACCTTACGAAATTGAATTCACATCCACGAGAACCAAACTCAAACGTTGCTTCAGTGACCTGGGGGGTGACCATAAGCTCTTAGAGTAAGGTTATTTTGAGTGTGTGTAAGGGACAGATGTATATGACTTGTATAGATCTGTCACTTAATCGATCTCAAAATAACCATACTCTAAGAGCTTATGGTCACCTCCCTGAGCGAACCATCTGTAAAAGGAATAACTGTCCCACATTCATATCTGACAGGTGACGATACAATACGCTTTCGGACTTTTCACCCAGTGACACCGAGTGAATTTTTTTCATTCGATTATATTTTCGTGAAGTTGTTTCGTGTTGATGTTGATTAATGAGTTAAACTATCTTTATTGCTACGGACATATTATTTTTTGTTAACAGTAGGTAACACTTGATAAAAGTAGCACACTCAGTGATAGAGTAGATATAGTAGCTTGCTTGTAAAGATTACCTCCTACAAGCAAGCACAAAATTCTCTTTATTTTGATTTAAATCAAATCATTTTCCTTGTTACTACTATTTAGTAGTAAGAATTGCGAATTTTCAAAGTCAAAGTCAAATATATTTATTTCAACTAGGCTATTAAGTGGCACTTTTGAACGCCAAAAATTAAAATTTACTAGTAATAATAATTGATTCTACCACCCATTCGGCGAAGTAGCTTGTTATGTAGAAGAACGGACAAGAAACTCCATACATACTCTTTTAAAAAAAAAGGTTTTAATAAATTCATAAATGTGAGGACGATGAACCCAGAATAACACTACACACTATACTACGTGCAGGTATAAAGTATTAAAAGTACTCACACATGTATTGTGCAGTTATATAATACTAGGAAAACATTAACATCGGAAGCAGTTAAGTTATGACCAATCCCAACTGATGGCGCCCGTTCACGAACATGACGCATGAATTGGCACCACTCAGCTCAACCATCATGAAGGGAACCGAATGATCCAACACATAGAGACATTTGAGAGAACATGACACACTCAACTGCCAGGGCATACACAAGTCAACGAACGACAGCTCAACCAGCATGGAGGGAACCGAATGATCCAACACATGTGCCACCATCATAGAGACATTTGAGAGAACATGACACACTCAACTGCCAGGGCATACACAAGTCAACGAACGACAGCTCAACCAGCATGAAGGGAACCGAATGATCCAACACATGTGCCACTATCATAGAGACATTTGAGAGAACATGACACACTCAACTGCCAGGGCATACACAAGTCAACGAACGACAGCTCAACCAGCATGAAGGGAACCGAATGATCCAACACATGTGCCACCATCATAGAGACATTTGAGAGAGCATGACACATTCAACTGCCAGGGCATACACAAGTCAACGAACGACACATAGGTACAGTAAATGATAGTTCGGCACATAGTACTCACACTTGTGCTGTGCAGTTAAATAATACTAAAAGAAATTGAGTTTATACAATACAAATATATTCATACAGTCATCATCAGGTCCAATAATACTACAAAACAATAATGTCCTGCATATCACTGCGCCCTAGTGGTTGTGGAGCAGGACTAGCATAGAGCCAAGCTATTTATCAGTGATGTAATCCCCTAACTTATTATTAAGGTTAGAGCTTATAAATTATCTTTATAATAATGATGCAAAATCGATTAAAGTAATGAAGAGTGACAAAGATTGAGTTTTGATAAAGTGTTGTAAAAAATAAAAGAAACATACTGAATAATTTATGAAAATTGTATAGGTCACTTTTGATAACGCCAACAGTAATTTTAATGGAAATTTTCGTGTTTGTAGACGTGAAATATATCCTGGATTATAAATTTGTAGATATGATTAGCAATATCTTGAAAAAATTATCACCTATTCAAGTGCCGTAGCCAGACCCAGGTAGTACTTACTTAATCTCGTTTAACTAACGACGTATTTGCCGAATAGCCGTTCAGTTTGATCAGAAAATATACTAAATTCGCAGAAAAGACTCAATCTTGTTGACTGGTATTTTTTCGGGTCCCATCCCAAATTGATATTTAATCACGTTTCAGAGATCACTGGTTTTGTGAAAGCGACCACGGCTTACTAATCAGACTGAGATATTTTTTGTTCGCGTTGACTTGCATTGAGTCTTTGAGTTTAATCAGGAATTGGGACCGTTGGGGTGATTTTCTAAATAATTTAAATGGAATTTCCAAAGCCACAAGAACGACAAAATTTTGTGTATTCTTTTGGAAGAGTTGCTTTTGTAATGACCCAGAAAAACATCGTTATGCTGGTTTTCCTTTCCTAAAGCAGAACAACAATTACGAGAATTCAAACTTAACCTTGAAACTAAACCTAGGCCTCAACGCTCTAGTTCTCCGCATGTGTAGAAGCTATAATAGTTTTTGTACAACTCCAGATACTGACTTACACGGTGTTTCACTCAATAAGTTTAGAAGAGCAGTGTCGGAGGTACGGGAGTGCGCATATCGCTCAACTTAGGGTAATTACGAATATATACATATTGCTTCTATTTTTTATTCTGTCTGTTTTTCATTTTGTATTATTTTATTTTTACTATGTTTTTAACTTTAGATTAATATTTATATTTTGAAATTGTAAATAATTTTGTGTTTCTGACCATAATATATGGTGTAAGCTGCGTATACCTGTAATAGGCATACATACCAGCACCTTTATTTTTTTCTTTATTAACTACAAAATATGATGTATGTAATGCTGTTGGTGTACCTTTAATAAATAAAGAAACTTTCAAGTTCAAATTCAAGTTACAATAAATCATCTAAGCGAATCTCAATGTTTTTGAAATGCAGAATCCTTCTTTTGATTTGACGTATAATAAATCGATGAACGCCGGCTGCACGCACGAAAAAGTGTCCCGTTACACTCATTGTAACGTTACGATCGGAGCGAGAGCGCTACACGACCGAACGAAAGGCACGATCGGCTTGAGCGTTCGGCTTGCGCCACATCTATCTCTGTTATGAAGTTGTCACGTTAAACTATCGTCCGTAAACCGACTTTTCAGACAAAAAAAAATTTATTAGACTTTTTACAATGGTTTTCAATAACGATTATAGCCCTTTGCTAAGAATAGTTACAGCACTGATAACAACATTTGTGTCACTCGTTAAATTTAGTCTTGTCATACCTTTTTTTTTTACCTTTTTTAGGTTCTTTTACCGATTGTTTTGTGAATGTGTGAACATTGTAGGCCTTCTAGGTTTCTAGATGCTTGTTAACATTTTTGTTAACTTTTTATCTCATTTATACAAACTTTTTTTTTTTGTATCTTACGACTTATTGTCCGGCCTACGTTGTCCGTGATTGACAAACAGGTCTCAGCTGCGCGAAGGTAGCTCGGGCTCTGGCAATTCCTGAAGCGATGTCCTCTTCACTATCCCCAGTCTCTGTCAGACAAGACGCTCCTGAGGCAGACAAATCTGTGAACGCGTTCCACTGTCTCTGAGCCTATCAGCAACTGTGAGTGACTCTTCACACCAGATCTCAATTCTGGGTGTATATATAATACTATAATTATTATACTCAAATTAATATGCTAAATACATGTTAATTAGTATTAAATTAATTTTATACAGGTAGATAGAATCTACATAATTAAACTTGGTCATCAAAGCCCTCAAATGGAGCGGACTGTGCAGGAACTTAATAGGTACCTAATTATGATTTCGACGACCTTTTGGGTGTTATAGATAATAAGCAATATCTTACAACCCAATATTGGACTAGATATTGGTCCCAATATTGGCTACGGTTACTGGCCAAAATTCTTTAATGGATATGTTTAGACGATTTTACCTAACATCGCAATTTACGAAATGAAAAGTTTGATTCGAATTTCGCTCAAGTAACAGCCTATGTTCTGATTGCTGAGACATAGGCCTCCTCTGTAAGTGAGCGTGGGATGTTATCTACCTCGGCATGCCATACGGACAAGACTTCGCCTGTCAGAAAAAAACAGAAATTAATGATAGCGACTACGTATGACGAGATGCGCCAGCGCCGGTAATATATATATCGCAGGGATATGATGAAAACAGGGAATTGATCAAATCTCTCTAAGAGCGAGCGTAGCGAGCTCGGGAGCTTAGGGCACCCCGACACGGACAGGTTAGGTTCGAAGGGGATGACGGGAGCTGAAGTGAGCGAGCAAAGCGAGCGAACTCAGCTCCCGTCATCTCCTTCGTGTTAGGTTACTTTAGACCCTGCATACAGAAATAGGAGCCCCGCGCAGCGGGGCTCCGTCGGCTCTGCCACACAAATACTAATTCAACGTACAAAATAAACCTTTAAATTACTACAGAAAAGTTATTTTTGTCATTTCACTGAACCAATTTTGCTTAGAGATTTGATCAATTCCCTGTTTTCATCATATCCCTGCGACATATACACTGTGTGTACAGACGGCGCTGACTCGCGAGAATGAGTTTCGGAAATCAGTGTTCTCCCATTGCTCATTTAAATATTGTAATGTAGGTGAGCCTAGCACGAACCGCATGTTCCAAAAAAAAAAGTTAATTAAAAAAATCAAAATACCCGACTGCTTAAAAAGCGAACTAAAAAGACGTAAACAAGAAGAAAATCATGCTGTGCAGTCGGAGGATACATATTCTCGAGCTGGCTGACCAAAACCAGATGTATCCTCCGACTGCACAGCATGATTTTCTTCTTGTTTACGTCTTTTTAGTTCGCTTTTTAAGCAGTCGGGTATTTTGATTTTTTTAATTAACTTTTTTATTTATAACTTTTTAGTTAACATTTTTTTCGAATTAGGTACATTTAAATGTATAAGTGTTATATATTTTTGAAATCACCTCTTGAAACCCTTTATTTTGATACCCCACACGATGGGTTTGGAAGAAAAAATAAAATTGCCCCCCCACAATATGGCGCCCAAAAGCCGCCATTTTTCTATTTTCCAATTTTAATGTAGCCTATGACACTCGCAAGGTTAAGACGAATCGATTGACGTATGAATCATCAAAATCGGTCAACGCGTTTGGTCTCTGGAACGCCACATAGGAACAAACATACATACATACATACATACATACATACATACATACATACATACATACATACATACATACATACATAGACTGATAAACACATTACCCTCCTTCGGCAGTCGGGTAATAAAATGTAAGCAAGGATTTTTTACGAATAAATGAGCAATAATTCCCTGCAACATTCGAGTTCTATATCGTTCTGACCCCAATAAGTAACAACGGTTTAACAAATGTAACAAGCCTTCGATTTTTTGTTTCTTGGACTTTTTTTTTCCTTACGATGTTTTCTTTAACCGTTTTCTCAATACCGTAAAAAAACCTAATAAAAAGTAAAATAAATAGTAGGTAGTATTGATATTCACCGTGGCTCTAGCTAAGCTTTAGTAAAGTGTTTTAAACTAGAGAATAAGGGTTCCCTATCTAGAAATACTTCATTTTACATTCTTCTCACGGACACATGAAAATAATCTTGAGAGTGTTTCCCAACCTGATGGATACCCTACTTTCCCTTAAGTATGGGATTATACTCACAAAGATTTTACATATAACTCACTGAATGAATCCATAATGCTCTTATCAAAAGCAAAGTATACAAGGTGAGATTTTTAAGTGAACGTGGATGACCAAATCCGGCAACTTTGCGGAATAGCGAAGAACACTCAAAAAGCCCGATTTAGATGAAAACTAAAATTGCATCATTGGATAAACCCGTTTATTTTGGAAACAATACGCACGCTGTATAACACCATTCGATAGTGTCGCTAATAAGGATAAAATTCTGGCAAGTAATAACATGCGGAAATATAATTTTTCTTTTTTATTTTTCTCACTCTGTACACCTTCAATATTTTTCGCAGTAACCAGTTTCCATTTTGAATTCAGAACACATTCTTGCTTGTCATCAAAATTCGAACCATCAAAGAATTTCACCCGTAATCTCCTTTCGTTTACTGATTGCTGACAAGATTCGAGGAGAATTCGTAAATGTGGAATATTTACTTGAGTGTTTTGGTTATCAATTGACTGAATGATGTTGTGGACTTGGAGGCTTAATATTTGAAGGATGTTTGTTAAGAAAGCGTGCTTGAATTTCGAATTGGATGTTGTATTCGGACTCGATGAGCTCATTAAATCATGAGTAATCTACACGCTTACTGGGTGCACTGACTGTATAAGAATAAGAATAAAGTTTATTTGTTCGTTGTTACAAAGTGAGTCTTAGAGCTACAAAATAATTTTATTGCGTGTAACTAAACTGCCGAGCAATGATAAAGTTCCACCCACAAAATGCCGACAAACACCTTAATTTAATTTTTTCACATTTAATTTAAAATTTGAACTCAGTATTTACGTTTTTAGTTGGTAATATTCTGATGCGCTGTTAAATGTACTTCAATATTGCAGACGGCGTCATTAAGCTAGCCTTTCCCGTTTAGGAGTAATTTGGTGCTATGTCACTGGCACTTTTTCATTGCTCGCGAGTGTATTTAAACAATCAGTTTGTATGTGGGTGGTCTCCTAACTATAATAACAACTCTGTATGGTACTTTCTTCAAAGGACTATATCTGATACTAACCTGCGTGGTTCTCGATCTGACCAAGGTAGTGTCTGGACCTTAAAATACTATGATATCTGAGTTTGTTTCGGTGTTTCTTCTTAGAGTAGTAGGATAAAAAAAAGAAACCTCATCTAGTTTTAAAAGCATTTATCAAAATTGAAATAAACATAATCATTTATCATAGAAGGTGAGTCAAAAATATTGAAAATATCAAGAATGGACCTCTTCCTCCTTTCATCATTTTATCCATTGTCATAAGATGACGCTACAAAACCTTGACCTGAAAATTCTTCGCTGTATATTTTTAGTGGCCAAACCGAATTCTATGATCATGACCTAATTAAAATGTGAAAATGCTTCCGTAATTTTGTACTAAAAAATATATTTTTTTTTTATTAAAGAAATATATTTTTTTTAAATAAAAAATATTTCTTTATACCACAATTTATTTATTCATAAGTACACTAAATACTGGAATACAGGGATAAAAAGTACCCTATGTCACCCGGGGATAGTGTAGCTTCCCAACGGTGAAAGAATTTTTCCAGAAATTGGTACTGTAGTTTTTAAGTCTCCTCTTTAAAATATTAGTATAGATAAAGATATAGAAGTATAGATTAGTATAAATCAATCAATCTGCCTAGCCTTTTCCCAACTATATTGGGGTCGGCTTCAGTCAGCTGAGTACTAGTGTTTTACATGGAGCGACTGTCTGTCTGACCTCCACAACCCAGTAATTGGGTAACACGGTACCCCTTGGCAAGACTGGTGTCAGATCTCAAGCTTCTGACTACCCGTAACGACTGTCAAAGATCTTCAAATGACAGCCGGGACTAACGGCTTAACGTGCTTTCCGAGGCACGGAGGAAACTCGGTATGTTGAAATGGTCACCCATCCACGGACCAACCTCGTCAAGCGTTGCTTAACCTTGAAGATCGACCCGTGCGGCTGTTATTATTTAGCCACGAGCTCCTCAGATTAGTATAAATATAAATGTATTTTAAAACAGCGAATAGGCTGTTAAATTCAGATTAACTATTTGTACACAGGGTTCGATGTGGCAAAGCTTGGGGCGGCCTATTTTCAGCAGTGGGAGTCTTTTGACTGAAATAATATGCGATGTGACGGAAATTTGAAAAGATCAATATCAAATAAATAATGCTTGGAACCACAACACTAATACTATTAATTTTTGTCTGCAAATATTTTGCTCAACAATTCAAAACATAGTGTAGATGCACTCTCGTGGAAACAGTTTATTTTTAAGGCATGAAATGTTTGAGTACCCGTTGTTGTTCAGTTGCTCAACAAAGTTGTCTCTACATCTCATTCTGTGGTGCGTTAAGGTTCTATACAGGCAGCCGCAACACGAAAATGAGACATCGATGCGATGACCTTTATTATAGAAACTTGCTTCTGCCAGCGACTTTGCCTGCACGCAAGTCAATAATTATCTCCAGGGAGCATACTCCCGGAATAAAAAGTTTCATCCAAATCTGTTCAGCCGTAAAGACGTGAAAATGTTACAAAAAAAACGCACACTCTTCACACACACACTCACTTCACTTGACACTTTTGCATTTACAATATTACTATAAATGGATGATACAAATTGAACGTGTCAAGTACTTTTGTGAAGTCATCCAATACTAGAAACTTTCCTCCAAATATACTTGATTATTTATATTATAATCAAACTAGAAAAACACATTACTGAACAATTTACCCTACACTTATTATTATTCATTGTTGTTGGGCGAGTAATTTAAAAAATATATCTCTGTATGTGTCGCCCTGAAGTCATCAAACATAGAGAACTTTTCTCATTTATACTTATTGAGAGCACACCAAGTAATAATGTACCTTCTACCAATTACATTAGCGTCTGTATTAGGTTGTAGATGTTTTTTTTTGTGGAGGTAGGTATTTTTTGTGACGTCTTGTATTGTATGTAAGACTTTCATAGTTTTGTTCAAGATACATTCAGTGTTGACATAGCATTATGTTTGTAATTAATTACGTTTTAATAAATATGATATGAAACCAAATATAGCTGCTGCGAAATTACGTTTTCTTTCTGATGATTTATTTTAATAATTGTCTCATTTTGTGGATTTCGTTTACAGTCCAGAGCAGTGGTGAGTCCAGTATAGAGCAGTGGTGGCCCAGTGGTATCGGCCGCGACTTACAAGTTGTAGGTCGTGGGTTCGAACACAGGCAGGCGCTTTACTTTGTGTAAATTATTTCATCACCACTGCTCTCAAAAACGGTGAAGGAAAACATCGTGAGGAAACCGGCATGTCCTGGAATCAAAAATTCGAAGACATCCACCAAACCGCACTGGGCCCGCGTGGTTGATTACGGCCACTCTCACAGAGAGGAGGCCTGTGTCCCAGCAGAGGGAACATTAATAGGCTGATGATGTGATGTGATGTGTAAACTAAGTTTTTAAACTGTCATGGTTACTAACACTAACATTAACATTAGAAACGGGATATTTACCATGTTTACTGTTTTTTGCGAGTTAACATGGTAAATATCCCGTTTCTAATGTTAATGTTAGTGATGTGTGATGTTTACAGTCCTGAAGGTTACGCAAAAACTAGCGTGAACATTTATCTATTCTCACAAACTTTCACGTTTAATAGAAGTAGGATTCGCATTAAACTTTCTCACTATAATGAGGTGTCCTAATCAAGGCACAAACTTACTTCACATGATATTAATAAAGTTTATGCTGTGTACACCTTTACTATTTGTAGGTACATTCACGGCATAAATACCTTACAATTACGCAAAATTAAAAAGAAAACTATTTGTGGTATATTTTAAAAAAAACTTTGAGAAATTACCTGTTTCATAATTTACGTTTTTAATACCATTAAACAACTGTCTGACGTTCCTTATCTGCTGGGATTTTGGAAGTATTAATCATCACCCTAGTCGTTTCCCAACTAAGTTGGGATACTCTTTCTATGAATACTTTAGGAGAAAATCGTTTCATATTAATGTTCGTGACTGTACCTACCACAGATATTAATACTAACTAGATGACGCGATTGTATGTACTTCGCGTGTAAAAAACCGGCCAAGTGCGAGTCGGACTCGCACACGAAGGGTTCCGTACCTTTATCGCAAAACACTGCAAAAAATCAATGTTTGTTGTATGGGAGCCCCCCTTAATTTATTTTATTTTAATTTAATAATTAATATTTTTTAAAGAGAATGTACAACTAAACATTCTGTGAATATTTCAAGCGTCGACCTGTTACCGTTATTAATATCGAGCAAAAAACGGCAATAATATCACGTTTGTTGTATGGGAGCCCCCCTTAAATATTTATTTTATACTGTTTTTAGTAGTTGTTGTTATAGCGTAACAGAAATACATCATCTGTGAAAATGTCAACTGTCTAGCTATCACGGTTCATGAGATACAACCTGGTGACAGACGGACAGACAGACAGACGGATCGCGAAATCTTAGTAATAGGGTCCCGTTTTTACCCTTTCGGTACTGAACCCTAAAAACGGAGTGAAATTACGATCAATGATCGTAATTTGAGCTTTTCATTCATCATAATCCGCACCAAAAATCCACCGAAATCCAGAATTATGCCATATTGAGCTATAAAGACTACATAGAAAAAGTTGGCCGAAGCATTGGAAATGTTTTCTTTCATTGGTAAATAAATTTGTTTTTAAATTGTGTGTGAAAAATTGGCACGCTTGGTTTTCATACAGATGGAGGGACTTGCACTATCTAAACTCCATTTGAAATAACATTAGACATGTTTCCAAATCTTTTTACAGTCCGTTCAACCGATTTTGAGTACTATCCCGTTAACATAAGGATGTCATAAAAAACATAAACCTGTTACCAAAACCAACTGTTTACTACAGCTACCATTGGTCGTATCACCAACGCAATATAATTCAAAATCGGTTGAACGGTCTGTAAAATGGGCTAATTTAAACGTCTAATGTTATCGCAAATGGAGTATAGTTAGATTTATGGCTGTGGTACCTACACAGATCAGCTACGCAATTGAAACAGACAGGACAGACAGACACATGACGTTCATTAATGTTGACAATGCCTAATTGTTTAGTTATGCCACACCAGCTGATTATCATCATGAATTATGTATGGGTTCGCTGTTTACTATTACAAGGCGTAATCACAGAACGTGGGTGTTCAGTGTGTCATTATTAGAAAATTGAAATATCTTTGTAAAGTGGCTTATCACACATATTACATATCGATTTTATTGGCTTCGTCACTTCTTTTCGTCAATGCCACATCATTTTCGACGGCATAGGTTGATTGCAGATTTTGGAGTACAGATAGTAGGAAAGTAGGGACTAGCCTGAACTGAACTTAAATGTAGGGTTTTTTAAAAAACAAGGTATATCTTCACCATTTAAAGGGAGGCCTGAGGCCATTACATATTCAAGGTAAGAATGCTTGGCAACATGCTGGTCCAGCTCCATAGGGCAGTCTTTAGTGTGGACAAAATCAAATTTGGTAATTTATATTCCTATTCATAGTTATTGTATTGTTATTCTTTTTTTTCTGAATTTGGCTCACACACTGTTCCGTTGTTGTTGAATTACGTATTTTACCTATGTTTGCAATATTTGTAAGTATGTGAGAACCATGTTCCTATTTATCAAATTAATGAATTTACCTGTTAATGTTTTTATTACTTTATACCTGTACGTAGTATAGTGTGTAGTGCTATTTTTGGGTGCATCATCCTCACATACATGAATTTATTAATGTATGTACATAAGTAAACATTGTAAAACACCTATTTTTTTAAAAAGAGTTAGTATGAAGTTTCTTGTGCGTTCTTCTCTATAACAAGCTACTTTTCCGAATGCAAGGTAGAATCAATTTTTATTACTTGTACATTTTTAATTTAGATTTATTATTGTTTGACGTTCAAAAGTGCCGCTCACTAGGCCAGTTGAAATAAATATATTTGACTTTGACTTTAACATTCTCCCCTGACCAGACACCAAGACCGGTCAACCAAAGTGTGGAAAACAAAATTTAAACAGAAAATAATCCACAGTCTAGTTTCATCTACCTTAAAATTGTATCACTCGTAGGTGCCATGGAGTTGTAAAAAATCGGTCATATTACTCCACTAATGGTAGTGGCCGTTTACGCCCGTACCCCAGTTTACGCCTATAATCACTCCAAATAAGGTGGAAAGATTTACCGCGAACCGTAAAAACGTGTACTTAATCGCGAATCGATCCCCCGGGTCTGTCAAACGTGACCGGAGTGGATGACTGGTTTTGGGGTTCCGTAGGCGAATTGCAGAGGTTTTAATAGGTATTTTCTTCATTTTATATTTTTAATAAGGCAACCAAAGTTTGACGGCTGGTCTTTAATAATCCATATTCATATTTTGATAACGAGTTCTGATACATATTCTGGAGAGGAATAAGAAATTTACAATTTACTTTCGTACAAAAAAAGACACGTAATTTTGTATAGCTGCCTACTAAGAATTTAAGAACTTGGAAACACCACAGTAACATTGCAAAAATAGCTACCACAACAACGAAGTCTGTCCTTTGTTATTTCTGTAGAGGTCGTGTTAGTTTCAATTTAAAGTATTCTAAATCCGTCCCCGAAGTTAGCACGGAAATATCCTATAGGTATATAAAGTGTGATCTTGGCACCACAATTTTAAAATCGAACAGTCAATGCATAGAAATGATCCTACGCGCGGGTATATTGTAAATAAAAAATAAATAAATAAATCGTAGAATGAAATAAACAGAAAAAAATCCGAGTGCTGGACCCTACTCGTGAAAATCGATCACACGCTTGGCCGTTTTTTTTGTGCCCAGGATTTGATTTATTCTGGTGATGTTACAGAAGTTGGGCTTACACAAAAACGTTCTGTTTCTATTCGACGGCCTAACTTTGTAGCCCGACGAGAAATCTGAGCGAGATTTAGTACATTACCTATTGAAATAAAGTGTATAGATTTGGCTCACTGCTTTCTAATCACTTAGTAATCATAATGGTTATATTATAGCTATCGTATGATATGTATTCAATTACTAAGGTACAAGTCCATCTTTCCGATTGCTACGATCCGTCATAGGCAAGATAATTATTAAATAGAAAGATAGATAGCGTATGGATAATGTTGACCATAATAGTGAAAAACACATGAATTCATCCATACTAAAATTATAAATGCGATAGTAACTCTGCCTGTCTATCTGTCTCTTTTCACGTCTTAACGGCTGCACGGATTTGGATGAAACTTGACACACGGATAGATCATGTTCTGGATTAGGACATGAGATACTTTGTATATTTCTCTTCAGATATATTTTACGTGGGCAAAGCCACTACCAGAAAATAATAAGTCAATAAATGAGACAAAGTCAAAAAAAAAAATATTTATTCAACTAGGCCAATAAGCGGCACTTTTGAACGTCACAAAAAAATTAAAATTTACAAGTAATAAAAGTTGATTCTCATGCATTCGGAAAAGTAGCTTGTTACGGAGAAGAATGCTCAAGAAACTCCATACTTACTCTTTTTAAAATAATAGGTGTTTTACAATATTTACATAAGTATATACATTAATAAATTCATATATGTGAGGACGATGCACCCAGTATAGCACTATACACTATATTAGATTTCAAAGGAAATGAATGAATTCTGACTAAAATATAAACTTGGCAATTTTCGAGCAAACTAAAAGTTCAATGCAACGCAAACAAAATACCACCACAAATCGTTTGAATTTTCATAATAAACTGAGCGGACAAACCTGCTTCAGGAATTGCATTCAGTCCAGCTTAATTTATTCAACGATTCTTTGCGCTCTGTTGAATGAAAACGACGTTACGCTTCCAGCCCAGCGGTAGGTAAAAAGCGACGTCACCGCTTCCAGCCTCGCGATAGGCAAAAACCCGACAGATACTCTACGTGAGTCCCCGTCGGCAAATATTTTCGCGTTTAACGTACAATGTTTACTCTATTCAGAGACGTTTTTTGTAAAATGTAAATACAGTGTACTTTCACGGTTTTTTTTATTCAGGGACAAAAAATGCCGAATATAAAATAACGGTTTTTTTTAATTATATTTGGTATCAAACATAACCAGTCAGGCAAATGGACACCGGTTTTCATGGGAATGAGTAAATAGCTGTAGACAAATATTTGTCCACGCTTTTATGTCCAGTGTGTTAGGCTCGCGTTTATACTATGATTTTAGATTCGACCAATAAACGTATTGGCAGAGTTTCAGTTTTGTGAGCACGCACAACTAATGATTAACTTTTCATTGCACCAAGGTTGAGTGGAATAAAGCTGGGTTTAAGTTTTAACTGAATTATCTATTGCAATCGTTTTGTTCACTTGAAAGTGATGTGCTTTTCTGTATAATTTTTCACCTGTTTATAATTCTCTTAACCCAAATAAAATTGTACCTATGTATTACGTTATGCACGGGACTGGTCGATGTGGGAGCACTTGGGTTTATGTTCAACAGTGGACGTCCTTCGGCTGATATGATGATTAAGTTACGACGAAAAGCCAAAAGTGATGTGTTGGAACTATTTCTAATCTATACTCCATTTGAAATAACATTAGACATGTTTCCAAATCTTTTTACAGTCCGTTCAACCGATTTTGAGTTCTATCCCGTAAACATAAGGAGGACATATAAAGCATAAACCTGTTACCAAAACCAACTGTTTACTACAGCTACCATATGTCGTATTAACAACGCAATAGAAGTCAAAATCGGTTAAGCGGGCTGTAAAATGGGCTAATTTAAACGTCTAATGTTATAGCAAATGGAGTTTAGGTCTACCCTAAACAAAAGAAACTACCAATTTCACATGGAGTTTAGGTCTACCCTAAACAAAAGGAACTACCAATTTCACATAAACTGTCGAAGTTCAGAATGACACTCATTAAATATCGAGTTCCATTACTAATTACCATACCATACCACCACCATACCACCACCACCACCACCACCACCATCACCACCATTACCTATATTGTGTTTCGCTGGACCATATGAAAGGTGTTTTATTAAATAGTTAATGGAATATAATTGAAATATAATAAAATAAACATTTCAGAGACAACACTTATGTTTATTTATTTTATGCGTTCATCTCTCCGTACATAATTAGTACCCTCAAAGGGATCTCGGCAAACTTTTTTAAACACGAACAGTTTAAGCGAGTATTTTTATTTATATTTAAACAAATGTATACGTCTAATTAAACAGTAAAATACAGGCAAATTATAATAATGTTCTCAAGAGATCCTTCTACATAATTTATAGGAAAACGGAAAACGTAAATTCGTTATAAGCTTGAGTTGAGCCGATTCGGAATCAAGGTTTCTCAAGTAATGGTCTTAATTGCTTGTTGGATTTCGATTGTAGGTTATATTTGATTGTTTAGAGATATTTGCTGTATTGGCAAAAGATGAGTCCGAAATCTTAAAAAAATTTGAGACATTTTATTTTTAATTATTTAATTTTTTTTTTATTATTAAATTTTTATGTTTAAATATAAACTGCCGAGCAATGAAAAAGTTCCACCCACAAAATGCAGACAAACACCTTAATTTAATTTTTTCACATTTAATTTAAAATTTGAACACAATATTTACGTTTTTAGTTGGCAATATTCTGATGCGCTGTTAAATGTACTTCAATATTGCAGACGGCGTCATTAAGCTAGCCTTTCCCATTTAGGAGTAATTTGGTGCTATGTCACTGGAACTTTTTCATTGCTCGTTAGTGTATTTTATAAGTTAGAAAGTATAATAGAGGTGTGTATAACATTATATATTCTGTGATATAACATCGTCTTGAAAAACTGTAAGATGTTATACTTATTGGTGTGAAATAAATAAATAAAGCCACATTTTTGGGCACGGTCTGGAACTAATCTGTCTGTATCTATTACAAGAAAAATTACAAAAATTTAAGTACTAATAAACTTCGAGTTTTATGAAAGGTTTTTGATTTTTGATCATTGATATTGTAAAATGTAGATTAGCGATAACTTTTCGTAAGTATACTGCATTTTAAATCGGCCCACACACACACATCACTCACTAGCCCGTTCCATCATCGGACTACATGACGTACGGTGATGAGTCATCGGTACATGGTGGACGAACCCATAAACACCAATTGTTTTGGGAATACTTTAATTATGCGTACAATTATGGAGTGGAATTCCTTGCCCGAGTCTGTATTTCCTGATAGCTACAACCTGGGAGTCTTTAAGTCAAGAGTGAATAGGTGTCATTTAGGCAACCGTGTTGCATCGTCGACCACATCATCACTTACCATCAGGTGGCCGTAGAACCCAGACAGAAAAAATAATAAACATGGGCTTTTTCTTAAGGTAAGTGAAAATATCAGCCGGTACTTACGCGAAAAGAATGAGTAGACTGCAACATAAACCCATGAAACGAGTCGAAATTCTCTGAAATGATTTGTTACATCATCGAAAGCTTCTTTTAAATTTAAAGAAGTTCTGAAAGGAAATACCTAATTTTAAAAGCAATCTCGACAAGATCGACAGTTTGTCGTAACGAAAATAGCTTAGAATCGTACATCTATACCTACTCTAGTAGACACACATGTGTATAACTAGTTCCCAGCTCAAGTCAGGTACACAATTTCTGCGGCGAACGTAACCAATTCTCTACGTGTGTATAGACGTATTCTGTCCGGAACACACAGTAATGGAACACTCTTAATAGAATGCTTTGTGTACCAGTCAGAGCAGGAGTGATCAATTAATATCATCTTCGTGCACCTCATGTTTTAATACGTACACGATTCTGCTAGCGGCTACATCCGTGTGAAATAGTAGTTTATGAAACTGTTGCATAATAAGGGGTATTAAAACATGAGTGTGTGTTTAAAAACCGAGCCGTAGGCGAGGTTTTTAAAAGTATTCACACGAATGTTTTAATACCTGGTTATGTGCAGTTTCATACACTACTTTATCTACACTCATACATTGGGATTGAACCTACTAAATACCTTTTTTACAGTTTCCATGCCATAAAGTAGTGATAGCATTTATCATATAATTTTCTCGTCTTTGCTGGTAATAGACTATGAGTAATCGCCGCATCTAAAATATCGGGCGAAGTCATATTTTCTTCACATTCACTGATATCAGAAATTTTTAAGCAAGAATTAAAAAAACTCATGAAATTCAATACATCAAAACCTGCAAAACGTATAAATGGCGCCAAAACACAGCACATTACCGCATTAACCGCGCATGCGCTAAGGTTTAGCACGCACTACGATTATTATTCGCGCGTATTTTTCCGCCCATTCTGCGACCTATGGAATTGTATGAAGCTGCTCGCATTGCGGTAAAAAAATCGAGCAAAAATAATAGCGCAAGAAATCCGTGTTTTGTCACAGAATTCACCAGACCGCGGCACGAATTTAATTCGCGCGAATATTTTGAGCTCTATGAACAGGTAGAAAGAGACAAAATTTGCGCGAATAAAAATCGCAGTGCGTGGTGGGCATTGTCATAGACAAGTAAAAATTGGAATCAAATCTTTTTAAATAAGTACTATAAAAATGGCATTATAAAAAAATAATTGATGAAAACTCCTTAGTGATTAACTTCTTGGATTTGTCCTGTATCGTAATAGAAAAAAAATTGCATTATAGCATTATTTTGTTAGAGAAAAAGTGTTATAATAAAATTCTATTTTTAAATTTTGGTATTGTGTTTATAAAGTATGTTAATATAAACTCGTTTTGAAGTTTATAATTCGAATATTACGATATGAGAGTAGATAAAGTGTTTTATTATTATAAGGGTAACAGCATGTCGGTTTTTTATCGGTTGCATTTCGGAGAATGTGCGATGGAATTATATAATTTAATTCCGCCTAGCCCGTTTCATCATCGGACTACAAGACGTACGGCGATGCGCCATCGGTACATGGTGGACATCACACCCATACGCACTAAACGTTTTGGAAATACTTTCATTATGCGTACAGCTAATGAGTGGAATTCCCTGCCGGAGTCTGTGTTTCCAGATAGCTACAACCTCGTGGTTTTTAAGTCAAGAGTGAATAGGTTTTTTCTAGGCAAGCGTGTTATACCGTCGACCACATCATGGCTTACCATTAGGTGAGAGAGTGGTCAAGCGCGAGACTAAGTATAATAATAAAAAATAAAAAAAACAAGTGTACATTATACCGAGATCAAAAGTATCCTATGAGCTAGTCTAGGATATAAAACCTATCAGAATAGAAATTATTCTACCCGAATCCGTTCAACCGTTTTTCCGTGATTGAAATACAAACATACAAACTTGCACTTTTATAATACTAGTACGATTAATAGATGGTATCGTACCACATCATCAGCCTATTAATGTTCCCACTGCTGGGACACAGGCCTCCTCTCTGTGAGAGGGAATGGGCCGTTATCCACCACGCGGGCCCTGTGCGGGTTGGTGGATGTCACATATCTTCAAATTTATGGTTCTAGGACATGCCGGTTTCCTCACAATGTTTTCCTTCACCCTTTTGAGAGCTTGGTGATGAAATAATTTACACAAAGTAAAGCGCCTACCTGGGCTCGAACCCACGACCTACAACTTGTAAGTCGCGGCCGATACCACTGGGCCACCACTGCTCCAAAGATGGTATAAAGTTACTGCTTGTAAACTTCATGGTTTGACTGAAAAATATGTCGTTTCGAGTTATATTATAGTGACGCTTGTGAAGTACAAAATAAAGTCAAAGGAAATAAATTTTAATTTTAGCTTCCTCCCAGCTTCAGCCAGCAGTTAAGCTCGCATGCAAGTTGAAAATTACACCACGCATTTACTATCGGAATATAGGAGCTCGTAGCTAAATAATAACAGCCGCACGGCTCGATCATCAAGGTTAAGCAACGCTTGACGAGGTCGGCCCGTGGATGGGTGACCATTTCAACATACCGAGTTTCCTCCGTGCCTCGGATAGCACGTTAAGCCGTTGGTCCCAGCTCTCATTTAAAGATCTTTGACAGTCGTAACGGGTAGTCAGAAGCTTGAGATCTGACACCAGTCTTGCCAAGGGGTACCGTGTTACCCAGTTACTGGATTGTGGAGCTCAGATAGGCAGTCGCTCCATGTAGAACGCTGGTACTCAGCTGAATCCGGTAAGACTGGAAGACCCCAATATAGTTGGGAAAAGGCTAGGCAGATAATGATTTACTATTGGAATAATTGGTATACCCATGTGCCAATTTTCGTTGAACTCCAATCAGTCGTTGAGGTGTATTAGCAAAAATACAAACTTTCAAGTTTATGATTAATATCATATTTTTTGTGACATAAATAGCGAGTTTACTTCGAATCGTTTCAGTTTTGTAAGCGTACTGAGTTTTAAAGCTTCCAAATTGAGTTGTTGAGATTTTTAAGAGCCGTTGAAATTGCTTCGTCCGACTTTAATGCTACTTGTGTCGGATTTCAGCTTAGCGGTAATTTAGAATAATTTTCCGAATAAAATGTTTCGGTAGAAACAAAAAAGTTCTTGTAGCCTTATTGATTAATCAGGGCACTATGTATAATGGCCGGGCATTTTGCATTTAGTCAAGTCAAACCGGGAAATGTAATGAATACTGGTTTAAGGTCTATCCACACATATCAGGGGCATGCCCGGGACGTGACAGGGCCGGGTCCCGTCAGGGGCTCAAAAAAATATCGGTGGGAACATTTTATATGAACTCGTTCACACACGTCCGTGCACGGGACGTGCCCGGTCCCGGGCACGGCTCTGATATGTGTGGATAGACCTTTAAATTATTATATTTATTACATTTTCTGGTCATTAAGAATATTGCTACGTAACGGTTGGCCAATTCGATAATTATAGTCAAGGAATTAGCCCAAGAGCCCGAGATCCATGTGATAGGTTAGTTTCGAAGAAGGTGACGGGAGCTGAAGTGAGCGAGCTTCACGTAAGGTTATTTTAGACTCTGCAGACAGAAATAGGAGCACCGCTGGGCTCCGTCGACTTTGTTGCTTACATAGTAATCGTACTTACCTATAATTCTATATTAAAACCAATGTAAACATTAAAATAATTTAAAAAAAACCGGCCAAGTGCGAGTCGGACTCGCACACGAAGGGTTCCGTACCATTATCGCAAAACACTGCATAAAAATCACGTTTGTTGTATGGGAGCCCCCCTTAATTTATTTTATTTTAATTTATTCATTATTATTTTTTGAAGTAAATATACAACTATACATTCTGTGAATATTTCAAGCGTCTACCTGTTGCCGTTATTAATATCGTGCAAAAAACGGCCAAAATATCACGTTTGTTGTATGGGAGCCCCCCTTTCATATTTACTTTATACTGTTTTTAGTATTTGTTGTTATAGCGGCAACAGAAATACATCATCTGTGAAAATTTCAACTGTCTAGCTATCACGGTTCATGAGATACAGCCTGGAGACAGACGGACAGACGGATCGCGAAGTCTTAGTAATAGGGTCCCGTTTTTACCCTTTGGGTACGGAACCCTAAAAACACATATTTTTGTTACCCAGCCCAATAAGATTATTGAGCATTTTCAAATTGCTCGGGCATTATGAATAATGCCGTATTAATCACTTGGTTCATAACATATATAATAGACTAGCTCTCCGCCCGCAGCTTCGCCTGCGTGGACTACACGATTTAGGCTGTTTCGTAGTTTGCAGGCGGAATATTTTAAATTGTTATCCACACATAGCTTTCTGCCCGCGTCATTGTTCGCGTAGACTACAAAATTTGCTCAAAATAAATTTACATGCTTATGAACTTTTTTTTTCAATTTTATTGAAGAGTAAGACTAAGTTTCAAGTAATTTTGATGATAAACAATTTATTTTTCTTACTGACTCTAACACCCCATACTTCTTTAAGAGATGAAATTCAAATCAAAAAATCCTTAAATATGTATCTCTTTAATTTTATTGAAAGAAATACTAAGTAAACAATTTATTTTTCGTACAAAGTTTAACACCCCATTTTACCCCTTTAAGATATGAAATACAAAAATCTTTAAAAAAGTATTTTTCTTATTTTATATTTAGAGGCTAAATGCCATATTATAACTTTCATCCCCAATTATGAGAATTGAGAATGTCAGATCGTAGAAAGCTGCATCTGGCTACCCTGCTCTTTGGCACAATTCTCACGAAAAAACCAGACTATCTGTTCGGTAAGTTGACCTGGTCGCGTGATGTAAATAAAGTCAAAACGAGAGCTTCTGCCTACTTGTTGTTGGCGTCACACAGAACTGCTGCATTCCGTGGAAGTTTCAAATTCGCTGCCTCTCGTATCTGGAATGATCTTCCTCCGCCGTTTCGTGCTATAAAAACGATTGGCACATTTAGTACTAAATTCAAGCAGTTCTTATTACTTAAGCAAAAGGAATCCGAAAGATAAGCTTACCCGGGGTTTGCACGCAGTTGGTATAATGACCTTTACCCATTTTATTTATTTGAAGTTTCTTGCGAACACCACACCACACATAATAACATGCACACCACTCTGTTTTATCCAATACTTGTAAATACTATCCTATGTATTCTTTTCGCCAGGTTTATTTACACAATACACTTATTTATTTACACTATTTCATAACAAGTTTCTATTGACAGCCGACCATAGATTAATAGATTTCTTCCATATTTAATAAATTACTTACTCTTTGGTCCGCGCTTCGTTTGTCTATGATATCGACAAATAATCTATAATAGGTCTACCTACATTTAATATGTTTTATTTATATACTTACACATATTTTGACCCATTTTCTGTGTTTATTATATTTCTTTTGTTATTTATATATACTATTTTATTTTTTTATTGTATTTTCCGTTTCCGTAAGTGTGTCCGTGGCATGAACAGAGGGCCCTATCAGAATATCAGCGCAGGGTTATTTCCTTTTTTGGATATCGCTGCACATGCTGAGATAGGAGCCTTTTTGGTCTCGCACGGGGTTTTTTTATTTTGACTATTGTGTAATTTTTATGCTTATTTCTCGTGTCTCCTGTGCGGGTCACAAATAAATATTTTTCTTTCTTTCTTTCTTTCTTTCAATTTAACTCCCTTAGGGGTAGAATTTCGAAAAATCCTTCCTTATTCCTAGTCTACATTATAAAGGAAAGCTTTGTGCAAAATTTCATCTTTCTAGGTCCAAGGGTTTGGGCTGGGCGTTGATGAGGCAGTCAGTCAGTCAGGACTTTTCTTTTTATTTATATAGATTGCTGCAGGGTTGCCCGGAAATATCTTGCTGCAATAACTTTAATTAAATTAATTTAAATTTATGTTTGATAATTAACCCCGGTTAACAGAGAAATAGTTGATGTGGAATGCGTATCCACGATTCAGGAGAAGTTCCCAGTGTAGAGCAGAGTAAAAAAAATAAAGACAAAAATAAACGTGATGCGGCCAGGCAACCCTGCAGTAATCTTTTCTGATGTCAAGAATCACTCATAAAATCAAGTTTTATCAAAAACATAATACCTGCGGATATTTGCAGTGGGATCTCAATTTACTGGCAATTTTATATAAACCGGCCAAGTGCGAGTCGGACTCGCGCACGAAGGGTTCCGTACCATTATCGCAAAAAAACGGCAAAAAAAATCACGTTTTTTGTATGGCAGCCCCACTTAAAAAAATATTTTATTTTATTTTAAGTATTTGTTGTTATAGCGGCAACAGAAATACATCATCTGTGAAAATTTCAACTATCTAGCTATCACGGTTCATGAGATACAGCCTGGTGACAGACAGACAGACAGACGGACCGCGGAGTCTCAGTAATAGGGTCCCGTTTTTACCCTTTGGGTACGGAACCCTAAAAACAGACTTATTACTCAACTGTAAAATCATGTATGCGCAGTAAAGGCTTTGTAACACAAAAATGTAGTCCATTTTCTCGTTATGCAATTATAGATGCAAAATTGTGCGTTCCTGATATTTATAACCTTGAGGAATTAAGGCAAAAGTGAGAAGATTACTTTTATGTAAACGTGCTCTATCCAAGACCGCGTCATCGCTTGCCATCAGGTGCGATAGAAGTCAAGTGCGAGCATAACAATCAAACAATAATAATAACAAAACCGGCCAAGTGCGAGTCGGACTCGCGCACGAAGGGTTCCGTACCATTATCGCAAAAAACGGCACAAAACTCACGTTTGTTGTATGGGAGCCCCACTTAATTATTAATTTTTATTATGTTTTTAGTATTTGTTGTTATAGCGGCAACAGAAATACATCATCTGTGAAAATTTCAACTGTGTAGCTATCACGGTTCTTGAGATACAACCTGGTGACAGACGGACAGACAGACAGACAGACAGACGGATCGCGAAGTCTTAGTAATGGGGTCCCGTTTTTACCCTTTGGGTACGGAACCCTAAAAATGAAACTTGCCTGAGAAACGCTACGGCGTAGCTTGTTGCGGCTACGGCACTTCATTTTGGAATTTTATACGAAAGTCTTGAAGTAAAGCAATAAGGAAACAACCAAACAACAATTCAATAACCGTTCCAGTAAATCGAAATTGGAACGTAGTATCGAGCAAATCCGCAGCATCCCGCGCTCGGTGCAAATAAAATACCAAATAGCTGTCTCAATAACTGAGACGAAGAAGCAACAGATTGCTGGGACCGGGTACACTGTATTAGTGATGTAACGGCTAGCTTAGCGGAGGTGCAGGAGGAAAAAAAAGGAGGGAAAGTACTGTTTAGGGTTCCGTACCCAAAGGGCAAAATCGGGAACCTATTACTAAGACTCCACTATCCGTCTGTCTTTCTGTCACCAGGCTGTATCTCATGAACCGTGATAGCTAGACAGTTGAAATTTTTACAGATGATGTTTTTTTGTTGCGGCTATAACAAAAAATACTAAAAACAGAATAAAATTAATATTTAAATGGGGCTCCCATACAACAAACTGATTTTTTTGCCGTTTTTTTGCGATAATGGTACGGAACCCTTCATGCGCGAGTTCGACTCTCATTTGGCCGGTTTTTATAGTACAACTAAATTTATAACCAAAAAAAAGAAATGATTCTTTGCTACTTCTATGCAAATTCTTGGTGGTTCATAAAATAAAGAGTTTCTCACTTGACTGCAGCGACGTGAAACTAGTCGCACAAAGAACCCTATGGTATGCGTAACAGAAATCACCCGCACCCCGCATGCGTACCCTACCGACCAATGAAAATAAGCATTTACAACTTCACTAAATTCTTACGGAGGCTGATGCCGAGCCGAAGCTTCGTTACAACCCTAGTACATATCTGTAACAAATCGATATAACCGTATCGTACCGTAATCGGGCTATAAAGGTTCCTTCCGACAGACTGTCCTTCTCTGACCCATCACTTATCTTGACTCTGCGTAGGTACCTCACTTAGTACTACTTCAGATGTGTTCCTTTGAATAGGTTCGAGAACTTTCGATGTAATGGCTGATGTTGGTCAAAATACTATGTGCTTAATTGATATTCTCATAGAATAAATGTTTTTATGGAAAATTAAATTTTACTGGGCATCGCCTACCATAATCTGTTACTCAAGAATTGTGCATTTTTTGGAATAAAAAGTAGCTTTTAAACGCCTTTTTTAAACGAACAATTTACCTCCGCTCTCGGGTCTCGATAACTTACGGTTAAGAATCTTTATCATTCAATCATTTTTCATTTATCATTTACATATCTAAATAATTTAAACTAAAATACTACAATAACCCAACACAAAAAAAAAACTAAAATAAAAATACACAAAAAAAATCACTATAATTACACTACAAACACACTAAAATACACACACGCACACACACACTCTAAAATACTATAATTTTAACTTAGGTGAAGAAGCAACAGATTAAAGTTCGTAAGACTGAATCAAATCGATATAACCGTTACAATAATCGGGCTATAAAGGCCCCTTCCGACGGGCTATCGTTCTCGGTCCAGTTTTACGAGCCGTCGTTTATCTTGACATGATGCAGAACAATACTTCACTGAATATTATGGAAGATGTTTTTACGGGAGTTTTTCCTTGAGTAGACTTAAGGAATTTCAATTAGGTGGTTGGGAAAGATATTAGTGTCGTTTATTGAGAAAGTTATAAAAAAAAAAGAAGGAAGCTAGTTTTTTTCTACTGTGTCCTATCGTTCAGGAACCGTCTATTTGCCGGTTTTTAAAGTTGGTACTCAGCCATATCCGCAAATAAAATACCAACGCTGTTGGCACAGAGCGATGTTTGCATAACGAAAGACACTATTGTGGTTTATTTAGATAGCATCCCTCTCCCTATTACTCTTATACAGTGTAGGTAGTAATAAATGGTTTTTCAAAAAGTTAGTTTCCGAAGGTTTTTCTCTCGAAGCCTACAGGAACCGATTATGGCACTCAGTCTAACTTACAAATTAAATACCAAATCTGCCGATACAGCTACGTCTAAACTGAGATGAAGAAGCAACAGATTGCTAGACTCGGGATACTGTATCAATCAATACAACCGTACTATAATCGGGCTATAAAGCCCTTTCCGACGGGCTGTCCTTCTCGGGCCAGTTTTACGACCCGTCATTTATCTTTACATGATGCAGGACGATACTTCACTCAGTATTACGGAAGATGTTTTTACGGGAGTTTTTCCTTTAGTAGGTTTTAGGAATTTCAATATAGTTTATGTTGTTGAAGATACTATTGTGATGGATTGAGAGCCTTATAAACTTGATGAATAGAATGGATGGGTAGACTAGCTATTTCCTTTCGGATTCGCTCTTTTGACATACAGGAACCATGCATTTATCGGGCTTTATAGTATTTTTAATCAGTGAAATATTTTTTTTAATCACTGCAGTATACATCCAGAACATCTCCTCTTTATGATATTATTTTTATTGTTTGTGTGTAAAATACATACATTTTCTTATGCCGCGTTTCTACTTAGGTCCGATTCCACCAATGAATTAATCGCGATTAGTTCTACTAAACTCTGTTTATGGAAATACAGCTTTCTGATTGGTTCGTCGTTGGTCTCAAACAATCAGGGCACGTCTGAGCGATTCGTTACATTATAGCTCGATACCCCGCAATATAATGCAACTTGCATGCGAGCTGGTTGCAGGCAAAAACGTGGTCTTAGATACGTATTTTCTCCTAGAATTTCATCTTTAAAGTAACAACTCAGCTTTCCTCTGAAAAATTTTCAACTACAATTCTTAATGAAAACGTTTTACGTAACAGCAAAGCTTCTTGTTCCTGATAAAACGAGAACATTTGTTCCAACACATGTTACACGATCAATGTTTTTTCAGATGACTACTTGAATTTAAAAAAATGGAAATGATTTGAATCGCCACCAACTCAAGTGTCGTCTTTAGCGTTATGCATATTAAATTGATTATTAAGTGACTGCCATTTGTATAAAAAGGCTCTTAGAAAAGTATAGGTTGCAATCGAATTTGGACTTAGCCAAATAAAAAAAAAAACATTGTAAAAGTTCCTCAATTCGTTAGAATTAATGGTGAAAATAGGGACGTAAGTCCGCTGCAATGCAAAAATGATTTTTGAATTGAACACACATCACCACATCATCAGCCTATTAATGTTCCCACTGCTGGGACACAGGCCTCCTCTCTGTGAGAGGGAATGGGCCGTTATCCACCACGCGGGCCCAGTGCGGGTTGGTGGATGTCACATGTCTTCGAATTTTTGGTTGTAGGACATGCCGGTTTCCTCACGATGTTTTCCTTCACCGTTTTGAGAGCAGTGGTGATGAAAAAGTTTACACAAAGTAAAACGCCTGCCTGGGCTCGAACCCACGACCTACAACTTGTAAGTCGCGGCCGATACCACTGGGCCACCACTGCTGCTTTGGATTGAACATACTTATTTAATTATTGTGAAAACTATTTTTCACAGCATTGTTAATAATTTTCTTAAGGTTCTCTCTAAAGATTGAATCCTAACAATAGCTTGAAAAAACAAGAGCCTTAAAAACATTACATTTTAATCGTAAAATAGAACGAGCTTCACGTTGGCAATTTCTTTTTAATATTTTTTATAGTTTTAACGGTACCTCACCTCTGGCATTAAGATATTGACAAGTATATTTTTGTATTAAATACTATCAAATATTGGCTTGTAATCAAGCTTTTGGAAAGGTTGAATATTTTTTTTACAAAGTTTCAAGAATTTGATACAAATAAATTTTAATTTTTGGAACCTGATCTACTTTTAATATGACGCAAATAATATAGTTATAGTACATTTGTATAACGATAATTTGATCATAGGGATTATCTTTTTGATGAAATACGAACTGTTAGAGGATATAATGAATAAAATGATATATTCAATAAAACAAAAATGTAATTAAGGCAACATTCATAATCCTTTTCCAGCGAAAATGTAAAGGCGTGTATAAAAACAATTGAATAATGGCCGAGAAAATTAACTGAACAAATATTAGGGTCGCACCTTCTGCGCGAGTATCGGAACAAATACGCGTTAACAAATACTCGTTAACACCATGCCATTCAATCACGAATCATAATTTAAGGCCCTTTTGTTCCACCTAACAAAGCTTCGCTGGTCAGTACACAGAATTCATTAATTTCATAATTACAAAGCATTGCCAGCAATCTTTAACAGGAATTTCAATTAATAACTTCGAACTGAGAACGTATTTAAACGGAACGGTTTTTAACAGAATATTGACTAAGATTTTGTATGCATTTCAATAAATAACAATCCACTGAAATGCTATTACTGATAAATAAATACAAAACGGTATTTATTTATATATTAAGTGTTAATTATGTTTCTCTGATTTTAAAAACATAAATCCGAGTCTAAAGAGATTTATGACGATGATTAATCTGACGTAATATTGGCGTAATTATTGTATCTTTAAAATTGAAAGGATTCATTTGCACTAAATACTAAATACTGCATGTTATTACAAGTAATATACAAGTAATATTTATTAAAGCTTTCAGTTTCCGATCGGTTGAATAACGGGAAAAAAGAAAATGTATAATCCATAAAGGGAGTTTTATTAAACGGTTTGATCGGTAGTATTTTTGTACTAGGTACATGAACATGAACAAGTTTGATGATTATTCTGAATCTAAATCACCCTATTTGATACCTATCAAGTACGGGCACCCACATGTATGATTTCAGAACATACTCGTATTAATAATTTACTGATGAGAGACAACTCTGCTGAGTCAGTCGCCGAAACCAACATGCATTCGGTTTCTCACAACATTACGGTTTACCTATTACGTAGTTTTGGACTCATTTACCGAGTCCAAAACTTCAACTCTAAGAGTTTTTTCTGTACTTATTTTGAACGACACAAATAACGAGGTATACTCGTGTAGCCCTTCCCTAATTAGATTTCGCCGTCAACTACAAGTAGTTCGAGTAATTTCCCATTTTAATTCAAAAGCAAAAGTTTAAGTTCTCAACAATAATTACGAGAATTGTGAAATAAGCGAATGACGTGTACTCTAAAGTTACTTAACTTATATTAAGAAAAGTTGCAAGGTCATCTGTAATGAATTTTTAATGTTTATTAGCTTTGTAAACAACAGTAGCTCGTGGATAAATAATAATAGCCGCAAAGGTCGACCATCAAATTTAGGCAACGCTTGCCGAGGTTGATCCAAATATGGAGGACCATCTACTACATACATACCGAGTCTCCTCCGTGACTTGAAAGGCATGTTAAGCCGATGGTCCCAGCTGTCATCTGTAGATCTCTGACAGTCTTTACGGGTAGTTAGAAGCCAAAATATCTGACACCAGTCTTGCCAAGAGCATCGTTCTCCCCATTTACTGGTATGTGGAGGTCAGATAGGCAGTTACTCTATGTACAGTCAAGGGTCAAAAGTGCAGTCATACTCTCCCAAAACTCAAATGGCTAGTTTTTGTAGAAGAAGTTAAATTATCCACATTTAATATTTTGTATAGAAATTAGAGTATAGATTATTCCTACTAACTGCGATAAGTTGAAATTCTGCTGCCTACAAAAACATTGCCTTTTCTGTTTTGGTAGAGTGTGACTGCAGTTTTGACCCTTATAGTACAATCCTGGTATTCAGTTGCTTTCGGTTAGACTGGAAGCTGACCCCAATATACGATAGTTGATTCCATGAATCTGTCACGCGATAGTATGATATCGTTTCATAGCCAGAGTGTATATAATGGTCTTGTGTTGACTCTGCTATGACCCTTGTTATTAGGATCTACATTCCTTTTTTCACTGTTCCAGTGAGCTAGTATTAAGCTGAGTGTGTAGAATTAATAATAATTTTAATAATTAATAATAATTTATTCACCCAATAATGCCCATCGTATTTGGGAAAAAGTTAGGCAGATTTATTAGCTTTGTAAAAAAATAACAATGCGAATTAGATCTACATCAAGTAATCATTATAATGACTCCAAATGGCATGGAATTACTGTAGATGGGAAAAGTTGTTGATGACGATAACATGAAATTTTTGTTCGCATTTTTTAGTTTTTGTAATTGGAGCCAAGTCAAACATTTTTTGTGCGGTTTATTTTAATGGTGCTAGTATATTTAGTAGCTATGTATATTTGCAACTAGCGGCCAGCCCTGGCGTTACGTGTGTTATAAATCTGTAGGTAGTATATCTCTATCTGGAATAATGTACCTTTGAAATGGTGAAAGAAGTTTTCAAACAGGTCCGGTGGTTCCGGAGATTATGCTCCACATATGCATAAACTCACAAAATTCATAATACCTTTACATAAGCATAGGTAGAATATCATATTGTTGTTCTCTGCCACAATAGAGCCTTAGGCTCCATTGACGACTGATAATACTGAACACATAAGCTCTCGCATTATCCTTTAATACCCTCAAACATAGATAGCTAGTAACTAAAACATTTATCTTGCAGCTTTGTCGTAAAACTGCCGTAGAATTACCCACTTACTCAGCAAATGACATAATTGTCGTCCATCATCACTCGGAAAAGGTTTTCAACGGAGTAAAAATAAACCGCTTTACTTACTGAAACATATTTTTTTAAATTTTTCTTTTAAAGTCAATGTTATACGAATAATAGTTTTATTCTACATCATCATATTACTGGTACTTAAGTAACTTTAGTAACTACAGGTATACATAGTATGTAATACATACTATGTATACCTGTACAATCCTTGTAAATTGAAATCGTGTATTTTGTCACATCAATAACACATAACTTTCATATTTTGTTTTTGTAATTAATGTAAAACTTAAAATTGTTACGGTAATTAAGGGCACACGAGCGGTTAAGGCTGTTTTTTTAATTATATGAACTATAAAAATGACAGTTTGATAAAAATCAACATTTTTCAATTGCCTGATATTAAAAATGTTGTTGCTGTTTAAAAATGGGCCCTAACGAAACTGTACATACCCTAACAAGGCTGAAACCCGAATATGCAATGTATTTAATTAAAGCTCAGCTATGAAACGTCAGCTATTTTCTTGGCATATCGGTATAACCCAGTTATTGGGCAGCGGAGGCCGCATGCGCTCTGTGCGAAATACTGATATTCAGATGCATCTGGTTCAACCAAAATGAAACTCGAGGATAAACAACAACCATAAAACTAGGCACTAGAAATAACATAAAACGTACAGGAAAGAACATGCAACGTACAGGGGAAAAGTACCTATTTGAAAAGTACATACTTGAAAAGTCCCTACTTGAAAAGTACCTACCTGAATAGTACCTACTTGATAAATACCTACTAGAAAAGTACCTACTTGAAAAGACCCTACTTGAAAAGTACCTACTTGAAAAGTACCTGCTTGAAAAGTACCTACCTGAAAAGTACCTACTTGAAAAGTACCGCCATGAAAAGTACCTACTTGAAAAGTACTTGGGCTCGTGACAATGTGACATTCTTTCAGCGATAATGAATGTCAATAGTCAAATATGTTTGGGATTAATCAATTCAAATTTCATAACATTTCACATATATGGGACTGACCTTGGACTTTGGAATCACTGAAGTACATAGAATGTCTATAGGGCCTCTCATCAATATCAATCCACATTATAAAAAATTAATAAATAAATAAATTATAATAATAAATTACATATTAATAAAATTAATCATTTACAATGTCATAGAGATGAACTTATAAAGAAAGAAATATATTTAAGAGCACTTATGAATTCATATGTAGTTCATTGAAAAAAATATTATTAAAAGAATTCATGGGAGAATAATATTTTCAAGAGGGCTTTATTCAATACTTCAATATATTCGCAAGTATTTTCAAGTGGGCATCAATTATAACATGCACTTATTTTTAACAAGGGATTTATTCTTTCAGGATTTCATTTCATTTCATTGGGCAAACAAGGGTAAAAAATAAATATAAAAAGGTAAATAATGTCTGCCCATGGGCTCCAGTGATGTAAATCAATTCCCGTAATGGACTCCCATTTTGATTTACAGCACTTTGTTTTACAATTTCCGAATGATGATTGGGGAGCTATTGAAAAAGTTATAAAATATTGGCCTTCAATGTCATTTGCTGGTGATATTCATTTATATAACTACTTCAGATAAGTACGGTTAAACTCGTTTTAAGTAAGGGATACTAGAGCCACTTTACTATGTGCTTTAGTCTAGGCCTAGTTTAGGAAATTGTGTCTTTTTGCCAAGACTTACAGTAGATATTAGGATTAATGACTGTGTCGATAATCGCAGTTGAATACGCTAAGAACAAGAAATCAGCAAACGAAAACAGCATGAGGAAAAAACCTGCACTTATGTTCTAAAAAGAATTGCAAAGAAATTATAAGTGTAGGATGAGTGTTTATCTAATAAATCTTTGAGGAATGATACGCAACTTGGGTGAGAGAGAAGGCATGACAGTGGGAGAAGGAGGGAGCAAGGAAATGTCAGTGGAGTGATGGTTGGAGTTTGAGAACTAAGACGAGAGGATGTACTAAATTATTATAAGAATTTTTTTATTATGTCGGTATAAAAACAACGGCCAAGTGTGAGTCGGACTCGCGTACGAAGGGTTCCGTACCATTATCGCAAAAACGTCAAAAATACCACATTTATTGTATGGGAGCCCCACTTGAATATTTATTTTATTCTGTTTTTAGTATTTTTTGTTATAGCGGCAACAGAAATACATCATCTGTGATAATTTCAACTGTCTACGTAACACGGTTCATGAGATACAGCCTGGTCACAGACAGACGGACAGTGTAATCCCGTTTTTACCCTTTGGGTACGGAACCTTAAAAACCATTACTAAACCGTTTTTAAAGCATTTTACTTGCCCCACAAGTACCACATTTCTACATGAGAAATAACCAATCCGTTTTCCTGGTAGAAAATACCTTGGTCTTAAATCGCTTAGGTAAAGTAGATAAACATGTATTAGATATAGATCTAAAGCGTCTCTATACAAAATACGACATAGAAGCTTTCCTTATACCCTTGTATCACAAAGAAGTCCAACAAAGAAACTAGAAAGTAGGACATGTAAGAATTATGAAAATACGTCCACATCTCCTTTTTATTTGCAAACTCTTTTGCAGCAACCTATTACTTTGCGTCCCTGCCACGGGATAAAAAGACCAATATACAAGCAAGCTCCATCAACTCAATTTGTGTAATGAAATGTTCGTTTGGACGTCCTCTGTTTCACATCACGAAAAGGCTTAACGTTAAAACTAGTATACGCAAAATGTCACATAAAAATATACATACAATTTGACCTCATATACCCTTTTAGGGGTTTCGTTTGCGTTGTAAGCATTTTTTGCCGCGGGCGTTCGGTCATCGAGGTATATTTTTGGGAAGAATATAAATAATGCTGGTTAGAAATGTGATGTACGAAAATTGCAAAGGTTAGTTCTATCAATCGTCTGTTTTTCTACTTCAACTAAAACAAAGACTCGTCTTCTCGCATCGTCAAATAAAACAACTTTTAAGAATGATTACTTTTTTCAGAGAGTAGTTGACTGCAAGTAACAACAATGAGTATTCAGAAAGTTTCCTCGAAGTTCTCATACTTTTATTCTGTTCCATCACCATTATTTCAGTGCCAGAGATTCTTTCAAAGTTTTTGTTCCATTTGCAGTTACAGTCATCATCGGGATCTTCAACTTTCTGTCATTCATTGCCATTTTATTACACATACATACATAAAGGTACTTCTTTTTAGAGGGCAGACACTACAGAACGACACACCGATTGTGAGAATTCCGCCACCCTAGTTTTTTGGAGAACGTCACCAATAAAATAAGGTCAATATTCTTCCTTTTAGGGCGTCTTCTCCCAGTATTAACACAAAAATTTGCTTTATAAATCCCTTTTGTTAGTTGATGAATATCAACCAAATGAAAATGAATATTATAATCCACTCAACATGACTAAATCATCAAAGCAAGTAGGAAAAGGGGTTATAAGTGAGGTGATAAATGACTATGTGTTTTACCTAAAAACCCTGCAGTAATGACAACGAAGCGAGAGTGGTGTTTGATCTACTTCGATTCTAAATTTGCATCGCAACGAGCGCCGGTGACACACTAATTCTTATTGAATTAAAACCTAAGTGACAGAGATACTTTAGAAGTTTTCTTTTATTTACAGCTACAGTCGTCATTAGGATCTTCATCTTTCTGCAACCTTATTGAACATAAGCTCACTCCGTTTTCCCATGGACTCTCATGGGAAATATAAACCTGTGTACCTACTCAGGTAGATACTACAGAATGCCATCTGCCATGATACCTACATATTCTTTTTGCTTCATTTACTTTCATACACCAGTAGTGCTATTCTTTTAAATATTATTATAATTTATGATTATTTTATTATTCTCACCGTGAAAACTTAGGTGAAGTGGGATACCAATCGGACCAATAAAGGTGGAATGACAATTCACTTTAAGCTTACTCCACCTCAGTTTTCACGATGAGTTGTTTACCGAATAGACCAGCTGGACTAGATGGGGTTTGTCCCCATCACCATGTCGACGTGGAACGGTGCGGTGTCGCGGCGCCGTGCGTTGACGTAACGTGCTAATACGCGGAACGACAACGTCACCGCGGAATGACGCGTCGTACATCGTCGGAAGCGGTACATGGCACTCGGTCATTTGCTGTTTAAATGTCTTAGCGATTAGTTGTGCAAAAATGATGTCAAAAATGCTGTATCTGTCAGAAACTACAAGAAACGAAACGAAACGTTGCACATTGTTTCGTTCTGTCAGAAATGCTGAAAAACGTACCGGGATTTTTCAAGGCACGACTATTTGTTACGTTGCGGTTCCTGGCGTGTATTTTAACAACAAGGTAACGTAAATTTGCACGTCATGCCATCGCGCCGCGTTCCAAGTTGGCGATGTCGTGACTTGGTGATGGGGACAAGACGTTACACCCACATCTGTTGTGAGTAACTGCACCGGAGTTTATCGATGGACATCACCAAAAAATCTGTCTATTCCATCTAAGTCTAAGGCGTCTCTTCCCGGCGTTTCCACTCACCCTCTCAAATTGTTAGTCACCTTTTATTCATCCTCTGAACATGACCAAACCATCAACTTCATTCCCTATTACTCTTCTAAACTATATGTTCAGCAATGACTATCATTTCTCCAAAAAAACCTACAGTAATTACAGCGAAGCGAGGAAGGTGTTTGATCCACCACTTCGGTTCTAAATTTGCATCGCAACGAGCGCCGGTGATTGGGTTACCGCGACCACCGTCATGCTCGATCGCTAATGCTTATTGAATTAAAACCTAAGTCAATATAGACGGCGAACTCGCTAAACATAACTTCTATTGATTTTCGGTGTACTTGGTAAAATTTTACAGAGCTGTTATCGTTGGTGGTTTTTGGTTGTTGATTTTTCATGTTTGAGTAAAGTGGGTTTGGATCCTTTTGAAGTAAAGTGACTCAGTTTTTAATCAAATATTTGGTTGGCGGTTTAAATCTGATGAGAATGTTCTCAAAGATTTTCTTAATAATTTTGATTCAATCCTTCAAAAGTGTTTAAAAATTCCATTCCATTGAAAGAAAAATCCGAGGCATCCGCCTTGAAGGACCATTTTCAGTAATTAATGTTTTGAGTTGAAAAGCATTAAAGTTTACAAACAATGTCAATATTACCAAATTTAACAACATACTTAATCAACATCATAAAATCATGGTCTTTATTGTATTTCCATCAGAAATACGGTGTTTCTCCTAACAGCATTCACAAACAAATGACGAGAGAACAATGAAAGGCGTGTTTTGATTAACAGTAACATTTTCTTCGGTATAACGGCGTACAATAGGGTTGAGAATGGCTCGGCAGTAAAGTTTGTGCCTATACCCGACCCCTAGGGGCGACTCAATACTTACGCAAATTAATTCTCATTAATTTCTTAGGAGCTTATACACGGGGGCCCAGTTAGAGCCTAGCACCTGCGCTGGGATGTCTTTTTAAACGATTCATGATTACTTGCTTTATAAATATAATAATAGTACTTAGAGTATAACGTAATTTTTACGAAAAATCTGCTTGTGTTTATCGTGGCTTCGAAAGTGTCCTTCTGTTACTCATTTATCTTTTTTGTCTTTGCAGAACATAAGGGTCTATAAAGACGTTGGATAATTTCTCAATATTAAAATCCATGGCCTAATTAATTTTCATGCGCATGTTGCCTCAAAGTTGAGGTCCCTCGTCAAATAAATCACTTTCACCAACGACCTCCGGAGTGACAGCCTGTCTTACATTAGTCATGTTCAAGGACTCCTGTTAGTCCCAATTTTAATATAAGGAAGTCACTTCAAACTTCGTTCCGTATAGGCTTAAACTGAGGATGTCTCAGAAGTATGTCACACATAGGAAAATGGACTGAATGTTTGCTACTTTTATTTAATTCGTGGTGGTACTTGTGCACGTAGATCTTTATGACTGTAAAATAAAAACGTTTAGTCTGTCTTTTATTTGATTAGTGAAGCAACATCATGCTTGTTCTCTACAAAGGGATCGGCGGAGTATCTACATACATATTTTGCAAAATATTTTTTTTTTTTTTTTTTTTTTTATCTTTTGTAGGCTTGCGCTTGAGCATATTTTATACAAGGTCCATGTAATAGGAGCGATTAAGTCTATTAATATCCACCAAGCACAAAGACAGACTCCGGGTTGCTATTGGGACAAAATTATACCTAATAGGGATGAGTAGAAAAATGATAATTCTATTTAGTCAGTCAGTGAGATTATCAAATAATTTTGGACACATAGTTTTAGCTTTTGAACGGATGGTCGGGGGGAAAGGTTCTGGAGTGGTGACCGCGAACCGGAAGACGTTGCGTAGGAAGGCCTCTAACCAGGTGAACCGATGATCTGATACGAGACGCACGGGATAGATCAATGTGGCGACGCTTGGGAGAGGCCTATGTCCAGCAGTGGACGTCTTTCGGCTGATATGATGATGATGGATTTTTAGCTTTACCAAATCAATAAAAAATTAAAAAGATAAAGCACATCAAAGTTTAGGAGTGGGGGCTTGTGACGTCACTATGTCAGTATAAAGTGTAACACGATATCCCATTGTGTTGCCCAGTTACAGTGTTTAGGAGGCAGTCACTCCATGTAAAATTATTTTGGCATAGATATCCATGCCAAATAGCTTTCGCTGCCCTAGCTCTTGTACTAGGAGATCCTGTATCACAAGAGCATAATCTCTCTACGAGTATACACAGGGAGTATTATATAGTAGAAGTATGACAGTAAAAAAATAAATACAGTTTTAGCATGCAGTAGCATTACAGTTGGTTTTTTTTGTAAACAGGAATAAGAGTCTCTGAAGTAAGCTGCGGACGGACGGCCGGACAGACGGACATGGCGAAACTACAAGGGCTTCTTGTTGACTACGGAACCCTAAAAAGACTAAGAAAATTAAAATTTTGAGATAAGGCAAGTTTAACTAAGCTGTTATTTGATGAAACAGTATTAGTTATGTATTAACTGCTGATGCTATGAGATCTATAAGCATAGTATAATAGACATGATGACTAAGTAATTAGGGCTAACCAAGCTTCGGCCTAATTACTACACATTAGTGCCTATCATCTGCTATATCTAGCATATATATATATATATATCAATCTGCCTTGCCTTTTCCCAACTATATTGGGGTCAGCTTCCAGTCTTAACGGATTCAGCTGAGTACCAGTGCATGGAGCGACTGCCTATCTGACCTCCACAACCCAGTTACTGGGTAACACGGTACCCATTAAGCTAATATATATATATCCGCTGTATGTACTATTAGTTAATAGCAATTTGTATTGTATTAAACTTCAAGCGTTTTACTTCATGTTCACTTCACCTGAAATTGACATTTTTACATGTATGAATTTAAATTAAACAAAAAAATTATGTAAACATCGTAGCAGGCGGCGAAGCTGTAGAAGAAGTTTCTGCATAACACCGTGTGAAAGAAGCATAAGTTTATACAACACAGTATATTAATGAGTTCCTACATTGCAACTGTATTATAACTAATTTTGTAGGATCATAATTTCATTGCCGAAATTACGCATTCAAAAGTTTAGGGAGCCATAAAGTTTTTAGTGAGCTCTCTATTTAGGGTTGAGCTTAAAGTTTAAAGCCTTTCGACCTCAGTAGAACAATAGAGCTACTTGCATTACCTCTGAATATTTTTACTTTGTTTCGTATTTGAACCGGACACAGATGAGTGTAACCCACAAAATACAGAGTTTGTGACTCTTGAATGAAGGATAGGTAATAAGAACTTTAGGTTTGCTTTTGTAATTAATGCATTGAATTTTTTGTCAAATGCAATTTGCAACCGCATAAATGTTTGAACCGGAATGCATCGAATCATTTTGGTATGAAACTGATTGCAACGTTGTTTTAGCGCTTCATTTCGGACGATACAAATTATCTTTGGTATGCTTTTTCCGTTTCCTTCTTTTGCAAAAATAGTAGTTTATGCAATGGCCATATAATAGGGGTTATTAAAACACGAGCGTAGGTTTATCAAATGAGGCGAAGCCGAATTTGATAATAATATTACGCGAGTGTTTTAATACCTAATTATATGCCGTTGCATACACTACTTTATCTTCACTCATACAGTTGTGATAAAACAAAAGTGGAAAGAGAAAAATATTTGGTATGGCGGGAAATTTAGATTCTCGTTGCGTAGCGCGCGTATCCACAGGCAATGAAACTTCTTTACTACAGCCCATACGCGCCAGAAAATTAAAAAGTAAAAGTGTGCTATAAAAATTAAAAAGTTATTTTATGATGCAGTTGTTTGAAAATCGAAGGAAAATGTTGAACTGTAATGGTTTTTTTTTTAAATTTTACCTATCCACGAATATAAAGTACGTGTTTATATAATATTTTTTGAATTCGTATTTGGAACATTACGTTGTGAGTGTAGATAAAATATATATCCACTTGACTACCACTTTGCGCGCGGGGAGTGTCTACTGCACTAAGAATTCAAGTGTTTTGAATAAAAAAAAGTAAACTACAACAACAACAACATAACAACAGGCAAATATTTGATTTAACAAGTTTTACCATTCATTTTGTAATTTCTGACAATTATACCTATTTATAATTAAACTAGACTATACAAGTTTTTTCTTGTTATGCATATGTCCTTACTTGGAATATTCTGAGTAGCTTAAGGAGCCAAAACAATCAACCCCTTCCCTCATCAATTTGAATTTGACTAGCGGCCCGCGCTATGACAACAAACAACAACAACCTACAATCTCATAGAATTACGTTGTATTTTACCGTCTAAGCAAGTGTAAATATTAATAATAAACTAATTTCAATATTACGACCAATATTTTAATATAATCTATTAAAATATTGCTCGTAATATTGAAATTAGTTAATGTATTCTAATAGTAAAACACACAAAAATATTACGAAAAAAATATTGGTCACAATGGCGGCGCGGCAACTTACCCAAGCTTTTGATTTCGATATTTATTATTATATAAGTAGATAGGCAATTATGTCCTTACTTGGAATATTCTGAGTCGCACTGAGCCAAAACAATAAACCCATTCCCTCATCAATTTGAATTTGACTAGCGGCCCGCGCTATGACAACAAACAACAACAACTTATAATCTAATAGAATTACGTTGTATTTTACCGTCTAAGCAAGTGTAAATATTGAAGTGAACTAATTTCAATATGACGAGCAATATTTTAATAGATGTATTTAATAGTACGAAAAAAATATTAATCACAATGGCGGCGCGGCAACTTACCCAAGTTTTTCATTTCGATTTATTATTATTCTTATTGCTGCTAAGTTGGAAAACGGAATTCCTTTTGTAACTCGAAAATCCATAAAACATAAAAACATCGACATGTAAACCAAGTTCACGAAACCATACAGGCACAATTGACAAGAGGAAATTGAGTAAATCAAAATTAAGTGAGTGATCATCCGACGTTGCTTCGCAAATATGATTTATAGAAGCTTTTCAGGCTTCGCTGCAGGTATATGTGGAGTAAATAGAATAAAGAATTATTGGCTTTACGTCGGCAGCCTGGGATATACCTACTATGGTAATGGATGGAGAGGATTTGCTGGATGCACTGAGTACCTATCTCTGTTGCTGAACGAGGCGAAATGTTTGTTTTTATTTCTTGGAGAGATGGCTGAAATGAATTTTTCAAATGGAAGAGGTATATGAAATTGTGTGGTATTGATTATGAATTTACTGACCAGGTTGTGGAAGAAATCTAAACCACATTTTAAGTGTTTAAGAAGTCTGAATGATAAGTTGTTTTATTGATTAATTGAATTTAAACTAAAGCTTTAACTTATTGAATCAACTCCTTTATTTGATACAGGACACAAATAAACGTATTTGATTGGATATTTCTTCCTCAATACAAACGGTCACCGTTCCTTTTATTTCAGACTTGTATAAATAAATCAATCAATCATTCATTGAGTGAATGTAAAAAAGACATCAGTCTATTCTGATACCGTGTCATGTAAAATCATATTTTATACCATAATAATCTGGGTAAGCGAGTGTGAAAGCATTATGTAGGTCCCATAACACATTTACGGCACGAATACCAAACCGTTGCGGGGCGAACATGTTTAGACGGTACAGTACGTAGGTAAGTAGGTGTGTAGGTATGTTCTCGCCACCACTGGCAGAAAAGCACTGTGGCTTTCCGAGATTAATTGTGCTGTTAATTTTAGATTTGTAGCGGGCGTGTTTAGAATGTGGTGCTGTAAAGAGGATTTTTTGATTTTGGTTGGTATTGTGTTGGTGTTGTATGTGTGTAGGAGGTAATCTGTGGCAATACTAATCTTATTACAAAAAATATTTCACTAACAGACAGTTACACTATTGCCGAGGAACGTAGGCTTATTTATTATCCTGAAAAAATGCTCGACTCTGGGCAAGGCCAGTGGAGTGAAATCACCGGTTTGCCATCCGCGAGTGTGCACTAGTAATTACTCTTATTAGGACGAGTTTTGCCACATTTTTATAAATTTATTTCAGTGTATTTTTTTTATATTCAGTTTAGCAATTACCCTTATTTAGACGAGCTATGCCACATTTTTAGAATCTTATTTCTGTGTATTTTTTTATAATTAGTTTAGAAATTACACTTATTGGAGCAAGTTATGCCACATTTTTCAGTGTATTTTTTATATTCAGTTTAGCAATTACACTTATTTAAACGAGCTATGCCACATTTTAAGAATCTTATTTCAGTGTATTTTTTTATAATCAGTTTAGCAATTACACTTATTGAAGCGAGTTATGGCACATTTTTAGAAACTTATGTTATGGTTTTTTTTTTATATTCACTTTTCGCATTATAAGTCAAAAATGGGTGTCCATCGTTAGTAGACACAGTTAACGTCAACACCTCTTGGGGCACATCAATAGATAGGGGGCTACGTTTCAGAGTCCTATATTTTCGTACTGCCCACTCCAAATCCAATCTAACAGGGGTCAAGTAGTGAGTGGGTGTACTACCTTAGTGGCAGGTCCACTAATAGAGCCATCATACTAATGTAGGGCTGAGAGGAACAGACATTTGTTGTAAGTGGCTGGAAGTGGTGCCACTAGGTACATTGTAAAAGGTAACTTAACTACAAGTATACAACTTGTAATTTTCGGCAGCTCTACAGCTTCTCCCATTGTTCAGTATACCGTAAACAATACCAAAGCATTGTTTAGAATTCTGAATGCAAACTTTTTGTAGTACCTCTTGGCATTTAAGCAAAGGCTTCTTTAATGCAAAAACTTTGTGAAATGTCATAAGTTATAGCGGGCTTCGACAACTTAATTTTTCTTTGTTTGTGGAACGCGACAATATATGTTTTAAAAATGTTCTTAACAATGTTTGGTTTCTATGAAAGAAAATTACAGATTCACAACACATAATACGTACGATTAGGTTTTCTATTTATTTATTTACTATTCTAAGTATCTAACCTACAGGCACTATATTGAAAAGACAAACTGATATTGATTAAGACTTTTCCCTAGGTTTTGTTATCAACTATAAAGTGTTGATTGTTGACTACTTTTTTATGTCTACTTTATTTTGATTATATCTATATCTGATATATTATCCAATGACTTCTCCCGCTCTGGGTGAAGTGGGAGGGCGTGTCAGACTTTTACTGACTTAAACCCACCCGTGTTCCTTCAGTTGTTTGTGCCAGGGCCGCACTCTCTTTCAAATTTTGCTCCTAGCAATACATTATATCCTGTATTTTATTCCACGAAAACCGATACTATATTGCGCTTCTCCTACCGAGTATTCACACTCGGTATGTGTGTTTATAACGCCGGAACAAGGCATGGAAAGTTGTGTTATCATACCCCGGTTCACCTGTGGCGTCTATATAAAACAATAAGCAATCGGTACATTCATATGGAGATACATTTGATAAATATGTACTAGCGCCCTTAGTGGGTTGAATGTGTGGTGAAATGGCTCTTTTTGACATTGACAGTAAATGGTTATGGGGGTCAGATAGCCAGTGGTGCCCTGTAAATTATTGGTATTCAGCGGCGTACGGTTAGGTTGAAAAACGACCCCAACAAAGTCGGGCAAAGTCTATGTAGATCGATTGATGATACAAAATGTATTGCTACCAACAGTAGTCTACTTAGTAATACAGACGTATACCAAGCAGAAAGAGTTCAGGTCTTAGCATTTAGTTGCCGAGATATACGCAGTTTTGTAAAGTTCATACAAACACAAGTACAGTTTCAACTTCAAATGTCTGATAAAAAAGTGTGTCAGATTTTGAATATTTTATTAATCCTCTCTTAACTCAATACCGCACTACTGGATCCTTTTGGCTTAGACGCTCACATGTAGCTTTATTATATATATATAGCACCCTCTAATCCGTTCCATTCTAACCCAGTCTAATCACCTTTGCTCCATAACTTTCCTACAGTTTCATTGAGTAAAACCAAACACTAAAATAAAAGATTGATTTGCAAATGTTATTTCGAAATAAAAGTTACGAGTATGTCGGTCCATTATTCCAAACGTGTAAAGACCATTATAAGCACCAGAAATAAAAATACTCCAAGAAAAACCTAACAAGGCTTTATTCGTTTTTGCACTTCAATTACGAAGAAGTGGACCAAAAAAGTGGCCATTTTGTTAGATAGGTATATACTAATGACCCTCGGGGCTAGTTCTTTCTTAACAGAAACGCGAGAGCAGATAATCTTGCTATCGAGCTCCGATAAAATGAAGGTTTCGTACTTTCGACTAACAGTAAATCCAGGCTTAATGTGAGATCATTGCTTCTCGAAATAAGTAAGATGCCTACAGACTTTAATATACGCTGATCAAAAAAGCTTTGCAGCAGTCCTGAATAAGTGCGTGTGGATTATTGGGACCACGTTAGTGTGCGCTTGAGTTGGTTTGTAGCTAAGTAGGTATTACGAGTATAAGCGTTATTTTTGATATTTTCATATGTATATTCTTGTTCAAAGGCAGTTTTAGTTAAGCTGTATTACGAGTATAATTGTTATTTTTTATATTTTCTTACGTACTTTCTTGTTCAAAGGCAGTTTTAGTTAAGCTGTATTACGAGTATAAGCGTTATTTTTTATATTTTCTTACGTACTTGTTCAAAGGCAGTTTTAGTTAAACTGTATTACGAGTATAAGCGTTATTTTTGATATTTTCATACGTATATTCTTGTTCAAAGGCAGTTTTAATTAAGCTATATCCTTATATAACCTGCTAAAGTAACGACAATAAACAACATCGCTGTAGATCATTGTGTTATTTAATTTTATATTTCTCGATGTAGATGAAATACCGAGGTAAACTTTATTATGTAGCTGTAGATCATATAAGTGGTATTTTTCCTACTCCTCCGTTATTCTTTTCTGATTAATTTCGTTGCGGGATCCAAGACAGTTACATTCAATCGCCGGGACTTCGTCGAGATTTATTGCCTCGGCGGTTTTCTGGTGATCACCTCTGTAGATTCTGGCATTCAGGAGTTGCAGTGGTTTGGAATTGGTAAGGTGGGTTTATCCCAATAAAAAAAAGTAGTAGGTATAGTCAGACTAAGTATATTTCTAATTGCTTAATATTAAGGCAAATTGACTTATTAGCTGTTAAAAACTTAATTTTGCCTTTAATTATTTTGTTTTCTTTGTAAATGGACTGTAGATGATGTAGGCTGTGGTAATTGATACAAGTTGATTGTTTTATTAATAATTTACTATAACTCACATGAAAACGTGTTGGTCAGAGACCCTAGAATAAAGAAAAAACCGGCCAAGGGCGAGTCGGACTCGCGTTCCGTACCATTATCGCAAAATACGGCAAAAAAATCACGTATACTTAAATATTTATTTTATTCTGTTTTTAGTATTTGTTGTCATAGCGGCAAGAGAAATACATCATCTGTGTAAATTTCAACTGTGTAGCTATCACGGTTCATGAGATACAGCCTGGTGACAGACAGACAGACAGACGGACCACGAAGTCTCAGTAATAGGGTCCCGTTTTTACCCTTTGGGTACGGAACCCTAAAAAAGGACGTATGTCAGTTCCTTACAAAAGGTAACATATTATAACAGATTATACTAGAAATAAAATAACTTTGTGTTGCCATCAACATTGTATTTTAGCGTGGCTATCACCGTGGTGAATTGAGTCATTTTAGAGATGCTGTTTTCATTGTTTTAGGTTTAAACATATTAGCATTATTCGACCTCAAGACGAACGTTTTCATAGATTATATCCATTTCCTGTTGAAAAACTTAGCGTAAAGTACCTACCTAGGCACTAAAAAGTTAAAATTTGTAGGATCCCGTGTCTAGTACTTTAAAACAAATCATAAAGGATTAAAATAGTCTTTGTTATCAAAACTGCTCTCAGCTTCTAGAAAACTTTAACAATGTCACATAAAATGACACGAAACATGAGTGAGACAATTAACTATTTTATATGCAAATGAATTTAATTAAATCGTTGACATTTCGCTACTCCCACTATCACGTTCTCATTTGAATATTCACGCCTTGTTTTATGTTTACTTTTAATTATTTATAGGTCGTCTAACCTATACATGTGGGGTATCTATGGATAAGTCTTCAAAAATGATATCGAGGTTTCTAGAATTTAAAAAAAATAAAAAAACTTTTTTTTTCTTAACTGAATAGTTTGCGCGAGAGACACTTCCAAAGTGGTAAAGTGTGTCCCCCCACCCCCCTGTAACTTCTAAAATAAGAGAATTATATAACTAAAAAAAATATGTTATGTACATTACCATGTAAACTTCCACCAAAAATTGTTTAGAACGAGATCTAGTAAGTAGTTTTTTTAATACGTCAGAAATCGTAAACTGCAATTTTCCAAGTACGGAACCGAACGAGTGTGTGCGAGTTCGACTCGCAATTGGCCGGTTTTTTTATTTATTCCAAGGGAACATTATACCGGGATGTGAGGTATGTCCTAATCTAGGACTTGATATATCCGTGTACTAAGCTTCATCCATATTCGTTCAGCCGTTTAGACGAGGCAAGGTAACAGACAGAGTTACTTTCGCATTTATAATCGAATTAGGTACCCAACAGTTACGTAGCAATATACATAATGAACAAACAATGTGATAAATAATGAGGTTTAAATCAGTATTATGATGCATTTTTACCTTTTGATAATAAGAACTATGACTATTGTTTGATTTTGTTGTATTTTATAAAAAAAAATGCTATTTTTTTTCATGTATTTAATTGATTTAAAATATTCTGTTTTCTAATCTAATGACACCTAATGTGTCACTTATAAATTTGTATGACCTAATTTTAACAGAACATAGCGCACCTCCTATTAATGTATACACCTATGTTTCACAAATTAACTGATTGATTGAGTATTTATTACATGCACTATACATTAGGCGGGCCCGGGCACTATACATATTGCCTTGATTAATCACTTGGTCCACACATCACATCATCAGCCTTTCAATGTCCCCACTCCTGGGACACAGGCCTCCTCTCTGTGAGGGAATGGGCCGTAATCCACCACGCGGGCCCAGTGCGGGTTGGTGGATATCGCAAAGTAAAGCGCCTGCCTGGGCTCGAACCCTCGACCTACAGCTCGTAAGTCGCGGCCGATACCACTGGGCCACCACTGCTCTATCTCTTGGTCCATTACATATATATAGCTCGAACTACTCATAGAACGCTATAAGTCATCAAATCTTCCTCTCAAGGCCGGCTTAAGTACCCTAGATATTCTAGTAAACCCGACTATTAAGTAAATTTTCAGGTAATCCGTTTGAAGGCAATTTAATGAGCCGTCTACTGCAGCAGCCAACATTTACCTCACTTTTGCTCGAATTTTCCATTTTCCTTTAATTTTCGTGTTATGCTTTCCCCTGTATATTTGATGGCTTGTAAGTATTTAGAAGAGGATCAATTAGACTTTGCTGCAAAGCATAATTGGCTTTCGAAGTCGGTAAATGTCCATTGGATCATCTTCCAATTTATTTGGGCTCGGAACAATAGTTACCTACATATATATTTTTCCATATCCTATTATCGTTATTTTTATATTCACTTTCTTGTTAACTATTTATTATCTTCCATAGGTCCCATCCGATTATAGTTACATATCATAAGCTCACTTTTTTTTTTCCATGTGGGCAAGAGAAACTACAGAACGCTATCTGCTACGATCCTTACGTATTTCTTGTTCTTAAAGTTCATACAAAAAAAGTTAATTAAAAAAATCAAAAAACCCGACTGCTTGTAAAGCGAACTAAAAAGACGTAAACAAGGAGAAAATCATACTGTGCTGTCGGAGGATACATCTTCGCGATCTGGCTGACCAAAACCAGACGTATCCTCCGACTGCACAGCATGATTTTCTCCTTGTTTACGGCTTTTTACTTCGCTTTTCAAGCAGTCGGGTTCTTTGATTTCTTTAATAACTTTTTTAATTTATAACTTTTTAGTTATTTTTGTTTTCGAATTAGGTACATATAAACATATAAATGTTATATATTTTTGAAATCACCTCTTAAAATCCTTTATTTTGATACCCCATACGATAGGTATGGAGTGACACTCGCAAGGTTAAGACGAATCGCTTATCGTAAGAATTATGAAAATCGGCCGACGCGTTTGGTCTCTAGAACGCCACATAGGAACAAACATATATACATACATACATACTTACATACATAGATTGATAAACACATTACCCTCCTTCGGCAGTCGGGTAAAAAGAGACACGCTCTCGATGTCAGCGAAGGCGATAGTCGAAATTTAAGGGATTGATCACGTGATTTTTTGATATCGCTTATCAATTCCATACAATTTTGCCTTTTTGACAATCGCTATCGCTACGCTTTCGATGATAGAAAGTCACTAGTCTAGAGCCTCTGAGTGCGAGTTTTAAACGTATTTGGTCGCGTCAACGTGAACGTCTATTTTTATTGAGACTAAGTAAACGCCGTCTGGTGATAATCTATACTAATTTTAAAAAGCTGAAAAAAATTGTTAGTTTGTTTGAACGCGCTAATCTCCTGAACTACTAGTTGGAATTGAAAACTTCTTTTTGTGTTAGTTAGTCTATTTATCGAGGAAGGTTATAGGCTATATAACATCACGCTACGACCAATAGAAACAGAGCATAAATGAAAAATGTTGCAAAAACGGGAAAAAAAAATCCTTTTTGAGAACTTCCGTTGCGTGCGCTGCGTAAGCTGGTTAAAGTTACGCAACATTCATGTATGTAGGGTGGGGTAGATAGGTAGCCAGTTGACGGGAGCATAGCCGCGTGGGTCAGCTGGTAATGTATAATCACTTATTTCTATACAAACTAACATAAGCGAAAGGTAACGTTAACGCGATCAACTACGTTGAGAAACTTGTACTAAGCACTCTGGCCATTTCATTGAAAATACATCTAAATCATTACTTGTTTTATTCAATACAGTTGGTAAAAGAAAAAACATCAAAATAGCAACATTAACCGCATCAAAATCAAAAGATCTCCGATAGTATTGACTTGATCCCCACTTATCCTTGTATCTATTGTAAATGTCGTTCAAAGCTCGCGAAAAGGAGATTTCACGTTTAAAGATATCACTCTGCCATTTGGACGGTGGTATGGAACAAAGAACCAAGCGGCAAAACCAAAAAAGTACCAGTATTTATTGGTTTTTTTTTTTTTTTTTTCTCTCTGAGAAAAGATCTGTTGTGGCCCAATGTTAACAAACCCGACTTACGTGTCGTAGGTCGTGGGTTCGAACCCAGGCACGCGTTTTACTTTTTTTAAAGTATTTCGTCACCACTGCTCTAAAAACGGTGAAGGAAAATATCGTGAGGAAGCTGGCATGTTCTAAACCTAAAATTCGAAGATATATGACATCCACCTATCCGTACTGGGCCCCCGTGGTGGATTAAGTCCCATTCCCTCTCTCACAGAGAGGAGGCCTGTTTCCCAGCAGTGGGAACATTAAAAGAGTGATGGAGATGATGATATATATGACCTCCGCAATACAGTACCTAACTGGGTAAAACAATACCCCTTGGCAAGACTTTTTCAAATTCATATGTATCGACTTTCTACGTTTATCTTGGACATCGCAGATAACGATGAAGAAAAATATCGTGTGGCAACCTAGTCTTTATAGATAATAAGTCTGAAATCGCCAACCATGGTGATTGAGCAAGCGTGGTGATTGATGCTCCTGTCTTCTCTGTACGAGAAGAGACCTTTGCCCTGTAGTTGAACTATAACAGGCTGATATTATTATTATTATAAGTAAACGCGAGGTCCAGTGAAATAATGAATTTAGAACATTAATATTTAACTCTGTTTAAGATTAGTTAGCAATCTTATATAGCAATGAAAGCTTATATTGCAATTTCAGTAACTTTTCATACGCCAAGTCTACTTTTAATTAAGTAAAGTTTTAGCATAATTTATTAATGGATTGCTGCAGTGTTTACTAAAGTGTAATTAGCCTATTTTAAATAGGCATTTTGTATAATTAAGGGTGCTTTAAGAAATTAATCGAACAAGTCCTGAAAAAAAAGGATTAAGCAGACAAAATTCTTAATTCTTTCTTAATGATAAATAGAGTTCACGTACAAAGGCTAGATCAAATCAATGAAAGTGTCGTTCGAAGCTCGCCAAAAGGAGATTTCACGTTTAAAGATATCGCTCTGCCATTTGGACGGTGGTATGGAATAACGAACCAAGCGGCAAAACCAAGAAATAATCAGTATTGAATTGTGTGTAAAATTAACATTTTGTAGAATTGATCATAAAAGTTGTATGTTCTTATTTAATGAAATCTGGGGGTCTCTGGCCTGACTTGCGGGGCTTGCTGCTAGCAGCAATACGGTAGAGGCCCGCGTAGGCCAGGGCCCTGTTCTTGCCACCTACATCTAAAGTAGTGTCGCTAACATAATAGTGGTGGAACGGAACCGAACGCGATCGATGTGCTTATAAAGATAATCAGTATAATCAGATGAATAACGCTAGTCCCCACGTAGGCACGGTTTCTTTGTAGGGGATGGCCTCTGTATGCTATTATTATATTATCTGTGCTATTGGTCATCCATCCATAAACCGATCTCGACATGCTTTGCTCCAGGGTCGGACTGGCCATATAGTCAATGGTGCGTTTGCATGCCGGGCCCCAGCCTGCGCGGGTCCCCCGCGGGCCTGACTTGCAGGGCTTGCTGCTAGCCGAAACACGGTAGGGGCCCGCGCAGGCCAGGGCCCTGCTCTTGCCACCTACATCTAAAGTAGATATTTTCTACATACCATGTGAATGTAAACTTTTATCACAATATGACATGCATAGCAGCACGTACACAACCATATGAATTGCATATTGACTAATTCTCATCATTTCGTTCACGCAAAAGACTTGTGAGCAGGGCCGGATCTATCTAATGGCTATTCGTAAATATAAAGGCCCCCATCCTCCGTTGAAGGCAGTTATTTAATATTCTAAGAGTGTTGAGACAAAAAACCTTTTCTGCGTATGACGACAAACTTTCTTTCTCCTATTTCTGTAAAAAAGGTTAAAAGAAAATTTAACCCAATCCTACTGCGCGTACCTATTTACGAAGATTTCGGCGCTCGCTTCGCACGCTTTTGCACTTTACATACAAATTTCTGCATAAGTCAAATAAAAATAAATAAAGTTATCATTAATTCTGTACGAACGGCAAAAAGGAAATCTATCCTCTTCAAACTAAAGTGTCTTCCTAAAATCTATGTATCTAGCTTCGATTGTTTTAGCATTCCTTCTTTTTCACCAATTCATGAAATAATTTCACAATATTTTTTTTTGCAGAAAGCTATACATGTTACCAATTACTATTTCTGAAGAAATCGACAAAAAAATCGAACCGAAGCCTGGATGCATAATTTTCGTTATTGCTAACCTCTGCGCGAGCTCCAGCTCATGAAAATTTTACGGAAAAGTACTTTGGCTTCAGTACATTTAGTTACTCACTAGCTTTTGCCAGTGGCTTAGCCCGCGTAAAAGTGAACATTACATCGGCATGAAAAGTAGTCTATGTTCTATTCCAGACTATGACTATGTTCTATTTTGTTATTGCCCTGTGCGATAAGACCGCCCATTGTACACTTTGTTTGAAAATGTTTGTCCTTTATGTTTTTATTTTGTGGTGTACAATAAAGTTTATAATAAATAAATAATAACTAATCTATCTCCGTGCCAAATTTCATCCATACACACATTCATCCATCAAAACTTTCACATTTAAATATTATTAGTAAGTATTGGTTTGAACCTTCTTTTTTTAACTTTTAGAAGAATAGAAACACGTTTTTGGACAAAAAGTCAATTAGTTTGATTAATTCGATAGTTTATGCCACCTATGGATTAGGAAACCAACATGTCCTAGAACCAAAAATTCGAAGACATGTGACATCCACCAACCCGCACTGAGCATGCGTGGTGGATTACGGCCCATTCCCTCTCACAGAGAGGAGGGCTGTTTCCCAGCAGTGGGCACATTAATAGGCTGATGATGTGTGTGTGTGATGGATTAGTGGTTGGCCAAGTGTGTTAGTACAGGGTCCGAAAAATTCACGATCCGCCCCTGCTTGTAAGAGACGATTTTCAGTGCTCATTAGTAGCAGGCCCCGCGGGCCCTGGGCTTGAAAGAACCCACCCGGGCCTTTCCACCTCAGTCCGACCCTGCGTTGTTCAACCATGAAGACCGATCCGTACGACAATTACTACGAGCCACGAGCTCCTCTATTCTTTGTTCCATTACGCCGTCTATTTTAAAGTTCATTCCAGATACATTTGAATTTTGATACGCGTCATATTCCCGTCAAGAATTTAATTTTCTTGGGAATGTAATCCTCTTAGCAGTATTAGCGTTTTGGGTATTCGGTTCGGTGGCTTAAAATATTTGTGGTTTGACGTGTATGTGTATTATACTGTTATTTTGATTGAATAACAGACCTGTAGGTTACATGCGGTTAACATACTATGAAACCACAGAGGTTAAGTATATATGGATGTATTAACTTTGGGCAAATCCCATTACTGTCCGCATATGGGCGGTGTTTCGTAATCAACCCTAAGTTGTTATTGAAGATGTTTTACTTTACTTATACCAACCAGTTATGAGACCATCTCTCCTGCAATGAAACTCTTATTTGCAGTGTTTGTTTGTCATACTTAGAGTAAGATATTTATTATAAGTGTTTTTTAGCCGACATTTATTTTCACATGTCTTTTTGTCAAGCATTCCCGAAACGTCTACAGTAGGGAACGTCGTTCCCTCAAACATAGGAGAGTCTCCTATACAAAACACGAGAAACATTCCAGCCAGTCTTAAAACACACTCGTAATTAAAAATATTCCTACACAAAATTTTTTCACTCTCTGTACCGTCACAAAGTTAGAGAACTTTCATACAAATAGAACCACTTTCTACTTGAACTATTCAAAACGCGAAGAAATGTCGGTTCAAAGGTTTCATGTGAAACATCTCTTATTGTACCTTTGGGAACGAGAACAAAGGTTGTATTTAGAGAACAACAGTTTAATTAATATTTAGTTTCATCTCTTTTGTAAACGTTTTGAGTACATTTAAACTCTTTTATTGCAGCATACCTTACCTGCAGAGAAAATAAATGTGCTTTTCATTTAAACTGAGTTAACTTTAATATTTATCTCAAGATTAGTTGGCAATGTACTATCGCAGTAAATGCTGACTGCGTACTGCAATCTCATCAGTATCTTTTCATGCGCCAACTCTACTTTTAATTAAGTAATGTTTTTGCATAATTTATTATTGGATTGCTGCAGTATTTACTAAAGTGTATTTAGCCTATTTTAAACAAGCATTTGGCGTATTTAAGGATGCTTCAAGAAATTAATCGAATTTATTTTAACCTTTTAATGTTCCCACTGCAGGGACACAGGCCCTTTGTAAGAGGGAATGGGCCGTAATCCACCACGCAGGCCCATTGCGGGTTGGTGGATGTCACATATCTTCGAATTTTTGGTTCTAGGACATGCCGGTTTCCTCAAGATGTTTACCTTCACCGTTTTGAGAGCAGTGGTGATGAAATCATTTACACAAAGTTAAGCGCCAGCCTGGGTTCAAACCCATGACCTTCAACTTGTAATTCGCGGCCTTTACCACTGGGCCACCACTGCTCTTAAGAAATGAATCGAGTAGGTCCTGTAAAGCGGCTTAAGAGGACAAAATTCTTAATTCTTTCACAGTTTTAAATAGAGTTGCCGTGCAAAGGCTAGCTCAAATTATAGATGTGTTTTGGCCTATTTTACCTTCCAGCAAAATTGGGAACGGTTGGGATTCAATAAAGATAAACAGAAGGCATGAACCTGAGGCCCCAGACAAGTTACATTCTGTCATCGAAAGCGTGGCGATAATGATAGGAAAAATGACAAAAATGTATTGAAATGTCAAACACTATCGAAATGTCACGTGATCAATCCTTAACATTTTGACATTTCGACCATTGCCTTCGCTAATATCGAATGACACTTCTCTAGAGCCTCTGGCACGTTTATAAATAGTTATTTTTTTAAAACCACAGAGGTACTTTTGAATTGTAAAACAAAATAAAAGATGACTCTAGTTGCAAATTCGCAAGCGTCAGTAGGTCTCAATGGAGAAGAATTTGCAAGAAACTCTACGTACACTCTTTTCCATCAGTTTTAATCACAAGTTTTTGGTTACATCGTTCTTGTTAAAAAAATACATATATGTGAGAACGATGTAAAAAGACGTGCACGTAAAAGCGTCTAGAGTAACAAGCAATTTAAAAAAAATACAATAACAGGCCGAGGCAGCTAAGTTATAACCAATCCCAACTGATGGCGCCCGTTCACGAACATGACTCATGGATCGGCACCACTAAGCTCAACCATCATGAAGGGAACCGAATGATCTAACACATGTGCCACCATCAGAGAGAAATTCGAGCAAGCATGACACATTTCTATAGTAGGTACACTTTCACTTTCTGCTATGTAATTTTATTCCATATTATTAAAACATCTCCATTCACAATGCAATCCATTCACTCAATGGAAAATACGAAGTCAACCCGAAAGTCAGTCGTAACTCAGATGAAATGCGAGTTTTCCCAATATTTCTTATTTTATCCTCCCCAAAATAAACGGGCAGCGGTCTTTTGAATACAAAGGGCCACCGGGTTCAATATACATCAAGCAAATGAGAGGTTGAGCTGTGACGCGCCTTTTTTGCTGAGTGAGAGGGATACTATGTTTTATTATAATATCTTTAGAGAGCTCATGATGTAATGTAATTACGTCTCTTTGAAACTACTAATGCATCGTTTTGAAAGGAAAGCTTTCGCAAGCCATGTGAATAAAAAATGTGCTGTGAGGTATAGGAGTAATAGGTATGAGTTCTGAATTTTTGCTGCAACCTGTCAATTTGTGCGAAATATTGCCTGCTGTTGGCAGCAAACCTGCAATTAGAGTTTATAGACCGTGAGTTTATCGTTTCTAGCGCACGGTTTTGTGACAAAATAAAAAAATAGACTCAGCATTATATTTATTGCAAACAAACAAAAAACCGATTGTTTTATGAATGTACAAATCCCATACCCTGTAGTGTTTCACCACACACACAAGACCACAGGAGTTATAACGCTTATACGCGTCTCTAATATACATCACTACATATCATAAAATAAAGTCCCCCGCCGCGTTTGTTTAAAAACTACTGAACGGATTTTTATGCGATTTTTCCAATAGAATGATTAAGAAACGAGGAAGGTTTTTGTCTAAAATTTGTCACGGGCGAAGCGGGGGCGGGTCGCTAGTACTACATAATTGACACTTCATATGATGACATTTTATTAGAGCTGTTGTAAATATAATGAACGTTTCAATGCTTCTGTGCCTAATATTGACAATGCCGAATTTAAGTAATATTCCAAAATGAAAAATCGTTTAAACACGGGCACAATAGCTATTGTTTGTATATTCAGCTGTAGATCTTTCTGGTTAATTATGGGCGCCAATACCACTATGGTTTAAATTGTGCCTAAAGTTAAGATTGAAGATTGGAAACACTGCCAACTTTTAGGAAATGGTAAAGGAGCATTACCTTTCACTATAATTTTTATTATTTTCCTTTCTCTGTCATATATTTTATATTTAGTCCCGAGAATCTCAAAGAAGTAATAATGGACCCCCGATTGTTGAATCAAGAACGTTATGTTGAGTATTTGTCAAGCTCTATTTAGACCTGAAAACCTGCCAAACTTTGGCATTCAAGTATGGTTTGACACGTTTTTAACTCTAAATACTCATTTCAGAAACCAGAAAAATGATTCACAGCGACATTATACGGAAAGGGTTAGACCTTCCTAGAATGTATAGTCATTAATCAGTCCTACTTTTTATGCTTAATACCAGGCTTGGGAATAGTTCCTATACAAGAATTTAGGCCACTTGTTGTTTGTTGAAGGCTGACTCATAAAAGAAAAAAGCGATTAATCAATCTGCCCAACCTTTTCCCAGGGGTAGTGGTAGGCGATATAAACCGTATATACACTGGACAGCAAATAAACCGAGCCACCCGCTACCTAGGAACTCTGATTCGATTTTCTCAAAAAGTATAAAACTTACAACTATCAAAGTTATACTTACAAAAAGTGCGTTTCATGGTGATTAAAATGACCACAAATTAATTCGAAAGTACCGTCAACTCACATTGTAATCAAGCAACAAACACAATGCTAACGATTTGCTCTGTTTTCACCAGAGTTTGAAATTAGCGTTCTTTTTCTCTACAATGAGGGTAGTCGGATATTTCTTATCATTTCTTTAGTTTTTGTTCATCGTTTGCTCAGACGCGTGTGTTTTTGCTACTTTTTTCGATTAATAATGGATACAACCTCAGGAAGCAGCTCAAGCTGTAGCATTACTTCAAGCAGGCATTGCGCAACGTGAAGTCGCTCGAAGGCTTCGAATCAGCAGATCTTCGGTGCAACGAGTTTACAGACGATACCTAGAGACTGGAGCATTCGACCGCCGTCCAGATACGGGCAGACCTAGGGCTACATCAGCAGCAGATGATCGTTATATCCAGCTTACTGTTCTGCGAAATCGCCACCTCAACGCAGTTCAAGTCCAACAAAGTCTGCGTGACGAACGCCAAGTGGTCATAAGTTCAGATACCGTCAGAAGGAGACTTGCTGAACGGAACCTGACCCCAAAAAGAGCTGCAACAGGCCCAGCATTAACGGTAGCACACCGTCGAGCACGACTTGAATTTGCTCGAGAGCATAGGGATTGGACATTAGAGCAGTGGAGTAATGTACTCTTCACTGATGAGACCAGGGTGAGTCTACATGGAAGTGATCGACGTCAGAGAGTATATCGTCGCCCTGGAGAACGTTATTCTCAGTGTTGCATCGAGGAAACTGTTGCTTATGGAGGAGGATCTGTAATGGTCTGGGGCGGCATCTCGTTAACAGCACATACAGCGTTAGTTTTCATCGAACCGACGGGCCGAACACGTGGACTGACTTCTCATCGCTACATTACTGAAATCCTCGCAGACCATGTGGTACCTTACGCAGGATATATCGGACAGGATATGCAATTGATGCATGATAATGCACGGCCTCATGTTGCTCATGTGGTGACCCAGTATCTACGCGACGTCAGCATTCGTACGATGGACTGGCCAGCTCGAAGCCCGGACTTGAATCCGATAGAACACTTATGGGATGAGCTGAAACGTCGGGTTCGAGCCCGGGTACCTGCTCCAACAAGGCTTCCAGAGCTGCGAATCGCAATTGAAGAGGAGTGGAATACAATTCCTCAAGATTTTATCGTCAGGCTCGTAAGGTCGATGAATACAAGGATGCTGGCAGTTATCCGAGCAAGGGGAGGGAATACGGAATATTGATCAAAAACATTTTTTTGATTTTATCTTTGTTTTTGGCTTTAATTTTTTTTTCACTTTATCATTACTAACGATTGTCACGACTGGAAAACGACTCTTCTTTGTAAAATCCTTAATAAACACTGAAATATTGATTAAACCCAATGAGTTTCCTTTCATTTTAATCACCATGAAACGCACTTTCTGTAGGTACAACTTTGATAATTGTAGGTTTTTTAGTTTTTGAGAAAATCGAATTAGAGTGCCTAGGTAGCGGGTGGCTCGGTTTATTTGCTGTCCAGTGTAGTTACAAAATCTATAATGTCACCACTTCTAAAAATTTCGTTCTGAAGAGAGATATAGCTCTGATATACGTCAACTTGACATAACACTAAGCACTATATACTTCATAAAAGATAGCATGATCTCTGCGACATATGTCGAACTGACGTATACGTTATTGTTAGCCTGTCAAACGCTATAGTTACTGTATTGATACTGACAGCTGTCGCAGAGAACAAGCTATCTTTTATAAAATATAGTTTATGGTGCGAACAAGAGACAACCAGACAGGAGATCGAGGAAGAAGATGGCGGGGTTGATTGAGTAGTGAATTGGTGGAAAAATACAGTGAGAGTTACCGATTGTTCGTGTGATCAAACTACGTCCTTGGTGGAATGTCGTTTAAAGTGCATTTGTTAGGTAATTTGCAACCATGCGTACATATCAAGAAAACTGAAAGTTGCTCATTTGTTCTCTCCTCGCCCGAAAAGGACCCATACAATAATTGCCTTCCCTGACAATTACATAGTCATCACTAAATATATATTGGTAAAAAATCAACAAGCCGCTTACTGGCACATTCGAAAACTATGTATTAAAAAATCTAGATATTCACGTATTCACTCTGCATTGGCTTAACACAATACAAATAAAAATTTAAGATTTTGAACCTACTCGTCATAATTTTAAGAACTATTTTAATGACATAACTTTAGATCTCAAACTTATGAATTTAAAGTTTTAACTACAAGCACAGTAATAGCATAAGCTCCAAACCAATGATATACCTATTTATATTATACAAATCTACAATAAGTAACGATTCTCATCAAATGCCGTCACATCCAAATTCATCAGTGTATCGGAACAGGTTTTAAAATATATACGCGCTTACACAGTATAATATATATAATAATAATATAATATACCAAGCGTGGTGACAATTCCAGTACTTTAAATAAATTATCTTTTGGTATAACTGTCTGTAACAAAACCTGAATGTCGTTTCGCAATATGCAGCACCTTCTAGCTCTCTCTTTCTCTCTCTTACTATCCTTGACCGACTTTTACGTCACCATCTTCACTTTCTCTTTCATGAAAGCAACGATACTTTCTTTCCTTTAACTTTGCTTGACGCTTTAACTTAACAATATCAAGGTTTGGATCTATTCCAATAGATGTTGAGAGATTTTGATGGAAAGGCAATTGAATTGATCATCATCATCAGCCCGTTTGATGTTCCCACTGCTGGGACACAGGCCTCCTCTGGGAGAGGGAATGGGCCATAATCCATCACGCGGGCCCATTGCGGGTTGGTGGATGTCACATGTCTTCGAATTTATGTTTCTAGGACATGCCGGTTTCCTCACGATGTTTTCGTTCACCGTTTTGAGAGCAGAAATTTGAATTGATATTAAAATTTAATAATACACCTATCGTTTGAGTTAAATAATTTCTAAAATTTTTCTTTGTATACTTTATTAGTAAATGAATTGGGCAATTGTAATACATGTAAGTAATTCTACTATATATATATTAATATTATAAATGTTACTCTTTCACGCAAAAACTACCGAACTGATCTGGATGAAATTTGGCACAGAGATAGATTATAATCAGGAATAGCACATAGGATACTTTTTATCCCGGGAATATGTTCCCTCGGGACTATTTTCGACATTCACGCGGGCGAAGCTGCTGGCAGAAGCTAGTAAATAAATCAACATTTCACAAATGCTTTCATATGACTTCTATACCAATTTATGTTTATGTATGATCTGATTCCATCTCCTTTCAATATTTCACGTAATGTACCCTCAAATACGATTGTTTCGGCAGCCCTAACACGGTTTGCTGTCGTCACCCACCCAACGCAAAGGAAATTGAATAGCGATCTACTTGAAACTTCCCGAAGGGCATGACCTGATCTCTGATAGGGCTGCTATAAATTCGCTGGTGTGTTATTGAAATCGCAATGTAATGTTCCATGTTTGTAATGGAAATGGTTATTCGTATCTATTGAGTCTGTGTTGCTTTGTACGGTTGTGTTGTGGTGGGTATAAAGTTTATGTTGGGTTGTTTTAAAACTGTTGTGTTGCTAAAATAAACGTGTTGGTAAGTGTATTTCAGCATGTTTGTTTTTCAGCTCATAGCATGGGTTTTTGAATTCTTTATCGTATGTATTTTCTATATTTAAATATTCTAGATTAAGCCTATTCCAACAAAGTTAGAAAAGGAGTAGGCCAATTATGATTTCAAGTGAAAAAAAAAGATTTATTTCGAGGGCATTTTTAAAGTTGTTGATACTCGGAGTCGAGTACGAGTTGAGGCAGTTCCTTCAAAAGCACCAAAAATATCGATGTTACTTTACTATGAATATATAGAACCATCCAATAACTATTTCTTTCCTCAAACTACAATTACTAATTTACCTCCACATACTAATCTCTCCAGTTTAACTAAAGTAGTGGGTCAGTTGTAAACCCACAGAAACATCCATAGTATTTTGTCTCCATTGAACAAAAAGCTGCGGTTTGGGACTTCCCACATGGAATTATTTATGGCCACCGATTTTGCTGAATGGACGTACTAAAGAAGGACCGATCTACCTATTTGAGTATGATCACCGCTCTACGAAGTTTTTTGCCAGAGAAAACATTTTACTTGACCGCTTAATTGAAGAATTGATGTCAACGATTACTAGGTTTATTTAGAAAATAAGATCTTATTTGCAAGTTGTAGATCCTTGCAAACCCTAACCTATTTAAAAAGGCAAGACTGCACCAACTCTTAAACTGAATTTAATACGAAAAATTGCAATATTTCCAACCATAATACCAACATCTCATTTGTTATGTGGTTCTAACATAACCTGTTTCTAAAATTATTAAGCCCTCTTCTTTATCTTTATTGCCTCAGCTCTCTGTTAAATAAAGACAGATACAATAAGCAACAAAATGAATGCAATTCCTACTCTAAAAAATCGAAACAAAAATACAGGGATGCAACCATCTGTCAAAGTTCGAAGTAAACCTTCACTATCTGAGTACATAGCACTCACAAAATTCGAGTAAATTCCAACTATTCTTGCCAGCAATTAGAGATGATAGCAATTAAATTGTTTTCTGTGTTTTTCTAGTTAATCACAGCTAAAGCTTCAGTTAATAGCGTAATTGTTTTCTACGAAATCTATTTCAGGAGTATTTTACTCATAATAAATAAGGGAGTAGTATACATTATATAAACAAATACTCGTATGTCGATTTTCTACTCGAAACAATTAAAAAGATAAGTTTGTTTCCTTTTACCAATATTTTTTTATCTCTGATCAAGCATGACAAAAATAATACCCCACTAGGAAAAATGGACTTGAAATTATGTAAGTGAAAATCTGTATGTTTGGATGTTTGTTATAACATCTCAGAGATTGGACAGATTTCGATGAAATTTCGCAAGTTATGTAACTTGGATCAATTTACAGGTTAAGGCTCATTCACTCAGAACATTCGTAATGCCAGGATCATTATTAACGGATCCGTTGCTACTGGATCCGTTAAAAATGATCCTGGAGGTGATGTTCACACCGCATTTTACCGTTTTAATGGATCCGTCGCTACTGGGGTTACTGGTTCACACTACATTTACAGTACCATTTTAATACTCGTAGATCCGTCGCTACTAGGGGTTATGGCACGCCCTGCATGGCTTCGATCCGATAAAACGGATCAGTATTTTAATACAGTTGTGTGTGTGAACTCTCTCATACAACTACCTATGCCATTGTCGAATGAAAACGTATATGATAAAGCGGACCTGTAAAACGGACAGCTGTATATTTTGTCGGATCGGTATTTTTTACTGTATCTGGAATACTGTCATGTGTGTAAAGTCGCTCATATAACATAAGTCAGCTCCGAAAAAAAACATATACGATAAAGTGGACCTGTAAAACGGACCCCTGTTTGAACGAGCACTTACTTTTTATCCATTAATACTTGCCCATAGGAAAATTTCCAAAATTCACGTGGGCGAAGCCGCTGGTAAAAGCTATATAATATTTTCTTAAAAGTTTATTGTTTTTAACGAAACCCAGAAAGAATAGAATTTTGCAAAGAAACGGTTAGAGATAGAACCCTTTATAAAAAAAGCTTTTTAAGACGACGACAGTCGCCTACCACCTCGAGGGAACGCGCACTCGGTTCACACCCGCGCGGCCTAAAATTCAGTAGTTTTTTGTACTTTCCTTATTATTCTACGACTTAAAAAAAAAGCCTTAGATCAAAATGTAGATAGTTAAATTGTCTTTATGATGGTGACAATTTCATTAAAATACGCTCGGCTGTTTTGACGCAATAGTTGTGTTTTTGTCCGTGCTAAACATAACTTTACAAATTTATTACACTATGTTTTACGAATAAAAATTAAAATGTAGTTAGATCAAATTATTAAGAAAATGGTCTAGTGTAACGTATATTTTATTTTTACTATCCGTTGAGACGTGATTCTCATTTTAAAATCCGCTATTGATACCCCATCTGCGCCTTAATGGATGTTTTTCTCACCCAGTTTTATAAATAGTATCACTTCACTGACCGCTTATACTGAATCGCGTGAGATGGCGTGCTAACAGTCCCTCAGAGAATATCGCTATTTACTCAAACGCTTTTACAAAGTTATCTCTGATGAGTCGCACTTTATCCCTCCTAATTGATTGGTTTATTGTTTTGTTAATAACTAGCTGACCCGAAATACATCGTTTCAATAAGTTTGTAGATAATCCCATAGGAAAATGGAAATTCCATAGCAAAATTCGGACAGTCCAACTTTTTCGAACAACTTGAAATTTATCTTTCCATATCCACTCTTGCGCCAACACCGCTGCCGCGGTGCTAGAACAGCTAGAGCACAACACCACTAGAGCGGTCGCGCCGAGTTGTTCCGAAAAAATCGATTAAAAAACCGGCCAAGTGCGAGTCGGACTCGCGCACGAAGGGTTCCGTACCATTATCGCAAAAAACGGCAAAATATCACGTTTGTTGTATGGGAGCCCTACTTAAATATTTATTTTATTCTGTTTTTAGTATTTGTTGTTATAAAGGCAACAGAAATACAACATTTGTGAAAATTTCAACTGTGTAGCTATCACGGTTCATGAGATATAGCCTGGTGACAGACAGACAGACAGACAGACGGACCGCGAAGTTTCAGTAATAGGGTCCCGTTTTTACCCTTTGTAAGTTCTAAGTTAGTGTAAATACTTACCCAAATAATCATCATGTAATTCAGAACATTGTAATTTATCTGTAGTCCCAATTTTACTAAATCTCTATTCACCCATTTATGCCTAATTCAGCATCCAGCCAAACAAACTTTTATTTCTTTTTCTGTTTTTTAGTTATTGTTGGTGATATACAACATTTATTCAAAAGCCTCAAGTTATGCTTCTGGATTACATTAAATAGCATATGTGTTAGAATGTGCCTCATACCACTTTATATAGCTTAGTTTACGAGGTGAACGAAATGAAAACGTTTTATTTGTACGTAGGTACTAAAGTGAAGTTTATTAAAATTTCGTCAAGTTCAAGATAAGTGAAAACTGAATTTGATTACGTCAATCACAGAAGAGTTAATTATAACTAAAGTAAGTTTAATTTAGTTTTATATCAACCGCGATTAGAGAACTATTATCACATGAATTATTATCTATACTAATATTATAAAGAGGTAAAGTTTGTGAATTGTGAGTTTGTTACGTTGTAGGGGGTAATCGCTGGGGGAACCGATTTTAAAAATTCTTTCATTAGTAGAAAGCTACATTACTCCTAAGTGTCATAGGTAATACACACACATACATACATACATACTTACACAACAAACACACATTATTTACATATTTAAAAAAAAAATAGAGATCCTTATGAAAATTGCAATAATGTAACCCAAATGCCAATGTAGCAAAATGTTGCATATAAAATTCATTCTTTGGCGTAATCTGAGAAAAATATTGATAATACATAAAAATTATGTACTACATGATTAGGTAGGGTAGGGTAGGTAGGTTAGGGTAGACAGGGTAGAGTAGGTAAGGTAGGGTAGGTAGGGTAGGGTAATTAGGGTAGGGTAGGTAGCACCTCGACTGTTACGACGCCTTTAAAAAGCGTCTGTTAAAAATCTCGCCAAGCCACAGTCTCGTCGAGAGTCATCGGCGGTTACTTCATACCCTCAAATGCACAGTACCTGTGTACAGCCTAGGTCATTGAAAAAAAAGAAAGGAATAGTGCGAGAAACAAAACAACAAGAAAAAAATGCTTACAAACAAAAGCTTGCATGCTTTTCTTCGTGTTGTATTGCAACGAAGACACGCGCATAAGATTATTTATTAACTACTCTAATACATGGTTTTCAACCACCAGAAAGAAGCAAAATATTTACCTTAAGGTGCTTCCTTAAGGTAAATACCCATACCACCACCCAGAAAGTTCGCCTGTAATGTAACATTTCTGATTCGATTTGAGCATTACATTACAGTACTGCCGCCCTGACATGACGAGCATTCGCCTGTAATGTAACATTTAGAGCATTTAGTTGATTCCACATTGTTAGACGAAGCGGTCGTTGACGTTACAAGTTGAATATTACATTGTGACATCAAGTTGCGCACTGTAATGCTCGGTTCTCTTTCCTCACCAATGTAATGCTCGAATATGTAACATTACAAGTAACGCACTGTAATGCTAGGTTCTTCTCCCCCACTGATGTAATGCTCGACTCTGTAACGTTACATTACAGGCGAATGCTCTAAGTGAGGGAGCACGTACCTTTATATGAAAGACAATAGAAAACCGACTGAATGCAGACAAAACAAAAGAAAATCACAAGATTGAAATTTGCAAGTTTGAATGAGTATTGAAATGTATCGAGTTACTTTCCATTGTAATTTGTGAACATCATTAGAGATGCACGCGAATATGTAATAAGCCAACATGGTAGACGACCCAATGTGCTGTTCAAACCAATTATTATGATAAATGACGTTTATTCAGTAAATTAGATCGGAAGGGCGAACGAAATGAAGGGTTAATCTTTAAAGTTAAGCACCGTTTGCCGAGGCTTGTGGATGGGTGACTACTGACCAACCATGACATACAAATTGTACCATACCCTGCGTGTTATGGAAAGCTCGTCGCGCTAATGGAACGCTATAGAAGCCTAAAACTCTATCAACCAGTCCGATCAAGGCGCACAGTATCAAATTATACATAGTAACTTGAGTTGTGAAGGTTGTCACAGCTGAAAAATAGATGCAGCCATCTCATTGGACTGGAAGGCGACTGTAACATAGTCGGGAACAGACAAGGCAGATAATTCAGTCAATCGGTAATATAAAATTCCTATAATTTCTAGGTCTATTTTTGCTGCATTTTATTTCCACTTTAATAAGCAAGGCTGCCTTATACAATTTATTCTTTCGGGTATAAATAATAAAATTTTGTCTCTTTGCAATTCGATTAGATCTTGTATTGTGATTGAATTGGTAATTGAAATGTAGACTGCTGTATGACAATTTACATTTAGTTATAAAAAAGATGGCCTTATTTTATTAAATGCTTTAAATATAAAACAATTTGGTATACGCCTTCGTTTCTTGTTTGAAAAATATCGTGCGTTGAATTACATCGAAGTATTTTCACTGCCAGAAAAACAATAGGTATAATTTTATGGTTCAAAAGGCAGAAAAAAGAATAAATAATGAACTCCATTAAGCATAAGAACGTATTAGTTTAACGCGAAAATAGTAATAAATTTAACTAGGTACACGTTTAAAATAAAATGAATAAAAAAAATTTGATGAAAATCTCAGCGATGAGATTTTCAAAAGGCAAAGATTTTCTAATTTTCATGCCTGGCGTTTCAGGTAAGTTCATAAATGAATAGTTCTTGGAAATTAATTTCTTGTTAACGACAAAATATTGCAAACATTTTTCATCATGCATCTTGCACAAGACCTTTTAATATGGGGAACTATTTTATGGTGTAAGAAGAATTTAAATATTTCCTAGTTTTAATATTGAAAAGTTCAAAACTGCCAAGAATTTAATACTAAGGTATAAACGTGTTACGTATTTCATAAAACTGATATACTTAAGCAGTAAATGTGAATATGAGACACTGTAAGACACTGGTTATCATTTACTTGTTTCTAAATTGGGATTTTTGAGTTAAGAACGTGCCAAACCCTAATAAGAAAAGAGTTTTAAGAATAGAGTTTAACAAATACTCAACATCAAATTTTTAATAGGGGTGTTAGCTTGCCTGTCTTTCGTAAGCTTGTTACGTTTCAGTAAGCTCATGTCGTTCATACTCAAATGTTTATAATGTATATAATTACTTCAAAAAGATGACCCAAGGGAGCAAATAAATGTTTTACGACGTCTTAAAAAGTAATAATAAAGCTACCAAACATTTCGGACACAGAGACCCAATTAGGTAATAAATGTTTGATTCTTCTCAAGTTTTAACAATTAAGATTATATCTCAGATCATTAGGTTTAGTTGTCTTTAGACCTTATTTTCCTTTTGTCCCTAAATTCCCTAATTTCACAAGTATTCAGAGAATTAGTCTTTACAATCTATGTTAATCTACAAACACAAACAGATATCTATAGATGTTAATTTTTAGCATAGCGGTCACTGATACAACTGTATTTATTTTCATTCCTAATTTTGAAAATCGAACTTGAAATCGACATCTGTCATGATCTTTATTTTTTTTACTTATGTTTATTCATTTTTCGGGATATTAGGGAAAGGGCATTGTGTCTATTGCCATGCTAAAGCAAAACAACTAAATATACTCGTATCTACTCGTAACATTTAATAACATATACAACCCGAAATTTGCAAAGCTTCATTGCCTCGGCGCTTTACTGGTGGCTTCCACTGTTGATTCTGACTTTTAGGAAATGCAGTGTTTTGGGAATAGTGCGGTGGAATTATCTAAACATATAGAATTGATTATTCTAAACATTAGACTCATAACAAAACAATCCTATATACAAAGGGGAGACGGAAAAGGGTTCATTGCGCATCAAAAAATTCGTCCACATCGATGTCAATGGGAAACGTGCCCAGAACGCTGGCAGCATTGTCACGTTGAATGGCAATGCCGATTCTCTGGCCGAAGAAAAGGCCAGCCCTCTGGTCACGTGGAGAGGCGACGATCTTTGTGCAAATGTCTCGACAAACTCGATGAGCACTCGGACCCCATTGACCTAATGTTTCAACCCCAAACGGCTCCAACATATAACTGCCAATAAGGTTGTTATTTCTTGTAACATTAGTAAAATATACGTATTTAACGTCCAGGAAAGTGGATACTGTGAATATCACGGTATCTATTGATGGCCTAGTTACCATTTGAGATAACCTACTTCACTTGGTTACGTCTGCCGTGCAAAGGTTAAAAAAGCATGTGGAACCAATAGAGCATAACATCATAAAAACGTACCAACATAACAAAGCCAAAGAACTTTTGAATTTACGTATAAAGATATTCCAATTTTGAAAAGTGTCACCCATTTTTATGTGGGTTTTTTTCTTTTCGCGTCCCGGTTTTGTCCTTTTTCGGTTCCGTTGGACATGCCCCCCGGGTGAAACATGTCCACAACAACGAAAGATTTCATTCCGTGAACGCCGCCTACTTCAAAAATATTTTCTGGGTTAGTTCGGTTCTGCGTCAATTATGTTTTTTGTTTGATTATTTTATATTATTATTACGCCAAGAGAAGAAATGTATTGAGATCAAATAAAATGCAGAAGGATTGTCCCCCTTTTTTATTTTTGGTTCTTTAGGTCCAAGCCCTTGAATAAATGTTGCATATACAAAAGAACAAACTACGGTATCGGTTTCAGAATCCTTTACAAGTTTACAGTAACAATTTCGTTACAAGGCATTCAATTTAACTTCTGAATAATTTAAGTAGTTATAGTACAACAAAACATGCCAAAATGCACAGTCCGTTTAGTACTATGACCGTCTCACTCAGTTAAACAAACTGCCACACCATTATAACAGACAGTTACAAACTGAACCTCTAAAATAGCCCTCCAATTTGGCGAGGAGCTTAATAAGTACCTGGCAACACGAAAAAGCACTTAAAACATTAAATATGGAGGCACACCGCGGCTACGTCAGTTCATATCTGCGACGCGGTAACACCACGAAATATTAATCCTGACCGGACACCTCGCCCTTCATTGTATCGAAGCTAACCAGTGCCGCATGCTCGGAATATAGAATTGACCAGAAGGCGCATACGGTCATAATATTCTTTGTTGAGCACTATATTCAAAATCTAAAGTGGTTTTCCCAATCTTGTTCATGATAAAATCACAAAAATCTGTTCTATGAAAGAATGATAGAAAAGAATAGAATATATTTTATTGTACACCAAAAAATAAATGAAATGATTGAAGAGGGATGTCTTCAACAGGTATTACTGTATTGTAGATGTCCATAGCCGACAAGAACCACTTACCATCAGCAGCATGGCCGCTTGCTTATTTCCCACTTTAGGGCATAAAAAAAATATTCGAAGATGAATTTATATAGATACTAGCCTCTGCCCGCGGCTTTGTCCGCGTGAAAAGGATTTTATTATCCCGAGGGAAAACGTTATGCCGGGATAAAAACTACCTAGCTTATGAGCTATTTCATCCAGATCCGCAGGCTTATTACGTATATTTTGCAAGAGCAAAACGATAGCAATTTTTGCGCAATAATTGCTCTTCCATACAGAAGTTTTAGAGTTGTTGGCGGTTATTTTTTTAAATAATTGCATTTGACAAACAGCGAGCGTTTAGCAAACGATTGTGTAGGACCCACCATACCTACACTGCAGGTAATGCCGACTTTTGTGACATAAAGCGTTTGATCGCTATCGTTTTGCTCTTAATCTCTAAAATATACGTAATAAGCCTGCCGTTCAGCCGTTCTTGCGTGATTGAGTAATAAGTATCCATCGATCCAATCGTTCGTATTTATAATAATATAATTTATACTTGCTCACTATTACTTAATAAGTATATAAGTTAGATATAGTAGGATTTCTATTGCCTAAGTCGTTATGTATACTTCACCCAATACTCGTCCGAGCCTTCTGGTTTATTCTATATTCTGTGGCCAAATATCGTAGTTCGAACAGCCCCAGGACCGGACAACCAGAAAACAGGCCCAATCAATATTAGTTTCAAACTGTTATTACTTCTACGAGCAAATAATGATTCAGCCCGTATTTGGGGAGATGTCGTACTCCTACCACACTCTTACCTATTAATTTGGAATTTTGTTTGTTGACGGTCGGCTAACAGCCGCGGGATATGAAAGGCGGTATATCCGTGTTTGTTTATACCTAAGTAAAAATATTTTCCTCAGAATGCTGTTTTCAAAATAAATATTTGAATACGTGTTGTGCAATATAATTTTCCCCTTCATGCTAAAGCTTTCACTGACAGCGCTACATTGGTTTCAGTTTTTAATTTCCGAATATCTGATATGCAGTAGGTACTTTGATGTTGAAGCCAGATACTTCACTGTAATATCACTCAGAGGTCTGAAGTTAACCTAGAATACCTACAGCATTGATACCTACATCTAAGCTTGGTAGTAAACATATATTATGTCTTCGTAGGGTACGAAGACATAAATGTAAATTTTTGAGCAGTAAATATTTCCATGGTCCCTTGTGCATGCGGCATTTTCGTCCAAAATTCTTCGTCAAAGTCACCTTTCCCTCTTACCTCGTTTTTACCTACACTCGCCATTTTCTTTTTGACCCTGTCACCAACAAATTATCATATTTTTCGTTGGAGATCAACCCTCGTTGTTGAGACTGTATTATTTATACTTACTTGGTGTGTTGGTGACGCACCTCATTATCTGGGAACAAAATACAAGGATGTTATTATTTTTTTGAACGAGTAATAAGTGCTTAATCTAAATAATTATATTCACTGGTGGTCGCCCAGTGGTCGAAAAAGTACCAAAAGTAGTTGAAAAAAATAAAGTTCTAACTTATGTATACACTCCTTCATTCGCACAACAGACAAGGATGTTATAATTTTTTTAACGAGTAATAAGTGCTTAATCTAAATAATTATATTCACTAGTGGTCGTCCAGTCGTCGAAAATTACCAAAAAAAAATTTTTTTTTTTTTATAAAACTTTGCCCCACACTAGGAAATTCTCCTTTATCGTGGGTGCGTTTACAAACATAAACTCACATACATAAACACCCAGAACCGGAACAACTATCTGTAGGTCATACAAATATTTGTTCCATGCAATTGAATAAAATAAAGTTCTGCACACTGTTCCATGTCAAAGTCAAAGTCAAAGTCAAAGTCAAATATATTTATTTCAATTAGGCCAATAAGCGGCACTTTTGAACGTCAAAAATTAAATGTAAATAAAAAATGTACAAGTAATAAAAATTGACTCTACCGTGCATTCGGAAAGTAGCTTGTTATGGAGAAGAACGCACAAGAAACTCCATACTTACTCTTTTTAAAAAAAATATGTTTTACAATGTTTACTTATGTACATACATTAATAAATTCATATATGTGAGGACGATGCACCCAAAAATAGCGCTACCCACTATACAACGTACAGGTATAAAGTAATAAAAGCACTAACAGGTAAATTCATTAGTTTATAAATAGGAACATGGTTCTCACATACTTACAAATATTGCAAACATAGGTAAAATACCTAATTCAACAACAACGGAACCTTGTGTGAGTCAAATTCTGTAAAAATATAATAAATAACCTAAGAATACAAAAACTATGAATAGGAATACAAATTAGCAAATTTGATTTTGTCCACACCAAAGATTGCCCTACGGAGCGGGACCAACATGATGCCAAGCATTCTTATCTTGAATATAATCATCTAATTTGTAATATGCTTGTTTACAAAGTGTGCTTTTAACTAAAGTTTTAAATTTACTTTCATTTAGTTTTAATATATCACAAGGTATTTTGTTATAAAATTTAACACAGTACCCCATGAAAGATGAGTGTACTTTAGCTAGTCTATAAGATGGTTGATCTAACTTATCTTTATTTCTCGTATTACAATTGTGTCTATCACTGACCTTACTAAAGAGATGTATATTTTTCCTTACATACATGATATTTTCATAAATGAATTGGCAAGAAACTGTCATAATATTAATATTTTTAAATAGCTCCCTAAGAGATTCACTGTGACTTAAATTATATATGGCTCTGATAGCTCTCTTTTGCAATATAAATATGGATTCAATGTCAGCCGCTCGGCCCCACAATAAAATACCGTATGACATAATGCTGTGAAAGTAACTAAAATAGACCAAACGCGCGGTCTCCACATCCGTCAACTGTCTTATCTTTCTAACAGCATAAGCGGCCGAGCTCAGCCGACCCGCAAGAGATGTTATGTGAGAACTCCATTGCAATTTGTCGTCTAAAGTGATTCCCAGGAAAACTGTTTGATTTACAAAGTCATAGTCAAGTCATATATTAATATGTAAATAGAATCCATCAAAAACTATTAACAAAAAGTTTTCATCAGTAAATGACCTTGACATACCGGATGAGGCGTTAGCGGGACCTCTATTATCAGTTAATCGTCACGTTTTGGGGTAAAAGGGTAGACCTTTGTCCAGCTAAGAAATGACTAAAAGATGATTCAATTGTAGGCAAATATATCCAACGAAATAAAGTTTATATAACGTTATTGAAAAGTTTTATAAACTTCCAAGTATGTAGATCTATTGGCTAAGTAGTAATGTATGAAAATCCCGTTCGGACCTCGTGCCTCGTATAACACAGAAAAGCTCTCACAATATTGAAATTTCTAGGTACCTCACATATCTATTGTATTCCTTTTCTATTTTTATTACGCTTGTTTTCAAATCCATATTTTGTTTCGTGCCAGTAAAAATATTATTCTGAAACGCGAATGATATTCAATGCCTGAATGCAATTTTGCTGTAAAAACTATGAAAGGAAATTGGTAAATACATAAACTAATACTGCGTGGGAAGCTCAATTTGTGTTTTATTTGTTCTCGCTTCAGGGCACGTGTAATTGAAGTTTTATTTAAATCTAGCAGTCCCACGCGGCTTCGCTTCCGTCAACTGGCTACCTACCTACCCATCTACCCTACCTACCCTACCCTACCTTAATACTACATACTTGATTGTTGGGTAACTTAATCCTTACCATTAATAACTTAAACTTTTCATTTATGCTCCGCTCCTATTGGTCGTAGCGTGATGTTATATAGCCTATAACCTTCCTTGATAAATGGACTATCCAACAGAAAAAGAATTTTTCAATTCCAACCAGTAGTGCCCGAGATTAGCGCGTTCAAACAAACAAACTCTTAAGTTTTATAGTATTAGTATAGATAAATAAATATCTACATAGATTTGATTATTTTAATGAAAAGTATTTAAAATTGAGTAAACATTAAAATAAATAAATAAAGTAAATAAAAAAAACTTAAAAAAACCCGTCTGCTTGATAAGCAAACTAAAAAGACGTAAACAAGAAGAAAATCATGCTGTGCAGTCGGAGGATACTATATTCGCGAGCTGGCGGACCAAAACCAGATGTGGAGAAAAAAAAAAAAAAAAAACCCCACAAGATGGCGCCCAAAATCCGCCATTTTTGTTTTTTCCAATTTAAATGTAGCTAGTGACACTCGCAGGATTAAGACAAATCGATTAACGTAAGAATTATCAAAATCGGCCAACGCGTTTGGTCTCTAGAACGCCATATAGGAACAAACATACATACATAGACTGATAAACACATTACCCTCCTTCGGCAGTCGGGAAAAAAATGTAACATGTACCTAAGTATTACTATCGTTACTCTTAGTGGCTCCCTTCATACCATGCTAGATTTAAGCTATCTATTCTGGAATGCTCAGATAACATCTTCAATTTGATAGAGGTTATGATGAAATCTGTTAGTTCTGATTCGAAATTCAACCTTCAGCATCGTTCTAGAATGCCTACCGTATTAGAGCAAAACGATAGTGATCAAACGGTTTATTTCATAAAACTCGGAATTTGCTGCAGTGTAGGTATGGTAGGTCCTACACAATCGTTTGCTAATCGCTCGCTGTTTGTCAAATGCACTTATTAAAAAAAAAACCGCCAACAACTCTAAAACTTTTGTATTGCAGAGCAATTATTGCGCAAAAATCGCTGTCGTTTTACTCTTGCAAAAGATACGTAATAAGCCTACGGGTCTCCTTTAATTTTATTGAAGCGTTAATATTTAATTGCATATGCTTTTGGCATTTACAATAATTGACGAGAGTTTCGAGTTAATAATTGAGCAAGAGTCCAGTGACGGGAGAATATTTATTATATTTTGGCCATCAATTTAAATGTCAAAGATTAGACGCAAGGTAAGCAAAGCGTAGCGAATTAAAGTTGGGGTAAAGTGATTTAAGATGAATTATTTATCAGATCAATGTTTAGAGGATACATTAATCAATCAAGCTTTATTACTTTTTTAATAACAAGAAAGTATTGTGTGGATGTGTTTTTGTTAAACTGATGGTGAATGTTCGCAATAAAAATATTTTTATTTTGTTATGTCTTAGTAACAAAAACTCGAAGACCTGTGACATCCACCAATCCGCATTGGGTCCGCGTGGTGGATTAAAACCCATTCCCTCGCTCACAGAGAGGAGATCTGTGTCCCAGCAGTGGGAACATTAAAATGCTGTTAATCCCACATAGCCTCACAGTAGTGAGACATGAAGGAATTTCGCAAAAGCAGCCACCACTTTAACAAACGATCCATAAACCACGACCAGTCCACCAGGACAGTGTGCCTAAAAGGAAAAAGAAGACATAGTCTAACGCCTAACTGCAGGATATAATCTATACTATATTATAATATAATCTATACAAATAAATAAAATTGAAGCGTCTGTATGTAATATCAAAATAACAACGTTTTATTGAATGCACGTGAAAGTATATACGGTACTAACAACAAATAAGCAATTTTTAAGATTTTTGTCTGTCTGTCTATCTGTCTGTCTGTCTGTATGTTCCGGGTAATCTCCGAAACGGCTGGACCGATTTTGACGGAACTTTCACTGGTCGATAGCTGATGTAATAACGAGTAACATAGGCTACGTTTGATCACGAGAAAATTAATAGTTCCAGCGGGAAACTAAAAAATTAAAATATTTTTTTTACGAGTTTGAAGCGGGCAACAGCTAGTATAATAATTAATAATAATATTATAAAGAGGAAAGATATTTTTCTTTGTTTGTTTGTACCGTATAGGCTCCGAAACTACTGGACCGATTTAAAAAATTCTTTCACCAATAGAAAGCTACATTATTCCTGAGTACCATAGGCTATTTTTTTAACGTAAAAACGGGTCTTGTGGGGTGGCCCACGGGAGCGAAGCCATTTTCTTTTTTTTTTTTTGCGTGGAGAAATGCTCATGCATACTGCGCTACCACGGGGAGATAGCGCAGTTATGTGGTACTCTAACCCACTAAAACTCCACGTTGTCCTCCTGTGCCGCGTATGGCGGGTACAAACATAACACACACAGTCCATAACTCTGTAAAATCTTTATTGAAAAAGAGTGCCGGCCCTAGACAAGTGACATGGTAGAAACCATCGAAAGCGTGGCAATAGCGAAGTCAAAAAGGCAAAATTGTATGGGATTGACAAGCGATGTCAAAAAATCAAGTGATCAATATCTTACATTTTGACATTTCGACTATCGCCTTCGCTGACATCGAATGCCACTAGTCTAGAGCTTCATAATTCCTCCACCAACACATTATTTACAGGTTACTTATAATAATAATAATTTTTGATACATATCTAACGAGGCCTCGGCCCCTGGCACACCTTTCAAAGGTCCGGGACCTAGAGTCCCGAGATTGCCAAAGATATATATAATAATTCATTCATTTTTATGTAAGTACCTATTACTTAAGGCTTGTCATTTTTATGTAAGTACCTATTACTTAAGGCTTGTCATATATTATTTTAAATCAAGACTGCACTCTAGTTTTCCTTCTGGATTGTTGTAATAAGCAGCCCCGAATCTGAATTCGTGTCCGTTTGATGTGAGTATGCATATTAGATGGAACTCAAACATACCAGGCGAAATGTTGGAATTCTGTGGTACAAGAGCTCCGCCCATCCATTTGGGGAGTGCAGGCTTGTTGTTCCTGTGCTTACTCGGTAAACAACTTGCACACTCCATAATTAACAAATGTTAAGTCAAAGTGTTATTGCAAAGTTCTCACCATAAAAAAATATCTCATCAGGAGTCTGCACGATCATCTTCACAATTTAAAAACGTTTCCCGACTCAAATGTTGATAGCAAAAGAAAAAAAGCAGACGATTTTTCTCGAATTCGTTGACCTGAGAAAATATTTTCCGAAGTAGAAAAGTTAAGAAATAATGACACCAATGATTAAAAAATCTCGCAGCGAATAAGAGAAAAATATTGTTCAGAATTTCGTGTCGGATTGTAAGAGACGGTGAGATAAAGTAAAATGGATCACGGTCGAATTTAATATTAAACACGCTTTTTAACATCTTTTTGCGTGTTGGCAAATATTAATGTTAACCGAGTTAGGCGTCTCAGGGATTTAGGCTATATTTCGCAATTTTTGTCGTTAGTATACGCGGAGTAGACGCTACATAAACGCTGTGTTGACGCGTCATAGTTTTGATACAATGTACATATTTATGTTTATGGTACGCCTAAAAAAAAAAAAAAAAGTCTTTAAACTGATAATGCAATTTAACGACTGTTGAACATAATTAGGTGCGTAATTATCATGCTCATTACCCCTTCCTCCTCCTTGCATCGTGTTCCTCATTACTGAGGGTCGTGCTTCCCTGGTCTTCGTGGAAACAACTTCTCCTTCACCAATTTGCGCCATCTGCTTCTGTCTTTGGCGTCGTGGAGGGCATCGTGCAGCCTGGTATTTAGTGACGTGTGGACTTGGTCTGACCATCTCATTGTACTTCTGATTGATGCTCATTACAAAAACAAAGTCAAAAGTCTCGAGTTAGTTCTGTTCGTAGCTACCTCCCACCAATAATACTAGCTATATTCCTCAAAACTCTTCAAACCATTGTCTGAGATGCACCTACCCAGTCAGGATTCTACCCATTTCGAGCAAAAAGTCTATTAAGTAAAAGAAAACATGTATTTTTTACCAAACCAATTTCCTTAATTAAATTACTTTTCTTTGACACGTTTGCTCTTCCATTTCGTTCACAAAATTAATATTAAAATTGTATTAATATCAATCTACCGTTTCCCCCTAATGGATGAAATAAAAAATGTTGGCCATTTGTCCCTGGATCCACCATGACAGGCCCGTTATATTAGCTAAACACTACGCAGGTTATGTTGTATCATATTTTAGTGATGGGCCTGTTTTGCGAAAAAAAAACGATTTATTTTTGTTTAGTCTATTCGCTGTTGGGATAAATGTAAACTGCGATGGGTTTATTATTAATTTAATGTGCCATGTTTTCTTTTTTTTTATTTCATTTTGAAAATTATAAGCGGCTCAAGTCAACCACTCTTGAGGATTAAACCACGGTCATAATTTTAGGGTTCCGTACCTCAAAAGGTAAAAAAAGGAACTCTCTCTCTCTCTTGTCCGTCTGTCCGTCTGTACCGTTTTTCTCAGGAACGGGTGAACCTAGCAAGTTGAATTTTATACCAGATACTGAGGTCTATAGTCCCTATTAGGTGTATAAAAATCAATGTCCTGAGTCAATACGATATTGGCAAATTTAGATTTCTGCGAAAACTTGTAAGTACAAAAATTTACCTTATTTTATTATGGTATTGAATATTGTTGTTGCAAAATCCTTTACTTTTTACGAATAAAATTCTCACGTATCGCATTTAAACTCTTACCACAATGACTTTTATTTTACCGATAAAATTACCATCGAAAGTATTTTCGCCCATCCCTATCACTTTTGTAACTGCTGGGCTAAAACTACATTTATTATAACGCGGCAATTTAGAACACAAAGCAGGATCACGGTTCTGTGTGTGCTTAGTCGCTTAGCGGCCCATCATTGTTATTTCGGTCACGGATTTGTCGTATGTCCCTAACGCTATTCTCCTAATGGCAAGGGAATGTCTGATTGAATCTTTGTTGGTCATTGAGTTTGCTGTATCATTGGCTCTGTTGTAGTTATGTGAGCCTGGTACTTTATTGTTAGTTCTGAGACGTTTTGTATAGAACTGTATGTTTATATGTTCGAAAAGGGAAATCTGTGGAGTACTGTTCCGATTACAAAAATGTTTTACTGATGGCTACTTTTTATTATATTGATGCTGGAAAGCGATTTTGTAGTATCTCGAAAAATTACTGTTTTGCTTAATTTAAATCAGGAAAGTAAACAGCTTCGGACGGTCTGAGCAATGTTTTCCTACGACATTTTTTTTGTTTATGATACGGCGTTGACTTTTTCTAAACTTTTTTAACAAAACCTACTTCAAAATGCTGTATATACTATAAAATCAACTATTTTTCAATGTTTTATGGATACAGCAAAAATGCAATAATACATTTTACAATGCATGTCCTCGAAAAGAGCGTTTTCCAAGCAGTTAAACTGTGCGGAAAGTGTCACTTTTTTAACTAGTGCTTTTTACTTTTCTGTATTTTTTTTATTTTTAACTCCAACGTCAGCCCGACGCATAGAGTTTTTACTATTTGAGTTTTTGTGTTTTTATTAAGCTTTTGCTTAAAAAAATACTTTAGTACAGATTATCATTCATATAAAAGGTAAAATAAAACTAATACTTCATTAAAGGCGTTTTTAATTCATCTAGATTTATTTATTGATCAATAAATTATTAATTAAATATGTTTGGCAGAACGTATATTTTACTCGTGCCTTTTTGCTTTACGACGTGACAGCTATTTGCACATGCGCAGTAGATATGCCCGAGGAAGTTTTAGTTAATCTGTGGTTATGCTGAACGCGCTTGAATAAGCCCGCCATTTTATTAATTTTTGCTTGGTTCAGATATTTTTTTTTATTTCCTCGCACAATGCATAGCAAAATGTTGTATGATACACGTACTTAAGATGATTTCCGACTCGTTTCGATTTATCCACTCACTCGCTTCGCTCGCTCGTTCATAAAAATGCCACTCATCGGAAATCACCTACCTTCCGCACTTGTAGCATAAATAACTATTTTGGTCTTCGTTACAACTTCCAAGATACACCAATATTGCTGCTTGAAATTGAAATACCAATTGCTGTAACTATTATAAAATGCATGTAAGACTTACTTTAGAATGCTAAAATTAGTAGCATCTGATTAATTTCATTAAATGAAACACGTGTACCAAAAATGGCCTATCCGATTCAGCTAGTTTACGAGTTATGAATTTTTGAAATAGTTTTTTGGCTCTGGTGTAAAGTTCAACTTTACAGGATACTACAAGTTTGTTTTCTTGCGTTGATATTTTAATCCGAAAAATCCACATTTTTTTACGAGAAAGGCCACGGAGCGAAACCTGAGGGAAAAACTAGTAGCCTAATAAATTCGCAATACTTCCCACCAAATTCATCACGCAGGTAACCTTTCAAAACCTATTTCCCTTTACTTTGTTACTCAACTTTTATTATTAGTTCAAAGATCTAGTTTTCCTCGAAAACAAAATTACGGCACTGGTCAGGGACAATACTAATGGAAAATTTATTACTAGCTTATTCATTTTCCAAGGTAAATAGCAAAAACCAATTGAGAAAACAGAAAGTTAATAACGTCCAAGTCCCGATGGAGTAGCCAGGTGAGCTTTCTGCATTGTTCGTAAAACAAAACTATAGATCTTAAAGCTTATTTTTTGTATTATTATACTCTTGTTTTTCGCTTTTCGAACGTTATCATTTTGAAAGTAGAATATGTTTTCTCCCATAAGCTTCTTTGAATGAAAATCAATACTGTGACTGAAAAATTAGTTAAATAATAAATGGATGAATTTTAAAGCCTAAATAAACAGCGGTGGTTTTATTGTTAATTCACCCGCGTGAAAAGTGTTTTATCATCAAGAGGGCCAAGAGGCTTATCGGCAATGAGATACTGGTCGAGTCTAGGCTCCAGAGCCTTGAACATCGGCGCCGAGTTGCCAGCCTGTCGGTATTTTACCGGTTACATTTCGGGGAGTGTGCGTTGGAATTGCATGAACTGATTCTCCCTGGCCCGTTCCATCATCGGACTACAAGACGTACGGCGATGCGTCATCGATACACGGTGGACATCCCACCCATACGCACCAAACGTTTTGGGAATACTTTTATTATACGCACAGCAAAAGAGTGGAATTCCCTGCCGGAGTCTGTATTTCCCGATAGCTACAATCTGGGAGTCTTTAAGTCAAGAGTGAATAGGTTTCTTCTAGGTAAGCGTGCTTCATCGTCGACCACATCATCGCTTACCATCAGGTGAGATAGTGGTCAAGCGCAAGCCTATTAGGAATAAAAAAAAAAGAGTATACAAACTATCCTATGACGTTCTCAGGGTCTCAAACTATCTCCAAGACAAATTTCTCAAATTTTTCCGTCTAAATCGGTTCAGTAGATCCAGAGATTACCCCTACAACCTCAAATACTCACAAACTTTACCTCTTTATAATATTAAGAATACATTAAGTGATACAGATCCATTTGATGGCATTCGATAGAATATGCTATTGCTAGCTTAGATCACAGAGATTATGCTTGTTAAACTGCAAAACATATACGAAGATATTACATATTATTTTTGTAAATCCCTCAGTTTTGGTCCATTTATTGAGGCAAAGCTCAGTTAAGCTCATTTAGCTGCTAACAAATAGGGGATCCTTGCAAAGGTTAGACGGTACTTCAACAACAGCTACTCTACTTGTATAAAGTGCAAGTTCGGTCATGCATGGAGCACTGCTCTCACCTCTGGGACAGATCTGCCAAATACCAGCTTGGCGCAATTGAGTCTATTGACAAACGGGCTAAGAGGCTTACCGGCAAAGATGCACTCGTCGACTCAAAGAGCCAGACCCTTGAACATCGATGCCGAGTTTTTTATCGGTTATATTTCGGGGAGTGTGCGATGGAACTGCACAATTTGATAGCCTAGCCGCCTAGGCCTGTCCATCATTGGACTACAAGACGTACGGCAATGCGCCATCGGTACATGGTAGACATCCTACCCATACGCACAAAGCCTTTTGTGAATACTTTGATTGTGCTTACAGCTAAGCAGTGGACTTTCCTGCCGGAATCTGTTTCCTGATATCTACTGTTTATGGCAACACAAAGTTACTATTGTTTTCTTTTATCTGTTGTAAAGAGACATCAAGAGCTCTCTGCCCTTCGGGTGCTCCATGTGCCAGCACGGTTTCAGTAATAATTTTCTGTACCAGTGAAAAGATACTAGCAAGTCGTTTCCATCCAAGCTACCTTGCAAAGAATACAGTCCACAGAAAAACAAGACGGAAACAGCTTACACCTGGGGCTGTCTTTAAGCCAAGAGTGAATTAGTTACTTCTAGGCAAGCGTGCTTCACAGTCAACCACATCATCGCTTACCAGGCGAGGTAGTGGTCAAACGCGAGACTATCACCAATAAAATGTATGTCTGTTACTCAATCACGCTTAAACGGCTGGACGGATCTGGACGAAATTTGGCAAAGAGATAGATTATAGTGTGGAATAGCACATAGGTTACTTTTCATCCCGATAAGATGTTCCTTTGGGATAAGAAAACACTTTTCACGCGTGCTAATTCGCTGGCAGAAACTAAGGTTATCTTATAAATTATCCTGGCGTAGCGCACACTATATACGCGCTACGCCGTAGTAGATTCGTAGCACAAATCGGAGTACTAAAATCTTATTTTGTGGTTTTTAAAAACCACCAGTAAATTCAAAAGCAATAACTGAAGGATTGTGAGCAACAACTTAATAAGTGTTTTCAATGAATTCGAACTGACGGCCTATTTGTTGTCGTAATCGTTCTCATAATAACAAACTGCGACATTTAATCACTATTTACAAACAAACAGTTAAGTGAAACAGACAAATGACGATCATAACTCGGAATGTAAAGTGAAATCCGTTGGTCTAATAGCTTTGTTAAGTTATTTCTTAAGACGACGACTAACGCCAACGACCTTGAGGGAACAAAACGCGCACCCGTTTCGCACCCGCGCTACCCAAAATTTAGTAGTTTTTTGTACTTTCCTTATTATTCTACGACTTTAAAAAAAAAAGCTTCAAATCAAAATGTAGATAATTAAATTGGCTTTGAGATGGTGTCAATTTCATTAAAATACGCCCAGCGGTTTTGGTGCGATTGTCGTGTTTTTGACCGTTTTAGACATAACTTTACTAATTAATTACACTGTGTTATACGAATAAAACTCAAAATGTGCTTAGATCAAATTATTAAGAAAATGGTCTAATGTAACATATATTTTTTCCAAAAAATTACGACTAGCCGTTTAGACGTGATTCTCATTTTAAAATCAACTACTCAAGGGAATCTGCGCCTTAAAGGGCTATTCTCGTATTTTTTAAGGAACGATAGCATTCGCTTCGCAGTCGCAATATGTCAGAATGAAGAGAAATCAGAATGTTCTTGACAGATTGCGAGATGCGAGATGAGAATGCGAAGTTTCCTTAAAAGTACGGGAATTGCCCTCTGGAGTTTAGTTACGTTGTAACACTTTATTTATTTATTTGATTGATTTTGATTTTTATCCATTAAAACAACATGTTTATACGATAGGCAAAAAATATTCAGGGATGATTCGAAAGAGTCGAAATAGTTGATGTGAAGATTCACATAACATCACATCACATCACATCATCAGCCTATTAAAGTTCCCACTGGTGGATTGGTGGATGTCACATATCTTAGAATGTTATCAAACATTATAAGATATGTGACATCTAGGACATGCCGGCTTCCTCACGATGTTTTCTTTCACCGTTTTGAGAGCAGCGGTGATGAAATAATTTACACAAAGTAAAGCGCCTGCCTGGGCTCGAACTCACGACCTACAACTTGTAAGTCGCGGCCGATACCACTGGGCCACCACTGCTCCCTGATGTGAAGATTAGGGGAGTAGAATACTGCGAGTAATATTTTAGCATGGTTTGAGGTGATCTCAAGGAACAAGAATTCAGCCGACCCGGAGTGCTGAGATGGAGACGTAATCAATCAACAAAGTTGTGCGGTATAATATCAGCAAGTAAATCGCGACACCGCCACCACCCTTGCCAATCCTGTTATTTCTGACCAGAACAAAGCCAGGAAGCGCATAGTGCGTAGAAAAGAGAGAAGGCTTAAGAAAAGTTTCAGATATAAGGAGTGCATTAAGATGAGCACTGCTAAAGGATGGCAGAAGATAGGGGTGGTGACCAGGAGCATTAATATGGGCTATGTGGTTTTTTTAGGATAGTTAGAAAATATAGTGGAGATGTTGTCATGCAAAGTATGAAGCGGAAAGTCACATCCTGCACTAACAAAACTACAAGTCTAAGAAGAACAAGAGAAAAAGCTTTGTGGCTATAATGTAATTTTACCCGACTTCCGAAGGAGGGTAATGTGTTTATCAGTCTATGTATGTATGTATGTTTGTATGTATGTATGTATGTATGTTTGTTCCTATGTGCCGTTCTAGAGACCAAACGCGTTGGCCGATTTTGATGATTCTTACGTCAATCGATTCGTCTTAATCCTGCGAGTGTCATACAGTGGCTACATTAAAATTACTAAAAAGTTGTAAATAAAAAAGTTAATTTAAAAAATCAAAAAACCCGACTGCTTGAAAAGCAAACTAAAAAGACGTAAACAGGTTGGTTGGTCCGCCAGCTCGCGAATATGTATCCTCCGATTCCACAGCATGATATTCTTCTTGTTTACGTCTTTTTTTCAGATTTTTTGATATTTTTAATTAACTTTTTAATTTTACAAAAGAATAATTAGATGGTTTTACAAAAACTATTTTCAAAAGACAAGAGTAGCTTGACAAAGTGACATTCATCATTCGTAAATGATTTTAAAAATGTTGATGATAGACATTCGCAACTAAAATATCACATACACAGCCAACCCCATTTATATCGTTATTTTATAAATTATCTCTGATAAAATGTGTTTTTATTAAGAAAAAAAATACTGCTTATTTTCCGTTCTACGTTGCTTATTGAAACTCTTTCCTCAAATCCTCAAAGTCAATTTGTAATTCTCCATAGATCCCAAAATGTAAATAGCAAATCTAATATTCGATAGGAGTACTCGTCAAACAAAATTCTGTTCAGGTTATCCTTAAAAGATAATCTTCACTCAAATTATATTATCATAAAGAAACAGATTATGTTAATAAAAATCAAATACGATTATTTAATAATACTTTTATTCGTCAACAACGTTATTTGTTCAATAATCTAACTTTAAATTATTCTGTAAGGAGGATGTTATAGTGAGGCAAGTAAGGCAGTTTGATTCAAAATTCCGTCCTATGGTCCCGAAATAGGATCATTTACATTTCTTGTGGTTTCTCGTAGACACGAGTTACGGGAGAATTTTGTAAAAGCACAGTAAAAATATACAACTAGTATGGAAACTACCTACAAATGCTCGAAACGGCACACCCACACAAACATACGCACCGACGAGACCACCGGGGTACTTCTGCGGTGCTGTCAGTATTGAGCACCGCGACGCGACGAGTGGTCACGTATGTTTGTGTGAGTTTGCCCTTCCGAGCGTTTGTAGGTAGTTTCCATACTGTTAGTATTTTTTTACTGTGGTAAAGGTTTGGCCTCGGACTGAGAGTACGTCAAATTGTGTATTTACCACCTGAAATTCTCGGAAAATAATGTGCAGTCAGAATTTTAACTAAAGGGGAATTTTAAAGGGACATACAAGCATACAAACATACAACCATACAAGATACGCGCGAAAAACATAACCCTTTCCTTGCAGCCGGGTAAAAAAGGGAGACATTAATATGTGTAAAGGAATTAGCAAAAAAATCTACATATGAAACAGACAACTGCAGTTCTTTATCAGGTGTTTGTAAATCGGTCAATGTTTTTAAAAAAGCTTGACATTATTCTAGTGAACAAACAAAAACAGATATTTTGCTCACCATTTAGAACCCTAGCAATTCGAGTATCAACGTCGTTATTTATTAGATTGATTATTATTTGAAAGTACATGAGCATAGTAATTAAAGAAAGAAAGAAAGAAAACACATTACACAAACAACACAACACAACAACAACATACTCAACACGTACTCAACATTTTATTTTTTAAATGTTGAGTAAAATGCTAAAACTGGTATTCATAACATCAAACTCTTCTTAAATCATATACACTTAACAATTCCACATTAAAACATGTTAGCCTACTCCCTTATAAAGTGCGTTTTCAAAGAAAAGCGTTGGGTTAAACGAATTAATATTAATGAAGGGAAAATAGCCTAGAGGCTTGGGTGGGGCAACGGATTCGAATCAGACCCTTGAAGCTTGACCCTATTGTACGTAAGCCTACTCCTAGCACTGTTAGCAAGAACATTTTTAATAAATGTAAAAGCACAATGAAAATTATGAGGGCTTTGAAGAAAGGGACGTGAAGTTCGTAAAATCTCTTCGAAATTTTACGAATCAGCTTCGACTAAGATTGGAATGTTCGCGGTCTCCATACACAAAAACTTAGGCAATAGAAAAAAATCTTGAATCACATAGGACCATAATGAGGAGGCTAATTCTGTCCTAGTATTTAGGTTGATTGTAGACAATTAGCATTATATCCTATGCAATGCGCTCTTAGTGCGGCTGGAAACATGCAACGTAAAGAAAATGGCGTCATATGTAGGTCACAAAGTTAGGACTGTTGGTGCCCATTAGGTTAAAAATTGTTTGCGAACTGATAGTTGCCTGTTAGTAGTTGCCTTCTTACTACGAAAATAAGAAGAGGAACTAGAGTTGGTAATCTAATACCTTTAAACGAGGAATTCTTGTATAAATGTATATAAATATAATCTGAATCGCGGAAACGGCTCCAACGATTTTCATGAAATTTAGTATGTAAGGCCTTTCGGGTGCGATAAATCTATCTCGCTAGGTTTCATTTTTAGAAAACGTTGTTTTCTCTATTTTCACCCGAGCAGAGCTCGTTCGCCCAGGTACTTTATATTATCTAGCAATGGCTGCTGAGTTGCTACAGATAATATATAGATTGAAAAGCGGGCCAAGATGCTCATCGCCAAAGAGGCACTGGTCAAGTCAAAGCTCCAGGCCTTAAATGATAAATGATAAATGATTTATTTTCTGTAAGTTGGTTTGTACAAACACTTTCACATGTCGATCATATTTTTTAAAACTAGATGAGGTCGCGTTTCCTATCTGACTACTCTGAGAAGAAAGGCCGAAACAAACTCAGAGGTCACAGTCTCTTTTAAAGTCCAGACAAAAACTTGGTTAGATCATGTGAAGACCATGTAGACTGATGTCTGAAATGGTCTTTTGAGAAAAGAACCAGCCAGATTGAGTGGACCTGTCCAGTCAGTGCACGCATTTGTCAATAACCGTGCAGCTCAACTTAGAATTTAAGGAGCTCAACGAATTGACGAACAATACCAAAGAAAGGACATTCGGGTAGGCCGCATAAATACTCAAACTGCCAGACCATGATTAAAAACTAACTAAGATAAATTAAAATTAAAAAAAAACAATAATCCACATAGTCTTCACATTCACAATAATTAAAATAAAATAATATAATACTTTAAAAAGTAAATATTCTTGTCATTGCAAGAAAAATTAAAAAAATAAAAATATAATTAAAAACTAAATCCATGAAGCAAAATAAAAAAAAATAAAAAACGAAATTAATTGGAGCAGCTCAATCCCAAGCTTTTTTGTCCTCAACGTAATCTTTAATGTTATAAAACGCTTTCTGGCACAACTTACGTTTAATGAATGATTTGAATTTATTAACACTTAAACCTTGTACGTCGGCCAAGAATTGAACCCTGCGGGACTCCCATTGTTACTATAGATCCGGGAGATCTTTTTCCATTAACGTCAACGCTCTGAATCCTATTACTCAAGTATGAAGTAAGAAGAGCCAGAGCGCTGTTCCGGATCCCGTAGTGGCGGAGTTTCCTGATTAGCGTTTCATGAAGAACACAATCAAATGCCTTGGACAAATCACAAAATATTCCCAAGGCATCGCACTTATCTTCCCATGCATTATAAATATGTCCTAAAAGCTCAACATCAGTAGTTGAACGACCCCTTGTAAAACCGAACTGTTTGCTATGTAATAATTTATGTTTGTTAAAAAATCTTTGCAATTGCTCTAAAATTAATTTCTCAAATATTTTACAAATTTTTTTTTAAATATTTTTTCTCAAACGTAGGTAGTACTGAAATAGGTCTATAATTTGTAGGGTCTGAAGTACTACCTGATTTAAACAAAGGTATTATTTTACTATTTTTCATTAGGTCAGGAAACTCCCCACTGTCGATACAATTATTAAAGATAATAGCTAAACTAGGTGCGACAATGTCAATAATGGACTTAGCAACTTCTACAGAATGTCCCCACAGATCTGCAGTCTTTTTAACATTTAAAGTGTGAAAGGTTTTAATTATGTCTCTACAAGTAATATGTTCAAAAAGAAATTCCGAATCACAAACATTAACATTTTCTTTTAGTATAGACTCAGCAACAGAAGGTGATGAGTTTAGGGATTTAGTAGTTGAAATGGGAATATCTGAAAAGAAATTTTCAAAAGCCACTGCGACTTGTGAGTCTGATTTTATGATGTTATTATTAATAGATAGGCTGTAGTCAATATTCCGGTTACCAGATCTTCCCGTTTCACTATTAATAATATTCCAAGTCGTTTTAATAACATTACTACTACTTTTAATCTTCGAACTCAAATAACGCGACTTGGCCAAACAACAAACTTTTTTAAATAATTTTGAATAATTTCTAACATATAAATTAAATTCAGCAGTGTTTACATAAGTTCTTTCACTGTACAGCTCATAAAGCCGTGTTCTGCTTTTATGAATACCAATCGTAGCCCAATCACCGAATGAAGCATTACTATTAACCGAGATAGTTTTGGGAATAAAAGTGAAATTAAATTGTCTACAGTATATATTAAAAAAATCATCATATAGATGATTAGGTTTAGAATGAATTGTCAATATTGGTAATTCATTAATAAGTTTAACTTTAAAAGCTGCCAAGCGACTTGCAGTTTTGGGGTTAACAGTGATATCCTTTTTAGCCACTTTGTTATTTTGGTTTGGTATAGTAATCCTCTGCCCGCAATGATCAGAATCTAGTAAATTTATAATTTCTTTGTGGACTGGTATAACATTAGTATAAATATTATCTAAGCATGTGGCACTAGTAGGGGTTATTCTTGTGGGCTCCAAAAATAGGTTTATAAGATTGTAGGACTGAAACAGACTTTTTATTTTACTACAAAAACCTGAGTTTTCTAATAAATTAACATTAAAATCACCACAAGTGATAATGGATTTATTCGAGTTACAAATCTTGTGTAACACTTCATCCATTACCTTTTCCGGCAGCTAAATAGACGGATCTCAAAGTCCTTGAAAAGCGACCTCCGCCGCTTTAATACTGAGCGTATAAAAGACGCAATTGAACGGAATAAGGGCTCCAAGGTCTTTGCAAGAGATCTGTCTATAGGGCAGAGCCAGCTCACGAAACTGAAGACCGATGATGGCAGGATCGTTTCCGCCAAACCAGGGCTTCTGAGGGAGATCGAGAGATTCTATGGGCAGCTGTACACGTCAACCAGTAAACCCGTCGCGAATCTAGCGAAAGACCCTAGAGCTAGATTGACCCGACACTATACCGAAGACATTCCGGACGTCAGCCTGTATGAGATTAGGATGGCTCTGAAACAGCTTAAGAACAACAAGGCACCGGGTGATGACGGAATTACGGCCGAACTCCTGAAGGCGGGTGGAAAACCAATCCTTAAGGCCCTTCAGAAGCTGTTTGATTCCGTCATACACGAAGGGAAAACGCCACAGGCATGGTGCAGGGGTGTGGTGGTACTCTTCTTCAAGAAGGGTGACAATGCCTTACTGAAGAACTATAGGCCCATCACACTTCTTAGCCATGTCTACAAGCTGTTTTCAAGAGTCATCACGAATCGTCTCGCGCGCAGGTTTGACGATTTCCAGCCTCCCGAACAAGCCGGATTCCATAAAGGCTTCAGCACCGTAGACCACATACATACGCTGCGGCAGGTTATACAGAAGACCGAAGAGTACAACCTGCCTCTCTGTTTAGCGTTTGTGGACTACGAGAAAGCCTTCGATTCGATCGAGACTTGGGCTGTACTGCAGTCTCTCCAACGGTGCCAAATTGACTACCGGTACATCGAAGTGTTGAAGTGTTTATACAAAAACGCCACCATGTCAGTTCGACTTCAGGATCAGACCTCGGAACCAGTCCTTCTGCAGCGAGGTGTGAGACAGGGAGACGTTATATCTCCGAAGCTGTTTACCGCTGCACTGGAGGATGTCTTCAAGGTTCTGGACTGGAGAGGGCTAGGCATCAACGTCAATGGCGAGTACATCACTCACCTTCGGTTTGCTGACGATATAGTGGTTATGGCTGAGACCATGGAGGACCTCAGTAAAATGCTCAATGATCTCAGTAGTGCTTCCGAAAGAGTGGGTCTTAGAATGAACATGGACAAAACCAAGGTGATGTTGAATGCCCATGTTACACCCACTCCTATCAAGGTAGGAGACTCTACACTCGAAGTTGTGGGCGACTATGTCTACCTGGGACAAACGATCCAGTTGGGTAGGGCCAACTTCGAGAAAGAGGTCAACCGTCGAATCCGACTCGGCTGGGCAGCGTTCGGGAAGTTGCGCGGTATCTTCTCGTCCAACTTACCACAGTGTCTCAAGACGAAAGTCTATGACCAGTGTGTGTTGCCAGTGATGACATATGGATCTGAGACGTGGTCGCTTACAATGGGCCTCATCAGAAAACTTACAGTCACTCAAAGGGCAATGGAGAGGGCTATGCTCGGCATTTCCTTGCGTGATCGAATCAGAAATGTAGAGATCCGCAAGAGAACCAAGGTTACCGACATAGCCCGAAGAATTGCCAAACTCAAGTGGCAGTGGGCAGGGCACATTGCTCGCAGAATGGATGGCCGATGGGGCAGAAAGGTTCTGGAGTGGCGACCGCGAACCGGAAGACGTTGCGTTGGAAGGCCTCCCACCAGGTGGACCGATGACCTGGTGAAGGTTGCGGGAATCCGCTGGTTGCGAGACGCACGGGACCGGTCAATGTGGCGACGCTTGGGGGAGGCCTATGTCCAGCAGTGGACGTCTTTCGGCTGATATGATGATGATGATGATGATGATTACCTTTTCAAAGCAGTCATACAATCCTGAAGGGGGTCTGTATACACTTAATACAATAAACTGCTCCAATTCTATACAAGCTATAAACCTTGAACATCTTCACCCAGTTGCCAGCTTGTCGATTTTTATCAGTTACATTTCGAGGAGTGTACGTTGGAATTGCATGTTCTAATTCTGCCTAGCCCGTTTCATCATCGGTCTACCAGACGTACGGCGATGCACCATCGGTACATGGTGGACATCCATACGCACAAAATGATTTGGGAACACTTTTATTATGTGTACAGCTAAGGAGTGGAATTCGCTGCCGGAGTCTGTATTTCCCGATAGCTACAATCTAAGGGTCTTTAAGTCAAGAGTGAATAAGTTTTTTCTAGGCAAGCGTGCTTCACCGTCGACCACATCATCGCTTACCATCAGGTGACATAGTGGTCAAGCGTGAGACAAATAGACAAAAATAAAATAAAAATTGCTGGGCAAACACCTCTTCCTTAAGTCCTTACAAATACTTCTCTTGCGATGTTTCGAACCATGGTCATGGTAATTTTTTTAACTTTTCTTTACCAGTTATAATACAGAATAGAATAGAATATAAGTTTATTTCTCTCAAAAAGGTACATTTTCGGTAAACAGTATCTAGGTTATAGCAGATTCAAACCTTTGTGAGAGCTGGAGTCTGTACTGGGTCTCGAACCTGTATGACAGGATGATATGACATGATCTCCAGACTCACACTCATAAAATTAAAATATTATGGTGCACTTACGTACTACAACAATGTGAAAGTATCAAATTGAGAGGAAGAGAAGAGATAAAACACTTTTACACGGGCAAAGCCGCGGGCAGAAGCCAGTATAAAGAAAAAAAAAATTTTTTCAAAAAATTCCCTTCCTTTTTCGTATTACAACCAACTTAATTTTGTGGTTTTGTACGAAACCCTAAAGGTCTATCCACACAAATCAGGTCCGTGCCCGGGACGTGACAGGACCGGGCCCAGACATTGAAGCTTTGTCACTGGCCCGCGCAGGGTCCGTGCACGGACGTGTGTGAACGAGTACATATAAAATGTACCCAACGATATTTTTTGAGCCCCTGACGGGGCACGGTCTGTCCACGTCCCGTGCACGTTCCGGGCACGGCCCTGATATGTGTGGATAGACCTTTAATGTGTGAAGTCAGGCACACGTACTTGGCCGGTCTTTTTTTATAATTGGTTTACTACACTAATTATAAAAAAAAACCGGCCGCGTACAACCTACAGAATGTCTATAGAGTGACGAAGGTAAAACGCAACATTTTGAAATTTCTCTCATAAATGCTCATTCATAATGTTATCGCAAAGAGAAAATGTGTGTAGGTATCTCAAAGACCGGTACGTTACTTTGACAAACCGCGAATATAAACATCACAGGTCACTCAGCGAGAATTTCTCCTTTACCAATGTAGGTTTGTGTACAGTTGCTGGGTTGCTGCTCCTCGATTCCCAGGCATCCGTAAATTTCATTTGTTTTTACACCAAACATTCGGTGTTTACAAAAGTGTCCAATGATGGCTTCTTTACTTCCTGTTATTTGTTTTCATCATTAACGGAATTGAATAATGAAAATGTACGCTGTTTACTGTTTGGCATTCTTCATAGTTTTATAAATACGTATTCGGATATCCAGTTACCAAATTGTTATTTTTTTTGTTTACAAAAGTTTAAACACCTTTGAAAATGAAATGTATTTTAACCCACTTCCCAAAAAGGAGGAGGTTTCTCAATTCGGCCGTATATATATAAATATATATATATATTTTATGTGTAGGGATGAGGAAACCAGGATCTGATGATTCCTCAAATATTATAGGCATATATATAGCAATTCTGGTATATTTATCAACAATGCAACAAATTCCGTGTCGGATTTTCTAGCTGATAAATTTTAATTGTGTTGTATAATATCAATGTTTGTATATTTGATGATAAATTGCATTAATGTTTGCATGCCAAAATGGTAGAATGTACAATGATTCTTAATATTATTGTAACCACCTTATTGTAAATACCTACATTCTAAGCAAATAAATAATATTCTATTCTAATGCAATTATTTGTATACAAATGTTACACTCAGAAAGTGTTATTTGGTGAAATGGAATTGATGAAGAAGACCACAGATGGCTACTGCAACTCCTTAATGCTAAGTATGTCACGGGTAAGATATATCGAATAGCTAAGGGACTTTGATGAAGCAAATACTTATAAAAAATATCGAACTGATCTGATGATGAAGCCGGAAGGTACTCCGAAACTCTGGAACTCCGAAATAAAACAATGGATCCTAGTCGTGTTTGCGCTAATTAGAATCGTCTTGAGATTTACTTTGGCTATAAATGATTTTCATGGTATTTGGAGGTACCTACCAATACTAAAAAGAGATAAATAATAAAACTTATTAATAAAAAAATCGTCGAAAAACGGATAACAAGTTGTACCAAAGACACCGACTTCGAAAAAAAAAGTCATTTTTCACTTTGTAGTGTTTTCTTTTGGCAGTTGCTTTGATTTTTTTTGCTAAAAAGTTTTTGTTCTATTGGTGACTCTTTTCCTTCAACTTTCCTTAATCTTATTTGACATTAAGAAAACCGTTAACTATTTAGTGAAATGTTTTCTTTTTTTATAAAAATATAAGGAAAGGCTGGATTGAAAGCGTGCCCTTCCTAAAAATTATTGGGAATGACTAATTTCTTTTAAGATATTTTGGGATGGGTTGCGTTTGATCTATATATTTGTTTACTTTGTGCCCGACATTTCAAGGCCGGTAGCACTTTAATAAACTACTCTTTACTGGAATAATCTGAAAGAAGAAAACGTTTTCAAATTTTGTCGTGTCTTTTACTGATGGAAATCAAATGAAAATTCTGTGAAAGGCAAAATTAATTTTGAACTCTTTACTTTACGATTTTATTTAGCTGCTTTTTAAAGAGAATATATAAGAGAAATAACGTCTTTTACGGTAGGTTAGTTGCTCGATAAAATAAAGAAAAAGTTCACAAAAATACCGACCCGTTTTTTTTCTTTATATCTTTATACTAGCTGTTGCCCGTGACTTCGTCTGCGTAGCTGCATTAGTACTTCGAATAGCCTATTTTTCTTATATCGCGCCATGATATTGTAGATGTTATGCCTTATTTGAGAAATTATTAATTCACCATACAAACTTACACCCCCTTTTTCATCACCCTAAGGATGATTTCCGGTACAAAAACTATCCTATGTCCTTTCCAGGGTCTCAAACTATCTCCATACCGATATTCATCTAAATCGGTTCAGCGGCTTAAGAGTGAAAACGTAACAAACAGACAGACACTCTTATAGTATATTAGTATGAATTACCTACAGTCTTCTTTTTCGAAATCAGCCTACACATACTTATCTACTTTTGACTCACAATAGTTGCAGAACATACCATCAAATCATAGAGTATACACCTAAGTCACTATGCCACTGGCTTCAGATCTGAATAAAGGCTAATGGCCGGTCCACGCCTGCTTTATGCATGTTAATACAAGCTGAATTTGTTTGAACAGTTCACACTGTTGTAATACACATCAGAATTCTCGTAGAACACATTTCTCAATGTCTCTCTTGTGATTTGCGGTATAGTCCGTACAATTCACGAGCGCGTAGTAATTTAGACCTTATATTGTCTTGTCAGTGTTACAAAAGTGACACATATAAGTTTTTAAGCTGACATGGTCACAATCATTAGAATTTACCAAAATCAAAAAATACATGGTAAATATCCCGAAACAAATATTAATTCTAAAAGTGACATATATTTTAAATCGACTATACCGATGATTGATTCCTGAATGATTCCTAGAGCCACTCTAAAAGAGTCTATAAGTGTTTGCATTTCGTGTATGTGCAGGTTGTTCGAGTAATTATATCAATTTGATTCTCCTATGTCAGGAATATGGGTAGCTTCATCATAATTGATTGTTCTATTTTTATTTAGTAATGGATTCTGTGTGACGCAGTTTATGATAGAAAATCTTACTTGATGACTTATTTAGTTTAATTTACAGGATGGGTAGATCAGAGTACACTCTAGCTAGATAATAGTATAATATGCAACTAGTGAATAAAGGACGGATTTAAAGCGAGGGCCATAGATGAATCACGAACAAGTGAAGGATTCTAATAACTGAATCACGACCGTAGGGAGTGATTCATGATGATTGAATCACGAGCATAGCGAGTGATTCAAGTGTTAGAATCCTGAGCGACGCGAGTGATTCATGGCCCTCGATATATACAAGAGTTGCATACTATATTTTATACCATGACTACGAGAAAAAGAAAGAATTAAGCACAAGGAATAATAATAAATAAATAAATGGTTCATTACCTTCAAAATATACAAAAAATGTGAACCTCAGGATTTCACATTTTTTTTGTAAATTGAAGCTGAGCTAGGTAACAGCACCTGTGTTTCAGGGGCTAGTGACCACCTCCGTTGCGTTACATAATTATAATTAATTAAACATCAATGTAATTAATATTAAAATTACAATCCAAATAAGTATACACTAAATATCTTAGAGCGAAATCAAAATCATTATTAAAATCCTAAATATAAACAAACTCAAAATTAAATCGATGAATGAGTTTGAAAGTCGAGTACGGTATTCTTTGCACAAGAAGCACAGTAAAAATATACAAATCTTTACTGTGCAAGGAATTTGTATCAAGTATTTTATGCGCAAGGAGGTTGTATAGGACTGAGATGGAGGTCGAATATATATTAGGCGGTTTACACACGGCACCGCACACCGCCGCTTTAGTCAGTGAAGCGGATCTCATGTCGCATCGGCCTCTAATAAATCCGTTGATGCCTTACACGTATACCGCGCGGGTCGAGCGATGCTTTCCCCTCCGCGTCGGCGGCGGTGCGTGGTGCCTTTTCACCGTGTATAAACCGCCTTAATGTGTTCTAAATTCAAACACCAAAACAGTGATTAATAGTGCTTTTTATTATTCACTGTTTTCAGTGAATAAAATAAGCTTTAAAGAGGGGGAATTGTATAAATGTACATTCTTAAACACAATGCTGATTATTTATTTGCCCTCTGTACATTCATTGTAATGTTTCCTTGTTAATCTGGTAAACATACATTTAAAAAAAAATATAATAAATATTTTATAATATTTCTTTTCTTTTTTTTTTTAGTTTTGTTAGTATTCCAATTACTTAAAAACTATGTTAGTAACACACTTAGAGACAATTTTATTTATATTGTTAGTACACAATACTTACAAACTATGTCAGTAACAAACTTGTTTATGTTGTTAGTACATCCTACTTATAAGCTATGTTAGTAACAAAACACAACAATCAGTTTATATATGTGTTGCGCTTATCTGACGCACCGGGCACATACACGTGTACATGTACCCAGTGCGCCATGATGGCGCAACACAGTACTTCTTTGAGATTTATCTTTTCCTAAGGCCACCTTATACCACAAGTCATGAAATGCATTTAATATTAAACGTAAATATTTATTTAAAATATATTTTCGTCTCTGTCATCTTCAAACGATTGACAGAAGGATAATTTTAAATGCGTTCATAGAGTAATTTATAAAAAAAAAATCCTCTCACAGAGAGGGGTCCTGTGTCCCAGCAGTGGGCACATTAAAAGGCTATTGATGATGATTATTGATTTGTGGTGAAAGTATAGCTTTGAAGCCTCTCATAAAGGGAGTTCTTTATTAAGACTATTTAGAAAGTTCTAAATAGTCATAATAACAACAGCATTAAAACAAGCAGAATAAATTTGGGTAGATAACACTCATGTTTTAAGCAAATTCAACGACAAAGTAATTCACAAAGATGGATACTGTTATAAATCACACGTTATATTCAAACTTGAGGCCGGGATTAATATTACCTTATTACAGTGTTGTATTCTACATACGAGAACACACTTTAAGGGATTACTTAAGTTTTTAAGTAATGAATGTTTGTTTATTTTGATAAATTGTTACAATTTGTATAACCAACCATGTATTAATTTATCGCTTTAGTTTTAATCTGAGTTATATTACTCTCAGGGGCACCGCGGGAAATATTTACGACTGAAAAAAGGCCATACTACGTGTAATTGTCGCTGGGTTTCATGTTGTGCACTGCACGTAAATTGTTAAAGCTACGTTTAAAATTTTAAATCTTGACATTTAATAATAATAATAATTAATAATTTATTTTCAGACACAGTAGTCCATAATATTATTACATTCATGCATTATATTAAAAAAATATATATCAATTCGAAATTAAACAGTCAGCAATACTGTCATAACGATATTAAACATGTCATGTAAAAATATAAAAAATAAAAATGTCAGGGTCATAAAAATTTATAAAATAAAATAATAAAATTGAAAGCAATTAAAAATACATATAAAATCGCTAGGCTAGATGAATCTGAACCTGGCTATATGGACAGTACCGACCAAAAACGTCACAGTGTTATGGGGGTAATTTCTTCTATGTCTAAAAAATAGCAGACGTTTTTATTACAATATGTCTCATATTAAACAAGTACATAGGTTTCGTAATTTTGTTATGAATAAGTTCATTTTCAGACATTTTGCGCGCCAAGAACGGCCTGAGCGCATTTTCAAAAATGTTAAAAAACTACCAACCTGTCTCATAGCAGCCTGATCAAATTTTTAAACATTTTGTACGATTGTCGAGATTACCAAGATCTCGATTGTTGTGAGACATTTTAAATCACCTATAACTCCAAAAACGAAAACAACGTTTTGGAGTCGCTTCAAAATGGTTTCAACACAGAATTCTTACACCTTCTTCTGAAAAAAAAATTATTCTCATCAACTACCCAATGTTCATTTGAAACAATATGATTTTCAGACGGTTTGCGATGGGTTCTTTTATGCTTCATTTTAATTTCTCAAATGGTCTCCTGCTGTCTGAAAATTGTGTAATCGGTATCTTAAATGTCTCGATCAACTACATTCTAAAAAAACAGGCAAAGCGCGAGTCGGTCACGCGCACCGAGGGTTCTGTGCAAACAATAGCTGTTCAACAAAATAATTAGGTAACATTACTAAAGTTCATCAAAAATGAAAGCACTGGACATTGTTCTTACGAAAAGATACATAGGATTGAGGGACAAAATTAACTTTACCAAAAAAAACTGTTTTCCCCATACATTGATATAGGCCGCGGTCAGTTTACCAACTGCAAATAAGTTAATAATCGTTACATTTTGGTTTATTTTTTGATGTAGGTACAAAATTACGTCCGGATTTTTTGCTTTACTTATGCTAAGATAAGATATAGCTTCTTGTCAAATGTCATGATCAACGGGAAGTACCCTATAGGTTTTGGTTCCCTTGCGATTCGTCATTATACGACATAAACGTCCACATCTTTTGATTGGGTTGATTTTGACGTTTATTTTTTGACATATGCAAGGGGGTGCAGCTTAAGTCTGCACCCCCTTGCATCTGTCTATACGTATATAATATTAATTTTAAATTGATTCCTCCAGGCGTTCCAGAAAAAAAGGTCTCAGACAGACACACAGACAGACAGACTGTGAGATAAGGGTTCCTTTTTTCCTTTTGAGGAACGGAACCCTAAAAATCAGACTATGAAACACCTCCGTAATTTTTTGATTATGAAATTTGAAAATGCGGTCAGATCAGACATGACGCGGCAAATTTCTGGAATTAGTATTTTTGTAATCAGAATCCTCCTCCTTGCGTCGTGTTCCTCATTACTGAGGGTCGTGATTCCCCCGACAGGAGATCAACTTTTCTCTGACGATGATTCTCCATCTGTGTCTGTCCTTAGCGACGTGGAGCGCATCGTGCAGCTTGGTTTTCAGCGTTGTACGTATTTGGTCAGACCATCTGATCGGGCTACGGCCCCTCGGCCTCTTGCCTTCGACCTTGCCTGTGATCATTAGCTGTTCGACGTTATGACCATCCTTACGGGCAATGCGACCAAAGAACGCCAGGATTCTTCGCAGGCAGGTGGTGAAGAGCCTGGCCTTGACGTTCAGTTGTCGAAGGATAGACTAGTTTGTGCGGAATGCAGTCCATGGAATTTGAAGCATGTGTTATCAGAATAACCAAGTATATTGATTGAATCTGGTTTTCGGCCGTAAAACTATGAAGCAAAAATGTTGGTCATGAGCACTCGTACTATAATAGCATGTCCATTGCATAGTCAATACTTGATCAATATCAAGCACTGGAAGCCACCTGCAGTGTAAAAGGTATCAGGAGTGCAAAACTTATGCGGTGGATCAACACTGTAAAGGGGCGTGAACCTACGTACGAGTACGTCATGATTGGCACAGCACATATCAGTCGGTTCATCACATGTAAATTACCCACTGCAGTCAAACCCAACACATAAAAGATAAGGAAGAGGAGAAGTTGATAAACCTAGGGCAGGGATGACGAACCTTTATTAAAAAAGAAAATGTAAAAAGAAATGTGCTAATGCCGCCAAACAAGACTTAGTCTTAATGAACAACAAAAAGTAAGCTCCTTATTAACCATAACAACCGTACAGCAATCATATTATTTACAGTATCAGGTTTAAAAGTATTTAAATAAAAGTAGAACTTGATGAGATTTCTGCTGTTGCAAATTATATATTATGCTAAATAAACTCTGTGTATTTGACGTGCCCAAAATATTTTGTTGGGTCACCACTGGCACGCGTGCCATAGGATCGTCATACCTGACCTAGGGTCCTCCATCCACATGACATAATTCATTATCACCATCAATCTTACCTTTTTAACAACAATTTTCTTAAAATCCATAAGCTACCATTATTTTTAAATAAGTTATTTAGTATTTTTTTTTTTTACAGCAAACTATTGTCGTATTCTTCTCAACAAACCCTTTCATTTGATACCCATATCATGGCAGTGCATAAAAAATAACTAGTCCACCATCTTGGGCCGTCCGCCATATTGGATTTAGAATGAGGTCACTTATGTGACGTTACTTACCATGCATTGTCATCCAAACTAAACGTGTATTCAAAATTTCATCTTAACTGCTTTAAAATTCAGTGTGTACCCCATTGTTGCGAAGTTCATTACCGCGATGTACGTTACTGCGAAAGTTTATTATCGCGACGTACGTTGTCGCGAAAGTTCTTTACTGCGATGTACGTTACTGCGAAAGTTTACCATCGCGAAGTACGTTGTCACGAAAGTTCTTTACTGCGATGTACGTTACTGCGAAAGTTTACCATCGCGAAGTACGTTGTCACGAAAGTACTTTACTGCGATGTACGTTACTGCGAAAGTTTACCATCGCGAAGTACGTTGTCACGAAAATTCTTTACTGCGATGTATGTTACTGCGAAAGTTTACAATTGCGACGTACGTTGTCGCGAAAGTTCTTTACTGTGCACGATTGCAGTTTCCATAACACACTATTGCAATTTAGGACATCTAGGAGGGTTACTGATACTGGTGATAGTGGAAATATTATATTGTTGGACATAACTAACAAATGAGCAAAAATTGTAAGCAAATTTTATTATAATGAACCAAAAGTAATATAAATAAAATAAACATAAACAAAATTCATGTATCTATCTATCTAATTCGATTTATAATATTCATATTATTTACTGTTCACAAAACAAACATATACAAATACAGAATGACAACTTATGTACAAAGGCTTAACCAATGATTGGATTATCTAACAGCAAATAAAATATGCAATGAAGCGATTCTTACAAACTGCAAACGCTTGAGCTTATCAAGAAGTTCCTCAGTCACATCAAGGATGCAGACATCAGCATAGTCAAGAAGAGGAATAAGAAGAGACTGAGCAAGAGCTGCCTTTCTCTACTAAATTTTAGTTGATAAAGGCAAGAACTTCTGGAGACGCTTCAGAGATCGAAACAAGCAAAACACCCTCCTGCTTACTTCAGCAACGTAAACATTCCAAGATAGGTTGCAGTCTACAAATCAACTAAATAAAATTAATATAGGTGCCCATCTAAGGATATCACACACTAGATACCTAATCTACCAACATAAATAACACCTAAAACCTTCATCAGGGCTAATTATGTTTTTTTATGTAACATAGGTACGCAAGTCCCCCCTTATAATCTTCAATATTAGAATTAGATAGATAGATACATGAATTTTGTTTATGTTTATATTATACTACTGTTACTGTTTTTTTTACTTTTGGTTCAATTATAATAAAATTTGCTTACAATTTTTGCTCATTTGTTAGTCATGTCCAACAATATAATATTTCCACTATCACCAGTATCAGCAACCCTCCTAGATGACCTAAATTGCAAAAGCGTGTTATGGAAACTGCAATCGTCACAGTAAAGAACTATCGCGACAACGTACATCGCAATGGTAAACTTTCGCAGTAACGTACATCGCAGTTAAGAACTTTCGTGACAACGTACTTCGCGATGGTAAACTTTCGCAGTAACGTACATCGCAGTAAAGAACTTTCGTGACAACGTACTTCGCGATGGTAAACTTTCGCAGTAACGTACATCGCAGTAAAGAACTTTCGTGACAACGTACTTCGCGATAGTAAACTTTCGCAGTAACGTACATCGCAGTAATGAACTTCGCAACAATGGGGTACACTCGATTACGGTGTCATGTCGAGACGTATTTATTTATTATATACTTTATTGTACACCACTTTAATAATAACAGGACATTTTTTTAAAGATAAGTGTACAATGGGCGGTCTTATCGCACAGGGCAATCTCTTACTTAGCGCAAGCTTCGACAAAATCTGCACAGGAAAAAATTACCTATTAAAATCAACCACCACAGACAAACAACTAAAAGGTAGGCCTCAGGATCTATCCAACTGACATAATCCATTATCAACTTTTATCAGAGTCAGAAAACCACCCAACAATTTCCTTGAAATTCATTATTTTTATCCAAGCATGGTACCAGGGCGGCATAACATTACAGTGTCATTTGCGTACGTTGATTAAGCCGCGGGGATTTACGCTGTCGCTCATTGTTACCGCGTCTTCACACTATCATATTTCAGAGCAAGCATTATTTATTCCTGACGTGCTGTGACGTGCGTAACTTAACACTTTCGTCAGGGTGACATGTTGTCGTTACGTGGTGGATTGCGTTTACTTAGATTATGGATACATAGATGCTATACACTGTAGTCTTCGTTTCTTTACTTGATGATCTATTCTTGAGAAAATACTACCACCAAACTGTCACTATATCTTTAGTCTAGGTGTAAATATGTGTGTTTTTTTATTGTGTACTAGCTGTTGCCCGCGACTTCGTCCGCGTCAAACTCGTAAAAAATATATTTTTATTTATTTGTTTCCCGCCGGAACCATGAATTTTCTCGTGATCAAACGTAGCCTATGTTACTCGTTATTACATCAGCTATCTACCAGTGAAAGTCCCTTCAAAATCGGTCCAGCCGTTTCGGTTCATGAGATACAGCCTGGTGACAAACAGACAGACAGACAGACGGACCGCGGAGTCTCAGTAATAGACAAACGGACAGACAGCCGGATTGTGGTGTCTTAGTAAGAGGGTCCCGTTTTTACCCTTTGGGTACGGAACGCTAAAAAGACATAGATAATAATTAAATTACCACGAATAAATCTGCCTAGAACGAAGCCTACTAACTAAGTATAAAAAAAAACTAAACTAAAAATAGCCGGTATATATTGCAGGTCGTCGGTTTGAGCCCAGGTAGGCGCTTTACTTTGTGTAAATTATTTCATCACCACTGCTCTCAAAACGGTGAAGGAAAACATCGTGAGGAAACCGGCATGTCCTAGAGCCAAAAATTCGAAGACATGACATCCCACCCGCACTGGGCCCGCGTGGTGGATTACGGCCCATTCCCTCTCACAGAGAGGAGGCCTGTGTCCCAGCAGTGGTAACATTAATAGGCTGATGATGTGATGTGAAACTATAAATATAGCGAGTTTTGTAACAGAAACGAATAATAATAACCGCCTCCGTTTTGAAGTCGGTTCAAAATTTAACCTGACGCAAAAGTAAAAAGCTACAGCTTCTCATTTAACATTCGATGATAAAAAAACAAAACATTCGTTTCAATTAATGCTAACTCTCGTCTATATTTTCCTTTTTGTGTAGTCAATACGTAGCCGTATTTTTTCGCATACGGTATCCACATTAGGGATGCGTTTCCACCAAAGATGATGCGATGAAAGCGAGGCGGCGCGAGGATGCTTGCGGATGAAAATTTGTAACCGTTTCAAAAAAATGTAAAGATGCAAGTTAGGACCGCGCCACGGCTGCGACATGCGAACGAGGTATCCTACATCGGTTGTGCCTCTTGGTCTCCACTGGTGTACTGTGGGGTGAGACCGAGACATGTGTGCTAACAAACTCTTGTCGATTTTAATCGTTAAAGTCCGCGAGACCGATAATGCGCGATATCGCTGTCAGGAAAGTTCTAAGAAAATGAAGTAATCCCAGTGGCAGATATTTTCCTCGCGCACTTTTTTGGTGGCAAAGCACCCTAAGAGCCCACTAATGTATCTGTGTAGATACTGAAATACTCGATGAGACACTGATTAGCAGATACATTTCGCTTTCGGGTACGTGTCCCATTTCTATTAGTGCCCTTTCCTTATAGAGTACAAATAAATGGACAAAACGAACTCGGGTTTTCTCTTGTAAATATAACTGCTGGCTGCTGTAACTGGCTTAACTGGGCCAATTCAGTTATTATTAAAATCCAGTATTTTACCGTTCATCATTGCAAAATTTAACGAACTAATCTAAAACTATACAAACCTTTTTTAAACGAATTGAACAAACTTCACAGACTTCGGGTTTTATTCAATTGCAATAAAAACCGAAATATATTGTATGTATTTAAGTACTGGCACCGGTAGATTTCCTTATCCACAGTCGAATTTGCTGACAAAATGTTTTGCACCGATAATTTTCTTCACATTTTTTTGTTTACATAAATAATGTAAAATTCCAATAGCAGCTTAGGTACTACGACGGTGGTAAAACATGTTAATAGTAACTCAGCAATGTAAAAAATTATAAAATTCTTTGAATTTGTGATGGCAGATGAAAAGCCATAAAAGTAAGAAACATAGCATTTACAGAAATACCCGCAGGCTTATTACTTACGACGTATCTTGTAAGAGTAAAACGATAGCGATTTTTGCGCAATATTTAGAGCAGGTGACTGAAAATTTGTTTTTTTGTGCGTCACATACTCGTAGGTTAATAAAAAATATTGGACACGTATATTTTCTTTTGACACGTAAACATAAAGTGACGCAATATATTGCGTTGAAATATCGGATGACATCACGCCGCTAGTACACTTTTTACTGACAAGTGACGTCACAAATCCCCACTCCTGAACTTTGATGCGCTTCATCTTTGTCAAATAGATACAGTGAACTAGCATCTAAACTAAACAGTGTGCTGCATTCAATTGCGCCAGCACTTTACATTATCACATTTAAATTTCTTAGATTGCTATGTTAGATATTCTCGATATAACGTCTATTAGTTTGTTTCCCTAGAGTGGGCTCGATACTGTAGTAGGTAAAGTGTGCAATAGGCGGCACGTGCAATAGCCAGACACGTTTCTAAACTACTAGCTGTTACCCGCGATTTCGTCCGCGTGGTTATGAAGATATAAAGTGTAATGATGTTTGACGCAACATATTTTTATATTTCAGTCAACAGAAAATGCCTATCACACTAAGCATAATTTTTTAAGGCACCAATTAGAAAAAAGAAAAAGAGTATCACAAAATTCTTTCTTAGCTTATGTCATAAACTCTAGACTTGCTAACTATAAACTATTTTCATGACAAATTTCAAGTTTGTAGCACAAAAAATGAAGGACTTTCATACAAACTTCCGAGAGCCCTTAGACCCCTAAATCTGGCCCTGTCGCAAAGGCCCGTTCTTAGTGGTCATTAATTAACTATAAACTACCTCCCTGCCAAATTTTAAGTTTGTAGCTCAAAAAATTAAGGACTTTCATATAAATTTCGACGCCTTGCTTGTGAGATCATTGATTCTATTGACATTTGTAATTTTTAGATTTTTCCGTTTGTTGTTTTCTTTTTGATATATATAAAAATTATTTAATTTTAATTTTGATTTTGGTTCTAATTTTGAGTTTTGATTTTGAATATGATTTTAATTTTGATTTTGATTTTTATTTTGATTTTAATTTTTAATTTAATTTTAATGTTAACAATGACTTGATAGTAATTTAATTGATGTAGTTATTATTGTTTCTTTTTTACAGATATATAACTGCCTGATTTTATATGACATTTTTAATTCGTGGACTTTTGTTGTTGATTTTGTATAATAATGACATAATAATAATTTAATTTAATTAATTTTTATATAATTTCTCACTTTTCATTCTTTTTATGCATGCCTATTTAGTTTTACCTGAAAGATTTAATCATGTAAATTTGTTTTTTTTTGGATATGAATTATAAGCGCACGGGCATATATTATGTAAAATGGTTTTGTATTCAGTGGAAAATGTCATGGGTTGTACATTTGTCACGCTCTGTTGTTCAAAATTTTATTTTATTACTGTAATGTGTAACCGTTTGTTTTCCCAAATAAATAAATAAATAAACTTGCGAGAGCCCTTAGACGTCCTAAATCCGGCCCTGTCGCAAAATCCGTTCTTATCGGACGTCTAATAACTATAAACTACCTCCCTGCCAAATTTCATCTTTATACGTCAAGCAGTTTTCGATATTTCGTGATAGGTGAATGAGTGACCTTTCGCTTTTATATATATAGATAGATTATTATTCCTATTAATTTATGGTTCCTCAATTCACTAACACCTTGACATGAATTGCAGTACCCTAAGATGAAAACCACTCAATTGGTTGTGCAACCAGTTAAATAATAAATAAAGCAACCAGTTAGGCTACTGCAAATACAATTTAGCAAAACGGGATTTTATAGACCCGTCTGATATTAAATGTGAGTGCAGTATCGAGCATGAGCCACTTGTTAGGATGTTCCAAGTGCTCATACCTACTAAGCCCAAACTGACTCGACTCGAAGAAAACAGATTCATTCATGGTTAAAAAAAGCAAAGCTGGGTAGCACTCATAACCGACAGATATATGAACGTAAACTAAGTAAAAGGAGTATGTAATGATCGTAACAGGTGGCGTTCTATAGTTCCTTCCTAATCTGGATTTTTTCCCTACTCCTCCATTATTCTTTATTCCTACTCCTCCGTTATTCTTTTTTCCTACTCCTCCGTTATTCTTTTTGCCTACTCCTCCATTATTCGTTTATTTCTACTCCTCCGTTATTATTATTTTCTACTCCTCCGCTATTCTTTTTTCCTACTCCTCCGATATTATTTTTCCTATTCCCCTGTTATTCGTTTATCCAACTCATCCGTTATTATTTCCTACTATTCCTATCTCCTCCTAATTTTAATTGCTGTATAACAATCAAGGAGTCAAACTTTCGTGAGTTAGATTCAGCAAAATTAATTCATCAATCTGCCAAGCCTTTTTCCAAATACTTTGGGATTGTATATGTCATTACATGAAGCTACTACCTATGTGATATCCCAAATCTACGAATTGGATGACATTGACTCTACCCCTTGGCAAGATAAAGTTCATACATTTTGAACTATTTTCTTTCTTCTAATTCTAAGTCTCAGAATCAGCATACCTAATTAAAACTTAAATACCGTGAAATAGGATTTGGTTCAACAGAAATTACCTATGTCAAGCGCACGTCTAAGCTATTACGAGTTTATTATTTTAGTCTATACTTTGTAAAAGCAATAACATTAATGTTTGAAATCTCGAGAGGTTTCGTCTGTCTAAAGAAAAATGGTTTAATAAAATAATATTATTCTTTTCAAAGGCCTTGTAACTGTAATTTTTATTTTGTTTTGTAACTGAAACAAAATAACAACATTAGATTTGGTTGGTTTTATATATCACTGACATTTACTTAAAATCTGGAGGTCAATTCTCCTAATTATAAACCGATTACTTGTCAATTGAATTGTCCTGCAGTTTACGAGTGAGTATTTCAATGTTGCGAATATATGTCTAAAAAAATTAATGAAGAAAATGTCTTAACCTGGCAGTGGAATTTTAGATAATTTATGTAAACATAGAAATGTCATGACGAGTAATTGCTAAAGCGACCATGACAAAGCACTTGCACTGTTGTAAAAAATTTCATCAGCTAATTCGAAAGAGGTTTTATTCGACTTTGGAAAATAGGCAGGTGTAGTTAAAAGTATCATAAACGAGCTGTATACGCCAGTTTAAACGGCACATCTTTAAAATTAGAACTTTTCCGACCCGATCATACTAAAATGCACGGCAATTTGCATGCAATGTGCAATATCTAAAATCTTTCCTAAATAGAAATGTAATTTTTCAGTAAACCATTCAACTAATATTTAGGACCAAAAAAATTGATGAAGTTTCATTATTTTACTTAACCATGCCCGGCTACGTTAGGTTAGGCTTCCAGGTTATATGTAATACTAGCTGTGCCCGCGGCTTTGCTCCCGTCAACTACCTACTCTAGACTACTTACCTTCCTACCTACCAATTTTTTTCTAGGGTCATTCTTCCATTTTGCGGAGGATCTTAATACAAAAACGGACTGAAGAACACACGGACAAACATACATACGTACTAACGGACAAACGGACATACTGACGTACGCACAAACGGATAAACAGACAAAAATTACAAATATGCTGGGAATGGGTTCTATTGGTTAGCCTTCAACACCCTTTCTATATTTTTGGAGATTTTTTCGACACAAAACGACTTTTCTACAGATTTATTGTATGTATTTATTTTATTTGTAGGAACTCCCTATCAGAACTCCATAACCCACTTACTGAGAAACACAACAACACTTATTCAACAAAATATACGGACTAATAATATGACTACCGAAGCAATGTCCTTTGTTCACTTCAAAGTAAAACCACGATTTGCGTTCCCTTCCTAAATAAATAGTTAATATAAGCCCTTAATTAAATTAAGCTGCACCCTCAAAGTTTCAGATGAAATAACTTATTTATTAAGCTACAAATAGAGCTTTACCTGTCAAAGTAGAAACTGCCATTCCAACTAGTTTGAACTTGAGTTTGTCGAACGTTCTAAGTGAATGTTTGTATGTGTGTGTGTACATCATGTGCAAGTATGTAGTGTGTGTTTATGTTTGTGTGTTAGGCTACCGATCCATTTGAGTAGAGAAGGGCGGAGCGTTGCGAAGCTGGGAAAACATTAGACGTGACTCAATGACTACCAAAAATAGAACTCCACACTAAAAACGTATGCATTTCTGTCTAATTATGGACCTGGATTGGCTGCAATCCTAACATCAATGCCTATTCTATCGTACTAAGTTGAAGCTTGCTTTTTAACCGACTTTATAAAAAAAGAGGAAATTCTATATTCGACTTTGCTTGTTTTTTCTTTTTTTTTTGTTTATTTTCACCTATTTCTCCGTCAATTATGGACAGATTTTGGAAGTATATGTGGCCAAATTGGTCCTATTTTATTTTGGTGAAGATCTGATAAGGAACTTCTGAGATATTCAACAGAAATGTTCAATAAATGACGGCAAATCTCTTGGGATTGCTGCAATATCATGTCTGTTTATTGTTTATACCATTTCATAACATAACATCACTGCAGTACGCTCTAAAGGGTTACACAGATGTGTACAGTTCACCTTGGTACACCCTCATTTCACCGGTTATGTTCAAATTTGGGTAATCTATTCTGGCATTATAGGTACATTACTAAAGAACTTGCCTATTAGGGACGGACTTTTTGATTTTGGAAGTCGGTAGACATTTTTTTTTAAAATATTTGGAACGCAGGTAGACCATGACTTGAATTAGGAGAAAGGATATTTTTTTTACTGGAGTAGTACGTTCTTTTGAGATTTTTTTTGACTTTTACGCGGAAGAAACTGGTAAAAGCTAGTAAAATGCTGGAAAACATGTAGGTACAAAAGTTTCTGAAGAAAAAACGGGCGGCTAGTAGCAGGCTTAAATTCTCCCCTGGTAGTCTGCCGCCCCGGGCCATGGCCCTCGTGGCCTAAGGGTAAATACGCTACTGGCTTTGTCGCAACAAATACTCACCCTTACTGTACTGTCATTTACAAATGTGACACTTGAGTAATCTAATTTACCGAATTTATCTTCAGTTATTAATATAATTGAAATTAATACTTGTCATTGTTCTGTCACACTTGATGTTAATTAACTGTAATCTCATGTTCGAATCAGCGTTTAACACTATAGGTGTAAACACAATGTGTGCAAATTTGTTAATCAAATTGTAGCTCCTAAAACTGTGATGTTGTGACATAAATAATGTTAATTAAATAGTTAAGCAGTGGCTGAGTGATTGGCTGCTGCGCTGTGTATCGCGGGTTCAATTTCCGCATGGAACAAATATTTGTATGTATATTTGTTGTGCCTACAGAGTTGTTACGGTTGTCTTTTTGAGTATGTAAATATGTACATACTTATACAATAAACAAAAGTAAACTATACAAAATTATACTTAAACTAACTACTTATACTATATACAAAAGAAAGGTACACTTAGGCGTCGAAGTACTCCTCCACATCGCTGTCATTCGGGAACGTGCCTAGAAGACTGGCAGCATTGCCACGTTGAATGGCAATGCTGATTCTCTGCGCAAAGAAAGATCCAGCCATCTGATCACGCACAGAGTATGTGAGTTTAAATGTTTGTTAACGCATCAATAATACAGGAGTCATTTCTAGTAAGTGTGGGGCGTTTAAAAAAAAGTCTAAATTTTAATCTATTTATAAAAAAGTGAAACCTAGTTATCTCCCTTAAACCCGAGAGGATGTCCCTCCGTAGAAAACTATTAGGTATTTAATTAAATTGCCAGTATATTAAGACTATTTTAGACAATCCTGAATACGTATCTAATGATTGTTCATATACAAATTGTCGAGAAGACATTCCTTCATAATATGTACATCCACGGGTGGTATTTATTTGTTAAAGATTTGGGTGCTATTATGGAAATATCTTGAAATAATTGGTTTCCTAGAAAACTGATCTTCCGACACCCATTCACCGAATATAGAACACTTATAAACTAAAGATTTAGGTACTGAGTATATATCGCCCACTCCCGGCTGTATGCCGAAACGGAATAAATTATGTATTGACCTAATTTCAACTGATTCAAATGTTGTTTGCAAACTAGATTTTATGCTTCGAAAAACGAATGGCAACTGGTGCGTTGGAGACAGATTATTATTTATGTGTATGTAGTTAATCGAAATAAGTTCGTATTATTTTGTCTAAAAAAATATTTTGTAGAATGAATCAAAAATACAAGAATTATTGCCAAACTAATTTCAATCACCAAGCATTGAGTTAATAATGTACTTACACATTATCTCAATGTCACCAAGCCGTTTAACTGTGTTCAAACAGTTTTAAAATTTAGTGTGGAAATCTCTACAAGCCTAGACTTAATCCTTCGCTTTTTATCTGGCAAGATCATCAAGGAAAAAATTACCACGATGCCATTGGTGATCAAACCAATGATATCGTTGAATTCTTTTAGATTTTCATTGTATGCTGCCTTCAAACTAAATACTACGCTATAACTTCATGAAAAAGTACACGACAGTCTTTGACATTTGGGCTAAATGCAAAAATGTGATAACATGGAGTCGCTTACGTCATAATCTGTATAAGTTACAATGGCGTCTAACGAAGCTTCACCTATATTTTCATGTTCTTTTTTCTCTCGAACGACATTCATTTTTATGGATGACTTGTTCTTATTTTAAGTTACTGGCACACAAAAATATACTATCTACTTAAAAAATGGTATTCTGAAAAAGATTTTGGTTATCGCAGTAAATAGCAAATTATTTTTTTAATTTACGTATCAGTATTATCTTTGCAAATAAATAAAATTAAAGTGTCTCTTTGTTATGTCTAAATAAATGCTTTTTAATAAATGCATATAAAAATATATACCAAAACTATAAAGATTTTTTTTTGTCTGTTTGTTCCATCTAGTCTCCGTAACGGCGGGACCAATTCTGATAGGACTTTTACTGGCAGATAATTGATATTACACGGAGCAACTTTCTACTACTCGTACTAACTTTCATTTTAGAAAAATAATTAGGGTTCCACTTAAATAATAAACCCTTGATTTCTTTTCGTGTTAAGAATTTGACACGGACGAAGTCGCGGCCAACAGCTAGTAGTAAGTAAACACATGATAGGAACTTCGTCAAAACATTAATAAGAATTGCTCAATAGTGCGATAAAATTTAATTGGCTTGTTATCGCACGTGTACACATGACACTTTTTATGCTCCAATTCAGTAAACTACTGAAGTCCTTAATAATATTTGTCATGATTATGTTTACACTATTATATTTTAATATCACGTATAACCCTACCATATTTAGTTTGAGAAAACTCAAGGACCAGCCCAGTAGAAATCGACTTTAAAATCGCAAAGTTTAATGTAGTTCTGAATTTAAGGTAATAATAATATAATATTAGTGTAAATCTAAATTTGCAACTTCGAGAAAAGTGTCTGTGTGCGCATTTCATATTGCAAACAAAACTAAGGTAATTTCAATTATCTAAGGCTTTTTACTTCTATTTCGTAAATCACCTAAATTTTTAAACCCCGGTTCGACCTGGTTTACCTGTATATTAGCTGCGATATTAATATCGACAATGAAGCCAGGAAATAGTGTGTGGACCATCAAATGAAGTGCCACTGTAGAGGTTTGGCCATATTTTTATTACATATAAACACGCACATCCTTGACCGTTTTCATAGATTGTTTTAGTATTCATGTTTTAGTCGTTGGTACACATGATAATATCTCGTCTGATGTTGATTTTTGAAAATAGTAACTACGGGACATAAACCGAAATTTTGATTGTTGTAAACGGTAACTATGGGACACAAACCAAGAATTTGATTGTTGAAAACTGTTTTCAACAATCAAAAACTTTACACATGATAAAATCTTGTCTGATTTAGATTTATGAAAACATTAACTACGGGACATAAGCTGATATTTTGATTATTGAAAACGGTAACTACCCGGACACAAGCCGAGAATTCCAGTTTGTGACTGTAGTTAGGGATAAACCGAGCACTTCCAAGACAATGTTAAAATCATCATCCGGTTGTCCTCACCAATTTATTTGGGCTCGGTGCAATATTTCTTTTCTTCAATACATCTTCTTCATTAGTCGACATCTCATTTAAAATCACCTCTTTTCTAGCCTTTCCACATAATTTAACAATTTATACAGTATTAGAAGACAAAAGAAAGTCTCATATCCAGTCTATTAAATCACTACCAGAATTAACTTCCGAAAACCAGAACTCATATGTCACTGGCACAATTATTACCATCATTAATAGTTACTTCAAAAGCCATTTGTCCCCATAACAAGTCTTACAAGCGGTACTACATTCAGAGCATTCAATTCCATAAACAAAGATGTATTCATTGCCTAGGTCAAAGAGTTTTCCTACTAATTGCTTACTGGATTCCCTTCAACATATGTACGTATACACCAGGGATGTAAATGGATATGAAATTTCGGCTCTAGATACGGATACAGATATAGAATTAAAATTATACCGGTTTCGGATATGGAAATAAAACGGATTACCCGTTTCGGATAGTTTTGGTTACGGATATTAGATTTTTATCAAATATACGTGACGCGCGACTAATTTGTCGGCTCGGCCGGGCAGACAAACCTGTCATAACGTGTCTTATTTACACTTCCCCCTATCCGAAATCATCCAAAAATTATAAATCGGATTCGGTTACGGTTACGGATAGAAATTTATTTCGGTTATCCGACAGTTTCGGTTACAGTTCCGGAACTCCTTAACATCCCTGGTATACACAAACCGATTTGGCGAAGTTCAAACGTAATCGCATGTTCCTGACATGTGGCTAATTGAAATCTGCTATTTACACGATTAAGATACAGGAGTATTATGTGGGTTTAATAATGGGTTAAGCAGATACTGAAATTGTTTATGAAGTAGATTATAACGGCTCATTGATTTGGAATTTGCCTGATTGGTGAATTTGAGGAGCCTGGATTTAAATCTCAGGTAAATTATTATCTTTGTGTGAATGTATCTATGTAGTGGTATTCTTTTCTTATAGTCTGTCTGAATTTAAACCCTATTGATGGGAATACAATCCTTAGATTTGACTTAGGCCCTTTATCCATCCAATGATTGTCAATAGTTACTATAATATTATAAAGAGGTAAAGGATTTGAGGTTGTAGGGGGTAATCTCTGGATCTACTAAACCGGTTTAGATGAAATTTGGCATGGAGATAGTTTGAGACCCTGGGAAGAACACAGAATATTTTTTATTACCTTGGAATGATAAAACAATTTTTACGCGGGCGAAGCCGCGGGCAGAAGCTAGTCATAAATAAATTGTCTGGTAGATATTGTTATCAGCGATAAAACTGCCGCTGTAACCTAATTAATAAATAATAATGTCTTTATTTTCAGACAAAGGTCCACTGAACAACTTAGCATTGGCACTTTTGAATTTCGTAAATTGGTGTTAGTAAAAAACAAAAAAAAACATATTCGATGAATATATAATAAATCCACATTGCTGTTTACTGGTATTGTTTGTGACCAAAAACTGGCATCAATCCACGTCGTACGACAATGTTTATGACTATAATCCTAGATACACTTAACCCTTATTCCCACGTCGATGAACACCAGCCCAGAACTGTCTGTAGTGACCTTTCACTACAGACAGTTCTGGGCTGGTCGATGTTATCAGCTAACGAACGTATTAATGGTTTTGTGAATGAGCTTTATTAACATTTTGGTGTGCTAAACTGCGAATTACGAATATCTTCCTATATACATACATAAACTCACGCCATTTTCCCAAGGAGGTAGGCGGAAACTTCAGAATGTCACCTGCCCTGCTACGATCCTTACTTACTCTTTTTCCTGCGTTTACGTTCATAGAAATCTAGTCATTCACTCACACCGATTATCAATCTTTCTAATACAGTTGTATTTACTAACTCCTATTTTACTTCAGGATAGTTTCGGTAGTTTTATTTACGTATCACTAAAGAAAACATCACCTAGGCAAGACAGTGCTTTGATTGAAAATCTAGCAAACCTGCACCCACACTCGACCAATGTTTGGTGGATCCAGTGTATCTAAGTGGGCGTTGCGTGGGCGGACTGTGGGTGTCCGACCACGCATCATCCGTTGTCGGAAATCAGAGGTATTTTCCAAATGCATTTCAGTATTTTATCTTTGTTAATAAATATATTCAATAGGCTTCAATATTCGCTATTCAAATGTATTCAATTAAATGGATCTCTACAGTTTACGCCCACGCCCGTCATTTGTTTAATTTCAATGGCTATTTCGAGAATTTGCTTGTTTACGCTTTCGATGAATAGATATCCTATTTTTGCTTGTTATTGATACTTTTGGTTTGATTTAAAAATTGGTTCTGATTTAGTTTTTAAACGTTGGCTAATTTATAGAAGTTGAACCGCCCAGCTTTTGATGAGCATGCTGGTATAGATTTAATTCGTAAATCAAAACATACTAAAGACTGAGGATTGGGTGTAGTAGTAACAACTTTGAAGAGTCCAATGTCTAGGAGAGTTGCAGTGAGAGACTCAGTTGAGTTTGTAGCAAAATAACAAAAAAATACTACCGACTTCCAAATAAGAAAACTACAAAGTGAAAAATAACTTTATTTTTGTCTTTGGTAGGTACAAATTTTTTGTATTATGGACACCGACTTCCAAAATTAAAGTTATTTTTCAACATACTCTTTCAACTTCGGAACATACTCTTTCAAACAAAAAAACAATTTCCAAAATCGGTCTAAGTCGGAGATATCGTTGAACAAACAAAAAAAAACTTACATAAAGTCGAACATAGAACCTCCTCCTTTTTGGTAAGTCGGTTAAAAATATAGTTTTTTACTTACGCGTTTTCTAGCAGATTGTGAAATACGGAACAAAACGGCTCTATTCTAAACATTCTGACGAAAAGAAAAAACTATTTACGCACGACAAACCAAGACATGACGTCACCAGTCATTACAAAGTACATACATTCGTACAGCTAACGAATTCTTCCATCAACGTATACTAATGACATGTAAATGAACTATAGTCGCGTGTAACTACCGCCTATTGCTATAAAAAATATAGGACGTCTAAATTGCTAACAGACCTTGCTAGTAACTTTTTTATGACGTTTTTTGTAAATGTGTGTCGAAATTGTAATAATGTTTGATAGAGATTTTTATCTGAGTCAAAAGGATTTTTTCATCTATGATTCTAATAGAAAAGTGGTTAGTATATTATGCTAATTTCAAATTCATTTCAGGCTTCATTTTTCTGTTTATAGTAAGTTAATAAAATATTTAAAACCTACTGTCACAGTTTTTTACCATAGTGATGATTTTATTTAGATTTTTACCTAAGTGCTCGTTCTAACTTAGGCCCGTTTTACAGGTCAGCTTTATCGTAAACGATTTTATTCGCGCTGACGTGTGTCGTTTTATGAGCGAGTTCACACACATGACAGTATCCTGAATACAGTAAAAAAATACGGATCCGACAAAATATACAGCAGTTCGTTTTACAGGTCCGCTTAATCGTATACGTTTTTATTCGACAATGGCGTAGGTAGTTGTATGAGCGAGTTCACACACACAAAAGTATTAAAATACTGATCCGTTTTATCGGACGTCCATCCTTGTAGAAAGTTGGTTGATGTGAACAGATCCGTCGCATTAACGGATCCGTTGTTACTGGGGGTAACCAGTAACGACGGGTCCGTAAAAACGATCCTGGATGTTCTGTGTACACGTACCCTAAAAGTAGATCCCTAAACCATCAAGAAAACTTTTCTTGTAAGGCCCTTTTCAAATCGAGCTACACAAAAGAAGCCAAATTCTGGACTTTAATTACTGTATTCTAATGAATATTATATTAATTCGGGTCCGGAATCTGAATAAAAACAGGGCGCAAAACTCATTGGACATCAAAAAAATTGTCTGCATCGTTGTTAATAAAAAAGTGCCCAAAAAACAGGAGAATAAGGCCAGCGCCTTTGGGCACGTGAAGAGTCGACCAACTTCGACCGGAATTAGATCTTTACAGAACTAATTCTGGTCAAACGCGACAATGTGACAGTTCTGCAATGATAATTTTTCATAGAATGCTAGAACAACTCTATAAAACCGAAACAAAAAGCAAAAACCTTCCAGTCCTGCTCCCGTACCATGACGTGTCAAAACTATCATGGTGCGACTGGGTAAAAGGGACAGATGTATACAAGTTATATACATCTGTCCCTTACGCATACTCGAAATAAACTTGCTCTAAGAGCTTATACCCCCCTGTTCGAAACTCTCTAAAAACAAATCTAAAGGGCAATATTTGCGGTTTCCCGCAAAGAAAAGTCACTTTAAATATTAAATAAGTAAGTAAGTACTTCTTTCCTTAACTTGGCTTCTTAGCATCGGCAGAATATCGAAATTTTCTTACAAGTCCCTAACAGCTTACATTTTTAATCGCTTTATTGATTTACTCGGTAACTTTCTTGAGGTTTTCTTATAAAAAGCTTTTTAATTAAGAGCCTTAAAATAACTGAGCTCTATACAAAATAGCACAGTTATATCTGAAGTTGGTAAATACAGGTTGACTAATAATTCTTTAATTCTTTCTAATTTCTCGATTTATGCGAACAATGAACAGCAGATTTTTATTTTTCAATTTCACAGATCATATTGTCCCTTAGTAAGAGTAATAGCTGTTTAAAAACACGATTTCTTTCACTTCGTAAAAAATGTCAGTGAATTAAAAGTCTCTTGGAGTTTATGAGATGTGGTGCTGGAGGAGAATGTTGCGCATATCATGGACAGAAAAACGCACAAATAAGTCCATTCTCGACCAGTTAAACATCAAAACCAGACTCTCCACGATCTGCTACCAAAGAGTCCTAAATTACTTTGGTCACATCGCCCGGAGACAGCCAGATAACCTGGAAAAACTGGTTGTTGTAGGAAAAGTGGATGGGAAAAGGCCACGTGGACGCTCACCCACTCGGTGGTCAGACCAGATCAGGGCGATTACGGGCCTCCCGGTGACCACTGCCCTGAGAAGAGCCGAAGACAGAGTGGCTTGGAAGCAGCTCGTCAATGACTCCGTGAAAGCTTTCCAAGACGGGCACGACCTTCAGTAATGAAGACAACGAATAAGAAGAGAAGAAGAGAGGAGTTTATGATCGTAGGTGAAATTTTAGGATTAAATCTTATTATGATCAAACGTTTAGTTGGGTCGAAGCACTCCGTGGTGCTACAAACCAACCCTTTTTTAGGATTCCGTACCCAAAGGGTAAAAACGGGACCCTATTACTAAGACTCCGCAATCCGTCTGTCTGTCTGTCATCAGGCTGTATCTCAAGAACCATGATAGCTAGACAGTTGAAATGTTCACAGATGATGTATTTCTGTTGCCGCTATAACAACAAATACTAAAAACAGAATAAAATAATTATTTAAGTGGGGCTCCCATACAACAAACGTAATTTTTATGCCGTTTTTTGCTATAATGGAACGGAACCCTTCGTGCGCGAGTCTGACTCGCACTTGGCCGGTTTTTTTTTGTTTCTGAAATGTTCAGTCCATAATTGTGTCAACAATGAAATCATATAATAATCGATGCAACATACTGGCTTGAAACAATGGTGTTCTACTATATATTGTGTAATTGGGAAATCGTTGGCTCTCTGCACGTGTTGTGTCAAACTGTAAGTGCATAGAGTAATTGTAATAAATAAACAAACACTGAAACTTATCTTTTCTATTTTTAAAATTACTGTATATTCAGTTCATAATCTCAACAACACATTAACTTAACGCCGTATTCAAAATCAACCTCATGGCCCATAATATAATAATGTTCAGATGGGCGTGCCACAAAATGGCGCACATCCGAACGACCTTTTTTCATGCATGCCTTATTATAACTCCTAACAAAAGAAGGGTAGGTTTGTACATTCGTGAACCGACGCTAAAGGCAGTTACACCAGTGATAATCCCCTAATTGATGCTGTACAGCTCGTATTTCGGTATAACTGGGACATTTCGGTATAACATTGTCATATTGGTATTTTCATCATCATAATGTCAAAGATGAATGACGGTGAAAGATGTCCACAGCTGGACATAGTGTGTCTCCAAACGTCGCCATCTCGACCGGTCCAGTCTTTCTCGCATCCGGAGGACTACCGCGGCTTCATTATTTGGTATTTTGCACCTTATACAATACAATAACAATACAAGAATATTTATATACAGGTACTATTATTATAATTTAGTAGCACCAGGGATAAAAATTATCATTAATAATAATGGGTCCTAACATTGTGAGCTTTTATATTTGATTCCAATAATAGGTTTGGCAGAAACGCTTGAACGCACGGAAATTTGTTCTATTTTCCACAAGGTACGTATAATAAATAACTCCGGATGCAGCCTGTACATTATCCAATATAATATTGCGTTCATTCTGTCAAAGAATACACTCCCTTAAGATATGATGTGCAGATTGTACATATTCGCATTGACATAAAAGCGAGGCAACAAGCTTGAAGGAAAATAATTTACTTTTAAAGTTACCATGTTCTGTGAGAAATTATAATATTAATTTTTATCCATGGTGCTAGGCAACTGGGCTTATGCCAGTTGTAAACGACCCTTTGTGCCTATTGGCCTGTTTGTTCGGTCTCCTGGTTGAAATGGAGGGAAGTGGAAATTATATTTTGGTTTTCCTACTCCTCCTTTATTCTTTTCTGATTAATTTCGTTGGTAGGGTCCAAGACAGTTAAATTCATTCTCCGGGACTTCGTCGAGCTTCATTGCCTTGGTGCTTTTCTACTGGTTACTACTGTTGATTCTAGCTTTCAAGAGTTGCAGTGGTTCGGGAATAGTGCGGTGGGATTGCCCCAAAAACAAAACAAAAAAAAATCTAACTAATAATTTTTTTATATTTTATAGACCTAAAAAAACATATTTTTACTTGAAATTTACTTTTTGTACCATTGCTCCGTTAGGTATATGCCTACATCTCAAGAAGTAGGTGCTTTAACACAAGTACTAGTTAATTAAATTGGCGTAAAAGATGAAGATATATTTTCCTTGAGGGTAAAAGATACCCAGACAAGAGCGTTTTATCAAATAAATTGAAATTTATGAAAGATACGAAGATAATAATTTTGTACGTTCCAAAACATGGTTCTCCGTTCATCTTTAAGGATCACCGTCAGAAAAAGACAATCAGTTGATGTATTACGTAGCTTTCTTATTATAATTACGAAAACAATACATCACTGTTATCTGAGCCAACAATTCTCTGACCTACAGCTTAACCGGCAAGGAATAAAAACACAAAATGTCAAATAATTTATTATAGAAGCTCGTGACTAAATAATAACAGCTGCACGGGTCGAACTTCAAGATTAAGCAACGTTTGCCGAGGTTGGTCGGTAGATGGGTGACCGTCTTCACATAGCGAGATGACTCGGCTGAACGGATCTGGATGAAATTTGGCACAGAGGTAGATTATAGTCTGGTATAGCACATAGGTAGGCATTTGACTTTAACTCCCGCTATAATATTCCCTTGGGATGAAACACTTACCACGCGGGCGAAGCCGCTGGTACAAGTTAGTATATAATACCAAATATATAATATGCCGTGGTAAAAAAGAATAAGGACTAAACATTAATTATCATTACTTAGTAAGCGTAATGTAATGACTACAGAGACTTTCCTAATCTGACCCGTAAAACAAAAAATATTCTCATTATTTTAAATAAGCAACGCAAATAAGTCCGGCTTTTCCTACCAAAGAAATTGATCAGAATAAATTCGGCTTAGGTATTACGAAACATATAATTTCAACGAATGCACGATAGTTACTGTTCCCCCTCCAACAGAGCCAGGGGCTTTTGTTTCAGCAGCAGAATCATTATAGAATGATTATACTATGAAGCGGAAATTAATTTTAAGAATAGAATTAAGAATGACTTCAGGGTAGCAGAAATAACAAAAATAACATTGGAGATATTTTACGACGGTAATTATCTGAGAAGTCTTGTCCAAACTACTAAGCTCTAAACAGATGTGGCAAAAAAAAAATAATTTACATGGAACAACTGTGTTTAAGGGTCCATAACATGGGTATTGTACCTACAATTGTTCTACAATCGAATGTTTCCTATTCTGGTGTACTTAGGTCAGACAATTGTGATTTCTTTCATTGAAGACCTACATAGTTGTTGTTAGACTCTTTGACCATGAATGATGCTTTTTTCCGGTTGGTCTTACCAAAGAACTGGATTTGGTTTTTACAAGAGGATCCTCGAAACACAAATCACATATTTTTCCATAACATCTATCACATATGATCCCGACACGATCATAATAAAATTCTATGGTGAATGCCAACCGTCCTATTATGAGCCCAAGGAGGGTAATTAATTTCTGTATGAATTCGTTAAACGTGAATGTACTACGTACATATGAAATGTACAATGTGCATACCAAAATGTACAATGTACATACGAAATGTTCTAAATTGTTGTGTGTTTATTGTAAATTTTCCGTAAACTCGTATCTGTATGCACAGAGCGTTCGGTCCCCCCCTTTATTAGCAAATCGACGGTTGAATACATGAATGCGATTGCTTCTTCAAGAATTAGGCCAAGGAAGATCCCTTCCAAGCTGAAGTTTGCTTAAGAAAATTGAATTATAGGAACTATCGACCTGTTAACTATCAAAGCAAGGACACAATAATATTAAGATTTTAGAATACAATTTTGACTAAGTACAAAACTGTTTTAAAAGTTTATTTTCCTAAATCAAAACAGACGAGTGGGTAATCAATCTTCACAAGAAAAGCGTCGAGAGTTCTATCTTCTAACTTGTATTATTTAGAATAGTTTCCTGTACATAGACAGTTTTGTTTTCTAGATACTATTTGTGTATACTTTCCTTACAAAATTATGGTTATATTAAGAGGAAACATGAAAAAATACAGCTTTATTTTATTAAAGACCTGTAATAACAATCATAGAATTACTATTTGCAACTACTCTACAGTTTCCTGCTCCATAGGGCAATCTTTAGTGTAAAAAAAATCAAAATGGTTAATTTGTATACGGTATATTCATAATTATTATAGTAACGCTTTATTTTTATTTATTTTCTTCTCTATTTGTTTAAAAAATTGACTCGCACTCTGTTCCGTTGATGTTGAATTAGGTAATTTACCTATGTTTGCAATATTTGTAAGTATGTGAGAACCATGTCCCTATTTATCAAGTGAAGGAATTTACTTGTTAGTGCTTGTAATACTTTATACCTATATTTAGTATAGTAGTGTTGGGTGCATCGTGCTTACGTATATGAATTTATTAATGTATGTACTACTTATGTAAATATTGTAAAAAGCCTTTTATTTTTTTTAAAGAGTAAGTATGGAGTTTCTTGTGCATTCTTCTCCATATCAACCTACTTTTCCGAATGCACGGTAGAATCAATTTTTTATTACATGTAAATTTTAACGTTCAAAAGTGCCGCATAATGGCCTAATTGAAATAAATACATTTGACTTTGACTTTGTTTTCAGATAGGTACATTTTCATCACTAATAAACACATAAACATTTAAAATGTCTGAAGTAAGTCGGTTCGTCAGTTGTTTCGAATCCCTCGTCTGCGGTCTGTAGATCCACGTACTCGTATGACCAAACTAAGGGTCCCGGAGGACGGACCGACAAGTCACAATTTATGTAGATAATATTAGGGTACAGCTGAATAATCTCACACAAAATGAACGATTATATTCCCCAGACAACATAGGATTAGAGCAATTTAAATTGTTTGTTGTAAACGATTCAACAAATGTAGTAATGGAAACCCTTGTATTATTTGATTAGACGTTAGAGCGTGTTAGAACTTGGTGTAGACCATACTATGTGTTTCTTGACTGGCTCGTCGATCTTCAGGGTTATGTATCTAACACTTGCCGGGTTTGACCCGTGGATGGGTGACCAAAAATACCGAGAACCCCAAAGGCCCAGTTTTTTGATCGGTTGTTAACTCAACCAATGGTCCAATCTGCGAACCAATGGTTTTAAATTTCGGTAAAACGCGTCTTTTCATAAATTTTTGCCATCACAAATGGTAAAATAAATTGAAGAGTTAATTATTTGATCATTTGATGATTAAACGCGTTTTGTCGAAATTTAAAACCATTGGTTAGCATATTTACGATTGGTTGAGTTAACTACGGAAAAAAAACTGAGCCTAAGTGCCTCGGAAAGTGCGTTAAGCGCGCGGTCCCGGCTGTAATTTCTGAATCTTAGAAAGTCGTTACGTCAAAAGTCTGATAAAAGGTTTAGCCTGTATCGTGCTACCAAGTTACTGGGTTGTAGAGGTCAGATAAACACATACAGTAATCATAAGTGATATTGACAATGCCACACTATCCATACCAAATTTGTGCAGTGTACACTACACGTATCTTATGAACATGTCGGTATCTCAAGTTATTTTCCTTTTATCTTTGTATTTTCTTTGATTGGAAATTGGAAAAACAATATGATACGAATTTTATCTATTTTATTTAGACAAGATAAGATATATTTATTTTGTAAAACATAAGTACAGTATGAAGGTCTTATATTAATTTATAATTAACAAGTATGTAACAAGCACGTAATTTTATATTTATAATTTACTATCTTCTGCCAGCGGCTTCGCCCGCGTGTAAAGTTTTTTATTATCACAAGGGAACATTATACCGGGATAAAAAGTAGACTATGTGCTATGCCAGACTTTAATCTATAGCTGTGCTAAGTTTCATCCAGATCCGTTCAGCCGTCCTGACGTGATTGAGTAACAAACATACATCCATCCATACAAACTTTCACATTTATAATATTAAGTAAGACGAGGTTATCCCAAGGGAACGTTATACTGGGATGAAAAATAAATGTCCTATTCAAGCTCTGGTCTATCCATATGTCAAGTTTCATCAAAATCCGTCCAGCCGTTAAGGCGTGAAAGCGTAACAAACAAACTTACAATCTCATTTATATTAATATTAGTTGGGATAAAGTTAAGATTATTCATAGCGAAACATCCTCAGATTGCCAACACGGCATCAATACTGTTTTGATTAACTATTTACAATCAATTAGTCCATTGCACACCCTAAATAGGTTATGTACATACAATCGAGCTTATACCTGTATATACGTACAAACCAATAAGCGTTTCAGAAATTGATGTGAATGCACCATTGAATCAGTAATTGTTATTAATGATAAAGCTTTTCCGACCGCGGAGAATGTACTGCTGAATTGAGATTTATTGCAATAATTATTATACTTCTTTTCCACATGTTTGTAAAAATACTGAAATATACTTATATATAAAAGAAAGTCGTGTTAGTTACACTATTTATAACTCAAGAACGGCTGAACCGATTTGGCTGAAAATTGGTAGGGAGGTAGCTAAGAACCAGGAGAAGGACATAGAATACTTTTTATTCCGTTTAGGGTAGGGTAGGGTAAGTAGGGTAGGGTAGGGTAGGTAGGGTAGGGTAGGTAGGGTAGGGTAGGTAGGGTAGCGTAGGTAGGGTAGGTAGGGTAGGTAGGGTAGGTAGGGTAGGTAGGGTAGGTAGGGTAGGTAGGGTAGGTAGGGTAGGTAGGGTAGGTAGGGTAGGTAGGGTAGGTAGGGTAGGTAGGGTAGGTAGGGTAGCGTAGGTAGGGTAGGGTAGGTAGGTAGGGTAGGGTAGGGTAGGTAGGGTACGTTGGGTAGGGTAGGTAGTGTAGGGTAGTTAGGGTAGGGTAGTTAGGGTAGGTAGGGTAGGGTAGGTAGGGTAGGGTAGGTAGGGTAGGGTCGGTAGGGTAGATAGGGTAGGGTAGGTAGGGTAGGGTAGTTAGGGTAGGGTAAGTAGGGTAGGGTAGGGTTGTTAAGGTAGGGTAGGTAGGGTAGATGAATGTTTGATGTTTTTATGGCAAAACAAAGTTTGCCGAGTCAGCTAGTTGCTTATATACTTAACACGCGTTCTGTCGTTTGTCTACGGTTTTGACAAACGTTCATTGAGCCGTAGGGATTTTGGTCGTATATTTATATTATTTTACTTAGATATTTACTCCAATCAGCCACAGTGTGACTGCGAAACCACCCAATAGACGATGCCCCACCTCCTGTCCTGCTCCTTATGTAAATACACCTGCACCATGCAAGACTTTTGTGAGGCCAGCGCTAAGGCTATCGACGTTGCTGAATACTGGTCGAAGAAAATTTGTGAAGGCATCATCTACACAAAGAAGAAGAAGAACAAAACATAATTATGAAGTCAATTACATTGCCGAGCAGACCAATTTTCAGAAATTAACGCGGCACTGGCCGTGCTTCTGCTCGGTGCCAGAATATCAGTATTGGCTTCCTTATCGACAGTTTTGTTTGCAAAATATTTTTTGATTTTGGTAACCTATGTAGGTTAAGAAGAAATTCTAACCATAAATTTTCCCGTGTGAAAATATTTTTAAACATCCAAGTCGTTTTGAAAGAAATGCAAAAGAAGCGAGAAAATATCGTTTTCATAATATTTTTTTATTAGTCAGACGAAAAATGTTTCACAAATAATTTACATGAATCAATAATGAATATATATTTTTAACAAATTTTTTAACGAAGCCGTCACTAAGGAGTATGCTTTAGAAAGTAACCGTTTTATGGCACTAAAGCGGTATGGCCTTAAAAGTAATATAATAATTTAATTAAAATATTGACTATTTTACTTTCCTTATTTATTTATTATCACAATGGCCGCTCAATTGCCAAAATCACCAGCCCAGTGATATGGCGTCGCTTGGGAATTGCCTATGTCCATCAATGGACGACCGTTTTTTCGGCTAATGTTGATGTTCAAAATGAAGAGTTCAGTGTTTGTGAGTAAATTTCGCAATTTATTGGTCTGCAGATAAAACTGGCATTTTAATAAAATTATGTTGATAAAATAAACATGTCGAATAGAAACGAAATAATTCAGCATTTGACCTATTTCTTGGGTTCGTCTTGAAACACTCTATTCTTGGACCGTCGCCGTTGCCATTTAACAAAATTACTCTCCGCAAATAAATTCCATGTCAAGTGAGAACTATTGGCTCAATATTTACCAATAAAATAGAACTAGTCTGACAGTCTTGCTGGGGTTTACGCAAATCAAACAATCAGGATGAATCTTGTCTTACTTTTACTAAAATTTTTACTTGTTCAAGATAAGCCAACACTCAAGATTTGTTCTGATTTGATAAAAAAATGTATATCCATTACCCATCTCACACGTTCGCAATTCCGTCTGTCACCAATTGGGGATAATCTCATTCCTCGGACGCCATATTTACTCGGGATATTAGGACAAAGATCCTATTTACAGGTGTGTTTGGACAGGATCGATGTTGGCAATTTGGACGTAAGTGGCGAAAGAGCAAAGGCACATTACTTTAGTAGATATACATACTTGTAGGCAGCTAGGCAACTCGAGGCTAAATAATAAAGGTCGATGTAGAATATTTTTATTCAGTTGTACTGGTTAGAATGAAAAAAACAACCGACTTCCAAACAAAAACACTACATTTTTTGCCAATATAAGCAGGAAACTTGCTGATAACTTTTCATTTCCACCTGGTAGTCATAAAACCCCAACAGATGTTACCTCCACTTTTTCGTCTTTACAATCATTCGTCATGTTAGACACCGACGAGGCAGAGGTTGAGGAATTAATAATGTCACTCAAAACAGATTCTGCTGTTGGCTGGGACAATATTCCAACAAAATTTCTAAAGCGCTATTCTCTGATATTGGTTCCCTTACTCACACATATTTTTAATATTTGTCTCCATACAGGCATTTTCCCCTCGTACTTCAAGAAGGCTATCATACACCCAATTCACAAATCTGGGAGCAGAAAGTGTGTAAATAACTATCGTCCTATTGCAGTGTTACCTTCCATTTCCAAAATTCTAGAACGTTTAATTAATAAAAGATTAGTGAAATATCTGGAAGATAAAATGCTTTTTTCTCCCAATCAGTTCGGGTTTAGGCGCAACAAATCTACGAGCAGCGCTGTAGTTGACCTAATTGACTATGTTACCAAAAATATTGAAAAGAAAAAGAAAGTATTGTCAATATTTCTGGACCTAAAAAAGGCGTTCGATACGGTTTCGATTCCTGACTTGTTGATAAAGCTGGAGGAAATTGGGATACGTGACCAAACACTTAACATCTTCAGGGACTACCTTCAAAACAGAACTCAGTGCGTAAAAATACAAAATTACCTCAGTAAGGACCTGCCAGTGACTTTCGGCGTGCCCCAAGGCAGCGTGATTGGTCCAACCCTATTTCTAATTTACGTAAACCAACTCTGTAATATGAAATTTGACGATGGAAAAATTATAGCGTTTGCTGACGACACCGTCCTTACCTTTTCTGGCGACACTTGGAACGATACATTTGATACAGCTCAGAAAGGACTAAATAGTGTCCTAAAATGGCTCAATACACACATACTGACAATCAACACAGATAAAACTAAAATTCTTACGTACAGCTTACGAAATTCCAGTCAACCTCCAGATTCGTACGCCTTGGTAGCGCACTCATGTTTTCTGTCTGGCAATGTGACATGTACCTGCCCTAAATTAGAGCGTTGTCGAGCTATCAAATATCTTGGAGTAACTCTTGACGATGGCCTGAGCTTTTCACTACACATAGACTTATTAACAAAAAGAATCAGAAAGCTAATTTTTGTATTTAAGACTCTTCGCCACATTGCAGAAGCACAAATAATTAGGTGTACATATTTTGCACTTTGCCAGTCTCTTTTAACGTACTGTGTTTGCGTTTGGGGAGGTGCCCCCAAAACAGTGCTGTTAAAGCTAGAACGAGCTCAGAGAGCCGTGCTGAAAATTAGTACCTTTCGGTCCATCCTCTTCCCAACTGAAGAACTATACAGGAACTGTCAAGTCCTTACAGTCAGACAATTATTTGTGCTAAACACAGTACTACATCAGCACCAAAAAACCACCTATGAAAAAATCACTACAAGACGCAAAGACAAGGTATGCCAACACTTCCGTTGTCAATACTCTTTCACACAAAGATTTCCCTGTTTCCAAGGTCCTCATCTCTACAATAAACTCAACAAAATGTTGAGCTTTTACTCACTACCTAAAGTGTCACTTAAAAAGAAACTACATAATTGGCTACTAACTCTTAACTACAGCAAAACAGAACAGTTATTGATGACTCAAAATTACTCCCGTTAAAACCTATCCTATCACAATCGCTCATCACAATCATTACCCATATACATAGAAAATACTCACTTTCTCTATCCTCAAAATACATACAAACACACTCACGAACACACACACACACTCACAAACACACCCACATATACACACACACACACACGCACTCATACACACTACGCTAATCCACTCATTTCATAATTTTATTATTTCATTTTGTAAATAATTTATTTGTCTGTCTACCTAATCAAAGCAAACAATACGCTATAATTATATAATGAACTATTCGTATGCTTACAGAATATGTATGTAACTATCCAAATACAATAAAGAAGCATCAACTTAAGGGTCGGGCCCAGCATCTTTAACACAAGTTGTCTTGTCAACTTAGTAAGGGTGCTGGTGTCGCCACACTATTGTATAATTTGCCTGATGTTATGTACTACCATGTGTTTAATATAAAATGTAAAACTTTTTATGCAAATAAATTATTATTATTATTATGTCCTTTATTGCTTTTTTTTTCTTATTTATTACATTTTTAAATATTTTTATTAAATAAATTACAAAAAAAAACATTTAAAAATATAAAAAATAGAGGCCAACCGGTATCGGGAGCAGGGTCCAAGCTACCGGTGGTTAGGGCTCCAGAGACAGGAACCTCCTCACAATGCGAGCCGTATCGAGGAGTACTGCCTTCTGTATCAGACCCTTGATCCAACCGCCCAATGAAAGCCTCGACAGATGGTCGTCGAGGCTCTTGGCCATCAGGCCGTTGGCCGTAACGACAATCGGCACAATGACCGCCGAGTCCACATTCCACATGTCGACAACCTCGTGTGCTAAGTCAAGATACTTAATTTGTTTCTCTTTCTCAGCTTTCACGAGGTTCTCGTCATGCGGGATTGTGACATCGATTATCATTGTGCGGCGCGCTAATCGGTCTATCACCACTATATCCGGCTTATTAGCAACAATAGTCCTATCAGTGATGATAGACCGATCCCAGTACAACGTTATTATTATTATTATTATTAAAGTTAAAAATAACTTCAATTTCGGAAGTCGGTGTTCTTGTTTTAGTTTCTTCGTTTTTTGACACCGACTTTGAAGTTATTTTTAACTTTGTAGTGTTTTTGTTTGTAAGTCGGTTGTTTTTTGTAAAAATATTTTTTTATTTTCTTACTTTTTGTTGTGGTACATAATGGACCAGTTATATATGCTAGGTACTAATAATGCCCAAAGTGAAGCCAGAATAGATTAAACTTAAACAAAACCGGTGGAATAAGAGTATACCAAGGTGAACTGCTTACACTTGCGTACCCCTTTAGAGCGTACCAGTGTGACGTTATGTTATGAAATGGTGTAAACAATAAACAGAAATGCGATTGCAGCTATCCCGAGTGATTTGCCGTCATTTATTAAAGAGTTCTAATGTATATCTCCGAAGTTCTTCATCAGATCTTGATGAAAAAAAATGGGACCACATGACAAGCACCAGCTATCAAATAAAAAAGTATCATCAAAATCGGTTCACCCAGTAACAAGTTCTGAGGTAAGACACATTAAAAAAAATACAGTCGAATTGAGAACCTCCTCGTTTTTGGTAAGTCGGTTAAAAAGTAACTCAACATTGTTGAGACAAAGGCTAGTGAAAATATTATAATAACATGATGCCTAAGTATGTACTAGGAGGGGGTAGATCAGCGAGCTCTAAATAATAAACAGAAATTACTTTGATATATTATATTGTATCAACAACATGCCTGCCCTAAGGCGGCGTGTACCGAAGTGACAAGCCAAGCTAAACAAAAACATCTTCAATTATTTTTCAAGCGTTCCAATTTCAATCACCTTCCAAAACTAAATAGTTATCGGTTGCCAGTCTTATAATAGCCAAAGAAGGTTGCCTCTAAATAGGTGAGTCCTCACAGTACTATGTATTATTAAACGTTTATCTTAATTTTAGTTCAAAGAAAGTTTCTGAAAGCCATGCAGTACCGCTGTTATCGTACCTACGCATCTTATAGTAACCTTTTAAACAAATATAGGCTACAAAATTTAAAAACCAGACGTATCTTTTTGGAGACGATGTTTCTATTTCACCTCTGCAATAACACATTTGACTGTATTGATATTGTAAGTAGGTTTAGTTATGTAGTACCTAGAAATATCATAAGCCGTGGGGTGCGTTTGCGACCCCTGTTTGCTGTATCATCTAGTCGTACAAATGCGGGTTTGCGGGCACCCTTACGCCGCCTTGCTGATCAGTATAATAAGATCTTTATAAATATCGACATCTTCGCCTTGTTTTTGAGAAAATTTATTCTGCTTCAATTAGTGATTCTTAGTTTTTCTTAGCATATATATATTGTTTTTTAATAATAATAACAACAAATTTTGTAATAATAATTTAATTTATTTTCTGACACCTTGTTTGTAAAATTAATTCTATTGACATTTTAATCCATTATAATTATTTTTTTTTAATTTTTCTTTGACATTTTAATCCGTAATCATTTTGTCCTTTCATCCGTAATATAATATATTTTTTGTAGCGATTGTTTTTATTTATATTTTTTTGTAATAATTTAACTATTTAAATTTTATATTATTATTTCAATTTATTTTATATAACTTCTTATCTTTCTTTGTACACATGCCTTTTAATGTAATTTTTATCAATAAGCACGTAATTATATTTTATAAAAAATTGTTTCTAATGTATAAGCGCAAGTCGTATTAATTTTGTAAAATGTTTTTTTTATATTATGTGGAAAATGTCGCTGGGTGCACATTTGTTTTTCTTCTTGCAAAATTTTATGTACTGCTTTAGTGTGTAGTCGTTTGTTTTCCCAATAAAATAAAATAAAAATCTTAGGTAGAACTATTAAAAGTATTTCTAATTGAAAAATGGATAAGCTTGATTTATGAAATAATTACGTATACGTACGTAAATCTTAAGAGACTTCCACCGCTTTAGTGCCGTAAAACGGTTACTTTCTAGAGAATACTCATTATTAAAGGCTAGATTAAAAGGTTTGAAAAAAAATATATTATTGATTCATGCACATTATTTGTGACACATAGTTTTTTCTTGTAATTAGTTTTGCTTTAAAAAAAAATAACAACACGATATTTTTTCGCTACTTTTGTATACTCCTCCTAAACGACTTGGATGTTTAAAAATGTTTATACACAGAAAAAATTATGGCTACTTAGAATTTTTTCATAACTGAAATGGCATATGTAAAGCAAAGAATATTTTGCAAACAAATTGTCCAAAAGGAGGTTCAATATTGATATTCTGGCTAAAAGCGGGCGTTCGGCCAGTAATGCGTTAACATTATAATTGACTTAATTGTTTCTAGATAAAATAATAAAATAAGAATATAATTAATACACGGACTAGCACTCAGCACTTAAGTTTTGGATGGATAGACTATACTATTTTATAGTGATGAAGATCTATCCTAATCAAAACACTATAAAAGATATGCTGTTATTTAGAGAAAGAGTAAACGATGATGTCTGTTTGTGTGTGGGTCCTGTGGGTGATGTTAATTTACATTTGTGTACAATTAAGTTAATAAATATCTGATTAATTATAAAAAGGAAAACCTATTGAATTGCACTGAACTATTTCATCAAGACCTTGTTCGTGTGCTAGCTAACATTATTAAATGACATTCCAACTACAAATAGTTAAACTTACGTACAAACCAAATAACTTGCATTGTTTCCAAGACTTTCTACTCTGAACATCATAAACTTATCTTAAAGTTGAACCAGTCTCCTTCACGCTGCATCACTATTCTGTATCTAAAACGTTTTGTCTAACTTTGACAAGCTGTCTACACCGCAGACATCTTTGCCGTGGTTTTTGGTAACTTAACGTGAACTTATATTGTTAAGTTTGCACGTCCCAAATTAATCTTGGACTATTAGAAGTTTTAGTAACGTTTTACAAAGGTTGGTTGTTTTGTGGCAGTGTGATAGTGTGATAAAATGGCAGGGTATTTATTTGTTGGTAAAAGCCTCGATTTAAATGATTATTCATTCGTTTCGATTTAGTTTTAATGTGAATACAGTTTTATTTTTACCCGACTGCGCGACGGTAATGTGTTTATTAGTCTATGTATGAATGTTTGTTACTATGTGGCGTTCTAGAGACGAAATGCGTAGGCCGATTTTGATGAGTTTTAAACCAATCGATTCGTTTTAACCTAGCAAGAGTCATTGGTTACATTAAAATAATAAAACCGGCCAAGTGCGAATCGGACTCGCGCACGAAGGGTTCCGTACCATTATCACAAAAAACGGCATAAAAATCACGTTTGTTGTATGGGAGACCCACTTAAATATTTATTTTATTCTGTTTTTTGTGTTTTTTGTTATAGTGGCAACAGAAATACATCATCTGTGAAAATTTCAACAGTCTAGCTATCACGGTACATGAGATACAGCCTGGTGACAGACAGACAGACGGATCGCGGAGTCTTAGTAATAGAGTCTCGTTTTTACCCTTTGGGTACGGAACCCTAAAAAAAGAAAAATGGCGTAGTTTGGGCACCATAGTGTGTGGTCCCAATTTTTCTTCTTCCAAACTCATCGTGTGAGGTATCAAAATGAAGGGTTCTAATAGGTGATTACAAAAACATATACCACTTATATGTTTAAAATTAATTCGAAAAATAAATTATACCTAGCTAAAAAGTTTTATATAAAAAAGTTAATGTAAAAAATCAATAACCAGACTGCTTAAGAAGCGAATTAAAAAACGTTAACAAGAAGGAAATCATGCTGTGCAGTCAGAGGATACATAATCACGTGCTGATTAACCAAAAACATAAATGTATTCTCCGAGTGCACAGCATGATTACGTCTTTTTAGTTCGCTTCTTAAGCATTTGATTTTGTTACTTTAACTTTTTCCACCTCCACGGAATCAGTACTTTATATCGTTATAGATTATAGCATTTGTGTTATTCTCATGTATAAAACAATATTAGTACTGGGTTCATCAAAATCCGTTGAATATTATTTGCGTGAAAGAGTAACAAATCATCCATCCTCATACATTTTCGCGTTTATCCTACTGGTTTTAAGAGCAAACGTATTATCCTAATTACCGTAAGAAAGAGGTAAAATTGTTTGTTTATATAGGTCAATCTCTGCAAATTACTGGTCTGATTGCGGAAATTCACAAAATTTATATTAGTGAATCGGATACGGTGATACTGCAGCCTTACGGCATCGCTGAGTGCCTTAAGACTACTTTATATTCCGGAAAATGCGTTCGTAATGTCCTATGGGAAAACCTCTGGGGAAGAGCAGCGGGAGGCTAGTTTGAAAAGAAAAAAAAATACGGGTGTGGTCAGGGGACCCCCGTCAGAAACGAAGTTTCTCACGCAGATAAAGGAAGAGATCGCGCGCGCGGTGTATGTATTTGCTATCTTATAGAAAGATACACCGAGAGAAAAATGCGTATGGAAGGACCATAATGCGAACACTCTTAGATCCCAAGAGCCTGCGACGACCTGACCTTCGTCAATTTAAAAAGCTGAAGTTTGGAGGTATGTGGAACAGGGTGTAAAGTCCCACAAACCTCCATAGAAAAGGGAGGATCCTCCGACCAGACGGGTGTTGTGTCTGGTCCGGGCAACTGCCCAACGGTTATCGTCGGACTGTTGTATACGTTCAAATCGCGCCGCAAACTTTGCTTGCGCGATGTAGGATTTGTGTGACGTCATGTCATTACTTTGTAAGCGGCGGTGTCGGTGCCGCTACAAGTTTATCTATGTATGTATCTGTTTGAGCAAGTAGTTGCTCATTGTGCCGATAGATGGCGTTGTTAAGTTTTGGTCGAATTAGTCGAATCCTGTATCGCGCTGTTAAGATTCTCCGACAAGCTAGGGTCATAAGCTTAATAGTCTCAATGTGTTTTTTTTAATACATATTATGAAGAAGTAAGGATTGTTTTATTTAGCATCATCTCAGTTACAAGTTTGTGTCCTGCAGTGCCTGTGACATCTTAGTGTGTGGTGTCAAGTGTGTGTGAACTGGTTGTTCAGCACCCTTTATTGGTAAGAACGATCCTTTAATATGAAGTTTGGATCAGGGTGGCTTTTGGGTTATTGATATCAGTCGAAACATGAAGCCATACAAGAAACCATAAATTAGAATCTTGAGCATAAAAACATAAATCGTCGCAGGTCCTACTTTATTAGGTGACGTTACGTTTTCTTCCGAATCTAACCTACCGCAAATCGCGTTAAGGAACTCCGTTCCACTAGGCCTTTCCACTCTGTCATCTGTAGTAAGAAGACAAAATTTCACTTCTGTGTGTGTTCTTCTGTTCTGTGTGTTGGGTTTTGTATTCTACTAGTAATCCAACAGTATCGGCTTTCATTTATTTATAGACGGATCTAGTTTATGCCAAGATTCCCAGAGCTCGCTAATTGCCTTCTGTTTCATCCTTAGCCCATTCAAGGGTCTCAAGTCATTACCTTTCTTGTAACTACTCATCTGAGAATTAAATATATTATTGATATGATGAATGAGAAAAAAATCGACTTGTAAATATTTACCTAATCAATGTTTCAAGGGCAGACCAAATAAATAAAGCTTTGTTGATTGAGCGACAACAATGTTATTGTGTCCAAATAGTAAGAAAAACGCTCTTTCGATCAACATAAATTGTCTTCGAAAACGTATTTTTCGTAAACCTCATCGATCGTTTTCCGCTAAGTGAAGTGCCAGGGAATACTTTTTTATTAATTTAAAAAGTATAGAATTTTGCCCAGAATTGGGAATCAATGCAGCCTCACCCTTTGGGATACAGGGGTGTCATATTGAAAACAATTTATCGAAAGTTATAAATCAACAGACCGTTTAGGAGAACTAACGTTCTAAGAGCTCTATAGAGAGCTCGCTCGAGCTAGTAAAATAAAAATAAAAAAAAATACCCCCGACACATTTTTATTTTATGCTACATAATTTATTTAGCAGTAGACACGCTTCGATCGACAATCTATTGAACACGTAATTATGAAACGATATCTTGCAAAAACAGCCCGATTCAAACAGTAAAACGCCCATAACTATTGAACGGCTGACCCGGTTTTCATCAAACATAACTAAGAACGCTCTCGCTAAAGCCACCTTTCAAACCAAAAAACGAAACCAAAATCAGTACATCCGTTTAGGAGCTATGATCCCACAGACAGGTACCCAAATACACAAACAACAGGTACACACGTCAAACTTATAACGCCCCTGCTGTTTTCCTAAATATCGCAAAAGCGATTAACCATTTAAATATTGCCAAAAAGTCAAAAAGTACGAATTAAGGAAGTTACATTTCAAAAGTTTTGACATTCGCTCTCGTTGATATAGTGTCAGTTTGTAGAGAAATTATGGTCATGCGTAGATCGAAATTCGTTTCGTGGACAAACAACATGTCTTCGGAAAACTATTTTCTTTCGTTTTCCGAGAACGTCCAATTAATCATCATGGATGCTGGCGAGATAGCGTTACTCGTCTGCAATCACGTTAGGAAGTGGGCGGGCTAGTGAACTTCCTACCGAGTGCGCTATAGTATGAGATCTCACAGCAAAATTCAGCAGGTACACAGATTGTTTCATACAAAATATGATTTGTATGATTGATTCTTGATAATAGAATAGATTACAAGATTGTCTGGCCGCATGTAGCCGTAGCTAGATTATAGTTTTTTTTTTTTTTAAATTTGTCCTACACTAGGAATTTCTCCTGTGTCGTGCGCACCTACACACCCGCACCCGCGTATGTAACTTCATCTAGCCCGTTTAGCCGCCATTTATGGTATACCAGGTAAACTGGCAACCCAAAGGTTGCGGCTATCTGAGAGCTGACAACCTTACTTTTTTCTATTTTCTAAACCACTTTCTCTAAAATGACTTGTGCATTTACTTGAAAATCTTATATATTTGAGGATAAGTGTCAAACATAAATTTCAATTAATTTTATTAAGGTAAAATAATTGCGGTTTGGTATTGCCAGGAAGCCCTGAAGCAATCTATTATACTATCAAGTACCATTAAAAAAAATAAGATGAAACAAAAACGAAAATAATGTACCTGCAGATTTTTGCAGTGGGATCTTAGGCTACTACAGATTGCGGTAGGAAATAAAAAAAACTGAGTCTGCAGTTTAGAATGCTTTTGAAGAAACTTAAGCGGTTTTTCATCGAATTTATGTTGTTTATCGTTGCAACGCTAGTTTGAAAGAATTTTACATTGATGTAAGTATATGGTTTTCTTCTTTGTAACTAAAAGCAATACATTGTAATCAACATCAACAGCCTTTCTTAATGTACCCACTGCTGGGACTCAGGCCTCCTCTTATAGAGGGAGTGGGCTATAATCCAAAACGCGGGCCCATTGCGAATTTTTTGGTTCTAGGACACGTACGTTGTAATAAGATGCACGTTTTGCATACTAGATTAATTACTGCTGATAAATTTTATAAAAATAATAAAGCATCACGCCTGAATGGATAAGCAGGGGAACCTATAGTACCTACACCCACATTTTACCGGTTATCTTTCAGCCAGCCCAATGACGATATCGTTGGCACCACAAATCCAGGTTTCGGACTGAACCTGAGAAGCAGAAGCGCAAATCATGATTATGATCAAAGACTCCACCTCCGACTTTGTCTTTGTCACCTTTGACCTAGACTGGAGTCAAGAGCAAACCCATCTCAAATAAAAAAAAGCTTTTTTTACAAAGAATTACAACCGACTTCCAAATAAAAACACTACAAAGTGAAAAATAAATTTCGGTCGGTGGTCCTGTTTTCATTTTTTCGTTTTTTGACACCGACCTCCGAAATTGAAGTCATTTTCACTTTATAGTGTTTTTTATTTGGAAGGCGGTTGTAATTTTACTTACTGTAAAGTTCTGAGGGAGCACACAAAAAAAAAATTCAGTCGCATTGATAACCGTTTCCGTTTTGGCATGTAGGTTAAAAAGAAAAAAAACATGCCGTCCACAGCTACACCTCCCTATTCAATATTTCGAAGAATTTTTGATGTTTCATTTATTACGATGTTATAAAGGAAATTGTATCCCAAATTCTCAGCAAGGTTACTTGCATGGCAAACATGATCCAAAAATGATTTGATTAACGTTAAATCGTGGGAAGCATTTGGTATTTTTATATCTCTTCCAGCAAACATTTTTTCGTACAGCATTCTTTTCATCGCAAATTAGAAATATTTGCGTCATTTTGAAAGCTTGATATACGCATTTTTATATTCTTTACCTATGACATTTATGTTTAATTTAGAAATATCTAAGATTATATTCGCCTCCTAAAATACCTAAATTTTTTACATTTAATTTCTAACAACCATAATCGCGTCATGGGTCGCGTCGCTGCTGTGCAGAGTGCGGAGTAGTCGCAACTGTATGCGTTTTAATGGCGCGGCCAAGGAGATTAAAAAAAAAACTATGCCAAGATTATGTAAAAATTTGTAAAAGTTGATTCCCAAAACCATAAATTTGTCAAAGATAAAGTTAAAAAGTTTTAAGGGTTTGAACGTGGCCGCTCCATTGAAACGGTGAAAAACAGGTTATCGCCGATATCTCCCTGAAAAAGCATCGCAGAGGTCCTATTTCGACAAATTCAAATCTAGGTGTTACAAAAAGTTTCAGACTTCTGCGATGCTTTTTCAGCGAGATATCGGCGTTAACGTGTTTTTCACCGTTTCAATGGCGCGGCCATGGGGTTTTAGTCTTACAGCTCCTAAAATATAAACCTAGGCTTTTTTTCTATATTTTACAATTTTTTTACAAATTTAATCTGTAATTTCCCTAAATTTCAGGTCTCTGCAACGCTTAGTTTTAAAGATCTCCGTGGCCGCGCGGTTCGCCGCGTTTCAATGGCGCGGGCACTTAAAACTTTTTAACCATAACTTTGACAAATTTATGGTTTTGGGAATCAACTTTTACAAATTTTTACATTATCTTGGCATAGTTTTTTTTTTTTTATATCGCCGTGGCCGCGCCATCGAAACGCATACGTCGCAACTATAGCCTGAGAACTGCGGCGAGGTGAGAGCTATACTCCAGATATCCAACATTTTGTGCAGAGGATTATTAGATAGGAAATGTGTTCCTGGCTGGTCATCCTCGGCACGGCATTTAGACTTTTATTTTTAAATCAATGATACGTGCTACCAACACTAGAATTTAAGCTTATATTATGCGTACAGCTAAGGAGTGGAATTCCCTGCCGGAATCTGTGTTTCCCGATTGCTACAATCTAGGGGTCTTTAAGTCAAGAGTGAATGGGTTTTTTCTAGGCAAGCGTGCTTCACCGTCGACCACATCATCGCTTACCATCAGGTGAGATAGTGGACAAGCACAAGATCTTGAAAATTGCTGAACCGTTTTTGATGAAACTTGCACTATTCCTAAGATACTTAATCCAATAAACAAAGAATGTTCACGATCCGGTAAGTAGTTTCGGAGAATTGCGTGGACAAACACACATACATACACTTATGAAATTTGCCACACATGTTGAGGAGCCCATATAGAGTAACACATGTGAATATTGTACAATTCCAACAATATTACATACATACGTATCGAATTGAAAACCTCCTTTTTTTAAGTCGGTAAATACAGCAGCAAACTGCGGCAGCATCGATGCATAAAGATATTAAGTCATAACAGTATCTACATGAAGCTGACATCAAAGCGGCGCATTTATTTACTTTTTGCTGAAGTTACACAGTAAATACCTGGTCTATATCGGAAAATAAACTTGTTTAATGTAGGGAGATAAATAAATACAAGTATATTTTTCAATTTGCTGCGACTATATTTGTTATCATACTCTTTCAGGCAGTAAAGGAAACCTCTACATCAAAGAGTCAAAAGGTTTTTTGGATGTCATCGGTGCGTACCACGGAAGATCTCGAAGCCCTTTTGTATGTTTTGAGCACAATCACCGTTTAGTTTTATTCGATATAATGTACGATGATATGCTTAAACTTTACAGCCGAAGGCGAAGATGTAGAAGCTGTTTGTGGAAGGTTGAGAGGCTTATTTTCTAGCTTCAGGCAAGACGTAGCAGAACTCATACGTGACCGGTGACGAAGATGTTTGGCTCCATATTGGACCAAAACAACTTTCTGCATGTATTTTGGTTCAGATATAAATCATCGAATCACAGATGTTGACACTCGTTTCACTGACTACAAAATCTTAAAATGATCAACTACATTAAATTTTATAGGTTGACCCAATTTAGTAGAACTTTTTGAAAAATCCCTAAAATACTAGTTGATATTTTTAAATAAAATCCGCAAATTACCAAAAGGCTAACTTAAGGTCTATCCACACATATCAGAGCCGTGCCAGGGACGTGGACGGACCGTACCCGTCAGGGGCTCAAAAAATTTTCGGTGGGTACATTTCATATGAACTCGTTCACATACGTCCGTGCACGGGCCAGTGACGAATCTTCAATCTCCACAACTCCTGAAACCAGATACTGTGGTAAATGTGATATTATTGTGTGAAACTGTGATCAAGTAACCGCTTTCAGAAACTGCAGGTGCTGATTTTTATTAATAAAACTTATTTAGATTACTGAGAAAATAATCTTCGGATGAAATCTCTCCTCTTCCTAGTCAACTGGTAGAGATTTCTTCAGAAATGAACTGCACTTTTATAATATTTTCTAGTCTAATTTACTGGGTGTAAATAACTGGAGGAATAAATAAAATTATTTATGATTTTGCCTTAAGGTTACACTAGTCGATTATTTTCATACAAACGTAGTCTGGCGATTACTCCACTGTTTGACAATGTACGTTCAAAATAAAAAATGATATCAATTTGTCTCATCATTATCTAACCCTATATGTAAACCAAAAATTAAAATAAATATATATTTGAAAGTTATGAGCGTCGAAAGTTCCATATTTCCACACTAATTTTAACGTATCTTTGGGCGGAAATAAATACCAAAAGAAGAAGAAAAATTGAAAAACGGCCTCCACACAGGGATGGATTAGTAGTTCAACAATGCAAATAATTTTATTTTGAAAATATACATTTAGTCGTTTTTTCATGAAATCTAGACTCCCAAATGCCTGTTTATAAAATTTCACGCGACCGTACAAACTTGCAAAAGTGCTAATACGTACGTGAACTAGCTTCTTACTGCTCATTACAGCATCTATCTCTTTCGCACGTGTTGTCAGATGAGATAGAATGTATTTTAATCCCGCGCGAAAAATAGTTCGTGCCGTCGACTAGGGGAACCTTAAGAACTGAAAGGGATAAACATTTTAAATTATTTTTCTTATTATTCTTTATTTTCTTATTTTACATTGATCAATGAGCTTACGTGCAACTTACGAGCCGTGGTAGCCCAGTGGTAGCGGCTGCGTCTTACATGTTGTAGGTCATGAGTTCGAACCCAGGCAGGCACTTTACTTCGTGTAAATTATTTCATCACTACTGCTCTCAAAGCGGTGAAGGAAAACATCGTGACGAAACCGGCATGTCCTAGAACCAACAATTCGAAGACATGTGATATCCACCAAACCGCACTGGACCCGCGTGGTGGATTACGGCTCATTCCCTTTCACAGAGAGGAGGCCTGTGTCCCAGCAGTGGGAACATTAAAAGGCTGATGCTGATGATGAATGAGCTTACATATATTGTATGTACCTTGTCGGTACTGTCCCACTGCTAAGTAAAGATCTCCCTACTCTCCTTCCGCTCTTTCTGTCCAGAGATATCAAGAACTAAGCGTATGTACAACACAGGTATTTAAATTTAAAAAAAAATGTTAATGAGAAAACCAATTTTAATCGTAAAGTCTCATTAGTCTATCAATTCACATTCAAGGACATCTTTACTCATCATTGTACGATAATCTCGATATTACCTACTATAATTAAAATTAATTGACTACGAAGAGCGATCAGAACTATTTCAGAGTTTGTGTTTATGAGTGACAAACATATAGTTTGTAGGTACACTTACCTACGGCAATAGTGGGTTATGTAGCTAATATATTGTAATACTAGCTTTTCCGCGCAGCTTCGCTCCCGTGGACCATCCCACAGGTCCCGTTTCCGGGATTAAAAAATAAAGCCTATGTCACTCAGGAATAATGTAGCTTTCTATTGGTGAAAGAATTTTTTGAATCGGTCCAGTAGTTTCGGAGCCTATTAACAAACAAACAAATAAACAAACAAAAAAATGTTTCCTCTTTATAATATTAGTATAGATTATTACTAGCTGTTGCCCGCGGCTTCGCTCCCGTGGACCACCCCACAGGACCCGTTTTTGGGGTAAAAAAAAATAGCCTATGTTACTCAGGAATAATGTAGTTTTCTACTGGTGAAAGAATTTTTCAAATCGGTCCAGTAGTTTCGGAGCCTATTCGGTACAAACAAACAAAAAAATCTTTCCTCTTTATAATATTATAGTATAGATTAGTATAGATCAAAAATCAATTTCACAACTATTTTCTGGTCAGGTTCCAGTGAAACCGGCTAAAACTAATAGTGGTGTTTTACATGTAGTGCCCGCCTATCTGGCCTCCAAAACCTGGGTTTTGGAGTTTTGCCAACCAGTTACTGGTACTGGTGAGTACCGTTGGCAAAACTCTAAGCAGTCTCAATATGCAATAGATGGATCACCCATCTACGTAAAGAAAGAAAACTAAAGAAAGAAAACTAGTTTATTTGGCACACACAGATACACACAATGTAGGTACAAATAAAAGGGAACTTAATTTTAAAACAATTACAAAGTGTGCCTGCGGCTGCGCCATATATGTCCAGTTCAGCAAAATGGCAGACAACTAGGAGTTGCCTGACGCTGGTTTTCCACGTCCGACACGACGAAACGTCACGTTTTGACGTACCAAACCTGGCAAGTTTTGCTTAATCCTGAATCTACCAGTGCGGCTGCTATTACTTAGCCCCGAGCTCCTTCTAATATTGAAATGTATTTAAAATACAAAATCCTTCCAAACTCGACAAAATTACATGCAAAATAACTTTCTTGGAAAAAGTGACACGAAAATTGAATATGGGGGAATATGAGCGGCGAGATTGTTTATTTTTAGTCTTTACTGCAAAGGTTACGTGTTCGCTTACGCTTTTCATCTTTATAGAGTCATATTGGAAATAAACTCTTCAGATTTTACAAGAACAATCATGTCTATAGTCAATTGAGACATTCTTAAGCCACTATAAGGCTAAGGCACAATATTTTGATGTGCCCAAGTGAGTATCATGTTGTGTGGCCATGTTCTACCTCTGCACAAAAAAAGCCTTTTTTGGTGCACGGTAAAACTCTAATGAGTTTATGTTGGCATCAACTTAAATATTTAAAATGTATGTGTTTCTACTGATTGAATAAAAAAATAAAAAAACTAACTGAGAAAAATTAAAAAAAAAAGAATGATCCTCATAGTCTTCACATTCACAATAATTAAAATCAACATCATGAACTATCCTTGTACTCCTGATTATTTAAAACAATATTTTTAAGTGTTTGGGCGGTTCTCACGATCTTAACTTTCGAGCTTCCAAAAACTTACTTCTCCATATTCCTTCTCACCGCACTGGGTTTCTATCTAAATCTTACACTGTCTCTACCATAAAACTCTGGAACGTCCTTCCCCTTGACATAAAAAAGCTGAAAGTAAAATTATCATTTAAGCGTAAAATACGGAACTATTACCTGTCCTCTCTTACATAGCGATCTTCGTCATAGTTATTATATTTAAATTTCTGTTTCATTTAGAATATGATATTTATTAGTCTATTGTTTTAGAAATTATTTATGTATTTTATTAGTTAGATAGTTTATTAATCCGAAATTTAATTATTGTTCATTTTTTATTTATTTTTTGTACTCCTACCACTGTTGTGTCCTTTTTAACCCAAAGGTTGACTGGTAGAGAATGCGTTGCTGCATTAAGTCCACCTATGTATGACCATTGTACATGAAGTTTAAATAAACAAAATAAAATAATATAGTACTTTAAAAGTAAATATTCTTGCTATTGCAGGAAAAAAAAACCCAAGAGGCTAAAAAAAAAAGTTGGTGCAGCTCAATTTCAAGCCTTTTAGTCCTCAACGTAATCTTTAAATTGTCCTCAACATTATAGTGTATGTGTAACATAGCAATTAATTGGGATTATGAATTTGATTTTTTAATTTCTTACATACAAAGTTATCGCGGCATGTAAAATATGAAACGTCAACGGATATCTTAGATTGTCACAATTATAGTCAGTCAGTATGTATGCGTCAAATCTTGCAACTGAGTTTAAAAACAGGTATCCACAATCGATTGAACTGAAATTTTGCAAACACGTTTTGGTTACACTAACAATGTACGGTTATGCAAAGAACTCGTTTTCAAAAAGTTTTTATTTTAACTAATCATTTTATCTTATCCTAAGGAAGGTGGTACGTACGCCTTTTATACTATTACCAGCTTCTGCCAGCGTCTTCGCCCGCGTGAATGTCGGAGTAAAAAGTATCCTAGTAAAAGTATGTTCGATTCCAGACTATAATCTATCTCTGTGCCAAATTTCATCCAGATCCGTCCAGCCGTTTGAGCGTGAAGAAGTAACAAACATACAAACACACTCACAGACTTTCGCCTTTATAATATTAGTGTAAAGTGTGACCATCATCACATGGTTCAGATTTCACATGGATTTTCTTAACACATATTTTTTTCATTTAACAAATCGAAACCGAAAAGTTACGAATGTTGAGGTAAATGTAAATAAATAAAAAGGCGAGAGAATTTCCAAGTGGAATAATTGGGTCCTTTGGCTTTTAATACCGAATTTTAATTGGAGTTTCCTTCAAGGGTTTATAAAAGCCTTCACGAGTGACCCGCCTGATCATAGAGGTACACAGGTATAGGTATGGGGTGCTTCGGACGCACACTGTGCAGTCAGCCGCGGTAACAACTTCGATGACTGGGTTAACATAAATAAATATAACTCGAAATTTGTTGCTTAGGTGTTTTTTTTTAACCGGCGGAGTCATAGAATTTAAGAACGATTAATTGGCCTTATCTTTAAGAGAAAGAAAGAAATACGATTATATCATGAGGTACTGTTAAATTAAAATATAAATTTACTACAATATTATCATTATTTACGTATTTGAGTACCTTATGTATTAACACATGCATGCAACTTAAATTTTATTATTCATAATCAATTTTATTTCATGTCAAAATTTAAAGTCTATTCAATAAAAAAAAATAAGATTAATGGAAAAATTACAATTTTATGTCAGCATTATACATTTAAAGAGATTCGTCATTAAAAAACTCGTCTAGAGAATAATAACACCTTTGAAGCAGTAACCCGTTAAGCGTCTTTTTAAACTTCTGCAATGGCATACATTTTATTTCATCGGGTATTTTATTATATATTTGTGGAGCAACACCGAAGAAGCTCTTTTTCATAAGAGAAGTTTTACATTTCACAAGGCATAATTCATTAATATATTGAGCACGCATCAGCGTTTTCTTTACTGAGCATCATTTTTTGAATAAATGTGGATTTATTTTTACAAATAAAGCAGTTTCCAGGATGTATAAAGCCGGTAGAGGTAATATTTTTATTTTTTTTAAATATGGTATGCAGCTATCTGTTGTTTTTAAACCACACATTGACCGTATACATCTTTTCTGAATCCTGAAAACAAGTTCCCTATTTGTTGACTGTCCCCAAAAAATAACACCACACCGCAGAATTGAGGCGACCAGTCCATGATAGGCTGTTAACAGTGTTTCAGTATTTACTTTCTTTGAAAGTTGATATAGCAAATATGCTGATTTACTTAATCGCTTGCAAATTTCCTCCAAATGAGGTTTCCAAGTCAGTTTATCATCTACAGTTATACCTAAGAACTTCGCAGCACTAACTTCTTCTATTTCATAATTATTATAAGCAACATTAACTAGTGGTTTCTCAAGCCGTTGGTCAAAGTGCATTACTTTGGTTTTATTTAAATTAATTATAAGATTATTATCATTAAGCCAATTTATTATTTTATTTAAAGAATTATTAATGTCATTTTGATAATTGTTTAGATTATTACATTCTACAATAGCCGTGCTATCGTCTGCAAAGAGTACCATTCTTTGCCCTGTGGATTTTGGGAGGTCGTTTATATATATCAGGAATAGCGGTGGTCCCAGAACGCTACCTTGTGGCACGCCATATTTTATGTACCATGGTTCAGAGGTATATGTGGTTTCTAATTTTGTTGTAGAACATATTCTAGAGATTTCCGTACATTGTAATCTATCACTTAGGTATGATTCTAAAAGTTTAAGGATGTTCCCTCTAATGCCATAACCATGTAATTTTTGCAGTAATATTTTATGATCCACAAAGTCGAACGCCTTCGTCATGTCTGTATATATCGCACAAACATGTTTCTTTTTATCGACACATGTCAAGACACTTGATTGTAAGTCAAACAGTGCCATATTAATATTGACATTTTTTTCTGAAACCCTTTTGTTCATTGCGAAATATTTAATTTTTTTCGAAATAAGCATAAATGGAATTATAAATTACTTTCTCAAATATTTTTGAAAATACCGGAATTTTTGCAATCGGTCTATAATTTCCAACATCTGTTCTGTCATTTCTTTTAAAAAGGTGCTTAATGATTACTTTTTTTAAACTATTTGGGAATATACCATCAGCAATACAGCGATTGATTACATGTGACAGTGGTGGCGCTATAACTTCCTTGACATATTTTATTACTTTGGTTGATATCCCATCGTGTCCGACGGTATTTGTATTCTTAAGGCTATTAATTATTTTAACTATGTCATCATCTGCAACAGGCAACATAAATAATGAATGCGATGTTAGATTTTCCCTAAAAATATTTTTTGTCGACGTACAATTCGTTTGTATATTGTTTTCAACAGTCTCAATAAAATATTTATTAAATTCATTTGCTATATCCATGGGATGCGTCAAAATTAAGTTATCTTATTTATAGATAATATTGGTTCTTGGGGCACACAAAATTTTGATTTGTTTATTACTTGCCAGGCTGCTTTTGATTTATTTTGTGATACGTTTATAAAATGGTTATTTTGGGCTTTCTGAGTTAATTTTATTATTTTCCTGTAAAGTGTGGAATATTTTTTTAAAACAAGTTTATTTTTTGAGTTAGGATTAAGAACAGAGAACAGGCATTTGCCCATCAGTGGGCAGAAACAGGCTGGTATTATCGCAGAAGACGTAAAGTATTTTGCAACACAAAAACGTCTTGTTTTGCTTCTTTGAACGAGTCTCCCATTTATAAGATAGTAAAAATCCAATGGAGAAATTATAGAAATATCTAGAGTACCCAAAGTAACAAATAAATATTACCTTCGGAATTTTGTGTCAATATTGCCCCAAAAAGAGGAATATTGGAGAAATCGATTTAAAAAAATGACCAGAAAAGTATCCGAAAATTCTGAAATAATCGGTCTTTAAATCCTGTTTTTCCAAAGCGATACAATTCACGCAAACTACGATTTAATGTCGAACCATTCAATAGTCGCACACAATCCGATTAGGGACGCGTGTAGCGAGACGCTAAGCACATTATTCACTGTGTAAGTGCCTCTCCTCCATGCTAGGAGACAAAGATACACCCTGTCTCCAAGCATGGAGGAGAGACAGCCGCGATCGCAAATAGGTGCACTTACCTGTTGAATGAAACCTATTACCTTTTATTGTCTAAGACGACGACTTACGAGCTTTAAGACCTGGCTAAAAATAGGGTCAAATATCTCAATGATTTCCTGTAGAAATTAAATGTTTTTTTTTTATCTCATATTAATCTTGATTCATAGCCGAAAATTACGCTATAATAGTAGTTTATGCAATGGTCATATAAAAGGGGTTATTAAAACACGAGCGTGGGTTTATCACATGAGGCGCGAAGCCGAATGTGATAATAATAACACGCGAGTGTTTTAATACCTAATTATATGCCGTTGCATACACTATTTTATCTTCACTCATACAGTTGAAATAAAACAAAAGTGGAAACTGAAAAATATTTGGTATGGCGGGCAAATGACTGCGCAGCGCGCGCCTCCTTAGACAATGACATGATACTACTTCAATGAGCTCTTAAGCGCCAATAAATTAAAAAGTAAAAGTGTGCTATAAAAATTAAAAAGTTATTTTATGATGCAATTGTTTAAAAATCAAAGGAAAATGTTGCACTGTAATGGTTTTGTTTTTAATTTTACCTATCCACGAATATAAAGTACGTGTTTATAAAATATTTTTAGATTTCATATTTGGAACATTACGTTGTGAGTGTAGATAAAAGTAATTTATCACTCCGCTAATCGCAGTAATTTCACCCCGTATGAAAATTAATCGTAATGATTTATAATACCACTCACCTGTGCTCAGCAACGCTCCACAGTATCACGAACGATATTTAAATTTTACAGCGACGTATATATTTATTTAATTCAGAATTTTCTCTAATATAATAAGTAAGTAGTCAACAGGTAACACAGATGCGAGTATCAACAACAGTTTCTAAATATCTCAAAAGTTAACAAGTTACAACGCGCTCATCATCATGTTACTGAAAGAGCCGTCCGTAACAATAATAACACTGACAGGAAGACGAAACCAAGCGTATGTGAGGAGGAGAAGGCAGAGAGGAAGCGAAGAGTAGGCATCACAGGTAGCTCAGATCAGCTCAGAAGTACGATATACTAACCGGAACGTAACAAAACCAAAGAGAACCGGACGCGGGAACGTACTATTAACACGCGCGACGTGACTCGAGCGAGTTCAGCTGAGGTGTGAAAAGTCTGTAAGATTCAACAAGTGGTTTGCGAGCGGCGGCGACGAGGGCCGGCTCGGAGGTCCTCGCGGCGGGAAAGCTCGCCCGCCAGTGCCGAGCGCCGGGAGCGACCCGCCCGCTACCCCGCGCCTTTGTGCAGCCTCACCCTTCATTGTGTGCGCCTGTGTGCGTGCCCCTGTGCGCACGCCTGCGCGCCTGTGTGCGGTGTGACGCGCCTACGGGTCTGGCGCACAGGTGAGCCCGGGCCGACCTCCAGCCAGCTCGTCCCTGTCCTATCTATACCGCTCTTACAGTGAAATGGCTCGGTGAACACAAACTACCTGCGTGCTACATTAGCGGACGCATAGCTCCCATAAGTCGCCCACTTTATTCACTCAGCTTTTTGTAACGAGCTCGTAATACAAGGCAGAATTACTGCTGCGATTGTTGGTACATGAAAAGGTTGAATTCCTCGCACTTGTGGAGTGCTCGACTCGAGTGAAACTTACCAAGCTCCGGTACATATTTATTTAGCGCGCCTCTCTTGCTTGAATTTCATGAATAGTTCACGTTGCATTGTAGTAAATTATTTTAGATTGTTTAATTAAACAAGCACCGAGTTAATTACATTGTTTCGTGCCTGTCAGTCTGTGAAATGGTTTCTGTTCCATAGTGTAATTAGAACGTTTTAAAATATTCTGTTGGCATTTAGTTGCAAAATTTCTACAAGGCTTTGCCATAATTATTTTATGCTGAAGTTAGGCATTGGGACAAAAGTATAAAATATAAAAAATATAAATATACCTATAGTAGATAAATATTTTATATTCACGTAATTCCATGTCAGATAATAATATGCGCTACGCGCGTAGCAAGACTACAAGGCTACGCCGCTACGTTTGACACTAATTCGTAGCAGTCAGTTGTAATCAGCTTTTCTTGCTACGGCGTAGCAGCCGCGTAGCAGAAACGATACATTGTGAGAATTTCTTACTATTCTCTCACTTATCTTTTAGTTTCCAATGTGAAATAAAAATATATTTTCACTATGAAATATTTCTTCAAGCCAATTTTTAATCAATTAAATTACTAGGAAATCCATATATAGCACTCAGTCCTTTATCTGAACTAACAAATAAATAAGATTGATAAAGTCATTCTGAAAATCAAGTAATGAGATACCTATGTCTTATCTAAAGGATAATATATGCTTACCTGGCATTTTTGATTATTTTTAGGGTTCCGTACCACAAAAGATAAAAAAGGAACCCTTATAAGATCACTCTCTTGTCAGTCTGTTCGTCTGTCTATCAGTATTTCACCACCAAGTTTTTCAGGAACGGGTAGACCTAGCAGATACTGAGGTCTATAGTCCATATTAGGTGTATAAAAATCAAGTTCCTGAGTCAACACGATAAAAAGTATGGGTAAATATAGATTTTCGCGAAAACTAAAGCACCTAAATTTACCTCAATTTCCAACATTTTTATTTTTCGTAATTTTCCCTTTACTTACAAGTTTTCACGAAAATCTAAATTTTCCCACATCTTTTTATTGATTTTATTATGGTGGTATAATGGGTAAGGAACCCTCGGCGCACGAGTTTGACTCGAACTTGACCGGTTTTTCTGGTATGTTTTATTATTATTTTTGATTGGAATGTTTTATTATTATTTTGATTGGTTTATTTTATGATTTTGTTTTATTGTTTTTTATTATCACTATTAGGGAGCAGTGGTGGCCCAGTGATATCGGCCGCGACTTACAAGTTGTAGGTCGTGGGTTCGAGCCCAGGCAGGCGCTTTACTTTGTGTAAATTATTTTCATCACCACTGCTCTCAAAACGGTGAAGGAAAACATTGTGAGGAAATCGGCATGTCCTAGAACCAAAAATTCGAAGACATATGACTGCCACCAACCCGCACTGGGCCCGCGTGGTGGATTAAAGCCCATTCCCTCTGCTGTGTGTGGAGTGGGTGGGTGAGTGGGTGTTCCCACTGCTGGGACACAGGCATCCTCTCTGTGACACATCACATCATCAGCCTATTCATGTTATTAATAGGCTGATGATGTGATGTGATGATATGATTATTATTTACGATTGAAATGTTTTATATTTCTATTAATTGGAATTTTATTACGTAAAGTTACTGTATATTTGTTGCTGTAATATGTAGGAATGTAGGTATAATTTGATATTTGGGGTGGGTCAGGTATTTATTTATTAAGTGATTATTATCAAAAGTGCTGCGATAAAGGGGGCATGCTTTACACTGCTCACCATAATGCTGAGCCCGCTCCTTTTGCCATACTGAAATAATATTGGGCCTCAGAGCTAATTTGTGTTTGTTCATATTCTGTTACAGTTGGCAATAAATGTTTTCTTTCTTTATTTCTTTCTTACCTATCTCTTTACGTAGGGAAATACATAATTTGTATTTTCTTTAGTAAAAATGAATAATGTTCAGCCTACGCAACTAGAAGCGTGGGGATAAACAAATGTACATATCTACTTACCGTAGATGTGTACATTTGTTTACGCCACTATTTTGGTGTCTGTATAAAGTTTCAAGTTAGTAAGGTGAGCGGTTAACATTTTCTGGGTCAATGCTGTTCTGCTAATAATAGTTTCAGATTAAACTAAAACTATAATTGCTTGAGAAGGAGCTCGTGGCTAAATAATAACAGCCGCACGGGTTGATCTTCAAGGTAAGCAGCGCTTGACGAGGTCGGGCCGTGGATGGGTGACCATTTCAACATACCGAGTTTCCTCCGTGCCTCGGAAAGCACGTTAAGCCGTTGGTCCCGGCTGTCATTTGAAGATCTTTGACAGTCGTTACGGGTAGTCAGAAGCCTGAGATCTGACACCAGTCTTGCCAAGGGGTATTGTACGTGTTACCCAGTTACTGGGCTGTGGAGGTCTGATAAGCAGTCGCTCCATGTAAAACACTGGTACTCAGCTGAATCCGGTAAGTGGAAACTATGTTTTTCTGAGTACGTCGCTGTTCTTTTTTGATTAATTCCGTTTCGGGATCCAAGAAGGTTAAATTATTTCTCCAGGACTTGACAAGCTTCATTTTCTGGTGGTCTGGCTCTTGATACTGGCTTTCAACAGTTTCGAAAAATGGTTGGGTATAGTCTGGAGGACTTAGTTTTTGCCGGAGGATTTGCCCGCGTAATAGTTGAAAATAATTCCACGGGTACCCCATCATTTCAGCAGTCTACTGCTGGACATAAGCCTGCCCAAACGTCACCACACTGATCGGTCTTGTGCGCCTCGCACCCACCGGATCTGGTTTTGGTCGGCTAGCTCGCGAATATGTATCCTCCGACTGCACAGCATGATTTTATTCTTGTTTACGTCTTTTTAGTTTGCTTTTTAAGCAGTCGGGTTTTTAGATTTTTTTAATTAACTTTTTTTTTAAATTGCGATTGACATTTTTAATTATTTTTATTTTGTTTGCTTTAAAATGTAGATATGTAGGTGTAATTTGATATTTGGGGTGGGTTAGTTATTTATTTACTAAGTGATCATTATAATGTAGTGAAAGTGTTGTGAGAAAGGGGGCGGGCTGTAAATCATCGTTGACCAGCGTAATAGCTATGCTTTACACTGCTCAGCATATGCTGAGCCCGCTCATTTTGCCGCACTGATTTATTATTGTGCTTCAGAGCTAATTTGTGATTTTTCATGTTCTGTTACAGTTGGCAATAAATGTTTTCTTTCTTTTTCTTTCTAATATATATATATATATAATATAATCTATACTAATATTATAAAGAGGAAAGATTTTTTTGTTTGTTTGTTTGTTTGTACCGAATAGGCTCCGAAACTACTGAACCGATTTGAAAAATTATTTCACCAGTAGAAAGGTACATTATTCCTGAGTGGCATAGGCTATTTTTTAATCCCGAAAACGGATCCTGTGGGGTGGCCCACGGGGGCGAAGCCGCGGGCAACAGCTAGTCGTTTATAAATCAATTAATTTGTCTAAGCTTTTCCCAACTATGTATGTTGCGTTTGGCTTCTAGTTTAATCTGAATTTCTGATGCAACTGAGTTCCAGTATACATAAAATTTCAATAAACGACATAAGACTTCGAGCATCTTGCTAGATATGAGTTTGACAATATTCCGTGCGCTCCAATAAAATATTCCCAAAGACTTACTAGGTCGGAATATTACTAGGTCGATCCTGCTGTAAAATTCTGAGAAAATTTTACATAAGACGTTCTTTGATAGCAGCTTCCTTATCCAGTTGAAAAAACCAGCTGATAGGTCATCCGAAAACTTTGTACGTTTCTTCATACTGGTGCTGTTAACGAAAGCAAAAAAAAACTGCATTTAATAAGGTAATTTAATCTTTTCAAAATGATCGAAGATGACTTTCTTTTTAGGGTTCCGTACCTCAAAAGCTAAAAAAAGGAACCCTTATAAGATTACTCTCTTGTCCGTCTGTTCATCTGTCTGTCCGTGTATCACCACCGATTTTCTCAGGAACGGGTGGACCTAGTAAGTGAAATTTATACTAGATACTGAGATTTATAGTTCCTATTAGGTGTATAAAAATCAAGGTCCTGAGTCATTACGATAAAAAGATATGGGCAAATTTAGATTTCCGCAAAAAGTGTAAGTACCAAAATTTACCTTATTTTTTTTTATTTTTTGGAATTTTCCCTTTACTTGTGCTGTATTTTTATTTGAATCATTTGAATGCGAGGATTTCACGGTTTCTTTTTTAAGTTCGGCCGACAGTTTTATTAAATTTACCAGTATATGAATTTTTTTGTAATTTTGTATTGTCCAGCAGTGGGACAATAGATATTGAAAAATAAATAAATTTTGAAAAACAAGAGCAGTATTGACTTATGACTTAAAATACCGGCCAAGTGCAAGTCGGACTCGCGCACTGAGGGTTTCATAAATATAAAATTATATTATTATATACTAGCACTAAGCCCGCGACTTCGTTCGCGTGATTTACAGATTACTTTCTTATGTGCAGACTGTGAAATAAGCTATTGTTAAATCAATAAATATTGGGGTCTCGTAGATATCTAGGGTTTATTAGTTTGGGACGATTCGTTATTTTTACTTAAATAATAATAAATTTTAGGTAACCGCCACAAAGTAAAATCCGTTGTGGGTCGAGTTTGTAACAGCCCAAATACTATGTCATTAACTCTTTTCTTCTCTTATTAATTTTTCATTTATGTTAGTTAGATTGCGCAGTAATATTCCTCAAAAAAACTTTAAAACCTCTTAACGCTATCTGGGGGGTAGTTTTAAAAATCTTATTATGTAAATTTTGATTATTTAATGTATCTCCAAGGAATAAGATTTTTCACACAAACAGATTTCTCCCTTATCACCCCCTTAAATGTTGAAAGTTCTGGAGTGGTGACCGCGTACCGGAAGACGCAGCGTTGAAAGGCCTCCCTCTAGGTGGAGCGACGACCTGGTCAAGACTGCGGGAGTCCGGTGGATGCGCAACGCACCGTACCGATCAGTGTGTCGACACTTAGAGGAGGCCTATGTCCAGCAGTGGACGTTTTTTTGCTAAAATGATGATAATGATGTTGAAAGGTTGAATTGTCCAAAATTCCATCTTAGTGCTCTCCTAGACTAAATCCTATGCCCCATTAAGATTCTTAACACCCGCTAAATCGTATTTTGGGGGTAGTCCCGAAAAACTTATAATGACAACCTTTATTGTTTACTTAGGGTGGTATTTATGTCAACTTTCAAGTTTATTAACCCAAGAAATCAGATTCTTCCATACAAACTTCACCACCCCCTAAATCATCTTTTGAGGGTAGTTTCAAAAAAACTAATAATGGCGACCTTTATCATTTACTTAGATTACTATTTGTGCCAATTTTCAAGTATTCTCGCTGAAGGAATTAGATTTTTCATTCAAACTCTGAACCCCTTTTTTACCCCCTTTGGGGTAGAATTTCTAAAAAGCCTTTCTTATCGGAAGCCTACGTCATAGAAAAAACAAACCCTCCAAGTTTCAGGTCTCTACGATCGGTGATTTAGGCTGTGCGTTGATCCGTCAGTCAGTCATTCAGGACAAAGCATTTTATATATATAAATATAGAGCTACATTCACCAAAATAATTAAGTAACATTATAGATGTTCATAAACAATTAAAAACCGAACATTACTCTAACGAAGGGACAAAATTAAATTTGCCGTTCGTAAACTGTTTTCCCCGTATATGAATATAGGCCACGGTCAGTTTACCAACTGCAAATAAGTTAATAATCTTTTTTTTAAATGTAGAAATTTACAGTTTTCAGATTTTTCCTTTACATGATTATGCTCTCCGACATAACTTCTTGCCAAATTTCATGATTCTAGGTGAACGGAAAGCACCCTTTAGGTTTGGATACCCTTACGATGCTTCAAATATGTGACAAACGGCTAAATACTCGTATCTTATGATCTCGTTGATTTAGAATTTTCAATTTTTCACAGCTCCAAGGGATACCTGAGTATATCATATTAATTTCAACTTGATACCTACAGACGTTCCAAAGAAAAAGGTCTTGGCATACGGACAGATAGATAGACAACGATGTTATCCTATAAAGATTCCTTTTGGGGAACGGAACCCTGAAAAGCTAATTAATCACAAAATTATGCAGTAGACTACTATTCTTTTCCCAAAAATGTTGGCGACGATGTGCAGTTGAATCCCATTTCTGCTGTTGATAGACTACCTAACCCCCACAACCCAATACTGCATAATATAATACTTTACCCTCTGTTGAGATTGGTTGTAAGACACTCGGGCTTCTGGCTACCAGTAAAAACTGTTAAAATTTTACAAATGTCAGCTGTGGCCTGGACAATTGCTTAACGTGCCTTCCGAGCCACGGAGGAGTTTCGGTATGTAATGTATGGTAACCCGCCCAGGGTAGGGCAGTAATTTTATTACTTGTAATTAAAATAAGTAATTGAAATACAAATACCTATTTGGTATTTGTAATTCAAATACTTCTTAAAAATTTAATTTGTTATTAGTATTTCAAATACCTGACGCTGAGGTATTTTGTAGTTATTATTTCAAATACTTATGGCTTCAAAATACATTTGAACATAAATACATTTATCAATATTATTAATGGGTGCGTTCTGCAGAAAATAGCGCTCAGTAGCTTTCGTAATCAAAATGGCGACCGTGTACGTCAAATTGTCAAGTATCTTGTCATTGTCATTTTCATTTCAAACGCTTATTTTCATGAAACTTCTGTCATCTGTGTAACTGTGTATTATTATAACGAATGTCACTATGGATGATCGACTGTATTTTGTCATTAGTATTTTGTATTTTAAATAGCTAAAATACAGTATTTAAATTTCAAATACACGGCTTACAAATATTTTGTATTTGAAATACATGCGTGATGGTATTTTGTAATTTGTATTTTAATTAAAGCAAAGCATGTTGCCTTCCTCTGATCCCGTCACGGACCGACCTCGGCAAGATAATATTGGCATCTCTATTATTAGAATAAGTAGGCAGAACTAGTACTATTAACTACCTAAACTGTTACACCCACATTTTTACTGTCGCACACCCACACAGTGTAAATATCTGTCTACTTGCGGTTTCATCTCTATTTCTATTTAGGGAATGCAATAAATCTCTTAAGGAAAATACCAGTCAATAAAGAAGGCTCGTTGAATGAACTTGTTTGTTATACATCTCAGTACCTACATTATAAAGAAATTGATTAAAAGCTTTTACAGCCATTGTTGAGTAGAGTTCCTGGATTTGATTCCAGCCGCTCGGGCTAAGTTTTATTCGGCTTTTCTGGTTGATAACAAAAGGCTCGCTTCCTGATATATGGCACTTAAACATAACTAGTCAAAATTTGATGTAAAATTGCGCAGCATGTACTTAAATACCCCCTCCAACTGACTATATCGACTGTGCAGAAAAGCTCCCAGCTGGGCATAAACTGACATGGCCAACCTCCCTAAATAGGCTGCAAAGGCAAGGGGGCCGCTGTAGGTACAACCTGGTCAGATGGGGTACTCTGATCAGCTTCAATGCGACTGTGGAACCACAACGCAAACGATACCCCGTCTGTTGTCCTGCTCTCTGTGCACAAACACTTGCACCATGAAGGACCTGTGCGAGGCCAGGGTTTGGGCAGTAGACGTGGCTGATTTCTGGTCGAAGCACAACATCTAAATTAAAAACTGAACATGGAATCATTGGCATGATGAAGAAGAAGACTGGCACCGTGAATGGACGCCAATCGCAAATGAACACTCACAGCGAACTGAATGCGTATAAAGCCATCTTGAGACCATTTGGATAGTAATATTGAGATTCTGGAACGAATCCAAACCAAAACATTGAGATCTATCTTAAATATACCGCAGCGCATTAGTAATAAAATCATATACCTCGATCATGACATAAAGTACAGACTACCAGAAGAGACTTGAAAATCATAAAAACCGGCCAAGTGCGAGTCGGACTCGCGCACGAAGGGTTCCTTACCATTATTACAGAAAACAACAAAAAAACAAGTTTGTTCTATGGGCTCCACTTAAATATTTATTTTATTCTATTTTTAGTATTTGTTGTTAGAGCGGCAACAGAAATACATCATGTGTGAAAATTTCAACCGTCTAGCTATCACGGTTCTTGAGATACAGCCTGATGACAGATGGACAGACAGACGGATTGCGGAGTCTTAGTAATAGGGTCCCATTTTTACCCTTTGGGTACGGAACCCTAAAAATTAACTCGCCCATGGACTATCGGTAGGAAAATATCTACGTTACAAGAGATTCAAGACACACAGTGTTCCAACCTTACTGGAAAGATTCGCCAGAATGGAATGAGACACCCAACTGAGAAGTGTCTCACCAAGCTACAGAACCCTAACCGATACAAGGTATCAAACAGAGAAATGGCCTATTGATGCGTTCATGCGTGCTGCCTGAGGCGGAAAGATATAAAAATAAAACCGGCCAGGTGTAAGTCTGACTCGCGCACAGAGGGTTCCGTATAAACAGATATATTCAACAAAATAAATAGGTAACATTACTAACGTTCATAAACAATGAAAGCAGCCCACATTGATCGAAGGGACAAAATTAACTATGCCGTTTTTTTACCTTTCCAAGTACATTTTATCATTTTATTTATAAGTTGGTCGAATATTATTCGTAAACTTGTAAAGCCTACTTAGCTGTGATTGCTTTCCTTTTAATTTCGTTATATATACTACAGCCGTCATTTTTTTCACAAATCCAAAAGCAACCATTTATCTGGCAGGGGGGAAGGATACTTGAATCTAACAAAGATTAGACATTTAAAGCTTAATTTTACACTAACGGATCCCTGAATCGTAAAATGGTTTTTATAGACCCGTAATATTTTTGAGTGGCCTATCCAACGGTTACCACACAATTATGGGATAGACGAGAAAAAACAAACAACCCTACTTTACATGTACAGGAGGAAACGTAAAAATTGTTTGTTCGTGGTTTCATGTTACCACTTTATCGGCGTGATTAATAGGTATATTCATGCCAAATTATAGCGTTCTAGTACTGATTCTCTGAGCTTAGCTGCGAACGGACGGACGGACAGATGCACATGGCGAAACTATATGGGTTCCTTGTTGACTACGGAACCCTACAAAATGGATGTATACATACGTGATGTTATGTTAACAATCATGATATATGATCAGTATGGCGTGTAACTATATTAAATTTCTAATTACATACCAATACATTGAAAACCTACCAATTTTCAATTAAAGCAGCATTTAATTGAAACTCGAACGCCTCCTAAAAAGCCCAAGGGAAGAGAGGGACATTTAATTTCTGAATAACTGTCGCAAACAATATGACTTAATTTAAAATAAAGTTCTCTTTAGTAGGTATTTAGCCGCTAAGTAAACTAAGCATATTATAAACAACAAAAAGTCAAAAAAGGTTTTGTAAGTCGGTTTTATTATTTGTTTTAGTTTTGGTAGGTACTATAATAATATACTCCAATTAATATGAAAATAATTTATAGCCAAAGTACATCTCATGGCCTCCAATAAGCCCAAACACGACTAGGATACATTGTTTTATTTCGGAGTTCCAGTGGCCTGTGGTCTTTTTCATCAAATCCACTTCACCAAATGATACTCTCTGAGTGCAAATGATTGCATTAATGAAGGAAATCGCTATATGTATGCCTATAATATTTGAGGAGTTCGTTTCGATTTCTCTAGGATCCCATGATCAGACCCTGATACTGTTTCCTTATCATGGTACTACCCTTGGGATATTTCCTTACCAACAAAAAAATAATCATCAAAATCAGTTCATAAACGACGAAGTAATCCGCGACACATAAAAATAACATATATATATATACGGTCGAATTGAGAAACCTAGGTCCTGCTTTATTTAGATACGTACTAGCTCTTTCCCGCGATTTCGCTCCCAGTACCTCTCACAGGAATCTTAAATTTTTCCGAGAAAAAAAATAGCCTATGCAAAATTATAGAGCAGCTTTCTATGAGAAAATGTGAAAAATAAAAAACTACTAATTTTGGAAGTCGGTGTCTTTGGTAGGTACCAATTTTTTGCGTTATGGACACCGACTTCCAAAATTATAATTATTTTTTACTTTGTAGTTTTCTTATTTGGAAATCACAGAGCCTCCTCCTTTTTAAGTCGGTTAAAAAAGAATTATATTCGGATCTTTATGTTCAAAAATTACCTCTTTCCTAGAAACAAACAATTTGATGTCTTATATTTCTTATATAGTTGAGATAGGAACAAACATCGTTATAGCAGAAAAAGCACAATTTCTTGCTTTTTCTGCTATAACGATGTTTATATTTTAATTTATTTTAGAATGTTGCATGTATATAAATTTCAAGATTATCTACAGACATTGAAGTCAATAATCACGCATAAACTAATAATATTGAACTTGGCTCCAATTTTCACATTTATGTTTTTGATGAAAAAAAAAAAAAAAAATTTTTTATTCTGCACAAATAAACGCACAATACAAAATAAAGAGTGGCATTCACTAAAGGTACAAATTAGCCAAAAGCACACAGCCGCACACACACACACACAGCCGCGCGAGTCGATCTTCAAGTTTAAGCAACGCATCGAGTTTTAATTCATATGTAGTTTATAAGTTTTTCTTGAACATCTCCGACACGGTGAGGGAAAACATCGTGAGGAAACTTGGACTTTTAGTTAGTTTATTATAAGTTTGTGCTCCATGATTGATGTAATTACTACAAGGCGTTCCAGTGCCAAGATAAACAAATAAATTAATAAATATAATAAAAGGCAAAAGTGATTGACTGATGTATCAACGCACAGGCCAAACCCTTAGGGCTAGAAACTTAAAATTTCGCACTCTTATGACGTAAGCATCCACTAAGGAAGGATTTTTTTTTTCAAAATTCATCCCCTAAGGGGGTGAAATAGGGGATAAAAGTTTGTATGAAACTTTTTATTAAAAAGTCATCTGTAGGATAAAACACGGATCACGCGAACGAAAACGCGGGCGAAGTGCTAGTAAATTAATAATCTCTGTGAGCTGTAGACCTCGCGAGTCTGTCTTTTCAGTAATTTCCAAAAACTGAATCGACAAAAAAAGCCATTTTATAATTGCCGCTATATTATAATTGAAAATTTCACGAGTATGGACGTTGAGAAATGCGACTATACTCTTGCAGGTATGCTGGAAGAGGTTTATTTGAGAAATAAGTATACCTTTGTACCTGTTTTCTTCTTTATGACTGTTTTTGTTGCGTGTACATTAATGGTTAAATGAAATAAATAAATAAAATAGACCTGTTGAGGAGAACAGCCGGACGTCCGCCGGACATCCGGATATAACGAAACCATTTTTGTTACAGCTGAAACGGAGACGCTTCGCGCTCGCTCGGTCAATATATAATGTTTGCCGATGTCAATCCATGGACGACCATAATTACATAGCTATACTCCATTTGGGATAACATTAAACGTTTAAATAATCCCATTGTACAGCCCGTTCAACCGATTTTGACTTCTACTGCTATGACAAATGGCAGCTGTAGTAAACAGTTAAGGGCTTATTACACTACACGGTATTCAGGGCCCTAAACTCTAAATCAGGGTAGTGTAATAACTGTTAGGGAGTCAGAGTTCTCATAATATCGACCTTATTGCTTCGGAATGATTTAGTGACCCGGTATTCAGGGCCCTGAATACCGTGTAGTGTAATAAGCCCTTTAGTTTTGGTAACAGGTTTATTCTTTTTATGGCATCCTTATATTTACGGTATAGAACTCAAAATCGGTTGAACAAACTGTAAAAAGGGGTTTAAATAATTTCTAATGTTATTTCAATTGGAGTATAGATTCCTCTTTGCCTCAAAAAGCATGTTAAGCTTTCGGTCCCGGCGGTCACTTGTAGATCTTCGATAGTTGCTAGGACAGTCAGAAACCAGTACATCTGACTCCAGTCTTGCCAAGGGGTATTGTTTTACCCAGGTACTCGGTTGTGTTCAGATAGGCTGTCGCTTCTTGTAGAATATTGGTGCTTTGCTCACCGCATACTACGGCCTCGACCATTCGGCCATTCAATCTTTCAATCATTTTTTTTTTTCTTTGTTTCGGCCATTTTAACATACGGCATCATCTTCTGGGGTAACTCGGCTGATAGGGAACTAGTTTTTAAAACTCAAAAGAGGTGCATTCGGTCGATGTTTAAACTTGCAACAACTGCGAGCTGCAAGCCTTATTTATCAGATACACAAAATCTTGACATTGCCTTATATCTTTACATATTAGAAAATGTCATATTCTTAAGAAATAATAACCATCTGTTTACTCGCATGGCAGATTCGATTTCCGCGTAATAGACGCGACAATACCCAAATTTGCCAACAACAACACAGAACGGCACTTATGTGGAAGAGTGTCTTTTGCATGGCTCCAAAAAATTATAACAAATTCCTTAAAACCTGGAAGCAGTTAAGTAATTTAGCATTTAAAAATAAAGTTAGAAATTTTCTAGCAGATAAAGCTTACTACAATTTAAATGAGTCTTTTGATGACAAATTATAAAAATTTTACACATTCAATATTGTAATATCCTGACATTTTTAATAATTTTATTTTGACATTCTAGAATGATTATTTTGTTTTGAATTATTATTTTAATATATATTTTTTTTTTTTATAGTTCTACTCTGACATTCTAGAATCACAACCTTGACATGTATTATTTGATTGAAATTTGCACGATTTTTTCACGACATTTGCATTTTACACATTCAATATTTTAATATCTTGACATTTCATATTGCATTGACATTCTAGAATGATTATTTTGAATTGATTTAGCTTATTGAATTTTGCACGACATATATTTTTTATATCTTATTATTACTAAATATAACATTCTATTAATTATTTTGATGTGTATTCCTTTTTTATAATATTTGCATGCCATTTTCCAAGGCAAACATGACGTTCTATTATTAAGTTTTCTAACATCTCTTTATGCTGACAATTTGTTATGTATGTATGGTATTCATGTTTGAGCAAATACAAATTATTTGATTTGATTTGACTTTTTGATTTAATTCTGGTACTCACCTGGAGCCGGTTAGACTGGAAGCTGACCCCAATATTGTTGCATGTTTATTGGGTACATTTGCAGTTGTGTTTGCGGCCTATCTGGCTAAGCTTCTATAGAGCGATTTTCATATAGCCCACTGTAAAGCCGGGCCTACATTACTGTTTTATGCCGTGTCGTGGCGCTTTCTGACGCAGTTGACTACTACAAAATGGCTACAAAACTCGTTATGTTATGACATAGGTTGGAACAGAGTTGTTTGATTGGATCGGATCCCGCACCACGACACAGTAATTTAACCGCGGCTTAATTCACGTCTAGGTGACTGGTGTTTCTGGGGTTTCAAGAAGTTGGGTGGTAGTGGATTATGGCTTATTCCCACTCACAGAGAAAAAAAAACCCACTGCTGGGAATTCATTATAATTCGGTAACACATAACATAACCACAGAATAAATATACAAACAGTGTGGAAACTACCTGCAAACGTTCGAAACGGCACACTCACACAAACATACGCACCGACGAGACCACTCGGGCACTTCTGCGGTGCTGTCAGTAGTGTCCGCTTAGGGGTCCCGTCGATTCGCATGTTTGTGTAAGTGTGCCGTTTCGAGCGTTTGTAGGTAGTTTCCATACTGTTTGTATATTTTTACTGTGACATAACATCACACCTGTAGGTATTCCGCGAGGGGTTGGGCAGAGGTGTAGGTGTAGTAATTAGGTAACCTACTTTATTAATAGATTACCTACATTTTAAACATGACGTAAGCATATATTTTAGTTGCAAGGTTGCAAAGCTATCAGAAGGTATTGATCGCGGGCACCTATCTATTTAATTGGTGTTGGTGCTCTCATGGGTCATTAGGGTAACTTATCACGTACCTACTGCGGTAAGCTGATTGAAGTGGACGAAGGTATAGGTACTAGCTTTATATACATAATTAAAAAATTCAAAAAACCCGACTGCTTAAAAAGCGAGCTGAAAAGATGTAAACAAGAAGAAAATCATGCTGTGCAGTCGGAGGATACATGTTTGCGAGCTGGCTGACCAAAACCAGATGTATCCTCCGACTGAACAGCATGATTTTCTTCTTGTTTACATCTTTTTAGTTCGCTTTTTAAGCAGTCGGGTTTTTTGAATTTTTGAATTAACTTTTTTTATTTATAACTTTTTAGTTATCTGTTTTTAGAATTAGGAAGATTTAAAAAAATAATAGGGCCCCCACAAATGGCGCCCAAAATCCGCCATTTTTCTATTTTAATGTAGCCAGTGACACTCGCAGGGTTAAGACGAATCGATTGACGTAAGAACCATCAAAATCGGCCAACGCGTTTGGTCTCTAGAACGCCACATAGGAACAAACATACATACATACATACATACATTGATAAACACATTACCCTCCTTCGGCAGTCGGGTAAAAAATCCCTGAACTCTTGTAAAATTCAGTACCTAAAGAAGGTGCTAATCACATTAAGGTACTGAATTTGTCTTGAACTTTAATTGAATTAAGAACCTGCTTTTGATATTTTAAATGAATAACCTCCGGTTTCTGATTGATTAAGAATTTAAAGTTTGTAGATGTTATAATAAACTCTGTATTCTACTATATCCTGAAACATGGGTTTGACACGTCCCTAACACTGA